>CM041296.1:73336308-74073808 GCA_023052935.1 Piezodorus guildinii
CTTGGAGATTCTGTGTTGTTTTCTTTGTAAGATAAAAATACGGATTTTCAACAAAAATTTAAATCAATGATGAAATAACTTTAATAATTTTCATTTAGATAATCGCTAATCGTTGCTAGGCAACAACAAAGTTTTAAGCTTTTTTTTTCACTTAATATTTTATTTACACCTGTAAAAAAAAATTACAATCAGCAAATGTGCTAAAATCTAAGTAAACATGGCGAGGGCGAGGAATGAGGGACACAGCATCCAATGGGGCATCCTCCTGACAATAAGCAGAACTCCATTTTCAGGTCAGGAGGTCCCTCATCCAACTCCTTTTCAGCCTACGCCGAGTTATGGATGGTATGTCGGTTGTAGCCATGTTTTGCACAAGTTTGTTTGTGTGTCCATTTAGTTTGTCGTGAAATCATCTGTAAGTCGATCTAATGTCGTTTGTTATAGTAGGAATACGTAAGTCAGTATGAAGAGTATCGTTTGAAACATATGGTGGTGAATTCGTTGCCAGTCTTAAAAATTGCGATTGAAATATTTGTATTTTTCGTATGTGTGTCTTTTTAGCAGGTCTGTATATTTGGCAAGCGTAAGTCCATATTGGTTTTAATTAATAAGTGTATAAGTTAAGTTTCTGTCTGATGGGTAATTTAGAA
Organism: Piezodorus guildinii; assembly: GCA_023052935.1. NCBI lineage: Eukaryota > Metazoa > Arthropoda > Insecta > Hemiptera > Pentatomidae > Piezodorus > Piezodorus guildinii. The sequence goes on from CM041296.1 coordinate 73,336,959, forward strand.
TGTCTATTAAGTATCGAATACAATAGTCTCAGTCGAAAATTTAGAGTTTTACGTTTAGTCTTGACGTGTGGGCCCCATGTCAACCTTTTGTCAAAAATAAGTCCTAAGTACGTTACTGTGTTTGAATGTGGTATCTGGTGATTGTCTATGTAAACCGGAGGGCAGGTTCCATCCCTAATTGTAAATGTAATATGTAGTGATTTGTCGTGGTTAATCTTTAATTTCCATTTCCTACACCAGTTTTATACATTGTCTAAGTGATGTGGTAAAGTCATACTGACCTGTGTAGGGTCTGTGTTTTTAGTAATAATTGCAGTAAGTTTTAAGCTAGCACACATTTTCTAGGAATGAATTAATTACGTCTTAGTAAATTAATAGAATGTGGACGATTGTACTCAAAATATATTGTATTTATTTAAAAAAAAATAAGTATCGAAAATAATGTAAAAGGAATCATTTATTGTTTCCACTAAGGAACCTTTGTAAAAAAAAAAAAAAAATATTTATACTTATATATATATATATATATATATATATATATATATATATAATATATATATTATATTGTTTGATCAATATTTAGTTCTCGACTGTTGATAATTTAAGTTTCTGTTCTCAGGTTTCAGTCAATGAATAAACAATATATATATATATTAGTTCCTCAAGTCAAAACTTAAAAGATATTATTGATGATGTAAAGTGTTCTCGAATCAGGAGTTTTAATAAAATTTTTTTAATGAAAATTAAAAGAAAAGAAGGAAACAGTAAACAAGTCGAATACGAATGTTTTAGGTTGGTTAGTTACAATAATGATCCTTTGTAATCGACAAAAAAAAAAAAAAAAAAATGCATCATGCTATTCGGTAGATAATTCAATTTCCTACAAAACAAAAATATAATGATTGAAATTAGTCTAGCAAAGCAGATGAGATAGCAGAAAGTGAGTTTTAAAATTATCAGTTATGATCGCCCATTTTCCTTTTATTATTAATCATGCTATACCTTTACTTTATTGAAAAGTTCTTAAATGTATTTTAACACAGAGAGGTAAGTGAAACTCATTTTATTTGAAATTGAGAAAACAAGTGAAATGTATGTTTTAATGTATGTAAACTTTTTTTTATTACCAGTTTTATTGCATTATCATTATTCTATTTTTCTATGATTTGCTTTACTTTTGTTTTCTGTAAATATTGCGTAAACATGTTTTCAAATTATTATTTCCATAGCTCTTGTTGAGACACTGTAAAATATTGTTTATTACCTCTTACCTCCCCTCCATACCTTACCCAAAAAAAGAAGTAAATTAATATAAACAAAAACTCATAAATCAGTTTTTAAATGAAGGAAACTATTTTTTTAAATAAGTATTTTCTTTGAAAATATAAGACCAAAAAAAAAAACACTGGAAACTGGAACAAGCTTGAAACTGGAACTGGCCTCCAGTTTAATTCCTCCAGAGAGAAAGTGTCCCTGCGGAGACAGTGTAAATTGAGCTGTTAAACAGTTGCCGATTTTCAGGCACTCTACCAATTTATTGGCTTAGTCAATAAGCAATTTATTGAACTAATTTATTCGAGAGCTCTCAAATCATTCATGGTAATTTATTACCGGTTTTCCTCCTCTCTCGTAAATTAGCTGTTTCAACATCATTCACTCTTCGTTTGTTTGGGCTATGTGATCAACTTCGATGTGAGAATACGTGTAGTTTTCCTCATCATTCCATGTAGCAAATATATCAGTTTTCCTTTTGAAGAATTCACAAAGGCCATTTAATTTAAACGAAGGGATCCGTATAGAATGGTGGTGAATTATTCAAGAAGGGTCTTTTAAAAATAAAAGAAGGTTCTTAAGTAAAGAAACGTATGGGAATAATATAATATATGAAAATTATTATAATGCAGGGTTTTTTCCTTGAGGAAGAAGAAGAAGAAAAATGTGTGACAGAAGTTCCTTCGGATGGAACATCCCTATGTTGACTAATGCAAAACTTTATTATCGTACGTAAAAACTTTAAACCGAACTTTGAAGAAAGTTTCTTTTGCTGAGTTCATCCATGTTGTGCCTAGAGTAATGCCAGTGTTACTTCTGCCATGCTAAGTGCGTGTAGTTTCTCTCTATTTACTAAATAATGGGATCCTTTGATGTAAAATATACTCTACTTTAACACAGGGAAAAATATTATTTTTTAAAATGGTAATTATTATTTTATTATGTAATTATTAATTAATCATTTATTATTTAATTATTATTTAGTAATTATTATTATTAGTAATTATTTTTTTACGATTAAAAAAATAAATGTATCTCTGTTTTGAACTAGAGTATATATTACATTTTAGGAGGAAGGCAAAATAATCAGATTTCCATTGTTTTTTTTCTTCTTATTTATTTCTTTATTTTTTTATTTATAATAATTTACAACTGTATTAAAGAACACAATAAGTAAATATGAGGAATGAAAAAAAAGTCATGAAAATGTCTTAAGAAAGAACTACCCAGTTACTACTACAGTAACACCACTAACTATTTTAACTCAGTAGGTCCCAAGGCCACCTTCTTTCTAGTCGCCTTGGAGGGTTTTCAGGGGTATTTAAGTTAAATAAATTACAGAAAAGTGGGTTTGTATGGGCAGGGAGTTTAGAATGAAAAGAGGAGTATCTATCTACTCTACAACCGGCTATGCCTGCAACAAATGGGATATTAAGGTCATTATGGAGAAGTTGATTTGTAACAAAATTAGGGGCATTTAGGATTTTGGATTGTAAGGACTGGATGCGGGAGGAATTATATGGTTTCGTAGAGCCCCAAATCTCGATTCCATATGTCCAAATAGGTCTGATAATAGTGATGTAGATAAGTCTTTTGTAATATACTGGAAGTTTTGAACGTTTGTCTAGTGTTGTAGTAATCGATATCTTCGAGCAGTTTCTTGATGTTCCAGTCTTGTGTGAGGATTGCAAGTAAGGCGCTTGTCAAGATGGAGACCTATGTATCGGATTTGTTCAACATGAGTAAGGGTAATGTTATTAAAGGATACTGGTGGGGAAGAGGGGAGGGGGTAGGAACGCATCTGTTTGTGACGAAGGGTAAAGGTGATTTGGTGGGGTTTATTTTAATCCTCCAATTTTGACACCATTCTTCAATGGCTGTGATGTAAATCTGAAGAGCTTGGGATGCAGTAGATGGATCATTATGGACGGACTTCTTTTTTTTTAATTTTTATTCCAGGATAATAGCATAATTAAATCATTAGTTCAACATCTCAATCATTTTAGTAATCAAACAATAATTCCAATATTCCAATACCAAATAATCTAAAAACTATCAGTACTAGCAAATATGCTAATTTATCTATATAGATAAAAATAAATCGCCTTTTCATTTAGTGATCACATCACGCGTGAACGGCTTAATCGATTTCGCTAATTCTTTTTGGTTTTTTTTTTTTTTTTTTTTTTTTTTTTGCTTATAACAGTCAGACAACAGATCTAATGGAAGGAAAATTACTGTGGTAGATAGGATTTTTTTTTTTAATTTCTTAGATATCTCTTTATCTACCTATATATATATATATATATATATATATATATATATATATATATATATATATATATATATATATATATATATATATATATATACGAACTCCCTTTCACTTAATAATGGCATGTATACTTTAATCGCATCAAATATACTAAGCATATTAAGCATCGTACTCATGTTTCGTATGAAGGCTTCCATAAAAAGCCGTTCAGTTGTTATAGATTTGTAAAACATTTTAAAGCTTCTAAAAACATTTCGCTTTTATGAAATTGTATCTGTAACCTATAACCATAGATTTGTTTTAAGGTAAAAAAAGCTTCATTAACGACATAGAAGTCATATTCATGTTGAAAACGAGCTTTTGCAGAATGCTAAGATTACATTTGAAAGCATTGTGTTTTAGTTTTTAAATGTAATCGTAGAATATCGAGTAATTTTGGTTATTTCTACTTCTTTTGTAAATTTGAACGAATAAAATTAGGATCTAGTGATAAATAAATTTATTTGTTTTTCTTAGTCTAAGGGGTTCACTGACAGACCAGAAGCGAAGTTGTATGAATAGCCAAATAACCAAGTCCCGAAAAAAGGTCTGTTTGTGTGGTAAGTCTAGCCCAAAAATGAAAAGCCGAACGAAACTGAAATTTCATATTTAAGACAACTATGTACTATGTACATTTTTACCAAAATGCGCTGAACGTAACTGCCACTTTATACTATGCATTTTGCACTTCTTAACAATTTTCTCAAAGACGGCTCTAACGATTTCGATAAAACTCGCCATACCGACGTGAAATTTAATGAGCATTATTTTATATAATTTTCTGTTTGAAATCGCCTGACAGAGCTTAAATACTGATATTTTAAATTTTCTTCCTCTAAAGTGCCTTTGTACAATTTTTGCAAAAAAAAAACTTATCTTGTTATTATTGTTTAAAAAAAAAGGTAAATATATAAGCTGAATGAATATAATATCCAACTAAAGGAGACAGCTGCAAAAATATGTTTAAATTATTTTTTGTTTTGAACATAAGAACAGTTATATTATTATGTATTGAGGATACTGAGGGGAGTTCATTATTAAAAAAAAAATAATATTAATAATGTAGATATTAATAATCCTTTGTCGGCAAAAGATCAAAAGGCCTTCACCTCCGTGGGGCCCCCCAGCGATACCCCGGGAAACTTTCTAGACCCCAGGGCACTTCCCATATCGGTCCCCATCTTCCTTTGTCTAATAGCAAATCGGTAATTGCCAAATAACAGTATTTTTGGAAAGAAGAGGGGGTGAGGTGATAAGATTATGTTTTTAGAATCAGAGAGGAGATTCTTATTCCAGCGGGAGGACAGTCGAGCTCCACATAGAAGAAGAAGACGGACCTCTGTCGGGGGTCGGTGTGATGCTTGAGGATGAAGCCTAGAAGAGACGCCTGAGACAATTTCCACTTTCGCCAGCCGACTAAGTGTTTTAAAGGTATTTCTTCGTTGTAATATTGTATGGCAAGGTTAACTGCAATGTCCATCAGTATTATCAAGAATGGTGTAAATAGATTGTATATGTTAATTTAAATAATAATGTCAGTTATTGAAATTTGTCCAATTTAATCTTGACCTGCACGCCACTTATGTTAAACACGATACCTTTGGAAAAGAATTACAATTGTTCTAAAAAGTTTAACGTTTATAAATACACTAAATATATTGATTAATACTGTTTTGAAGGTACCGCTACCTTAGAAAAGCACCAGATCAAAAATATAGCAATATACATGTATAATATATCGTTAGAAAGCTTCAGATTTTAGAAAAAGTATTATCTTATACACAACCTTGCAAAAGTTAATAAATAGTAAAATGAAAACCGATAAAATTAATTGATTGTTATCGATAATAATATATTAGTTTTTTTTAATAAAACTTATATTTCATTAGAAACATTTAATTTGATTAATGCTTTATTAGTTTTACTCATTTTTGTCTCTGTAAGTGAAAATTCTTTAATAGATTTTAACAACGGAGGTAAGTAAATGTTGTGTGTTGCTCGCACAAGATTTTCAATTCTGGAAAGTTATATTAACTTTTTTTTTATTGCATTTCAATATAACGTTCGAAGCAATAATATCACTTATTCAGATAAACAAAGATCTTCACTTTTTTAAATATTTGTTAGGAAACTGATATCAACTGGGTTCATATATTACTTTATTTATTGAGGAAAAGTTCCATGCAGAGCTTTGTGCTTTAATTACTCATCGGTGCCCCGCATACCTTCTTCATATATTGCATGCAATTTAAATAGTATTTTATGAGTGAAATACAAAAAGTTCAATTAATCCTGGTTGTTTTCTGTTTTGTTATTGACCGGATATAGAAACAATATATTGCCGGACTTCATTCCCGCTATTTGCTTTGCTTTTATTAACTTTCATGAACGATTTCATGGAAAGATATACAATAAAGATTTCCTCTCTACTCTGCCCTAAAATTAATTAACTCGAAAGCTCATGAAACTATAATGAATACATCCGTTATTGAATGGGTTTATTGCAATTTTATTGAATGTGTTATCGTTATATGCTTTCAAATATGTCAGAATGAAAAGTTCGTTTGTGAATTTCAAATTAAATATAGCTAGTTGGATATTTACAAGCTAGATTTTCAAGTTAATTCTGATCCCGTTTTTACTTGAAAATAAGGTTGACAGACTTGTACAATAGAATAGAATATTTGTTACACTTATCATAGTGATTTAAGGTGAAAATAACCCAAGTGGTTTACGGCCACGAGAAAAAAAAAAAAAAAAATGAAGGCGATTAGACCGTTTTATTTTTTAATTATTTATAAAACTTTTTTTTCAAGCACTTACAGAGGGTTTATTCTCAAACCTAGACTGATAGCAGTTCTAGACTTTAAGAGAACTTCCATAAAAAAAAGTCAGTTTCTTAACTATTATCATTTATAATATACTGCGATGACTAGAAAAGTAAGTGAATAATATTTTTCTTTTATAAATATAGGTTAACAACAGTCAAGAAAAAAAAAACCTGATAGTAGGTCTAAAGCCTCAATAGTACACTTGGAATGACTTGCTAATCCCTTGGAACCAGAGGTTGAAGACATTGCCTGAGCGGAACAAGTTTGGAATGGATCCCTGGCACCCTGCTTCTCAGAGACGAAATGCCAGGGCCATAGAACGCCCACCACAACCGCCACTAAGTCGGAATAAGTTTTAAGTGGGTCTATTGTGTCCTTTAGAGGTTCCTCCGCAAGTTCTTGTCGCCTGATGGTCTGCCTACCTGCCTCTGACAAGACCATTCCTTTAGTCACCCAGCTCCTTTACCTTGTAAACACGGCATTCCTATGCCTGCTATTGGAACTTGGACAGTTGACTAAGTATTTAGATAGGAATCGCGTCTTTATTGCTTTTGGTTTCCTACTATTGGTATCCTGATGCAAAGTACACAATAACGAAGCAACAAATGTTAAAATATCGTGTCCGTCGAACTCCTTAGCATTATTAATTTAACTGAAAAAATAATCTATAAGGATGATGAGTAAAATATTTGCAATGGGAAACTTAAAAATTATACAGTTGTATTTAATCGTTAGTTGCACCTCACTAAGAATTCTGAGTCATAAGATTTTATGGTCATATTCTTTTATGACGCCTTGAAGGCGTATTTTTCTTTTATTAGGAATCCAGGACCAGGAGGGGATTAAATCTTTTGATTAAAATGGGGATAATGGGAAGAAAAAATGTCTGGTTAGGTCCAAATTCACAACATATAGAGCATCAAGTTCGTCATTATTTAATTTTAATGGAATAAGAAGTATTAAATATTTTACAAAGGATTTTGAATTGAAAGAGTATTGTGAAACGCAAATATTTATTTCCTAAATATAAACAGGACTTTTTATAGCCATGTAAACGAACCTTTTGCAGTTCAATTTTCTCGTTTCTCTAATTCTTGTTAAGATAGCAAACAACGGCTTGCAGATACTTATCTGGTCATAGAGAGTTAAATTAAAAGTATCAGTTATAATTAATTTCGGATTTATATAAACATTTATTGTATAAATTAATATCTTGGACATACATTTATAAAATTTAATACAAATTTGGGGCAGCGATCTAGTGAGTAGAGCACTAGTCTACTCTATTCTCTAGGTCACGGGTTTGAACCCCGACTGAGGCAGAATTATTTATTATATTATTTCAGCTGTGGAGCGGGGAGTTGAGACCTTCCAGGGTCATACCTAACCTCTTTAAAGTGGGTACCCAAAGATTGGAGAAACAAGTATGACGGCTGAGCGTGATCTGAGCCTAATCACTTACTTGCACTAATGTTGGCATTGGATTAGTACGAATCTCTGCACGTACTGAACCCAAGACCCTTCGGGGTTGTAGAGGTACATGTTTTTTTTGTTTTGTTTTTTCCAATCTAAATAAAAAAATCTCAGAATTTTTTTCAATGAGGTATTTTCTTTTAATTAGCACCGAAAGGTACTGACTTTAGTTATGTCTGTCATATTAAAAAAACAAACATAAGAACAACACCTACTCCATTGTTCGAAAATCTAGCTACTGCGTTGAGGGTGGCTTATATTATTTCTAAATAAAAAAAAACTGGTGCGCGCAACACACACCTTTCACTTACCTTCGTTATTTATACAAATTTAAGAATATTTTAAAATTTAGAAAGGAAATAAAAATAGTTAAAGAATAATTTACATTGGATCTTTATAGACGCAGATGTTTTATTAAATAATCTATTTTACTATTATCTATGAAAATCATTTTGTTTTATCGGCTTTTCATCACGCTCCACTAACCTTTAAAATTCCGTGAATTAGATAGTATTTTTTCTAAAATCTTTAGCTAGCCAACGGTATACTAAACATCTATATTACTATTCTTGTGTTAAAAAAAAACAAATATTGCATAAAAAATATATATATGCACTTATTTCCTTAAGTTGTTTATCAAATTCGCTCAACTTAAATATTTACCTGTTATTCATCAATGCTAATAAGATAAATGTACAAAATATTCTGAAATGTACAAAATTAAAGATACTTACTTAGAAGAAGACAATTTAAAATATAGGCATTATTTCAATCCGAAAGAAACCTACATATTAAAGCCCATTAAATTTTACATCGATATAGGGAGTTTAATCAAAATCGTTATAGCCGTTTCTGAGAAAATCTTAAAAATGTGCTAAATGCATGGTATAAAGTAGATCTTCCAGTCAGCTGATTTTGATGAAAACGATTCTGTAACATCTCGGACGTGTAATTGCCTTAAATGTGAAATTTCAGTTTTATAGGACTTTTCTTTTTCGCCCTGAAGTTACCACACACACACACAGACCTTTTTGACGGGACTTAGGAGACTCTAAAACATGTATTTCCGTCGAAAACTGGAATTCAAAAATTTTCACGATCGCAGTACTTCCACTTACTATATATTTCATATAGAGGTAAGTGAAAGTAAAAAATCTGTTTACGAGTAAAGTGAGTTAATTACCATTTTCAATTATCATTATACTATATTCGTCTACATTAATATTTTATACTTTTTTTTGAACATAGGTAATTAAAATAAGAATGCTTCAATCTAACATACTATCATTATTTATTTATAACTTGATGAACATCAAAATCGTTATTATTGAATCTGTATATAATATCCATCAGTAATAAAAATACTCAGAGAAAACAATAACATACGTATATGTATTAAACAATTTCGGTCCTCCGAATTCAGGAAATGAAGATGCCTTAAGGCTAAAAAGGCCTTGGACTAAAATCACTTCAGGAGCAAGGAAAAAGGATTACTCGGAAATGTTTGCCCAAGATTATCTCGAAAGAAGCAAGAGAGCAGTGCTTCAGAAAAAAACCCGGATTTAAAGAAAACTCCTGGCCGCTAAGAGGGAAGCTTTTAGTTCCGGCAACATAAGGTAGAAATACAGTGTAAATCATACTATTACTATTAAATAATATATTTAAAATTGCGGTATCATCATTTTCACATGTTATATGTATATATCCAACTGGGGTATAAAATATGAACAAAATTAATATTGCAATATTAATACAATACTATTCTTTCCACGTGCTATGTCCATATAATTACTTGGGGTCACCTGTAGTGTTGTGGTTAAGAGCCTTAAGAGCCTCCGATGCCCTTAGCCACGAGTTCAAACCTGGCAGGTGACCCTAGGATTTTTCAATTGGAGTAAAAACTCCTTAGTTATGACCTTTGGAGGAGCCCTGCTCCAGGACTATGTCAGTTACTCGGTAATGATCCCTATCCGAATAAAACCTGGATAGGCAAAACTTATTATTCCCACTGTAGCATCGTCCGATTAGTCACAGTAGCATTAAAGGGTCATTAAATGAATAATCTAACAAACATATATAACAACTGTTTCTTAAAGAATAATAGTAACAATTGTACCTAGAAACAAAGGATCAGTCAATAAATTTAAATTTGTACTTAGGCGACTATTCGAGAATTTTTCGCTCACATATTCATTCATGCTCTGATATTGAAAAAAACAAAACAGAAATTAAAATTACATATGTCAATTACTACTAGATGACTTTACTTTTACAGAGAAGAAAATTCAGGAATGCATCGAATTCACTGTAAGTAGATATGGATTAATTATATATATATATATATATATATATATATATATATATATATATATATATATATATATATATATGTATGTGTGTATGTGTGTATGTGTGTGTGTGTGTGTGTTTGTGTGACAAATATAACATGTATATATTGCTCCTGAAGTGATTTTAATTCAGGGCCTTTTTAGCCTTAAGACATCTTCCTTTCCTGTAGTCGGAGGACTCGAATTGCTTAATACATATATGTATGTTATTGTTTTTTCTGAGTATTTTGATTACTGATGGATATTATATATATACAGTTTCAATAATAACGATTTCGATGTTCATCAAGTTTTAAATGATTAATCATAGTATGTTAGACTGAAGCGTTCTTATTTTATTTACCTATGTTTAAAAGAAGAAAAGAAAACAAGCAGAAAAAGGGTACTAAAACAAACAACTTGATTTAACGTCATACTAAATTTACCTTATACTGTTGTAAAAATACAACTCCGATAAAATAACATCAAACAGAAGAAAATTTGATATATTTATCAAATGAGGTAGACGTCAAATGACATGAAGCTTTTCTATCAAAAGGAATTTATAGAGTTGGCCCGACACGTAGCCAGCTAACTAATAGGATTCTGTTTGGTGCCAATCCAGCCAGACTTAGAAAGCCCTAGCAAAGTAAAGTAAATATATTACTTCACTCTTGATCACAAATTCACTACAGAGCTCAACAAACCCAACTGACCTAAATTGAAGGATTCCTTTAACGGAAAGTAATTCAAGCTGTAATCTGAAACACAGATCCTTGTTTTCTTCGTTAGTCGTATAATTACAACATCATAGATAATGTTGAACTTGAGGCATATGTTCTGTCCGCGATAAGGAAGCACAATGGCTCATTTCTCACGCAAATGTGCGTGCTCAACGTTTTTTTCATTTGTGGTTCTGGAGTTTCTCCGAATAGACGACATAATAAATTAGATGAGCCAGGTTTGAAAAATTGAGCGATTGTTTGCAAAAAGTCATGAAAGAAAAGGAAAAAAAAAGGTCTTTAAGAACATAGGGGTGTTCAGCATCTCATAAGCGATCAGATCAAAAGTACATCATAAACAATTTAAACTGTGTTGATTAATTAATTATGAATATTATTAGGTAAAATTACATTCTATAGATTAATAGATACATTTCGTTTGACAAATATTGGACAAAAAATCTGGTGCGGGCAACCACGACTTTCACTTACCTCCGATGTTAAAATCTTTTCAAAGAATTAAAGAAGAGAATAAAAATAAAACAAACAAAGATCTAATTAAATTGAATTTCTATAGAAACATGTGTTTATTAAAAAATATATTATTATTAAATAATCAGTTAGTTTATCGTCTTTTCATCACTTTTTGTTAACTTTCACAAGCTTGTGTATTAATAATATTTTTTTCTAAAATCTTTAGCTTTTCAACGATAATATACATACGTTATATTACTGTTCTTATCTTAAACAAAAATTGCATTTAAAAATATTTTTTCAGTTTCCTTTTTAGTTGGATATCGAATTCGTTCAACTTAAATTTACCTGTTTTTTATCAATGGTAAGAAGATGATTTTATAATATATATATAATTATTTTTATAAATCTACAAAATTAAAGGTACTTTAGAGGAAGAAAATTTAAAATATCGCCATTTAAGCCCTGACAAACTATTTCAATCAAATAAAAATTAAAGCCCATTAAATTTAACATCAATATAGAGTGTTTAATCAAAATCGTTAAAACCATTTATTGAGAAAATATTAAAAAGGTGCTAAATCATTGGTAACAAGTGGCTCTTCTGCTGATTTTGATTTGCTGAACAAAAACCTTCATACAACCCATTGTTTGATTTTCCTTTCTAACCGTTGATATTTTAAACTATAGGTGGTGTGAACTTTTTTGTTCGTCTTTAAGTCTATTACCGGCTCCAACTATATGATTGGCAACTTGATTGGCCAATGAATTTAGGTTTGTTTCAAATCCAATCAAAAAGCTGGATTAAATTAAAAGCAGTTCTTGAAATCCGAAAAATTTCTAACCTTAGATAGAAGAGCATGAAATGTACAAATATTTCTGCTTACATATTCTGTGCGTTGTAAGATATTTCTATAGTTATTTGATATAAGCTCATCAATATTTAAGTTTTTATGATAAAAACAAAATACACAAAATTTGATTTTCCTCCTAACCGTTGAGAATCGGACTGTGGGTGATATGAAATGAATACGTGTCTTACTTTTTGTTCTGCTCAAGGTGTAGAATCTGCTCTCACAGTAAAACAAACCCTGGCTGAGTGACTAGCGCTCTAGACTCTCATGCTAATGGTAGAGTTCGAATCCCAGTTCCGGTGGCTTTTATAGATATAGTTAATGTAGATTCACTCACAGCCTCTCCCCGTATATGTGTGACCCGTCAGCCAAATGGTGGCCTACTCACAAAAATAGGCGTAGGGAGTCATGACTTTACCCTGTAAAAACTGATCTAGAATCGTGATTATATTCTCCCAGGAGATTGTAACACGCGGCCAAGGGCCAAACGGCTGGTCGCCCTAGAGAAAAAAAAGTATGACAAGACATCTATGAGACACTCTATACATAGTAGACCTAATCTTACCCACCTTAATGATATGCCTTAATGTAATGACCCACACGATTCAATTCTCACGATATAACGTTTCTCTGACGGTTAGAATTAATCAGGTCTATCAGCTATTGCGATTAAAAAATAATCGTGTAAACCTGACGTTCGCTGTCGTTAATAATGTAATGGTGAAATGGGAATCGGGAAAAGAGCAGAAACCTAAAATAAAAATTGGTTTTCTGTAAGACTAAAGGAAGGGAAGAGCCAATTTTGAAATAAATTACATTGCTTAGGCATGAATGAGCCTTGGAGGAAAAAAAAAAACCCGCAAGGATTGGTTGTATTTTCAGGCTCAGCATAAGTGGAAAATCCTTTTCTAAAATAAATCTGTTTATTTTGGTGATAGTTCTCTACTCATTTTGAGAGAGCATTTAAATTTGAAACTAGAAATTGAGGAGTCAAAAAAAAAAAAACCTGTACCCCTACAGCTCGTAAAGGGTTTTGGGATCATTACTTATACAGATTCTTACTATTTGTCCCAATTTCGAGGACCCAATTTAAAGAGACTGGGCGTGCCCTCGGGAAGGTCGCCCTACCCCAGGCTCGCTCCACAACTGAAATAACAGAATAGACTATTCTGCTACGGCTGTAGTTTAAATCCGAGACGTGGAGAACAGTGTGTGACAACTACACACGTCATTTCTGATATGTGTGCAATTTCCATCTTTTTAAAAATACTTTGTTTATTGGATTTACGGTTTATATTACATAACAAGTGGACCCGCACCTGTTTCGAATGTGTGCAATTGGAATGATGTGTCATTTTTGTTTAAAACATCTATGTATGACCGATTTAAAGCTTATCGCTTCGGGAGTTTTAGTTTCTAGTAACAAAAAGTGCAATTAGCAAGAAAATATATTTATTTTATAATGTCTATTCATTATTATATTCATCATCGTCGGCAGGAATAAAAAACATATATCAAAATTAGTTGGTGTTTTTTTTTTGGTTAATTTAAAGTAAAGTACAGATTACGCAAAATTTAATTTCCCCTATAAAGAAAAATTCATTGCAAAGTATGTTTTCAAGAGCTATATATAAATCACTAAAATTCCGAACGTATTAGGTTTATTACTGTTTTATGTTTCAAATAAACTATAATATATATATATATATATATATATATATATATATAAATAAAGGTTATATTGTTTCCATCGGAATTCTATTTATTTTAAAGTAAAAGATCTCTTTTAGTGAAATAATTTATAAGTTAAAGTAATTAATAACGATGTTGGTTTTATAACCATTTATTTTAACTACTTAGTTACAATTTAGTACGAAATATTGTTTCTAACCTCTGGCGTGCTGAATAAAAGAAAAGCTCGAACAAACATGTCCGACAGTGATAACCTCCCTCTTTTCCAATAACATATGCTTATAACTTTATAAAACAACTTTATATTGTTTTGTTGTTTATTTATTTAACGTCACTTTATGCTACTATGGCTAATCGGACGATGCTACAGTGGGAGTCCTAAATTTTGCCAATCCAGGTTTTATTAGGATAGGGATCTTTAACGAAAGATCTTTAAAGAGTACCTGACATCGCACAGGCTCGGGACCACCTTCTAACGTCCCCTCTGAAGGACGGCGTAACTTAGGATTTTTTACTCCCATTAAAAAATCCTAGGACCACCTCCGGGTTTGAACCCGTGACCTTTAGCATGGGAGGCTGTTACGCTAGCCACCCAGCTACAAGTGATCCCACAACTTTATATTAACTTTTACGATTCATTTTATTGCATAGCAACTTTTTTTAAATCTCCTGCTTTCCAGCAGTAGGTATATATTATATGTCTATATTACTACTTATATTTCAGGAATTAATTTTTGATGGCTTGGTTACAGAATTATTTCCCCTCATTTAGAGAAAAGCTCGATTGAAATGTACTTTACAGTGGGTCAAAAAAGTATTGTCACATCAACATTTTCCTTATGTCTTAAAAACGTCAAGCTCAATCACTTTTTACTAATTTATTTAAAAAACTTGCTTCGAACTACTTTATTTTTGCCAGATAAAATACCCAAGCTAAAGATGTAGATCGAGCTATAAATAAAATCATGAACTCTATCAAGTTCACGGTTCTTGTAAGTCCAATCCGAGCTTATTTTTCTGATAAAGCATTTTGTAGATGTTGTTTTGAAGACATTTTAGTATTTCGTTGCTTCAAATCCATCATGTACCACAGATGCACTATAGGATAGATATCCAGTGATTGGAGAGGATTTTTGATTTGCCTCCGATCGTTGTAGAGCAACCATTCCTTTGTTTTATTTGCATTATGCTTCGGATCATTATCCCACTGAAATACAAATACGTACTTGCTCCACATCTTTTCGGCCCTGCTATTCAAGTTATGTATGAAAATGTCAACATCCTTCTCTGCATTCATGATTTTATTAATGAAGCACAAATTTCCGACACCAGTCCATGACATGCAGACCCAGAATAAAACACTCCCCTCGCCATGTTTAACAGTTGGCCTGACATTACTCATTTCAAATGCAGTGATCGTTTTTCTCCACACATATTTGCGAACATCAGAGCTAAAAATAATGAATTTACTTCCATCTGAAAAGATAAATTTTTTCCAGAATTCTACTGGTTCTTTTATATATTATTCATTAACTCAAGACTTTTAGGCGGTTGACCTTTACTTATAACGGGTTTCTTTCTTGAAACTCTACCATAATAATTAAAACCGTGGAACACGTTTCTGACTGTTTGCACGCTCAACGTTATTACATATCCAACACATCGATGCCATCTCTGAAGCCATGAAAGAGGCAGAAATAGATGGTGTTATCCAACATTCTGCGCATACGCATTTTTCTCTGTGAGAAAACTTTTGTGGTCTTCCAAATAGTCATTTGTTGAGGACAGAACCCGTCTCATTGTTCGTCTCTATTATATTTCTCACTGTACTTAAATCCATATAAAGTCGAGTAGAGATTTGAAGATAACTCAATTCGCGAGAACACAACTTGGGCGCTTAACGAAACACTATGTTTATGGAGATTTAGCCATTATTGTTGCACTGGAGCTCGTCAGATAACAATTCAAACAAATAATATTCATGCTTGATTGTTTTCATTTCAGACTGAAAGGATGAAGGTAAAGTAAGGTTATACAAATATAAACAGAAGCAACTTTGCCAATACTTTTTTGACTCCTGAAATTTATGGTTTGATTTTCGCTTTTATTAAGACGCTCTACATCTTTAGCTTGGGCATTTTGTTAGGCAAATAGAATAATTCGATGCAGGTTTTTAGAATAATTAGTAGAAAGAGATTGGGCTTTACTTTAAAGATATGTGTAAGGAAAATGTTGGGTGTGCTAATACTTTTTTGATCCACAGTACTTTTAAACCCTTAAGAAAGAATCCTTTAAATGATAGTTAAAACCTATCAAAGGAAGTTCATTCAAATGGTTAAGTAGGAGTCATTGAACTAGAATTGGTTCATTTGTCAGTATGTATAGAGTAAGAATTAGTAGAGTACTTTGTTTGCTATTAACGCATTAATGCTTTACTAGGAATGGGGATCGTTGTACAGAGTACCTAATTTTGCCATTACAGTGACCACTTTTAACGCCTGAAGGATCTTAGATTAAATGATTATTGCCTTAGGTAGGACCCTTTCTTAACAGCCAATCAAGGTTTTTAATTAATTTTGAATAATGATATTATCTGGAGCATCTTTTTTTATAGAACTAAAATAAATTTTAAACTTATTATTTGTGACAATAACCCTGATAATTATTCTAGGAAACATAAAGAGATTAAATTATAATAAACAAATATAGAAAAAGAAATTATTCATTTGGGGATAAGGGACTCTAGGTGTAAGGTTACATGAAAAGAGAAGTAAAACTAACTCCACGGTAGTGGTTATCTAGCTGAAGGACGTGGAAATATTCTCACAGATCAGTTTGCTACAGGTAATTGAAGCACCTACTGAGTCTTCATCCTACCTTCAGAAAGAAAACTCTAATTTTCCGGTAACTGGAATTAGAACTCTTACGCTAGACACATAAGACTGACGGGAACATTTTCAAGGAATAATACAGTTATAAGCAGGTACTTAGGAATACACGACTCTAGTTTTTCTTAACTTGTACTCGAACAAATTACGGTAGCTGCGTTGAGCGCTCTCTGGATTCTGCAGTCCTCAGCTTCCGAAAATCTATATATAATATACAGAGTCACAGTACCATACCAGTGGGCGTACCAGTGCTGAGACTATCTTTCGCCTGACCTCGGCTTCAATAGCCGTTTCCCGGACAGGATGCATGACTCCGTGGATTCGGCTCACCACAAGTCCAGCATGATCGCGCACGATAAGGAGTTGCTGATATCACACCTAGAAGCTTCATCTGTACCAACGCGGGACTACCTGATCATGAATAACAGCGGAGCAGCACAACGTCCTTCTCAGCCTTTACTACTGTTTTGGGCTGCAATCAACATCCAGTGAGACTTCGGCCGTTGAGGCAAAGTATATTAGTGCAGGCCCAGAGCTGAACTTGGTTTAAATCGACATTGACCTTCTGCATAGTAAGAACATATCCTCAGGCAAAGCGAGGCCCAAATACATATATCATCTGCAAACAGTGCATTCTGCAGTGCCGAGGGTGCCACCTATATCATTGACATAACCAAGAATAATAGTGGTCCCAAACGGAACCCTGTGGTACACCCGAGTTACATTCCAACCCCCCGACGCATCACACGAAGTCTTGCCCTGTTGTACTCGACTAGTAAGGTATACTTGGAAAATAAGAGATAAAGTAAAATAACAAGGGATACTTGAAAGAAAGGAAATATCTCCAGGTTTGCTCTGGCTTCAAGGCGCACTCTACGGGTCTGCATCCAAGCCTTACAGAAAGAGGAAGAAAACCTGACTTCCACCGGTAGCTGGTTGAGCTTCTCGCTGCCGCGACGTGGAAAGCATTCCTCAAGGATTCAGTTCTGCAAGCAGGTAATTGGAATACACCCTGTAGTCTCTCACTCCGTACCTCAACAAATTCACGTCTAAGATTTTCCGGAACTCCGGAATCTAGAACCTTACGTGCTAGACACATAAGATTGAGGCGGCGATACTATTTTGTTCGGAGCCAACCTAATTACATTATAAGCGGACTTATGTACCGACTTTACTTTTTTTTAATACTTTTTGTACCGAAGATAAATCGGATAGCTGCGTTGAGCGCTCTCTGGATTCTGCAGTCCTCAGCTTCCGAAATATCTATATATATATATACAGAGTCACAGTACCATACCAGTGGGCGTACCAGTGCTGAGACTATCTTTCGCCTGACCTCGGCTTTCAATAGCCGTTTCCACCGGGACAGGGAATGCATGACTCCGTGGATTCGGCTCACCACAAGTCCAGCATGATCGCGCCACGATAAGGAGTTGCTGATCATCACACCTAGAAGCTTCATCTTGTACCAACGCGGGACTACCTGATCATGAATAACCAGCGGAGGCAGCACAACGTCCTTCTCAGCCTTTACTACTAGTTTTGGGCTGCCAATCAACATCCAGTGAGACTTCGGGCCGTTGAGGCAAAGTATATTAGTGCAGGCCCAGAGCTGAACTTGGTTTAAATCGACATTGACCTTCTGCATAGTAGAGAACATATCCTCAGGCAAAGCCGAGGCCCAAATACATATATCATCTGCAAACATGTGCATTCTGCAGTGCCTGAGGGTGCCACCTATATCATTGACATAACCAAGAAATAATAGTGGTCCCAGAACGGAACCCTGTGGTACACCCGAGTTACATTCCAACCACCCCGACGCATCACACGAAGTCTTGCCCCTGTATGTTACTCGAACTAGTAAGGTATGACTTGAGGTAGACTGATTCGCCAACACCAAAGCTACCAAACTTCTTTAAAATCATATCATGGTCCGACCGAAATCGAATG
This sequence comes from Piezodorus guildinii, assembly GCA_023052935.1. NCBI lineage: Eukaryota > Metazoa > Arthropoda > Insecta > Hemiptera > Pentatomidae > Piezodorus > Piezodorus guildinii. Next base: position 73,355,759 of record CM041296.1, read on the forward strand.
CCTTTGTGAAATCTAATGATACGATATTAGTTGTCATTCGATCGTCCATTTGCTCCTCATCGTATGTCCGTCAGAATGTGTGTGGAGTGCTGTGTCCCCGTCGTACTAAATCCCGATTTGGTGGTGTGGGTTTACAGCAAACAGTTTGTTCCTCTAAGAATTCTCCTCTTAGATCTCCTCTCTACTATCCACTCTTCCCAGAATTTTCGACAAAACGTGGCAACACAGCGGATCGGGACGATAGTATTGATGGTGTCTCTGGGCTTTGACTTTTTAGGAATGGGTCTTATGATGGCTCGTTTTTTCCATGGGAACCTGCACTGCTGCAAGGATGCATTTTATATTAATAAAATATTGGCAAGGACTTTGTTATCGACCTTACCTATCATAGTTTTTGATATGCCATCATCTTCTGCCGCACCGGACTTTACCATACTCAAACTCCAGGCCACATCTTCTTCGCAGATCTCTTCGAAAACTATGTCGTCTAATTCATCATTAGTAGGTAAGCATATATTTATCTGTTGTCCGCGGTCATTCGGGTAGGAAGAAAAAAACTGATTAAGATCATCAAGACTGCAATGGACATCAGTTTCACCTTTCTTTACTTCATTGATTCTGTGATCCCTTTTGTTTCCAAACTTCACTGGGGGAAAAGCTGTTTAAGCTTCTAGATAAACATTATCTTTTCGCATCTCTCACAGCAGTCTTTACCTTGTTTTTGTAGCGCCGATACTGCATTGAATCTTCTATGGAACCGCCTCTTGTCGACAACCAGTAAAAGAAGTCTCTTCTAGCCATCAAGGACTTGATACTCTCAGACATCCATTCCCATTAAAAAATCCTAGGGCCACCCGCGGGTTAGAACCCGCGAAATTTGGCATAGAAAGCTGTTATGCTAACCACTACGCAATGGGTGGCCCTTAAGAGTATTTTTTGAGCAAGTATTGTATTTATACCACCAACAATATTTTTTTTTGTCAGAACAATCTCTGGTTAATTTTTCAATGCATATATTTTTAAACTAATACTGTGTTTGATCAGTGATTAATGAATTACTTACCATAATTTAATATGATTTAATTAGTTACGGTAATGAGGTGCATATATTTTAAATGAAATTTATATTTGTTTAATTTTTTTTTTAAATTTTCACTTCTGAAAAATGTCCCTTTGATGAAATATAAGTGGAGAGAGCTTGGTGAAACATTAACATCTGAAGGAAAACCAGATTAATTATACCAATTTCTCTTTTATACCCGAGTATCCTGGTTTGTATTTGATGTTTGCGTTCTGCTTCAATGCTCAGCTCAAAATTGAGTGTCCACTTGAATACTAAACGTTTTGAATTTTTTTTAAACTCATACATTTAATATTCTCTCATGAAGCACTTCAAATATTTTCTGAATTAATTGTAAATGAGAATTCCTCTTACAGAAGAACTGTTACAGTTAATATCAGCAATGTCATGAAAAAAAAAAAAAAAAAAAAACCTTGAACAAACAACTAACTTAAACGAATGTGACTGCATTAATTAATGTCGTTCATAGAACCATTCGTGCATTTTTCTTTCGAATATTGAAGAAAACTGTTTGATTAATAAAAAGATAATTGAGTAAAAATAATGGAACCTTTATTTTTAATTAATAGCTACCGCAGTTGGGTATCATTTGGTGTAATACTTGCATTAGAGGATTATATGCCAAAGTAGCGGGTTCTAATCCGGCAGATAGCCGTAGAATTATTTAATTAAGTAAAAACTCTTGGTTGTGAAATCATTTTAAGTGGGCGTAAAATGTTGGTCCCGTGGCTATGGGTTGTCAGGTGCTTGTTGAAGTTCCCTATCCTGATTAAACTTGGGTAGGTAGAATTTAGGACTCGCCCTGCACATCGTCCGCTTAGTTCCGTAGATTAGTAGCTTATATTGACGTTAAATGAATGAACAAACCGACAATGAATTAGCTGCGGTGGTAAATGTCTTAAACATACTAAATGAAATAGATAAAAAAAGTATTAGTTGGACTTTTCTAGATACTTTTAGGGAAACATTGGATCAATAATTTATTGAAATTTAAGTAACTAATGGAGACGATAACGAACATCATGGGATCACTTGTAGCTGGGTGGTTAGCACAACAGCCTCCTATGCCAACGGTCACGGATTCAAAACCGAAGGTGGTCCTAGGATCTTTTAAGGGGAGTAAAAGATCCTTAGTTATGCCGTCTTTCGGGGGGAGGAGGGGGGTAGTTAAAAGGTGGTCCCGAGCCATGTGCAATGTCAGGTACTCGTTAAAGATCTCTATCCTAATAATACCTACACAGGCAAAATTTAGGACTCCCACTGTAGCATCGTCCGATCAGCCATAGTAGCATAAAGTGACGTTTAAAAAAATAAACAAAACGAACTTTATTAATATTACTATTTTCCCGTCTTTCTTGACCGCCGCCCGAACCATCTTATCATTTATATTAATTTCTAGGTCAACTATTTATTAACCAATACAATAGATCATAAATATAAATAAACATTTGGTTTGCAACAGCAACTTTTCATTTAAAATCAGTTCGCCAGAAGAGCCACTTTACACAATGCATTTTATGATTTTTTTTCAAAAACGGCTGTAACGATTTTAATTAAACTCGCTTTATCGATATGAAATTTAATAGGTTTTAATATAATTTAGGTTCCATTTTAAGTGAAATAGTCTGACAGGGATTAAATGCCGATATGGCAAATTTTATTTCTATAAAGTACCTTCAATTTTGTAGATTTCAAAACATTACGTACATCATCTTATTAGCGTTGATAAATAACTGCTAAATAAGCAAGTTGAGAGAATTTTATGAAAAACTAAAGGAGAGAAGTGCAAAAATATTCTTTTATGGATTTTTTTTTTGTTTTTTAACACAAGACTAGTAATATAGATGGAATATATACTGTTGGGTAGCTAAAGATTTTATTAATAATATTGTGTTATATTATGTGAAAGTGTTGCACGCACCAGATTTTTAATTTTATGAATTAAGTAATTGGAACATTAGTTTTATTTTCACATGAACAATTTCTTTTTCATGTCCAGGGATCCTAGCTTACCAGAATCCGTTCACAGGGTACCCACCTTCTTCCTGCTGATGTCAACCACAATCAGTTTGGTTTCAGCCGACTGAAATGTCATAGTTTCAACTATCAAGAACTTTATGCAACAATGTCATTTGTAATCGTCCAACATTCCCAACTGTTTTCTCTGCGGTTTCAAAAGATTAATTACACTTTCTCAACTATATTATAGTTTCTAAATGTTAAGTTCTGTTTGATCATTAACAAGTGTTACTAAAAATTACTGAAACGCCCTACAGCCTAATATATAGTTCGCTTTTAATAAACTTAGGTCGTAGAGAGTGAGCTAGTAGTGTTGATAACTTAAATTATGGGATTCGCCAATTTGAAAAAATCCAGTCTCTATAAAAGCGTTGTACAAAAGTTGGGAAAAAGCCTGTCGGCTGAAGTTTGTTTGTTTGTTCGTTTAAAGCTACTTTATGCTGCAGTGGCTAATTGGACGATGCTACAGTGAGAGCCCTAAAAGACCTAACGGAATAAGCATGTGAGATCCTTGCCCACTTATATTGAAACAATATTTATACTATTTATTCACACCTTTGAGAAACCATATTTTACATATTTTTAATCTTTTAATCACTCTGGAAGGGTAATTATAGAGAGAGAAAGAAAAAACATACAATTTTTTTTCTCCTTAAGAGCTCAACCGATTTTCATGAAAATGAAATGAAAGTTCGGAATTTTCTATTATTATTGAAAAAATGTTTTTCTACGAAAATTGAGTCAAAATCGCTTTTTGATTGTGCTACTTTATTTCATTCTAGGGTCCTGCTTAATATATATTTTTTTCAATTGCATCGCAAATGTACTCAAAGGTGAAAAATAAAAACAACAACGATTCTTTTCTCCTTAAACGGATCAACCGACTTTCCACGAAAACATGTGTGTCAAGGGTTTTCTAGAAGAGACACTAAACATATTTTTTCTTGAAAACGTGAGTCAATTTTTTTTTCTAACATAAAAAAAATGTTTAGGTTATGTTGATCTGTAGGCCTACAATTGTTTGCTACTTTATTTCATTGACGGGTCCAGCGTAATATATACTTTTTTTCAATCCCATTGCAAATGTGCCCCATGGTGAAAATAAAAAATAAAAAAAAAATTTCTCCTAAACGGATGGACCAATCTTAACGAAAATAAGAGTTTCTAGATTTTTTTTAAGTTACGAAAGCGTGAATCAATTTTTTTTTTTTTAATTTTTCAAAATAAATTGTTCGCACCTACAGAAAATCCTGCACAGTATATATGTTTATTAAATTTACGGTAAATGTATCTCATGGTGAAATATAGAAAAATAAAAGAGTTATGTTGTTTTCCGAGTCAAAAAAAAAAAAATAATAATAAATAAAAAAAAATAAGTTATCCAATTAAAGATATACTAACAGGTACAATACATAATATGTTGATACATAGTGATTAACTAAAATCAAATGAATTTGCGTTCCTGCTGCTCTATCCCATTCCAACATGAACAAAATTAATAAAAAAATAAAAAATAAACTCACGTTTTCGATTTTTTTTTTTAAACCTTTTGTGAAAATCGGTTGATCCGTTTAAGAGAAAAAAATGTTTTATTTTTTACCATAGGATACACTCGCAATAACACTTTAAAAAAATAAAGACCGTATAAAAACCTTTATCGACACCCACATGGGTTGACACCCAGTCTTTATAAAGTGGGTCTCGAAAATTGTGGAAAATCGTAAAATTCTAGGGCTGATCGTGATTGAAGCCTTATCATCCTTGATAATCATCAGACAGATAAAGTTCATATTTTTTTAAATAAAACACTATTTTTACGAACACTAAATCTACGAAACTAAAATTCTTAAACAGGTAACGACATATGCAGTCTTACATTATTTGTTATAGATTAATATATCAGAATGAAAATTGAAACGGTTTATAGAAACACAATCTATATTTAAAAAATGTATTTAAAAGGCACTTTGGATGCAAACGCTTCAGCAAATAATAATCTGTGAAACTAAGATCTATAGTTCATTTAAACTCTATTAAAAAGTAACAACTGTATAAAATTGCTCTTTTGTAGAAGAAAATTGGAACATAAACCAATCCCAGAAAAGTTTCGGGATTGTCTTACGTTCTTCACTGAAGACTTGTGCCCGCATTGCGCATACGGAAATTACATACCATGACCTCAATGTTTTTCATAGTTTTTTTTCAAATGTCAATTTTATCTTGAAGGTCTAAATATCTTTATAACTACGTTTTCAATATATTCATTACTTTTTCAATTGCAATTGAATAATTGTATTTTTTAAAGACATTTGTGATAATAAACACCTCGTTTCCGATTTAGATAAAAAAAGGTTAAGTGACATATTGGACTTATAGTTGTATTAAATACGGAATTGGGTATTAAATGTCATTATTTTATATATACACATAATTTTGATTTCTTAAATAAGTTATTGAAATTATTATGTTTTTTTTTTGTTTTTTTGTCGAATAAGAAAGTACTGGTGATCATTTCACAAAAGATATGCTTTGTTTAACACACGGACCTACGGGGGACTTGATTTAACACAGTGTGTTAAATCAAGTCGCCGGTAGGTTCCATGAGTTTGATTTACTACTTTGTTCCTTTTGTTCAAGCTCCTTTGCAGTCCTCGTAAATTTCCTGCTAAACAAGCGTACACAGTTGATGTATTCCGGAGAAAATAGAGACAATGAAAAAAAAAAAAAAAAAAGACTCCCAACTTATTTGAAACTTTCTGAGCCTTGCACACAGATAACATGATTTATACTGTAAAGGACCATTTATATCTTTATTCAGCAATTTAACTTTAATGAAAAGAAATAGAAGTAAAATTCCGATTTTTAAAAAATTGTTAATTTCCGAAATTTCAGAAAAAGTAGTCAAGTAGGACATTTTTGCTTATTATTTTCAATAATAAACCTTTATAATTACCAAAAAAAAAAATATCTACCATTGAAATTTGAACCCGAAAAACAAATAAATAGACGTTTCTCCTAATTAATAGATAGTTATCTAATACCTTATTTCATGCTATTTCATAAAAATTTCATTTTCTACAAAATGAAAAAAGAATTATTGAAATTGGTTGAGAACTACCATAGATGTAGCGTTTTGAATTTAGCAGTGGTGATATGCTATTTTGCTTTGAATTCTTTATTGTTTTTCATATTACTTAATTGCCTATCTACAGCTTTATTAACAGTTACACCCTAATATTGTTATATGGAAATATAAATCATTGTGTAATAATTTGCAGTGTTTTAATATGATGATTTATTTACTTTACTATACGATTTAACATACATACATCCGGGGCGCTACAGACCGATGTGGTTCTTGGCCTCCTCAATAAGTCTTCGCCAGGTGGTTCGGTCTTGAGCAGCCGCTCGCCAATTGCGGGTGTCAAGTAGGCGAAGAGCATCCCTGGCAACGGTGTCCTCCCATCTAAGCCGAGGTCTTCCTCTTCCCCTTGTCCGATGGAGCCTCCCATCCAGCAGCTTTTTTGGAACTTCATCGTCTGGCATCCGTACAACGTGGCCAGCCCAGCGCAGCCTTCCTAAGTTTATTATCCTTATCACATCACTTTGCAGGTCTGGTATATTTCCAAGTTCGTCCTCCGCCTCCAGCTTTCCCCGATCTTAACTGGACTAAATATCTTTCTTTCAAATATGAGGATTTCCCTCTCCTCTTTACCAGTGAGGGTCCATGTCTCAGATCCATAAATTAGACGATCATAATGAGGGTCTTATACAAAATTTGTGCGGCGGGTGAGGTAGGCACTTCTCAGGTGGTTTCTGAGGCCAAAATAGCACCTTTGGCTTTGAGGCGACAATGACTTGTTTCCCCGGAGATCTATTTCCACAATTTACTACTGATCCGAGGTACACAAATTGGTCAACGCAAATGGGCCCATTATCACAGGATATCGGTCTGCTGTCTCTGTTCCCGGCCTAGCTCTCATGTATTTTGTCTTTTCCTGGTTGATGTGCATCCCATATCCTTTGCTGCCTCCGCCAACCTAAGGAAAGCATTTTCTAAGGACTCAAATGACCTTAACAACTAACAGGCGAGACCAACACCCTGCTTTACACCTTTTGCAGTTTCGAACTGTAGGGAGAGGCCCGTTTGAATGCGTACAGTGCACCATGTGTCATCCATTGTCATCTTGATCAGCTGAACCAATGCCAGAGGAACTCCAAGCTCTACCAACGCTGCGTACAACTTCGGCCTTTTTATGCTATCATAAGCACTCCGGAAGTCAACAATAGGTGATGAGTAATCATACTGTACTCCTGGGACTTCACGAGAATCAATACGATTTAACAGGAATTCTATATTCCAGGAAATATTATTAATTATTTGTCGTTTTAACTTTGTAAATGTGGTTTATTTACACGTATACCTTAAATATTATAAATTAGATATTAATATTGATTATTAACGTTTGATTGATTGATAACTGTGACAGTTATTTCATCTGTTATGCTAGCCGTGGAGCAACCCATGGGTACGGAGACCCTCTGGGGCCCAACCAACGTCTATAAAGTGGGTACCCATAAATTAGAGTAAAACCTGGCGTCTGGGCGTGATATAGGTCTAATCATTTCCTCGGCCCTTAAACAGAACGTGTTCCAAGAACCTTCGTCCCATAATATTTTCTTTGATTGTTTAGATATTCTATAAAACAAATTAAATAAAATAATGAAAAAACTTCTATTATTAAATTTATTTTGCTTAAGGTACACAAGTTCCATTGCTTATGAGTTGAGGTTTTTGATTTAAATGTTTAGACAATCCCTTTTGTCAAACATTGCTCTGAGATATATTGGAATAGCTGCAAACATTATTGCAGTCTGGATAGCTACTTTAATCTGGCACTGACCAATATTATCCTTTGATTTGAGGCCCCATATGAGGGTTCGCACAACTGAATGTTTATCAGGGTAACCATTCAAGCTTTATCAGAGTACTATTTGAATTCTGATACACGATATTCAATCACTGTGTCAATATGAGATTTCATTACCTTTGGAGCTTTGACAAAGTCTTCGCCTCTTAATTGTTATTAGGCTTAATATATATCTTACTAGCTGATCCGACAGAAGTCCTGTCTTAACTATGACCAGGGAAATCGGTCAAGCCTTAAGTTAAGGTCAAGCAAAAAAGAATCAGCGAAAGCGGTTAAGCCGTTCACACGGGATGCGATAACCAAAGGAAAATGGGATTTATTTTTATATATGTACATAGAGTTATTATTATTATTATTATTTACCTTAGAACATTATTTTAAAAACCTAAGGACCATATTATCTTTTTTTCCTTTCATAGGATCATTTTCCTGACTGCTATATATAAACATTACAAAAAAAGAATTAGCGAAATCGGCCAAGCCGTCCACTCGTAATGCGAAGACCCAGAGGAAAGGGGATTCATTTTTATATATGTAGATTTATTTAAAAGTATTGATAAATCAACAGCGTTATATGCGATTTCAGTTAGTGAATTCGCTAAGTATTAAATCAAACTTATCATTTAGTTTTAAGAAACTACTCATTTGTAACTATTTAAATGAAGCGGTTTAGGACAACTCCTATAAGAAATTTAATATGAAAGACCACACAAACATTATCTTTGAGTGGATACGAAGAATGATTATCCAAAAAAGCAAAATATTAAAAAAAAAATATTATCATATACAAAAAGTTGTAAAAGGAAATGGAGAGCGATTGTTGTAGATAATAATATAATAGATCATTTCATGAAATAAAAATTTTTAAAAATTCAACGTCATTCTTTCACCTTCTTTGTTATCTAGCTTTTTTTATAAGTTCTTTAATTGATTTTTAACTACGGAGCTAAGCTAAAGTCATTAGCTAAAGTTGTAGATATTGTCATACACAGGTCCACCTGTCGTATTATGGAAAAATAAATAGTATTCATACACAGGAGTGTGTGATACTTAACTTTATTGGGAATTGGTTCGTAAAACGACCCGAAAAATGTGGTTTCTTCCAGGAAGAAAGAAAGATCCTAAGTCTTGACTATGGATACTCTCGCTAACGAAATGAGTCACCTCCAGCTCCGCGCCGACGAACACGGGTACTGTCCCTAAATGTATTCCATATGTTCATGGATACGGGAGGCAAAGGAGAGAATGGCAGATCTAATAAGAAAGAAGAATAACCGAATCTACATGTGTCAGAGCCGGCCGGGAAGAAACCTTATACCGCTACCTCCAGCCTGGGGTATAGATGTATATTTATTGAATCGGAGCAATCGATAGTGCCATTGGCGGCTCCTGGCCAATATGTTGTGCGCCTCAAAATTCATGGCGTAACCACCCTCCTTTTCCTCTCGTTCCCGACCATAACCCCCCTCTTCATCACTGTTTATTTCACGCATATTTCTTCTTTCATTTTCTTCTTTATTACGCTCTTAAAACGCTAAAATTATACGGATTTGTTATTTAAAACACTGCAAATTATTAAACAATAGCATTTTATTTCCATACAACTATTATATAGCTAGTAATCGGTAATTTTTTATTTTCAATTTATTTATTCAGAAATATTACAATTTGTCTCAATGGACAATAATATAAGTGTTTTAAGATCACAATCATACAATATTTACAGTAAAAATAATATAAAAGTCAAATTACAAAAAAAATAAAATAAAGGTATATAAAAAAAAAGATTATAAATAAGATAAACACAAGCTAACAAATAAAGTAACACACTCATACCTTTGTACAATATTACAATCTAGTGGGGAACCCCGGACGGGGCTTGTCCCCCCACTTGTGGAAGGACAAGCAAAGCCCGAAGGATCCCAGCTCCTCTCTCTGGGCCGCGTCACTGAGTGAGGCCGTCATAGTCACTAACACACCACACATGAGAGGAGAATCTGAACAGTGTCAGAACTCCAGTATAAGTATTTACAAAACGTCTCGGGCCGTTTTAACCTTCTAGGAGGGTTGTATAGATGAGTGGAGCTGGAGAGGTATTGTGCTAGAGGATTAGGATGATGAATAAGGTTCGGATGGACTTTGGAAAATTTAGATGGAATGGGGTCTACAATAAATGGAGCATTAAGGTCGTGGTGCAAGGTATAGTTGGTGTTATAATGAGAAGCGTTTACTATTGTTCGGAGGACTTGGGATATAAAGGATTGAATGCGTTTGATGTTAGAACGTTTAGCTGTACCCACAGTCCAAGTCTGTAGGTCCAGATAGGCTTCAGTAGTAATCGGTAATTAACTAATATTAAAAGCAAATTGTTTTATCTTTGTTCATTGCGATGTCAGATCTCGAAAATCTTTTCGATTTTTCACTATCTCCAATAATAACTGAGTTTTGGTAGAATTACTATTATTATTAATATAATATATAATATAATATTAATATAATATAATATTAATATTACTACTATTAATATATTATTATTTTTGACTTGAATATCTAGAACAACTTTATTTATACTTTTTTTGTTTTTGTTTATTATGCTTTACTGATTCTAAAACTCTATACATATTTTTCCTCGAAGAGGTTTCCAGTGACCCACTTATAGAACCAGTTGATGGCCCATACCTTCTATACGTAGACAATATTTCCTGGTAACATACTTATTTCATTAAAACCCAACACCCTCCATACATCTACTGTATCCTACCATTTAAATCATAAGACCCCTCCGATCCAGAAACCAGATCATGCCATTCTGACCTTTACGCTCCTACTATAACTTTCGATCGTTTCTTTATTGTCCGCTCTACTACCCTCTAGAATTCTCTATGAACCCATGTCCGCCCATGCTGCTTCTTTATCCTCATCCGAATTTTCAATACTTTCCGTCGTCCCAAATAGACGATCAGCAATTGTGATTTAAATTATACAAATCTAACATTAAATGAATGAAATAACTGTTTACTGTCCAAATTTTGATTTTGTTTTCAATTAATTTTGTTGAACATCATATTTTTTCATGAAATATAATATTTCTCCTTATTTCACCATTGATGATGGCCATGATATTGATGAAGTAATATTATTATATTTTTTTTTTGTCTGTTGGCCTGACATATTATACATTTCAGTTGTGCGTAACTGTTGTTCTTAACCAGATTAGTCCCAGAATATTTGTTTGTTTTTTCTATTATATTATATGCCTAAGAGTTTACAGTAACTGCTTTACAAATATCGATCGATGGTTTTATTAGGATGAGAATTCTGATTTTTAAGATAGTTATTTCGGTATGTAGATGAAGATATAAAAAATTTAACTTTATTGATATCTTCGATTAATCTGAACAGGCCGATTATTTATCAAAAACTCATGAGTAATGATAAGAAGTATGTGTTTAGTATATTTTTTAATATTTAATTTTTTTTTTCTTTATATCTTTATTTACACCTGTCAGAAGATGTCTGACAATCAGCAAATGTGTTGGACAAAAGTAGCTCAGACATGATAGGCATGGGGAAGTAAAGTGCCAAGCAGCACCCTTTCCAAGGCTTTAATCTAGCTGAGGAGGTCCCTCATCCAGCTTCGTTTTAGCCTTCTTCTGACCGGCATTTCAGCAACTGACATGTCGTTAATCAGTCGATTGTCGTGTCCGTTAAGTTTATTGTGAAATCGAGAATAGAGTGTTGGTATATGTTGGTCAACTGTTGGTTGCTGTAAGTCCGTAAATTAGCTTAAAATCGTTATCTATGTATAATTAATTGGTCTTTAAAACAGGTAAGTTTTATGTTCATTGAAATAGTCTGACTTGGCTTAAATTCCAGATAACCCCTTACAAAAGAAAAAAGTGATACATAAACTAATTAAAATGCGACATGCAATATTGCAGTAAAAGGAGAACTACAAACCATATATATTGCATAAATATACCGCTTCTACTTCAAGAATTTCCAATAAGGAGATATAAAAAAAAAATGCCGTATTATTAAAACTCCTTCAAAAGTATCTTTTACATAATTAGTTATTAGCGTTGGTCGTCTCTTGTTGTCATTTTCATAAATGAAAATCGTATAAATATAAAACATGAATAGCTTCCGTTATAAAACATATTATACGATGAATAATGTTTTTTGTTTTGTTTTTTTTAATGCAGAAATTACTTTACCTTAAATTACTGTGTTGGAAAGCTTAAGATTTCATAACAAACGTCATCTGACATGTAGTTTTCGAATTAAAAAAAAAACAAAACAGTTATAACACCTATTTAATTATATAATTATGTTGTATAATGAAATATGAATTCTACCCAATGTCCAATTAAGATCTACATTATAATTTTTACGTATTTTTTACTACGTTTTCAGTTTTAATATGTTTTTAATAACAATGTTGTATTGTAGGAGCACTTAAGACTTTTAGTCCATTGTCGATAGCAATAAGGAAAGAGAGGAGATAAAGACTTAAACAACTGTTTATACTCGTGGCTTTTGAAATAGGCTGGCTTATTGAAGAGCGATGTCTACCCTTTTTATTCAAGCTCTTCTCCCTCATCTTTAATTCATATCAGCTACCACTCGTTAAATGAAGAATACCCTTTGTGGCTATTGGTTTTTATTACTAATTTTTTTTTTTGTTATTGACAAGGATCATGACCATTTTCTGTTATTTTAATAATTGTTAAAGTCACCGACAAAAAGTCTTATCCTAGATGAATTATGTGATTAGTACAGTATTTTTTTTTACAGATTGAATTTAGAGGAAATTTTTCGAAATTAGTTATGTTTCTTAAAACATGTTTTCTTCATACGGGCCCCAAACAGTTGATGCTTTGCAATATTTAATCAATACGTTTACTTATAAACACGAATTCAGTCTAGATTCTACAAAAGCATTGAGCCATGAGATAGCCCCATTCCAATTTTGAAGAACACCGTAAGCAATTGTTTGATATTGGAATACGCTGACGAGACCTGGGCAAGCTTCGTTTATGTTGATGGCATAGTGGCGTTAGTACGTTAGGGAATAACAAATTTATATAAACTGTTGTAACTTTATTAATGATATAAATATGAATATAGTATTCTTAATAATATAATATATTATAACTTTACATTAACCACATCTTGGACCGGAGTGTTCCGGCTCTAGGATTTTATAAATATAGGTACTTATACGAAGGCATAGTAGAGGGGATGGAGGAAAGGCGGCCGAGATCAAATGAAGGGACACTTAGTATCTGTAATGTCCAAGTACTTCCTGTTGGTAAGATGTTTAAAGTATTGGTTGAGGTAAGTGCATAGGTTTCTTGGAAAAAGTCCCTGAATGCTTTCCAAGGTAGAGAGAGGCATCCTTTGTAATAGGGAAAATATTAATTAGAATTATTAACAATTACAATAATATAATATAATATATGAGTCAATCATATTTCATAACTCTAGACTACGTCGATTCTCTGCAAATTTTAGTGGATCGATCCTGCGAGCTCAGGAAAAACTGACTGGCCAGCGATCGTGATAACAACGAGATTGTGCAGGTAGGACGAGGGGAGGGAGGCCGAGATCAGGATTCTGTATGAAGGACACCAAATGTAAATGGTTGATAAATATATGAGAACTGTCCTAAGTTGGGTCGACCAGGAAGTTATGAGGTATCTCTGAATAGTAGCTGGAAAGATGATACGGGTCTACATGAGGAACGGGACAGTTTGAGATACCTTTGGAGATGGGTAACTAAGGGATTTAATAGAGAAACTCCGGCTCAAATTATAAGGACATGTATAAGGGTTGGCGAACAATTACTTCTACATATTTTTATCATTCAATTAAATTTACATTTGCTCATTCACAGTAATTTTATAAATCTGAATTAGAAATAAAGAATGTGAAATAATTGATACAATAATTATTGAAATAAACAAGCAATGCCTAAATTAACTATTAAATTCAATAAGCCATTCTTTATTTTAAGTTTTTATATTCTTTCCAATTTTATTTTTTCAAACAATTATATTTGTTTTTATATTAATAAAAATAAATACATTCTGTAAAGTAAAACATTTGTTGGAAATGTGGTGAAGTTAACAATTAGTTTATTGTACATAATTGTGGCTATTTTTAAATATTTAAAAAAATAAAAACTGTCGTTACAACGGTAATAGATGCTATTAAAAACATTAAATAGGAACATGACATAAGAGAAAGCACATCTGGTGTGATTGTTACTCGAATCGTTCAGGGAAGGGGGTCTTATCCAGCTCATTTTTAGCCTGTTACTGATGTTTTGATTTTAAGTAGTCACTATATCTATATTAGATTGTAAAGGTGTCCTTATAGTTGGCCATGAATTCGTTTTATACTGCATTCGTATTGAGAACTTTTATAGTTGGCCGTTTAATGCCAGAACGTAATGTAATATAACTTACGAGTGCCACCAAGAGGGACGTAGGAGACCAGACTAAGGGGGCGGTAAGCTTAGTGTTATAATATGATGGTTTATTGTCATTCATTCGACTTGAGGAAGCTCCATTGTATTTTATCATATTGAAAATAAAACATTTTCTATTTCCATAACATTATTTATCTATTTGAAAAATTATTTACATCTCTTTTTATTTCTCGTCGAAAAATAAAAAGTTTACATGTAACATTAACCTTTTAAAATTAATGTAGGAATGGAGGAAAAAAACATAATAGTATCATGCGTGAACGGCTTGACCAATTTCTCTAATTAATTTTTTGTTATGTTTATATCAGTCAGGAAAACCTTATGAAGGTCTTATGAAAGTAAATAAGAGAAAAGTTACTTTGGTAGATAGTTTTTTTTTTTAAATATTTTAATGGTAATAGTAATCGCTCTATTTATATATATGAAAGTGAATCGCCTTTTCTGTTGGTCATCGCAACGCGTGTGTACGGCTTGAACGATTTTTATAATTTTTTTTAATGTTTACATCAGTCAGGGAAAATATCTTATAAAAGAAACAATGGTAAACGTTACTTAGCTGAATAGGAGTTTTTTTTTCTTTTATTTTCTAATTTAATTTCTTTATATACATATATATAAGAATGAATCCCCCTTTTTCGTGGTCATCGCATCACTCGTGAACGGCTTGACCGATTTCGCTAAGGCATAGTTCAGACAGGACATCGTCTGTCGGGTAAGCTAGTCGCAAATGATTGTGAAATAATTTGATAACTCTAAGTTATGACAATTTAAATTTATGTATAAATGTATATATAAAAAAATATATATATATAAATATATATAAAATATATATATATATATATATATATATATATATATATATATTATATAAAAAAAATATAGTATATATAAAAAAATGTTGACATAATAAACTTCACTTATTTAATTTTGTATAAATTATTTTTTGTCTTGAAAATAAAAAAAAAAGGCTCTCAAATGTCGATGAGAAATAAAAAGAAATGCAAATATTTTTTTGTATCTTTATATATCTTTATTCACACCTGTCAGAAGCTATCTGACAATCAGCAGACGTGCTGTACACATATGAGATTAGAGTGTTCGTATATGTTGGTCAACTGTTCCCTGTTGATTTTTAAAAAATTAAATGAATGAATTATGGGTGTAGAGAATGCTTTTTATTTGGATTGACTCGGACGTGAGCTGAGAACGACTCTAGGGCAAACGAATAGACTTCTTCATGTATTTCATGGAAAAATAAGAAAAAGATATTCTGTTTTAGTCTGATGAATAAATTACGAAAAAATTTATTGAAAAAATATTTATTTAATAAAAGTACAAAATATATACAAATTTAAGGCTAGTGTATATTTAAAGGTGTTGAGACTAGGAAGTTGTTGTGGTCGGGGTGACGAACTTTGGCGTGGCTGTCCTGACCCTGAGGAAGGGAGCCCTGGAGGATGAGATGGCCGGGGCTGGCGTGCTGCTGCTGTACACCGCGGTGCTGCTGGGGCTGCTCGGCGAGTACCCGGAGTCGTGGCTGTGGCCTGTGAGTCCGTGCCCCAGCACCCCGACCCCAGCGAT
Source organism: Piezodorus guildinii (assembly GCA_023052935.1). NCBI lineage: Eukaryota > Metazoa > Arthropoda > Insecta > Hemiptera > Pentatomidae > Piezodorus > Piezodorus guildinii. The sequence goes on from CM041296.1 coordinate 73,371,867, forward strand.
CACCCCGCCTCCGTGACCGCCTCCCAGGAGGGCTCCGTGACCTCCGTGACCTCCTCCGTGACCGCCACCGTGACCTCCGATGATTCCTCCGTGACCTCCATGGCCGCCTCCAGCTCCTCCGTGCCCTCCGTCCTGCCCTCCGGCGTATCCTACCTCTTTCTGTGTCTTGTACCTGCAAGTTAAATAAATAGAAAATAAGAAAAATGAAACGAAATGTTATGATATAGTCAAACTACTACATTGCAAACATTAATAGATGACAAAATAAAAAAAAAATTAATTAATGCTTAATTTTCACCTGCAACGTTGAAATAACCAGCCGATTATCGGTTAGACTGTGTAATATTGTTGTTATTTGAAAAATTGTGTCTGAGATCTTTAAAAATAATGTTTTATTATTTCATTTAATATGGACCAAAAGAGGAGTATCTATTTCCATCACATGCTTTCCTTTTTTCCGTTCTTTTGGCTTGTGATTTTTACTTCCACTTACCTATATCTGAAATATATAGTAAGGAAAAGTATTGCGATCGTGAAAATTTACAAATTCCAGTTTCCGCTGGAAATACATGTTTCAGGGTCCCCTGAGTTCCGTGAAAAGGTCTGTGCGTGTGTGTGTGTGGTAAGTCTAGCGCAAAAACTAAAAATCGTTCGAAACTGAAAATTCATATTTAAAAAATCTATACGCCCAAGATGTCCCAGCAACCATTATAACTATTACAACCAGCACCTTTATACGATGTTCTCAAAAACTGCTTTAACGATTTTGATTAAACGCTCTATATCGGTGTATATGTTAAATTTTAGGAGCTTTAATATCATGTAGGTTTCATTCTGATATAAATAGTCTGACAGGACTTCAATGGCGATAATTTAAATTGTCTTCCTCTAAAATACCTTTAACTTTGTAAATTCCAAAAGATTAACCATATCATCTTAATGATATTAATAAAGAACAGCTAAATACACATGTTGTACGACTTTGAAGACCAACTAAAGGATAAAAGATAAAAACTATTTTTTAATGTATTTTTTGTGTTTTTGAAGACAATAATATTAATATAGATGTCTAATATACCGTTGGTTAGCTGAAGATTTTAGAAAACATAATATCTAATACACTGAATTGTGAAGTTCAATTGAAAGTAATAAAACGCCGATAAAACCAACTGATAGTTATGGATAAAAATATGATAGATTATTTAATAAAACACATTTTCTATTGAAATTCAATTTAATTAATTCCTTAACAATTTATTTTTATCATTAAATGTATAAAAAAATTCTTAAATTGCTTTTTAAAACGGAGGTAAGTGAAAGTCGTGTGTTGCGCCCATCAAATATATTTTTATTTCTACTAGAATCTACAATTAAATTAATGAATACGTCATGTACTCCTCCTAAATATGAAATTTCAGTTTCGTACGACGTTTCAACCTAGGCCTTCTACATACACCCACAAATAGAAATGTTTTTTTGGGCCTTGGACTCTCTGAACTTTAATATTCTTTATTATACTCTCTCTCTGTCTATAAATAAATATATATATATATATATATATATATTATATATATAGGTTAGTGAAAGTAACATGCGATACTTATCTATCCTGTCTTGTATGAACTAACCACCTATATCCCAAGTATATTTTATACAGTTATTTCTTACCAACACGTTTTGGACTAGGTTATTCTTCGATGTAAATCACGATTAATCAGGTAATCAAAGATTGAAAAGATCTTGTCCCTAACAACAATTACTATATTTAATTGGAATTAGGATCTTTGTTTCACGATTTCCCCAAAGTATGAAGTAATGCAAAGAAGTGGTATTTAAAACAAATTAGATAAGATTATAACTTACAGCAGTTAACGATATATCAAAAGTGAAAGCACTAAATGATGAAATAAAGGGGAGATTGTTTTAGCTAATGGAAAATTCATTAGGAACCCACGAAATGAAATGTTGCTAAAAATGGTACGCACTTACCTAATGAATTAGTTCAAATAAAAAAATAAAATAATGATGATTGATTGGTAATGAAGAAAACAAGTAACAGATATTATTTTCCTGTTTTTCGTTCTATTCTTTTCTTTTTTTTTTATATCTTCAATAAGAGTTTTTCTTACGAGCTGCCATTAACTTAATTGTGTTTTATCTTGTTTGTTCACCCCATTTAATAATAATAATAAATGACCATGTTTCTCGGGAAGACATAAACTTACATTACAGATAATCTTTCTATTGACGTGATTACTTTCCCTAATTGAAACTTTAACATTCCAATGTATGCCAGAAAAGTTATTCAACCATAGCCGTGTATGTATCGATGTGGAACTAAGCTCCGATACCTTCTTTCCAAATATTTGCCGGTGAGAGAATATTTGTTCTAAAGTTGATGGTTAAAGCCTGAATAAACACTGAAAATTTTCAATACCAAGTATTCCGTAATTCTGTAGGTTGGGTTCGTTGTAAATATTTAAAAATAACGTTGATAGGAGAGCAGTTTCTTTTGTCTTTCCTATCGAACTCTTTGTGTTGAGCCGATTCACTAATTATAGACTTCTAATTCTATTTAAATACATTTTAAGAGATAGTATTTTAAAAGTAACTAGAGTTGTTTGTTTATTACTTTCACTTCCAAAATATATGAAATGTATAGAAAGTAGTATTAAAAATTTCGAGTTCCAGTTCTCAACGTTTTAGGGTCCCCGGAGTCAAAATGACTAATCCTTCAAAAACGTCTGTGAGTGTATGTATGTATGTGCTTGTTTGCGTGTGTGTGTATGTGTGTATGTGTTTATGCATATTGTTAATATTAATGAATTCATTAGTCAGATAAAGGAGAATTATTTTTCATTTTTTTAATTTTATATCTTAGTACTAACGGAAATTATAATAAACATTTCATAGTTAAAGAATTTAAGAAAGTATTAAAAAGCATACCACTAAGAGTTAATGTTGCGTAAGAAAATTTAATAAAAATGAATAGTTGTAGATAATTATTCTATTATATTTAATTTAATAAAAAAAAAATTTTCCATTGGATATGAATGTCGAATCATACAAGTAATTTCGAATAGATAGAAATTAAAGATTTGTAAGATGCTCACTTTAGATTTTTAAACATAAAACGATGTACTATTTTGACTAATACAGCAAATTATAAAATGCGTTTAAATCTTTGGGAGATGCGTGATCGAGTAGATAGAGTGCTATTCTACTGTTCTCCAGGTCCTTCGTTTGAATCCCGGGGGGAGAGGAAGGAGGGAGGCGCGAACCTATGGCATGGAGACCCTCCTGGGACAGATTCAGCCTCTTTAAAGGGGTGCCCGAATTGGGGAAAGGCCTGACTGCTAAGCGTGATAAAGGCCTAATAAATCCATTGGTCAAGAAACAGTACGAAACTCTATATGTACTAAGCCCAAGACTCTTTACAGGTTGTAGAGGTACGTGTTTTTTAAATACAAAAAAAAATATTTTCTCATATTCAAGATATGTTTATCCATTATGATGTAAGTTAAAAAGTATCTACTTTGTATTAGTTGTTGTTGGTCGTTTGGGTTTTGAGGAGCAAGACCCGAGGTTCTAAAACGTCTTTATTTCATTTGACCTAGGAATAGTGCGCTGTTTATCCCGTCAAACAGACACAGATTGGTACTAAACAGACTTGTTTAACTGTAAAAAGTTCTCTCACCCCTCTCTTAATAAATTGTGTGGAGATCGCCTGTAGAAGGGTGGCTAGCATAACAGCCTTCTGTGCCAAAAAATCACGGGTTCAAACCGGAACGTGGTCCCAGGATTTTTTAATGGGAGTAAAAAATCCTTAGTTATACTGTCCTTCGGAGGGGACCTAAAAAGGTGGTTCGGAGCCTGTGTGATGTCAGGTACTCGTACTCGTCAAAGATCGCTATTTTAATTAAACCTGGATAGATACAATTTAGATCTCTTGCTGCAGCATCGTCAGAATGGCTATTCGGCTGAAGTGGCATAAAGTGACGTTAAATAAACAAACACATAATTTTTTTGGTACGGTGTACTTACCTAATGAAGTAGACTTCTGGTTTGGATGGCTGTGTAGGTTTGGCAGTAGGTATAACTATTGGTGGAGCGTCCGAAGGATTCTTGTGCAAAACGTAGATGAGGGTCTTCTCCTGATTCTGCGGTATCTCAGGTATAACGGGTGCTGCAGGCGGAGCGTACGTTGGCGCCTTGATGAAGACGATCTTGTAGTGCTTTTTTGGAGGTGGAGCTGGAACTACCCTCTGCGGAGGAGCATGGAATTCCGGGTCCGGAGGCGGCACGTGTACGTAGATGTGCTTTTGGATAACCGGTTCAGAACCGCCGCCATGACCGCTGGGTGGTTCGTAGCTATAGCCCCCATCTGGCCGTCCGTAAGCTGTGGAGAGGATTCCTACCAACACCTAAGGGAATATTTCAGCGTTAAATACAATAATAAAAATTATTTGATGCATTCATACAAAAAGCTACATAGAAGTAAGCAATATTCATTATTCATTTCCGTCATCTAATGTTTATAATTAAATAATATTGTGAGAAAGAAATAATGAAAAGGAAATTTTCTTCTTCAGTTCCCTAAAAATAACATTAAAGTACAAAAAATGAGTCTCATGTCTGCCACTAAATTAAAAACATTAAAAAAAAAAAAAACTTAAGGTTTATAATTCACAAAATTAGTAAATACGACTACTTGGAAGATATACGTCTACTACTAACATTATTCATAAAAGTAGTGAATAGAGTGACAATAGTATATATGCTTATATGACAATAAGCGCATGTGTATGTAAAGATATTTAAAATGTACATTTCACTAATGTTATAAAATCATAGGAAAAAAAATGTATTTACATAATTGTTGTGGTCCTCATTTTAGAACGGAATATGACCATTTTCCTAAATTGTTATATAGAATTATTCGGAAGATTCATGCCTGAGGAGATGAAGGAAAAATTTGTTTTTAAATGAGGTTATGATGATTTGCGCATAGAGGTAGGTATGGAATTCCATTCAGAAGGAAGTGCCACGTAAAGGAATGAATTTTTTGAAAAGGAAAATAGAGGTTAGTAGGCTGGGATCATGTGCTAAACGGATGTACCGATTAACAATGGACGAGTAGATCGATAATAAAGGATGGGTTCTCGGTATTGAAAGTGCGAAATATGAATAATCCCAGGAAATAATGTCGCCGAAAGAGTGGATTGAGCCACTTCCACTCAGCGTACCTGTCGGAGACGCTGGAGCGCATGTGGACTCCGAAGATAAATCCAATGAAACATTTCATTAACCTTTCCTATTTCATCTCAAGTCCGCCAGACAATCCACCGAACACCAGGCAGTCATAGTCGAATCGGGGAAGACGAGGAAAGAAACAATGAGACGACTAACTTAGAAAGGCAGTGCATCACATAATTTTGTAAACAGTTTAAGAGTAGAAATGGGATTGTAAATGATATAGGAAACATCCTTATTCCATGAAAGATTTTTGTCAAAGATGACGCCAGGATTATTGACGGTAGTATGTAAATGGATAGGTATTCCGTTAAGGTATAGTAGAGGATGATAAGAAAGTGAATTAATGAGATGTTTGGGACCTTTGATTATGGTTATTTATTGTATGTTAGTAATTTTGGGTTGCTGCAAATAAATAGTATCTGACACTTTCGTTTAAAGTCATTTTATTCTAGTGAATCTCTACTTGTACTATTTAAATATTAATTTTCAAATGCCTATAATACAATGAAAATTTGAAAAAAAACAATAGTGAGAATGATGAATTTTATTTAAACTCATTTTATAAATGAATAATTAAATTTTATGAAAAAAATCTATAATTAACAGTATTTTTGTGATACTTTTTTTATAAAGGATTTATAGAAATATTTTTTCTATATGTTTGTGTACACAATTTTTAATAAAATAATCCATAAAGATCTAAATATCCCATTAGTCACAGATCTAGCCCGAACTAGATATTCCTCCTTTTATTCCAAATTACCCGTCCACTCCAACCCACTCGTCCGCAAACTCTCATCTCCTATTCCTGATCATCTTCCAAGGCGGCTGAAGAGACGATGGCCACGAGACCTACTTAGCTGAATAAACTTTAAAGTGCTACCACTGGGTAGTTTCTTCACATGCCTGTATCACGCCCACTTGATCTATTAGCACATTTACTTATTGTATTTTATTGTAATACAGTTGTAAATTTCTTTTTTATAAAAAAAAACAAAAAAAAACAAACTTTTAATGAGTTTTGAATCCGTAAAATTTTAATGAGACAAAAAATACTGAATGAAATGAATAATTGGAAAAAAAAATCTAATGACATAATATTGCATTTATTATAATTAAAATATATATATATATATATATATATATATATATATATATATATATATATGTATATCTTAAGAAACAGATGTTCTATATTGTGTTCCACGCAACCCAAATAAGTTGGAAAATATAACTTTTGAATTTAAGTGTTTTCTCTAATCTGTTTTTGTGATATAAGGAATAATATCAGTTGGTAGTCACTGAAATCTTAGACTCGTTTAGGAGTTTATGTGTAGATAGTATTTATTCTTTTATTGTATAATTATTATGGGTCTAATTGTTGGTCACGAAGGTCACCTGTTCCATACCAAGCCTTCTACAAAATATTATTTTTCAATAAATGGCAGAAAAAAGTGTGGCGTGAGTGTGATACTACAGATACCTTATGATGCATATCCATAGAAGTAAAACATATATATACCCATTCTGAGTTTTATTGGTATTATGTTTTCTTAATGTTATTATTATGCTCATGATTAATAATAATAAATAATTATATTTTATACTGTAAATAATGTCAACAAATTTTTTACAATTTGGAATTTCTATTAATAAAACTTTAATTAAATAAAACCTCAATATAATGGAAGTTTGCAAGCATACGACATCAAAATAGATCTTTGGAAGAACCAGGATTCATTTAGTATTTATTAGTGGCTCTTCACGTGGTAAGGTTTATTTGAAATTTAGATTGACCAAATAAATTACATTGGATGAATCTGATAGCGCGCGGACGGTGAAATATCATAATTAAACAGAATGCTATAAATATTCAAATTATTTGAAATCCAAATACGTAATTAGCGATATATGAAAATTAGTATTTGGCGAAGCCTGGCTGTTTATTAAATTCATTTCAGTATCATGATTAACAAGGTTATGTGAAAATGAAAGAATTTTGTAAATTAAACATTTCAAAAACTTTGTATTCGTTGTTGCCTCGTGCTTCATTTATGGTAGCAGTTATGTTATATGTTGTTTTGGTGTCAGTGTGTACTGTGCATGATGTTACAATATATTTTATTGTCAATGATGTATTGCAAGTGTCACAGAATTTATTACAGAAAATTATTTCTTTCCAGAAAACGTTTAACAATAATTATATTTGGTTTTTAATTTTAAATTTAATTTTCATTAATATATACCAGTTTAAACCATCCCTCAAATTTATTGATTGTATTAAAAATGGATACATAACATAATAATAACAATGATTGATACGCGATTCCTTATAAAATAATAATTGATATTATATGAGAAAAATGATGATCAAAAAGTAAAATCACCTTTTAGAAGAACATTTATGTATCAATATATACTTATACATCTTAATTATACGCTTTATATATATATATATATATATATATATATATATATAATATATATATATATATATAGATAGATATAGATAGATAGATAGATAGATATATATTGTATTAAATATCAATAACGTATTTTGAAAATTAAGATAGATGTTTCTAATCGCTCATATTTTCTTAAACTACTTACTAATGCCGACCAAAAATTAAAAAAATCTATGTTAGTTTTTAAATAGTATTGGTCAAAAACGGTTATTATTGTTGATCGTAAAAAAAATAATTATCATTGTGTAGCTTTATTACTTATGATCAAAAATAAAAATCATTAACAGATTTTTTAAAATTTCAGATTTTGATCCAATATAATTTTAATTTTTATGTTTTTTACTATCGATTTCAAACCAAGCACGATCACTTCCTTTTAAATTTTCCTGAAAGGGGATCGATATGGATTTTTTCACTAAAAAAAAAATTAATGTCGTATTTGAAGCAGTTCAGATTTTAAATATGTGGAATAATGTGTCTATTTCATGTCAATTACATAATGTTTCTAGCAAAACTCCTTAAGTTAGACATGTATGGTTGATCGTGAATTAAATATTAAGGAAAAGATAGTTGGGCGGCGATAACAATAAAATTAATAATGATTTAATATCCAATGTTTCCACCCACGCTGCGGGTTTCCATCTGAGCTTTTAACAACATAGTCGAAAGCTGAATAAATACATTCATTAAGTAGTTGTTTTACTATTTCTTTATTTTTTAACCGCTACTACTACCTCTTCCTCCCTCATCCTTCATGTTATATGTTCTCGTTTCATTCTTCAGTTTTATATGCTAAGTAAAACAAATCTTATAAATACCAGATATGAGATAAAAGGATGTATTGTCATTGGAACAATGGTGGATTTGTAGTTGATTGTGTAAGATTATTCATGTGGATGTAAATGACCTTGCCTGGAAGCTGCTAGATCACTAATCCATGGGGCTAATCTCAGGAGATTGTTGCACTGACACTAAACCCATTACGGCCCCAATGGGAGGGCCCATAATTGCTTAATTCCTCCTGTCGCTTCTCCAAGGTGCTACCAATTCGTTAGCTATTTCCAAGCGTCTGTAGAATATGCTAAATTTATAGTGAGTGTGTAAGCCCTGTTAATAATATATAACAAAAAAAAAATCTATAAAGGTTACTTAATTCTTTATAGATTTTACGTAACTTTATGCTACTGTCTCTAATCTGGCGGTACTGTAGTGGGAGCCCTAATTTTTTTTAATCAAGGTTTAATTAGAATAGGATTTAACGAGTTCCTGACAGCCGTTATTAAAATTTTAAATAATACTTATGTCCCATCCTCCCTTGTAGGATGACATAAGAAAGGATTTTTACTCCCTTGAAAATCTAAGGTTCAGCTACTGGGTTTGAACCTTCTACCTAAGGCATAGAAATGATATATGACACGTACGCGCGGACCTGGGTACGAACTTTGTTTAACAGAATAAATGATTATTCCCTAAACAATTATGAATCCTTAACCTTGAGATTTGTATATCCTGCCATAAACTGACCTACTTTTCGTGTTAAAAGTTCCTAAACTTATTTTTGTATACATAAAATATCTACAGAGTATTTTTTTTAAGGATATAAAAAATATATGCTTTACCCCTGGCAAGCTAATCTGCCCAAAAACAAATATTCTCTTAAAGAGTAGCGTGAACAAGTTAGTGTACTTGGTTTTTGTTAATTAATATAAAACCCTACTTTTTGTAATCTGAAACACATTTTTATCCAAATTTTCCAAATTCCACCAGAACCTAATTCATCATCCTAATCCTCTAGCTCAATTCCTATCCAGCTCCACTCATCCATACAATCCACCTAGAAGGTTGAAACGGCAATGGCCCCGCGACCTTTTGTCAATATATGACACGTATGATGTCATATAGCACTGGCTAGATTCTCCACTTAATGTGATGTATGTATGAGTGTGTGTATGTGTATATAGGTATAATTGAATTCTTGACTTTATTGTATTGATTCATTATTGTGTATATATTTTATTGTAATTTTATGCCGTGTAATTATTGTATGAATGTAGTATGTATGATATCTTTCAGCACTACTATTGATGTCCAAATTGGGACAGATTGTAACTATACTTAATAAAAATTGTTGCTTAAAAAAAAAAAAAAACACACTTTCATCTTGGATTTAAAATATATGAGATGGATTAGACAATAAATACTTTCACTTTCACTTACTATATATAGTAAGGAAAGTATTGCGATCGTGAAAATTTTCGAATTCCAGTTTTCAACGGAAATACACGTTTTAGGGTCCCCTGAGTCCAAATAACCAAGTCCTGCAAAAAGGTCTGTGTGTGTGTGTGTGTGTGTGTCTGTGTGTGTGTGTGTGTGGTAACTCCCGGGCGGAAACGGTAAGTCCTATGAAACTGAAATTTCATATTTAAGACAACTATACGCCCGAGACGTGACAAAACTTTTTTCATCAAAATGAGCTTACCAGAAGAGGCACTTTATACCATGCATTTTGCACCTTTTTTCGATTTTCTCAAAAACGGTTCCGACGATTTTGATTAAACTCGCTATATCGATGTAAAATTAAATAGGCTTTAATATCATGTAGGTTTTATTTGGATAAAAATGGTCTGACAGGGCTTAAATGCCGATATTTTAAATTTTCTTCTTCTAAAGTACCTTTAATTTTTTAGATTCAATAATAATAACTAGATTATCTTGTTAGCGCTGATGAAAAACAGGTAAATATATAAATTGAATAAATTCGATACCCAACTAAAGGAGAAAACAGAAAAAATATATTTTTAATGAAATTTTTCGTTTTTGAACATAAGAGCAGTAATATACATGTATGATATACCGTTGGAAAGCTAAAGATTTTAGAAAAAATATCATCTCATACACAAGCTTTTAGAAGTTAATAGAGAGTGATGAGAAGAAGATAAAACTAACTGATTATTTTAGATAATAATATAATAGATTTTTTAATAAAACACATGTTTATATATAAATTCAATTTGATTAATTCCTTAATAGTTTCACGTATTTTTATCTCTAACTGTATTTGAAAATTTTTTCATTGATTTTAAAAATCGAGGTAAGTGAAAGTCGTGTGTTGCCCGCACCAGATTTTTTTTTAGCATTCATTTTTCTTTCACATCATGTGCGCAAGGATTTACTTTACTTTAATTCTACATCACGACATAGCCATTTTGGACAATTTTAACGACTTATTTTATATCTTCTTTCAGTTCTCGTATCAACTCAAAAAAACATAATTAACGAATAACATAGAAATGGTAAACATTTCAGTTTTCGTCTCATATTGAACTATATGAACTATGGCGTTGAATCAGCACAGGAAATATCCTAATCCGTAAAGAAAGAAAAAAACAGTGTTCAGAAGTAGTTGTGAGGGAATATTCTACCTATTTTGGGTAATTCGGAAATCATAACACAGCTTTCCAAGCATTTTACTTTCTACTAACATTGCGTCTTATTTTATAGCGCAATCCATTTTACACAAATAGCCTAAGGGCGGACATGTGAAAGCGACTTTCCACTTTTTTCCGACAGTTTAGCCGGGACATAGCTATCGGCCAAGACTGCCTTCAAAGGCAGAGTGATCGACCATGTCCAAACGGCGTGACGGAGGTCGAGAATGCGTGTAGCGAGCTGGAATCAGTTGGCCGCAGATAAAACGCGTTGCCTGTGCGTGTTGGCCAACGCGGCTGAGCAACAGATCTGCAACCGCCGTGAATAGGGGACATTAGGGCTATTCATCAACTTCAACAACATATTCCGGCCTCCTGGCCTCTATCGATTCTGCTGTAATCGATTCTCTTATTCTAGATGGCCATGCCTCTCACAGCAGCAGCTGCTGTTTTGGTAATACCTATTATTCCACATCGTTAGTCCGAACAGTGCGTAACGGATCTGGATTTTTCCGAACGCCTACATTTTAATCCACTTAAGCACCTTCAAAGCTGAAGGTGTTAGTGAATCGTATGATTTAAAGGTTCAGTAAAATTAATTTGTTTTCCTTGTTTGATTAGAAAAAAAGGCATATATATTCTATCTTTATTAGTGCAAACCGAGAGTGAGGAGAAAGAGCTAAGAGTTACACTACTTCCCTTTTTTCTATAACAGAAAAAAACTGTGTTTTCATGTTTATTTTATTGTTGTTAGCTTCCGCCTACGATTCACCCTGATGATACTCTCATTGGGGGTCGAAACGTTGGCATACAATAAATAGTTAAAACTACTCAATAAGATTTTGATTTCCAGAAGGTACTATATCCATTCTAGGGAATTTTACAGGGAGCGCAAAAATCTTTCATAATTATATGATTTAACCAATTTATTTGACACCCTTCGCATTAGAATCTAGAATTATTTTTTTACAATATTTATAAAATTATATTAAAGCTATGATATAAAATGTTTTATTATGATTTGAGGGAATATTAAATGTGCAATTAGTTCCTTTAATTAAGTATCTAGATAGCGTTTTTAATGGACTTGAGTGTTAATTAGATAAAATCAAATTGAAGATTAAGATAAAACTAAATGATGATAATAAAAATATGCCAAAATATCAATTTCGTAAAAAATGTCCTTAAGTACCTTTATAAATGAACGTCTCGATTGTTTCTTTTTACTGACATCCATCCAGACTAATTTCTTCCGGAATCTCTCAACGGTCAACTATTAATTTCTAGGAAAATGTATTGTTATTTTTCTTTGTACTAGAATTAGGTAACTAAATACTCTTAATGTAAGCCTCCAAAAATAAGAGTTTTTGTTTTACAAGCTAAAGCTCTGAACGCAACAAACCTATCCCAATTCAACAAAAAAGTGACTTTAAAATTTCTTAAATAACACATGAAGAATCGATTATGATATATATTTTTTGTTTTGGAATATTTTTTTTTTACTTTATTAATTAATTTATTTATTGAGATATATTACAACGCAGAATTGCGGTACTTGTATCCTGTGAATATAATTGAGTTGATAGCATCGCGGAGACTCAAATGGGCGAGTAAAGTTGTTAGGTTTCTGAATCAAACGGATTCACAAAAAGTTGTTTTTCGCTGAGCCAACTGGTAGGCGTCCGAAAGGTAGGCCGAAGCGTCGATGGGAGAATTGCGTTAAGGCTGATCTCGGGGGCTTGAGCTTGAATGTGAACATTTGACGAGTGTAGGCGGAGTTTGGTGGTATCGGCATCGAACCTTCCGGTTCGCTAAGCCTATTATTATTATTATTATTGAGATATATTACAATTTGTTTTGTAATGATCAGTAGTAATAGTAATATGAGAACACATTCATACAATAATGATAAATTCAAAGTTTGGATAAATCGTTCTTCTAAAATCTATTCTTCAATTCTTTTCTTGTACATAAGCCTTAATAGTAATTTAGGATTAATTATAATAATACGTATGTAATAAAAACATATAATACCGGCGACTTTTACTCTTAAAACCACACTCTAATATTTAGTAGGTATTCCCTAGATTTCTTGGTAGGGTCTAACTATATATCCATTCCGATTTTATCTTCCTCCTTTTCGAAGATGGTTCTAGTAGAATAGTGTTCCTATGAACATTCATTTTATCTTCATTATCGTTCGAGTTTGTCTGAATGCTCCATCGTTTATCAATCATTTTTCTATACATTCCTCTCTTTGATCTAAGGTTTTTCAAACTTCACCTCTCATGAGATTGCTACAGGATATCTGACGAGCTGTCTTGTGAATATTTATTGATTTTTAAAATTTGTTGCTAATTAGAGTGTATTCGTAATTACAGCTGAGTTTTTTCCTTTCCACGTCAAGAAAAACAAAATTTAATTTGCAATGATTATGTTTATTTAATTATCTTATTGAAAACCATTTTTTGAAATTTTAATTTTTTAATTTAAGAAGGATAATAACTCGATTTCCTTTTTATTTATGTTTTTGCTATCGGTTAACTAGTTTTTATTAAAAATAATTTCATTACACATTCTGTTTATAGTTGTACAAATAATATCTGTGCTTCCTTCATTCCGTTAGGACTCTTTAAAAACATTCTTATATCTGAAGGTCTGAAGTGTGTGATTAATATTTACGTACGCGTACTTAATCTATTTTCTTTTATTGATATTTACAACTGTACAATTTACATAGTACAATAAGTAAATGTGCTAAAAAGAGACAATTGGCCTGAAAAAGACATGAGAAGAATCTACCCAGCGGTAGTACTTCAATGATTATTTGTTCAGCAGGTCTCGAGGCCACCGTCTTTTCAGACGCATCGGAGGATTATCGGGAATATATGTCGATGAGAGGATGCGGACAAGCGGGTTTGTATGGGCGGGTAATTTGGAATGAAAGGTGTATCTTTTTTGAGCGATTTCTGTAACTAGTGGGATATTCAAGTCTCTATGGATGAGTTTGTTCGTAAAAAAGTAAGGAGCGTCTAGGATTTGACGAAGGATTTTGGATTGCAAGGATTGGATGCGGGAGGAATTCGATGGTTTAGTGGAGCCCCATAGCTCTATGCCATAAGTCCAGGTAGGTCTAATAATGATTGTGTAAATGAGTTTTTTGAAGTAAAGAGGGAGTTTTGATCGTTTGTCAAGTTAGTGTTTTAATAGTCGATATCTACGAGCAGTTTCCTGTCGTTTAAGTCTTGTATGAGGATATATTCATTCTAGAAAATAATACAGGAAGCGAAAAACAGTCTATATTATTAAACTAACTTATTTAATTCTTTTCTCATTAAACTCTAGATTCGTTTTTTTTTTTACAATAATAATAACACTATATTAAAGTTAGGGAAAGATTTAGTATGATTGGGATCGAAACTAAATGCGTAATTAGTACTTTTAGAAAATAATTGTATTTATAAATCCCTTTTTTATAGGACTCGAGAGTTCATTAGATAAAATCGATAAATAGGAGATTTGGACAAAACTAAATGATGAGAATTCAAATATGTCAACATATCGATTCTGTAAAAAATATCCTTTAGTAAATTTTGGAAATCAAGTTCTCAATTGTTGAGATGTTCCAGAAGCAACAACGGAAACATAATTTACCTCCTAACACAGAAACTCAATCGAAACAATTTTCTAAACTATGAGCATGTAAGATAAATGTAAATTCTAGTTATACACGTTCGATCCCAATCGCGTTCTCCAGAGAATGCATTTACAAAGACATGGAGTGCGTGGGAAGATGAGGTTCCAGGAAGTGGCCCATACTTCTTACGCCTGGAGAAGAGCCAAGACCTTAATATAAGCGTACCGATGGCCAAATCCGACGACAATCGTAAGTGTTCTCGCCACTTCTTAGCTTTATCTCTTCAGCCTAATCCAACCTTTCCTCCCCTCTGCCAAGTCCTCACCCTCCGGCAAAAATCTTTTCCGCCTCCCATCTTCAACCCTCAGTTAAATTTTTCGTATAATGGGACCAATTTTTTTTCTACCCTTTGAATATAAATTTTGAGGAAAACTCTGTTATCTCGTCGGAGTCAGCGAAACCCGGGTTTCGTTTTATCTGAATAAAAACTTTATCTGGTACAGGCCTTGATAAGATTTTCCTTCGAGAATTCTTTCTCTATCTCAATATTCTAACAGAAAAAAAAGGATAAATAAATCAATGACAATAATAAACAACAAACTCAAATTTTAAACTATTTTCATAACTTTTAAAAACAAAATGTACTAATTCTTTTATCTTCTTAAAGCATAAAATGATTACTTCAATCTTCAAAATCGAAATACCTTAAATAGAAATTTTAGGTACATTAAAAACTAAAAAAAAAATTTTTTTGTCTTCTTTAATTATTATTTTATTTATTTTTCTTCTCTATTAAGTTGTTTGTTTAATTCTTCTGTATAATTATGTATCCTTTTTTGTTTACTCTGTACATATGGGATGAATGATTTCTTACTGTTGTTGTAGTCATTGTCCCAGAATTTGGCAGATTGTATTATTTATAAATAAAGCAGTTAAAAAAATAACGAAATAAGAGAATCAAATAAAACTTCTACAATACTGTTACTCTACACTCCATGAAAAGTCTTGAATACAGAATACTTCTAGCCTAGCTTCCTGCAGGGGGTGATTAAATCGAGATCGAGCATAGCCCAAGATGTTTCCCTCAATTTTGGGTACCCACTTCGTTGAGGCTAGGTAAGCGAATGATAAATAATTCTACCAATTCTGTAGTTATAAAGTTGAACCTGAAGTACATTTGACTAGTGATCTAATCACCCTCTGAAGAATTAAATTCAAGAATACAAATATTTATTTATACACTTGAAATTTGAGTTTACTAGTCATGAAAATCTGAAATTCTCAATTATGCATTGTTTATAGTAAAATTCATTTTTCTGGCAAAGTAACGCCTAAAATATGTTGCGTCTTTGTGTATCCTTGATTAGCCATATTATAGTAGCCACAATATAGTAATAAATGCTAGTTTTGATCTAGTATAAAACCTATAAACATTTAATTTACATACTAGATTGGGATTAATTGTTATATTAATGTTGTAATTAATGTCAGAACATATTATATTAATATTAATATTAGAACAGTAGGTGGGGCGTTATATGTGGTGGAGTTATCAGCATAACAGCATCATATACCCTAGGTCGTGGTTTCAATTCCGACAGATGGTCCTATCTATTTTTAAATTGAGTAAAAATTCCTTGGTTGTGCCTTCCTTTTGAAGGAACGTAAAATGGTGGTTAAGCCTATGCGATGTCAGGTTCTCATTAAAGATCTCTATCCTAATAAAACCTTTTTATAGGTAACATTTAGGACTCACATAGTATTATCGTCCAATTAGCCACAGAAACATAAAGTGACGTTATATGAAAAAGCAAATAAAAAATTCTAGATACCCAATACGAAAAACACTTAGTAGGTCATTAACATAATATCTACTGAATGTTATAATGATACGAAATTGTAAATAAATGATTAAGTAAAAAAATCCAAAAATTAAAGTAAAGCTCTGAATACAATAGAAGAGATCGAAGAAAGTTTAAACAAATTAATTCCTTTCTCGATAATTGTTGGGCTTCTTTCACTGATTAAAGTGTGACTTATCAAGATGAGTAGATTTTAGAGCTTAAAACGTCTATCAGCCCCAATAAGGTGGATGGCAAAATTCTGTTGCTTCTGATTAGATAATAAATCTATTAATATAGGTATAAGTCGTAGTTTTCAATTGACTTAGAAACAGAAATTAGGCAGGTTATAGCTTACATAAAAAGATTTGTATTTTTTTCTTTTTAATTGGATAAAATAACGATTTTTTCAATTGTTATCTTCCAATAATTCTATGACAAAGTTTTACAACTAAACAACTTTAAGAGCCGTAACTACTTATGATGGAACAGTTTCATCTTGAGCTATAAAATTATTCCGTCCATACCTTATTTAATTGTCTTGCAATTTTAATAAAGTTTTCTTAATGGGCCATTCTGAGAAAACATCTTTAAGTTAGTTGAATTTAATAGAAAACCAATCAATTGTTAGTATTTGCAGTAATTCAGAAATAAAAATTAAAATGTGTATTGTGCAGTACTAAAGTATTTAAACATTAAATTACTGAAGTACAACGATTATGTTTATAAGACAATTTCAAGCAATATATATTTAGTAAAATTTTCTAATAAGAAATATATACATATGGGAAGCCTGTGGATGAGTGGCTAGCATGATAGTCTTGCTCGAAAAGGTTGTGGGTACGAATCCCAGTCCCGAAGGGACTCTTATCAAGTTATATAAGACCCGGGAGCCCACTGGGGCTAATCACAAAAATAGGCGTAGGGAGTGATGGCCCTATCCTATAAATTACATCGAGAAACGTGATGAGTAAATTCTCCCAGGAGATTACACCACGCAACCAAGCCTACATGGCCAGAGAGAAAAAAATAAATAAATAAAATAATATATATATATATATATATATATATATATATATATATATATATATATATATATATATATATTACATAGATAAATTTATAGAGAGACGGAAGTTAGAGCAAGAGTGCCAGGGGAAGATTCTTGAAAAACAAAGATGGTGCCTAAAGCAGATTAACTGCCTACCTTAAGTAATAATTCTGAAATATGTAATTATAAAAATAAGACTTGTGTTTAACAGAGATAATAGTGGTGAGAGTACGATTGTATTATTTTACTTTCAGATTGACTATTAAACCTACACTTTTAGAGTATTTAATTATTTTTAAAATGTTAACACTTTAACATATAACACATACCAATAAAGATACATATTTTTTTTACATTTATGCGAATATATAATGTATTTTTTCTGTTTTTCATCAGTGAAATGTTATCATATATATTAAATAATTATTGAATTAAAAAAAATTAAACGGGATTATCATAAAAGTAAATATTTTTATTCTGAAAAAAAAAATTCTTAAAATTTTGAATTATTAATAATGATAATAATAGCATGATTTACGTCAGTTTTAACAAAAGCCTCTAACATAAGAAGGAATTCATAGTAGTTGGCTATAGTAAGAAATATTATTATTATATTAACAATAAGTAAACAAATAAAGTATTAATTTATGTATTTCCTTTTTTATTTATTTTTCTTACATTCCTATTATTATAGTCCATTGAGAAAAATTGTAATATTTCTGAATAAATAAATAAAATAGAAGTAAAAAAAAATATTATGTGTCAACACACATCAACGCCACCAAATAGATAGTGTGCATTATTCCAATTTTAATCCATTATTTTAAATAGAATTATCTTGCAATAACATAATGCGTTTATTATCAAGTCGATGTGAGATGGCTGTTTGCTGTCTCAATAATGATGATAAATAAAATAAAAAAAACTATACTATTTGTAACCTCAACAGTGTCTTAGATCAAATACAACTACATATTTTTTTTTTTTTGCTTTTTCTAGGCTAACGGCGGTGTAAGAAGGTGATTACGCCAAGATCAGGTATTTTTATGGTATCTCTTGTGTACCGACTTTATTGAGACAGGGTTTTTCTGCTTTGTTATTCTTAACGATTCAAAATGAAGTTTAATGAGTAGAAAAAAAAATACACGTAAAACAGAAGGACTAATTAATTGCTAAAATCGAGAATATTATACAAGATTTCCAATGGAATTTAATTATAACAGCTCGTTTCAGCTTTCATTTTTTCCGACGAAGAAATATAAACAGGACTACATCCTAGGATTTAATTGGTTTTTCTTCAGATTTAGCAGACTAACCCTTGTTGAAGATCGCTTTACCTCGAGATGAACAGCTCCTATATTAAAGGTAAATATTTGTGCCCCATTGCCAAGGATTAAAGTTGAGAAAATTGAAGGCCTGTTTGCGTTGGGTAGCAAGAGGAACACCTGTGCCTCCTCCTACCTGATCCTACCAAGGAACAAGTAAAGACACTCAATCTCATTCCCTCGAGAACAACTTTTTTTCTTTCCTCCTGGCTTTTATCCTTTTTTTCCCTCTTCTTCTTCTACTTTTTTCCCTACCCTTTCGAATAAGTCTGGGTCATTCCACTGCTCACTACCGCGGAAATAGAAAACTAAATCTGTACTCCTTAAACTACCTTTAATAGTGTAACAGGAGTGATTCTTTACCCTCAATTACAACACAGAGAGCTTCATTTGTTTCTAAGTTAGTTCCATTTGGATTTATATAACTATATATTTTTCATTTTAACTACCTCTATATGCAGTATATAGTTAGGAAAGTATTTCGATATTGGACAATTTGTAATTACAGTTTTCAAAGAAAATACACGTCTTGGGGCCCCATAAGTCCTAATTACCTAGCACAAAAACAAATTGTACTGCGAAACTGAAATTTCATATTTAATATAACTATAAACCCGAAATGTAAAAGCAACTTATTCATCAAAATCGGCGAACTAGAAAAGCCACTTTATAACATGTATTTTGCATCTTTTTACGATTTTCTCAAAAACTGCTTTAACGATTTTGATTAAACTTGCTATATCGAAGTAAAATTGAATTGGCTTTAATATCATTTATTAGTTTCGTTCTGACAAGGCTTAAATGCCGATATTTAAAATTTTGTCAAGTACCTTTTATTTTGTAAAAAAAAATTAACCATATCAACTTCTTACCATTATTTATAAACGGGTAAATATATATATTGAACGAATTAGAAATTCAACTTAAGGAGAAGAAGAGATTTTTTTTTCTATGCAATTTTTGTATGTTTTCACGTAAGATCAGCAATATAAATGTATAATATATAATGAAGTTTTAGAAAGAAATATTATCTTGTACACAAGAATGTAAAAGTTTATAGAGAGTGATGAAAAGCCGATAAAACCAATCGACTGACATAGATAATAATAAAATGTATTATTTTTTAAAACACATGTGTGTTTAACTCGGCTACTTGTTAAAAATGTTTTGTTTTTTTTTTTTAACTTTTTTTATTTCTGTATCGTTTAACTGTATTTAAAAATATTTAAATTGATTTTGACTAAGAAGGTTAGTGAAAGTAGTGTTTTTGCGGCACCAGATTTTTTAAATATTATTTTTAATTTTTGCATACACTTATTTTGATTGAAAACGTGTAGTTTTCCAATCAATATAGAACACTAGATACAAATAATAACACGGGCTTGGTTGGTTCGAAATGAATTTCAACACAGCACAGATCTCTTTTCCCACTACAACTTACTAACGCTGTAATTTGTTATGAACCGAAATAGTAATGAAGTTTAGCTTATCTTCAGAAATATTTAAAAAAAAAAAGTAATAATAAAAACCGCCTCTGGTTCCGCTCCCTTTGCTAAGTCGAAATAATTAGATTTTCATTTTCTAAAATAATGCATTTGACATTTTACTAATTAAACCACATATTTCTCAATAGAACGCTCAGTTTTTCCTTTTTATCCATTAAACTTTTTTCTTTTACAACGCGGAATTGCGGAACTTGTATCCTGTGAATATAATTGAGCTGATTGCATCGCGGAGACTCAAATGGGCGAGTAAAGTTGTTGGGCTCGATGACGAACGGATTCCGAGAAAGTTGGTATTTGCTGATCCGACTGGTAGGCGTCCGAAAGGTAGGCCGAAGCGTAGATTGGAGGATTGCGTTAAGGCTGATCTCTGGAGCTTGGGCTTGAATGGTGAACATTGGACGAGTCTGTGTAGGCGGAATTTGGTGGTATCGGCATCGAACCTTCGGGTTCGCTAAGCCTATTATTATTATTATACACTTTTTTCTTATGGGAAATTATTTTGATTATTTGAAGATCAAGTATGTAAATATAAAGGACGGTTAAAACATTTTTTTTTTTCAAAAAATACCCCTTAATAAATGATATTTATTTATTTAATGTTTGGCACGCAGAAGATCTGTAACGTTATCACGTAGGGAATTGTTAACATTAGGGTTCCCTCACTCAGCCTCCACAGGCTCTCTCAGAGAGAGGCGCTGGGATCTTTTGGATTCTGCTTGTCCCTTCACAAGTGGGGAAACAAGCCCCGTTCAGGAAGGTTCCCCAGCAGATCGTAAATATTTGGTACGGGTATGAGAGCGTTTGTTTTGTTAATTTATTTGTTAACCTTATATTTATAGTATATATATATATATATATATATATATATATATATATATATATATATATATATATATATATATATTTTTTTTTTTTATATCATTTGACTTCACTATAGTTTATTCTGTTAATATTGTATTATCTTATAGCATTATTATTATTGTACAGTGGTGGCAAATTGTTAGGTATATATATGTGAATAAAAAATTTCAATTATCATTAGTATAAATAATGTCAAATCAAGATTAATTCCTATTTCGATGAGTTCCGACTAGCTAAAAAACGCTGCTAATTATAACACAATGGTTTATTATTTCCATATTGGGGTATAACTGTTCATAAAGCTGTTAATCTTTTAGATTTTTTTTCTATCATAAATATATATAGATCAACTTATTTTTTTTTTTTTTGCTTATCGTGTTTCACTGATTCTAAAACTTTCTACGTATTTAATAATGAATAATTCGTATACTTTATTACAAAACTATCTTCAAAAATAACTGAGTCATAGACGTATTTATGGGTAAATTTTAAAAAAAAATTCCCTTTTTGTATCATTATTCACGATTTTTTTGGTTAAAAAACACTAACAAATGTCTAATCTATCTTCGAAAATAACCGAGTTACAAGTGTATGATAACTGATGATTTCAATTGTGTTCATTTTTCTTTTCTGTTTTGTTTTTCTTGTATAATGCGCTTTACTGATCCTAAAACACAATACATATTTTTCTCTATATTCAAAAATTATTTAGTTATTTATGGGTAAAATTTCAAGTTTTTTATTTCCTTTTTTATGATTATTCACGGTATTTTTTTTTAAATACTACTAAATTGTTTTCTCTATTCTCTATCTTCGAAAATAACGGAGTTACAAGCATATATATTTTATGCTGTGTAAATATTGTATGAATGTGGTATGTATGATATCTTTCACCACTACTATTGATGTCCAAATTGGGACAGCTGTATTTTAGTTAAAAAACACAAATTTTGAGAGGGAATATATTTTTGGGTCACTCCCAAAGGTTCATTATTGAAAATATTGTAATAAACTAAAATCACTGAATAAGCAATTTTATTTAGAAGGTGATTTTAAAGCATATAAATTTAATAAAAATTTTGGTTCCGACTAATAACCTTAAACCCTACTTATAACGCAGTTTTTGATAACGCATTTTCAATTCTTACCGACATTAAAGACAATCATTTCAGCTGTTGTAAAACTCCCTAATAACTAAATATCTATAATTCGTTAATGATCCAACTAAGTTGTAGATAGTGACAAGTAATCAAATCTCCTTTTAAAAAAACATAAATCCGTTATTGAAAACGCACTTTTGTAAAATTAATGGTTTAGCTCTCCCAACAGTCGGTCCTCTTGAGCTAAAGAAGCTAGAACCTAAGTAAGGAGAAAATAAAATTGATATTCTTTTGAATGTTGGGATCGGAAAACCATCATGATTTTATACATACATAAGTAAGCCCTTCTTTTCGAAGTTGATTCTCTGGTCAGAACATCTCATTGAAAGGAACTGAGGCAAGAAATAGCACTGCCTGGTTCATGTATGAACCCTAAACAGTTCTTCTGGCTTAGATATTATTTTTACTTTTGCTGTAATATTAAATATCAAATATCCACATACTTATCTACGATTCTATTTCAGTTGTTTGTGCCACTCTTTTTACTTTTATACATTTATTTATACTCATTAGGATTTTCTTACTGTTTGATTTAGGGAAATAGAACGGAAATTTTTCTGACAAAGCTCGATGTAAAAATCTGCGATTGAATAAGAAAAAGAAAAACGCTGCAAATTATTACACAATGGTTTATTATTTCAAAATAACAATATTAGGGTATAACTGTTTATATGGCTGTCGAAGGGCAATTAAGTAATATGAAAAGCACTAATTCAAAGCATCATATCATGACACTACCACTGATTTCAAAAAGCAATATCTAAGCTAGTTGTTAACCAAATTCAATGATTCTTGTTTGTTTGTTTGTTCTGTTTTAGGGCATAACATCTAGGTCATCAACGCCCGAATTGATTCTTTTTTCATTTGGTCAAAAATTTAATTATCTATTAAATGGCACTAAAAGCAAAAAAGGGAATCACATCTCTAACCAGTTGTGGCTTGACCATATAAGATGATTTTTTAATTTTAATTTTTTTTTTTTTAACTTTTTTCATCGCGTTGTCTTGATCACGAAAATCTTTTCCATTTTTCTATAATAACAACCGCTTTTGGGTGTAATTACATTTACAATTATAATTTGTTACTTGATTATACATATGATTTTTTTTTTCTTTTTCTAAAAAACTACTTTACATATTCTAAAACTCTATACACGCTTTTCTTTATCGTAAAAAATAACTGAGTTATGAGCGTATTTATGTGTAAAATTTCAATTTTTTTTCTTTTCTTTTTTCGCTTATATAAAATTATTCGCGTTTTTTTAGTTAAAAACATTGATACATTTTTTTTTCTATCTTCAAAAATGACTTAGTTATTGAATAAACTCCTTTTTATCGGCCGCCATTTTAAAACTAACCAGCTAATATCAACGTCTAGGGGTTAGGATCATCGTTGAATGGACTACTATTTTTGTGGCGAATTTGGTCCAGTAGTTTCGGAGAAATATCGCGGACGGAGGGCAAACGGATTTGTTTTTATTTGTTATTCGGATTTTACGCATCTTGAAACGTATGTTCTTAAATTTTAAGCAGGGGTATTTTTTTTTTTGATTAATTAAAAATAAAATAATAAAACACTAATAACATAAAATGACATTCGAAATTCACCTTGTGGTCACTGATACATAATTTTATTTGAGATGAGCAGCTAAATAGTTTATAGTATTTAAAACACTCATATAAAATCTATCTAGAATTTCTTAAGCATCAAAATTGGATTTTTTAAAAATTTGACTCACTTAACATTATATCACATACTTACTGAAATATAAAATATAAAAAGTCAAATTAAAATTAAGCACATTAGTAAATGCTTTACCTATATTTTTCATTTTTTTTTACATTTCAATTGTAATAAAACGATACTATGTTTCTAAATTTCAGAAATTCCTTAAAATATGAAAATCGAGCATATCTCTTCCAAATAGCAAGATCAGTCCTCTTCGTGTGTAACCCATCCACCCTCCCTGATACAGACGGTTAGGCTTATGCTGTTTCAGATCGATTCTTGCATCAGGAAGAGATTTTCTATATTAAAAAGTGTCCTTTTTAGTGTGGATATCTTAGTTACCAGTGAATTATTTCGATTTGTATCCTTCAAAAAGGAGAATCGGGTAAAACATGGTAGTTCTTTTTCATATTGAATCGTATCCTAGTTACACTACATGTCAATTGTTAAAATTCGCTTTAACAAAAGTGGTGACTAACTTAGAATTAAAAAAATAATCAAAACGGTCCTTAAAATATAAAAAGCGATCATATCTTTTAGAATAATAAAATTAATCCTTTTCGTACGTATTGAAAGTCCTTCGATATAAAGGGTCACTTCTTAGGAAAATTGGTATTTTAAACAATGTAATGGGCATTGCCCGTGTAAGCATAATACAAAAAAAAACATAATAAAAATAATTTCTCCAATTTATAATAACCCAGTTTTATGATTGTTAAGCATAAAAATTAAATAAAATCATCCTAATAATGGTTCGAACCTGTTACCATAATCTTCAATCATGACATA
Source organism: Piezodorus guildinii (assembly GCA_023052935.1). Classification (NCBI taxonomy): domain Eukaryota; kingdom Metazoa; phylum Arthropoda; class Insecta; order Hemiptera; family Pentatomidae; genus Piezodorus; species Piezodorus guildinii. Next base: position 73,396,913 of record CM041296.1, read on the forward strand.
GTAACAGATGTAACTAATATCAATCATAACGTCAGCAATGCCAATAGAGAAAGAAGCCAACGAACCCTAAAGTTCTAAATTTATAAAAATCATTGATATCTCAACAACAGATCACATTCCTATAAGATCACTATGGGCTTTGGTAAAATACTTAAAATGAATAAAAAGGATTGCTATTTTACAAACACTTATAACTTTGAATAAAGAGCTTCGTTTATTCGGAACCGGTAACAACTCCTCTGAGTCACCGAGTTCCGAAGCCGTTACCGTTCCTGTCACAGGTTACTGCATCCAGTCACTCCAATCTAGTTATTATTACAACTAACACTCACTAGTTCTCCACTATCTTCCAATAACTGCAGTAACTCACCACAAGTATCTCCATTGCTGTCACCTTCCAACTGACCGCTGCTCACACCCCCACCATCCTATATAAGCCCTCATCTGTTATGTCATCGCTGGTGGGGGTGGTGCCTTTCCCAACTTCCCCTAATCTATCAACTGTAAATCGAATTATAATACCATAAATATTTATATATGTCAATTAAAATAACAAAATTCTATAGATGCAAATAAGAACCCGCCTGCACGTGCATGGTCATTGAGAAGATCGACATGATCGAAGAATGTTATGGCATTTCTTCTTCTATTTTCTAGGTTTTCATCATTATACAGGATCCAATTTTTTTTTTTTTTTTTACTCTAACGAAATTTGCAGAATATTATTGAAATTGTTTTCAAATTGATTTTTCCTATCTGACAAAGGAAACTAAAAGGAAAGCTATGGGCTAAAGCTGTGGGTTTTTAAGTTTCTAACCTTGAGAGGATTATTCTCCGGAGAGAACATCTGAACCGATCAAGAATTTCATGACTTTTTATTTGACAGTAACTAAAAAACAAATTGCATTAAATTTATTTAATCGGTCCGTTTCAGGGCTTGTAATTCGTAAATTGAATGATACTCTTGGCATTCAAGATGATTGGGTGCCTTCCACAATACGACAATGCTTCTTTCGTTTATACCCCGCCATGCATCGATGTATGTACATATACAGAAGGCTTCATTATAGCCCACTTAAGATTAATTTGGTTACAATATGGTTCGGCACTGATGGTTTCTCTTGGTTTTAAAAAGCTGTAGTATATCGAACCAAATGGAGTACACCAAACAGTAAACATTTTGTTTTCATCGTTTAAGGCTTTTCTACTGCTTCTCCGTTGTCCAGCCATTGTCCGAAACGTCAGCTGTCATCGTAAAGTATCTAATTTTCATCAAATAGAACAACCCTTTATAGAAAAGGGTCATTTTTGATTCAACTAAGAAGTGTAGCAAAAACTTTATAAAAAAACACTTTGACCCTTTTCTTAACTAATTTCGGTTCTTAATTATTTATTGAGGAAGTAATAATTATGTATACTACATTATATCTATGAGTCTAGAGCTCGTTACAACAATATTCATAATGTTAGCAGAGTATGCGGTAGGATCTAGTTCAACTAATTACTATTTAATGAAACTATTACTGTAACTATTATTAGTTTAGTACATACTCAAAGTACCTTGGTTAATTAATGAGTAGTTAACTAGTATTCACTACTATATCAAATAACGTAAGCTTTTTTTTACGCCAGATAATTACTTAGAATATAGTACCAGAAACGTTAATTATACCTATTTAATTTCTTTAAAAAAATACAAAATTAACAAAACACATAAAAATATCTTTATTTTGAAAATATTTTTTTTCAAACAATGACTTCATAAATTTATGTAATTAGAAATTCAAGAAGAAAATAGATGGAAAAAATCGCTTAACTATATCTTATAATTTTTGTGTTAATTTATATAAGTTTATAGTAAGAATAATTAAAATTCATTCAAATTTCTTATCATTAAATTAATTAATAATTCAACAATATCTTATGCACCACAAATAATATGTCATTTATTGCAGATTTTAATTTTTTTCGGTCAAATATATAGTTACACTAGCTCTTGCCCGCGACTTCGTTTGCGTCAATTTCTGTTATTATGATCGTAATTATTGAAATAGTTTAAAAGAATATATTTTAAAGTACTTCTGCGTAAGTGATATTTTCATTTTCTTGTGGCAGAAGAACATACTGGTTTTCTCCGCAACACGATCTTGAAAACGCGATATATACATGGCCGCATGAAAAGCAGTCTTCACGTAAATTGATTCCTACGTGCTTAATTGTTCGCCACCCTGTGATTTATTTATTGTCAAGGAAAAAGATAACAACGGGAAATTGATTTTTTTTTTAATTAAAAGGTAAATCATTCGGAATCATTGGGATGCGAGGTTAATTTTTCCTGCTTTTTCCACATTTTCCTCTGATTCTTCACTCATATTGGTCGCAGCGTGATGCTTTATATCCCAAAGCCTTCCTCGATGAATAGACTATCCAACACAAAAAGAATTTTTCAATACGATATACCATTAGTTTCTGAGATCAGCGCGTTCAAACAAACTCTTCAGCTTTATAATATTAATACAGATTTAAATTAAATTCAAATTTATAGAAAGGCATACCCTGAATTTCTCAATTGTTTGAGCTTTTCTGTAAACATAATCTTTATATATAATTACAACTGTTTGCAAAATAAATATACATTTTTTCCCATTTGCAGGTGTTTTTACCAAAAAAAACCCAACAAATTAACCAATAAACGTGGTCTAGTGGATTAGGCTACTGTTATCCGGGTCCCAAGTTCGAGCTACAGCAGAATTATTTATTATGTTATTTCTGCCGTTGAGCGACCTTGGGTATAAAGGCCCTTCTGGGGCACACTCAGCTTCTATCTTATTGGTACCCCAAATTGGTGAAAAACCTGGCGGGCGAATGTTTTTTGCTTAATGTGCGTGGAACTTAAATTCCAGGCTTTTTTATCTCCATTACCTTTGGGATTATCGACGGTTAATTTTCTTTTGTTAAGTTCTTGAAGAACTGTTTCGGAGCTGTTTTTTATTTGTTCAACCAAGGCTGCAGGTACACCTTCATCGGGAAAGGAACTCTTTCCATGATCTTGATTGTCTTCAATACTGAAGTGTCTCTCATGAAAAATGTTTAAGCCACCGTTAAACAGTTCACTCATTAATACTATTCTCACCCCAAACTTCATAGATGTTTTTGGTCATCTAAACAGCGTTCCGCCGAGTCTAAACCATTTAAAAAAAATTATACAAATATCAGGTCCTAACATAATAGTAAAAAACTGAATTACTTATAAGTAATGAAATTCTAAAAAGTTTAACGAACATTTTCCTATGGAAGAGGATCGATAAATGTTGACATTGATACAAATGAATAATTCAGTAAATGTAAAAATTTTGTTATATAAGTCCTGCATTATTTTTCGGAAAACCTAATATTTAATTATGAAATTGTAATAAGTGAAACAAACTTGTGTGAGAGGCACACGCTTCTCCTATTTTTATTAATCAATTTAATATAGTGCATATATATATATATATATATATATATATATATATATATATATATATATATATATATATATATATATATGTTAAGGATTTAAGTGCTGTTAGCATTTGATAATTTATAGTAATTTGATATAAGAAGAGAATCTAAACAACATATAAAAATATTATTTTTTATTTTTTTATTTTTTTAACTTCATTCATTGATTTGCACCTGTCAGCAGTATGTGACAATCAGCAAATAGGATAGAATAATAAACAAAATAATGACATCTCAGGCATGAGGAAGGACAGTACCCAGCAGCACGTCTTCTCGTCAGGTTTTTTATGTATGGTGTTCATCATTTTTTAAATTTTATGGTCTTTATTTTACGTCGGAGTTTTAATAAGGCTATCATTATACGATTAGGGACCATTTGGAGCGTTCATAGCTTGCGTGAAGTAATAAAAATATTATTAAAAAAAAAAAAATATTAAAAAAAAAAAAGGGAAATAATTTATAAACACAATATTATTTGAAATATTTTACTAACGATGATTATTATTAGTGATTAAATTGTTTTAAAAATATTAATAACAGCAAGCATATGATGCTTTGCAAGTTCGTTACCCAAGAAGAGATAGAGATTCCCTAATTTTATATTTTATTCTAAATCATCTTTTGCGAGATTTTGCTTTATTCTTGCAAGCAAATCATTAACGATTAAAAAAAAAAAAAAGGGTTATTGATTGGTTTCTTTATTACTTACAATTTTTATTTTATATATATATATATATATATATATATATATATATATATATATATATGTGTGTGTGTTTTTGCCCGGCTGCTTTTCTAAGGCAGCGGTAGGTTCAAAAACTAGCTTACTTACTATATTTAGTCAATATATAAACTATATTTAATGATGCCAGTGGATTTCCTTTCCAAAGGTATCGTGTTTACCAATCCAAGAGGTGGCATGATGGGTAAGATTAAAGTAAACAACATTCAATTAATACGTTATTATAATTATTAACCTACACATATAAATTATATTAACACATTGCCTAGAACTTTGATTGAGAATACTGAGGGACATTTTCACTACTACATTTGCCATACAATATTACAAATAACGATATACCTTTCAAACACTTGACCGGCTGGCGAAGGTGAAATCAGTCTTAGGTCCCTTTTCTCGGCATCATCTTCCAGCTGCTCTCAGAACCCCGACGGCCACCTCCTCTTCTTGTAAATGGAACCCGACTTACTCTTCTTGAGGATAAAACTTGACTAACTCTTCGATTCTTCTCTCTCATTCTCGTCACCTCGGGTGGGCCGATATGGGAAGTGCCCCGGTTGGCGGTATAGCCTTTGTGCTATTATTCTTATCTCTTCACGACTCTTAATATTCTTGTTGGCCGCCGCTGGGGGGAAACTACCAGAGGTTTCTGGTACCGCTGGGGGGCCCATACCGATGGGAAATCTTGGGGGCTAGGTAAACAACTTTTGATGTTTTGCCGACAAAGGTTCGTTATCTTTAATTGTTTAATATTAAAATTATTTAATGATGAACTCCCCTCAGTATTCTCAATACATTACAATATATATATATATATATATAAAAATATATATATATAATATGTATAAATATATGTATGAATTAAAATAGTCGAATGATAAATATAATTGGCACTCTTTTGTTCTGTTGTTTTTAGTCAATTTATAACATATGTATTAAAAAGTTAATATGTATGTATGTATATGTATATATATATATATATATGTTTGTGTATGAAATGTATGATTTTTTCGTTCGTTTCTAAAACTTTCTTCGGAAAATCCTCAATAGCCGCCAAGTATAGCTTTTACTATTTTTTAATTTAAAATAATTAAAACAACAATAGTATTCATGAACAGTAAAAAAATATTTTCTAATTTTAAACAAATCTATTATGTATGTGTCCAACAGAATATAAATTTTACTGAAGCAAAGTAAAAGATTACTTTGTATGAGGATAGACTTCAAAGAGAAAGAAAATAACATAAAGCATTTATTTACAAAAAGCTCTGTCTCAATGATGATAAAGAAATATTTGACGTTCCCCTCATATATTTTTTTTTCCAAGAAAGGATCCTCCGAGCAAATAATTATCTTTTCTCGTGCTTACTAAGGGTTCTCAAAAGTCCTGGTAAAACCAAAAGATGCTTGTCTCCAACAGATTACACATGTTCAAGAATTTAGACAACTTCGTCAAAGGAAAACTTTTTGAAAACGATGATCAAGTGAAAAGTGCGTTTTCAGATTTTGTTTCACTTCAATGATCAGATTTTTTCAGTTCGGGGATAAAAAAGTTGGTGTCACGTTGGTAAAAATGTGTGGAAAAAGAAGGTAAATACTTCGAATAAAATTATCTTGTTTTCAAATCGTATTTTTAATAAAAATCCTTTACCTTGAAAACGGACATTTCATGTGACACAACCCAATAATAAGGTTAATATAAAATGGTTTTGACGTGTAGACGAAATTATAGTTTTTTAACAAATGATAATCCTAATAATTTATTATGATGATTTTATTGTCAAGCAATGTGCAGTACAGATAATCTTCATTTCCTTATAATTTAAGTTATTTAATTAAAGTTATTTTTATTTTTTTTAATTTTTTTTTTTAAACGATTGTTTATTGAGCAATATTACAATCTGTCCAATTTAGGACATTTTTAATAAGGATAAAGTACAACATTCATACTGCATTCACACGATATTTACAAAACAATAAATTTATATAATAATAATACAATATAAATATATACAAAACAAAATCAATAAAAGTATATACAAAAGTCACTCATACCTATATACAATTCCCAAGCATACAGCACGTGAGTGGAGAATCTAGCCAATGCTAGAACTCCAATACCAATTACTGTTCATGAATACTATTGTTGTTTTAATTATTTTAAATTAAAAAATAGTAAAAGCTATACTTGGCGGCTATTGAGGATTTTCCAAAGAAAGTTTTAGGAACGAACGAAAAAATCATACATTTCATACACAAACATATATATATATACATATTAACTTTTTAATGCATAAAAACCACGAAAACAACAGAAAAAAAGAGTGCCAATTATATTTATCATTATCATTATACGACTATTTTAATTCATACATATATTTATATACACACACATATATATATATAATATATATATATATTATATATATATATATATATATATATATATATATATATTGTAATGTATTGAGGATACTGGGGAGTTCATCATTAAATAATTTTAATATTACAATATTTATTCTATATATTTATACTATATATATTTATTCTACATCCAGAAAGGCTCCAGTGCATTACATTTCGCCTTCCAATGTGGAGGATACTACATCCACCCCTCGGTGACATTGTTGTATTGTTGAATGATGCTGAGATGTTCGAAATCCAAACTAGTGGTCAGGGATAACATGATGCATTTCTAGGATAGGATACAGGCGTTGAAAACAATAAACAAAAAACTACAGAAATAACAAATGAAATGAATTAACAGGTAGCTTCTAAAAATAACAATTTAGAAAAACAAAAAAATTTAATTAGACAAACAAATAAAATAAAATATTTATATACTCTTATGTACCGGGCTAATTAAACTAAATTTACGATGCTTATGGAAAGTAAAATAACATACATACACGTTTAAATACGATGCAAAGTAAAATATAATAAATAACCATTTCTCTCTGCTCTATTTACTAATTTTAATTTTCGAAGCGTTTGAAGAAACCGGGTTTGAAGGTCGGAAGAGTATCGGAATAACGGATATAAGAAGGAATAGAATTCCATACGGACGAGGATCAGATAAGGAAAGATCTGTCGAAAGCTGCGGTTCGATGAGGCGTTATATAAGTCCGAAGGTCGCAAACAAGTATTGCGGAATTGGACGGAGGATTTAAATGAAAATATATCCGAGTTTTTTTTTTATTTATTTGTCCGATGACGTACAAATAAAGTACGATGACGTAGAAATACCGAGATGTACGATGGACGTTGGGATCAGAGAACTGGGAAGAGAAAGGATGTCAGGAAGTACTAAGAGCAGTAGGAAGGGTAAAGCCACTTTAACTCATCCTAGAATCGGGTTATAAAGGTGTCTCTGCATATCCTTAAGATGAAACATATCATGCAGTTAAATAATCGTTTTAGTTTTGCTTCAAGATCCCCAGAGACACCCCCTGCACCGCTCAGCAGTAGTCAAAGTGGAGAATATTAGTAAACAAACCAAGAGCCTTCAGGTTTCAAATGGGAGAAGGTGAAGATTGTAACTTAGGAGTTGTCTTTATAGGTTGATTATTTAAAAACAGTTTTAGGATTAGGGAAAGGGTTGTGAAGAGTGAGTGGATTGCAACCTATTACATTCGCCTTCCTTTCTCAGCATTTAATTTTAGCTTAATATAAGGTGAAACACATTGAGAAAATTAGATATTAATATCAAATATTCAGAAAATGTAAAACAGGACTAACGCCTAGACAAAAATAAATTTATAAATTGCTATAGGACAGTCAATAACAATGGACTACAGTAATAACAATGAAATCGCAGCAACAGAAAACTCAGATAGATATAGAAATAACAAATAGACACATTTTATCACCGTGACATAACGAATTCAATAAAATATGGAATCATCCAGATACCAACCCGCACAATCCCTGACAATTTATTAAAATCAGATTGATGATAGTGGGATGTTATGGCTGGTGTCGAGGATTTGGCTGGACCTTTTTTTTCTATGGGGTATCTGTAAAACGTTATTGTTTATTATCGGTTAAGAGAACATTTATTATTTTCATTGCTCAGATAAAATATACATTAATTTACCAGGACTATAAAATAATCCGCCTAAAAATGATTAAGTGTTCGTTTCTGTTTAAAACTTTTTTTTAGTATTTTTTTTATTTCTAAGAAATATTGATTAATACAAATATTTATTCTTTTAGGCTTGGATTTATCTGTCCAGAGCATTTATAATTTTTTTCCTTCTCTGATAATGACACTTAAATCGACGAAATTTTAAATAAATAATCATATATTAGTATGAGTGAAACATAGAAACCACCTTGTGTACATACTTATTTCATCATATCTCTATAAATGAAATGATAACGCGATTTTGGTTTCCACAAATTACCTCTAAAACAGAAGACGGATTTCGATATGGATTTCACCATATTTTAGGACCATAATAAATTATGAATTTTCTTTTTCGTATTCTACAGAGGATAAAATGGGTTTGTGATAACTGAAATAAGAAAAAATATTTTTCATTGAATTTTACTTATATGTCTCGAAAAAGTGTCATCTACTGTAGTTCCGTATTTTGTTGTATTTTTATTTCAATTATTTGACGTATTTAAATCCTTATGTATGTAGTCTTTAAAAAATCAATTAAAGGTTTCGATATTTCTTGTGAAATGGCGATGTTGAAATGTCCACTCAAGATCATGAGTAACTTACCTCAATTCCGAATAATTAAAGGAGACCCTGCTGTTGTAAGCGTAATTAAGTTATCTTGGATAAATTCAATCATTTCCATTACACTTTGCTTAGGTGAGAAGTAAATGGCAACTAATCTGATGAGTAGTCCACTTTCTTGTTAACATTTTGCTACACGCATTTCTCCAATAGATGATTCATTAAAACTATATGATAGGGAAGTACTACATCCATCTGTGAAGTCATAATGTTTGTTAAGCTGTGAAGAGTATCTGACTATCTTTCTCGCTCAGGTGAGCTCGGCGGTCCCGAGCTCATCCGATCTAGCCTTTCACCTAAGAGCACGACGGATCAGCCTCACTCACAGCTCACAAAAAAATCTGTGTGCGGTGCACCAAAAAAAGTTTTCACTTAAAAAAACAAAACAAATGATGTTGAATATCTTGAGACACAACTGGTCTAATTTTTTTTCACTCCTATTAATAAAGTAATTTTTCATTCTTCTGACTTTGTTATAAAAGTTACAGAATTTTTGACTCATAATCGCCATTTTTCCCACCGTGCGACACATCTATTATATATAATTCATATTATTAAGTTATATTACTACAATAGAGTCGTAATAAAAGGCCTTGAACTGAACCAATAGGACAATGGGGTAGGGTAGAGAAGGGCCAATACTAGATAAGACACCCGGCCGTTGACAATACATCAGGGTACAATCACCTAATGGAACCCCTAGCCACAGCTGCCTGCCACGTCGGCATACTCTTCCACTCCCATCTAACACAACTTTTTAGTATTTATGATACTGCTTGCTATCCATGAAAAAGTATGAAGTTCATTGGTACATATTTTTGAAAAAAAAAACGTACTTAAAAATAAATAAATAAGTGCATGTAATCATAACGCGCAATTGTTAATGTGGCAGATTACGACCAAGTTAAAAATAAATAAATCGTGTTAGAATTAAAAAAAAAAATCTGTTGTGCAAAACACGACTTTTAATTTAGAAACTTGGAACAAAACTTGAATACGTATACTGACTAATACATATTTTCACAGAAGGATAGAGCTAAAAAGCTCCATTAAACAGCTGAAAAAAGTCAAATAAACATACTTCATATTATACAGTTAAAAATCTTCAAAACAATGGCTTCTTTGTATGTGAGTAACATAACACTATATTTTATTATTTAACGGCCAGCTGCTAACGTACTTATATAAATACAGTATAAAACGAATTCACAACCATCTACAAGACTTCTTCTTCCTCAAAATCCTGTGTTCCGTCAAGCGTGGGATTGCAGTCTCTGTCCATTGAGCCTACTTGTTTCTGTCCCTGGCAAGTCTACTCATCTCCGGGTTGGTACGTCCTTTTGCTGCTCCAAGTTTTCCAATGTAACTAGTACACATACATTTGGGTCTGCTAAGAGGGCGTCTTCCTTTCGATCTGGCTTCTATGTTCCTCCTGGCCTTTCGGGTGTCGTCCATTCTACAGACATGCCCATACCATTAAAGTTGCCTTTCTTCTAGGATGTCACTGACTGATCTGACACCCGAATCCTTACATACTCTTTCATTCCTGATCCAATCCCCTCTCGTATTTCCGACTATTCTTCGGAGGAATCTCATTTCAGTCGATGTGATCTTACTCACATGTTTGCTGAGGGTTGTCCATCTTTCCGCTCCGCACAGGAACACCGGTAAAAACACTGATTTAAATAGACTAATTTTGGCCACCCTACGAACTTCCTGCTTGTCTATGTTCGTTTTTGAAATCTGGTAGTATAGTCCACTGGCCTTCGTCACTCGATTTATATCCCGATCTATTTTACCATCACTGCTTATGATGGTCCATAGGTACATATAATTATTCGTTGATTCTAGAGGTTCTCCATTACATAAAATCACAGGCTCTGCATTTTCTCTTCACTCATTACATTGTTTTAAGTAGGCAGCCCTCTTAACTTAACTCGACTACAATAGTTCAGACAACACCAATAAAGGACTGAAAAGAAGCTGGATGTAAACATTATTTAAAGTTGTGATAACTGTTTTAATTTAAGTTATAAATTTGAAAGTAACAATAATCATATACAAATAATATACAATAATCATATCTGATGCGGGCAACACACGACTTTCACTTACCTGCGTAGTTCAAATCAATTAAAGAATTTTAAAAAACAACATTATGAGATAAAAATAAATTGTTAAGGAATTTATTACATTGAGTTCCAAAAAAAACATGTGTTTTAGTAAATAATCTATTATAATATTATCTACGACAATCAGTTATTTTTATCGGCTTATCATCACTCTCCGTTAAATTTTACAATTTTGTGTATGAGATAATACTTTTTTTTTTTTAATATTTAGCATTCCCTTGGTATATTATACATCTATATTAAAATTCGTATGTTTGAAAATGCAAAAAAAAAACATACATTTTTGCTATTTCCTCCTTGAGTTGGATTTCGAGCTCGCATAACTTATATATTTACCCGTTTTTTTTTTTTGTCACTAACAAGATGATATTGTTAATTTTTCCGAATCTGCAACTATTAATTTTTTGTCATGTAAAATGAAGGACATTTTCAGATATACATGAAAATCTCCATGTATATCTGTTAAATTAAAAATACAGTAAAATTTTTCTTTACCAAAAGTGTTTCTAATCTCTCGCTGAACCTAATTTTAAAACAATTAAAAAAACTTATTGTGCAATTGTGCTATCAGAACTTAAGTACTTTATCCTAAGAATTATCTTCTTTGACGTAATTCAAGGCAATTAGCCTTTTTCTTCGTTAATGGGTTCCTGAAAAGATGATTCTAAAAGCACATCAAAATATTGGTACGAGTTCAAACTTTCCTCCGAAATTTTATTTGGCGCAGAGTGTGTATTTTAAGCAAAATGAAATAAAATTTATCTGCATATTCAACATTTTACAAATAAAAGTGAAACAATATTAGTTTAATAATTGAAAATGTTTAATAAAACTTATTTTATATATATAATATATTTTATATTATATATATATATATTTTATTATCTATATTATTTATAATTCTATTATTTTTTTTATCTTTTTTCTTGTGTTTATTTATATATGCGGTGATAAACTTCTATGCTACCTCAAATTCTATTCTTATTTTTTCTTTTTTTTAGGGGAGTAATTCTTTATTATGCGGAGAGAATAACAGGGTTCATGCCCAAGGTGCGGTCGAAATCGTCAGGTAGGCCTAGATAGATATTTTTTTTTTTATGGAGTAAAATCTTATATGCGGAGAGAAGTTAAAAGGTGCCCGATGTGGATAGTCCTTAAAGATACCAACTGTATTAATATATATAATTAATTTATATTTTTTTTTTTTTTTTGCTGTCGAATAATGGTATGATTACGGGTTAGGGGTGCCCTTGAACAGATAATAAAATTATAAAATGTTGCTATAATTGATCAAATGCATTATTATAATACTTAAATAATTTTAATTCCTTTATTACACAAATATAAATATTATTTATAACGATTGACTTTTATATAATATGATATATAAAGATATATCTGAAAAAAATTCTTTTCTTGATCTGATTCTGATCAGGATAAATCATTATTTTATACTCAAATGAATTTAGAAAAAAAAAAAGTGAATCAGAGACGGTAAATAATCCCATTTATCTCCAATGAATATATGGGAAACCGTTTGAATATTGAATATAGAGCATTCGCTATAGGAAAAAGATTGAAGAACAAAAAGCAGGTGATAGGATTATTCACAGGCTATACCTGGGTGGAGTAGCTCGCCACTTAATCGGCTTTCATATCTCTATAGAAAGATGGAAACAAATTTAATTTCTGGCGGCCCCCACAAAGAACAAGCATCCCACCGGAGGTAAAATATTCCAAACAAAGGCCTAGCATTTTCTTTCATTCAACGTATTAATTGGCTAAACGTTAAATATTTTACGGAGTTTAGATTCTTTACCTTCTCCAATGGCCCAAAACATGTTTCTCTTTTTTATAATATATCAAAATCATTTTAATTTATTACTAAATATATATATATATATAATATATATATATATATATATATATATATATATATATATATATATACATATTTAGTGAATAGTAATTATTTTATCGATGTATGTGTTTGCCTACAAATATTAAATTTAAATGCTAATAGATACGGCTAAGCCATTGTTCGAGAAATATTGGAAAGGTAGACCATAAATCCATAAATTTCACATCTTTCATTAAAATATGTACTAAACACAGAATACTCGGGTATACCGTATGCGAGTGTTTATTTATACGTTCTTAAAACAAACCTAGAGAGAAAATAGTTTATTTGTAAAGGAATGCTGCCCAACTATATTGGGTTGCTGAAAGCACAGCATACTATAATTTCCTGAGAAATATTTGTTTTTATAAGTATAAAAATATATATAACAATAATATAAAAATCTGGTGAGCGCAACACACGACTTTTACTTACCTCCGTTATTTATATCAATTTAAGAATTCAGAAACGAAAATAAATTGCAAAAGAATTATTTACGTTGGATTTTAAAGGAAACATGTGTTTTATTAAATAACCTATTATATCATTATCTACGAAAACCAGTTAGTTTTATCGGTTTTTTATCACACTCCGTTAACTTTTACAATGGTATGTATAAGATGACATTTTTTCTAAAATCTTTAGCATTCCAACGGTGTATTATTTCAAGTTCAAAAACAAAAAATTCGTTAAAAAAATAATTCTGCAGTTTTCTCCTTTAGTTGGTTATCGAATTCGTTCAACTTATATATTAACATGTTTTATAGCAATGCTGGTCAGATAATATTGTCAATTTCATAAAAACAACAAACTTAAAGTTGTTTTTGCAGGAAATGGTTATTAGAACTCAAGGGACCCTAAAATATGTATTTCCGTCGAAAACTGGAATTCGAAAATTCCCACGATCGCAATATTTTCCCTTACTATATATTTCATACATAGGTAAGTAAAATTAATAAAAAAATATAATTACATTTTTTAATTTTTTTAAAAACTCTCTTACAAATAACAAAAAAAAAAAAATTGGATATTAATCTCAACATATTGAAAATATAGACATGTACACATGCCACTTACCGGACACTGTGCATTTGGTGGTGAATGATACCTAGTGAGTGCAATTCATGTATATATATTTCATAAAAAAATAAAATAAAATAATACATGATTACAAATAAGAGTAAAATGATAAACTTTAGCTTTTTTTCCACATAAAACGAACAAAATATAATAATGGATTATCTCTTATAACCTACTCTATGTTTATTTCTTTATTGCCATTAAATTATTGTATTTGAAATAATCTTTAGTTTTAATCACATTTCATGTATATAAATAATGCGTTCCTACGATTTCCATGTAAAATTTTTATTATTTTGTTTTCTGGCAGTATAATCTCTCCAAAATACTTTTTTTCTATACGAAGACAGAAAATTTTCCCATTACATGAAACATGTTTGTATTTTCCCTACTATTACAGCTGGAACAAGTATAAATAATATCATGCATCCACGGAATACAATTTATACTAAATAGTCCATCTCTTGTAATAAAGGCTGTTCTCATTAATGGTATATGGTTCTCGTTATTAAAACTTGGTTGGTTGGTTTTTAAAATTTTAATGGCACAAAACATCATCAGTGCCAGATATATTAATTTTATAGAAGATTAATTTAAGATAAATAGTATAAGTTGAAATATTAAAAGAGATATTCATTAAAAGATATTACAATATATGTATAATTCTACTTAATATAAATGAATGTTAAATAATATTAAGAGAAAAGAATAAATAATAATAATAATAATAGGCTTAGCGAACCCGAAGGTTCGATGCCGATACCACCAAATTCCGCCTACACAAACTCGTCCAATGTTCACCATTCAAGCCCAAGCCCCTGAGATCAGCCTTAACGCAATCCTCCCATCTCCGCTTCGGCCTACCTTTCGGACGCCTACCAGTCGGATCAGCAAATACCAACTTTCTCGGAATCCGCTCGTCATCGAGCCCAACAACTTTACTCGCCCATTTGAGTCTCCGCGATGCAATCAGCTCAATTATATTCATAGGATGCAAGTTCCGCAATTCCGCGTTGTGCAACCTTCTAAACTCCCCAGTGGCCTCATCTCTCTTTGGACCAAATGAAAAGAATAAATAAATAAATAAAATAAAAAAAATATTATTAACTTATTAAAACTTTATACTATAATATTTTTTTTTAATTTTGGGTTTTCTTTCTTTCGCTTAAACAATAATCATTATGTTAAATTCTTGTTGTAGCAGTAAGTTTAAATCCATCTATTAGTTTCAACGATGAGTCCGTGAAAACTATTATATCAAGGGAAAAGTAGCTTTAATTAACTTTATATTTAGTTTTTCCTACCTTTTCGTCCCCTGACTTTTGTATTCAAAAGATAGTTATATTTTTTGTTTCTAATTGGCACACATATAGTGGACTTAGAAATGTTCAACTTGAAATACCTCAAAGGTAGTGCAACTTCTGAAATGCCTGTACTGTTGCACTATTTTTGCAATAATGTTTTGTTACTTGTTGAACAATTAAGGAGATAGAAAAAAAAACTAATTAGATATGTTAACCACCAAAAACTAGAGGAAACATGTAAACTACTTTTTTTTAGTTTAAAATTTTGTTTTCAACGAGTCCGAGACCATAAATCAAGGAATCAGACTCAACTCTAAAACAACTTTAGAACTGTCAGAGATAGTGCTTGGGCAGAAAACTAAAAATATGCAGTCCAACAAACTTCGAAATACAGAAGCGAGGTCCTTTTTCAGTCCAAGTTATAGAAAGCACGGATAAATTATTTTAATAGGTTATATAATGTGACTTCAGAACCTAAAAAGAAATATAAAGTACCCAGACGGACGAAAACGTTCCAACCCAAAAGTTAATTAGTTAATGTTCGAGGATATGCAGAAAAGTCATTAAATAAACGCCTGCCAAGATACTTCTAAGTTAATATATGTATATATTATATTTATCATGTGGTATGTGACTTAAGAAGAGAAACAATCGAGTTGGACTGTCAGTGGATGGGATGAAATAAAGTAGCGACTAGTGGTATCGGCATACATTAGTGGTCTGCTAAAACTTTATTTATTACTATAATTATTATAAATTTCTCATAAAACTTTATAGTTATACTTATAATTATAATTTTTTAAACAAATATTTCTAAGGAAATTGTAGTATGCTGTGGTGTGAGCAAACCAATATAGTTAGGCAGCATTACTTTTAAAATAAATGTTTCTCTCTCTTTTCACATTAATTATTTTGTGATCTAAATCTAAGATTACTCTGATTTTATGATAAACAGGTTGGTTTATCATAAAATCAGTTAATTCTATCCTAAATGGAAGGGTTGTGGCTGTTTACCATTGTTTAAGAAAAATTAAAGGGTGAACCGTGTATTTCTAAACCTGAGTAATGTCTGTACAATCTCTCGTGTTGATAAACGGGAATGTCAGCCATAACTGCAAACAATTCCTAGCTTCCTATTACTTCTATGAGTCAAACATTTCTTTTTATATATAGTTGTTTGCTAGTTATATTACCTGGAATCGTCAATGATTATTAACTTTTTTTATAGATTAGGATCCTACATCCACTATCAGGTACATGAACTTTAAACAAATTATTTTTTATTTGATCAAAAAAATTAACATATTCGCATTGGTAATTATTCTTTGAATTTTTCTCTAGCCTATATCTAAAGTATGTAGATCGCGATTGTGAAATACACAGTTTAGGTTATCCTGAACAAGTTCCGCGAAAAGCTTTGTGTGCTTATCTGGTAATTGTAGATCGAAAGAAATACTTTTTATAGAACTGGGATGTCATATCTTCGATGCGTATATTCCTCTTGAATATTGAAAAAGTTGCAGTAACGTCTGAGGAATATACGCATCGAACATATGACATCCCAGTTTTATTAAAAGTATTTTTTTCCAGATACAATTACCAGATTAGCACACGAACCAGAAGAGCCACTTTATACCGTCTATTTTATACATTTTTACCATTTCCTCAAAAACAGATATAACGATTTCGATTAAACTCGATATACCAGTGGAATAGTTAATGCGATTCAATATCATGTAGTGTCAATGAATCAAGACATGGGGCGTTTCAGGGTGCTCTTAAACATTAATAATAATTATGTGGGCTGGTTGCTTACTAATTAATGTGGGCTGTATTTCAAAATCAGAATTCTGTTGTGCTATTTTGCTAAAATCTAAATCTATTACCAGAGAAGTATTATGATAGTTACTAAATTAAAAATTTTGAATAAGGTTAAATTTTATCTATTGCTAAAAATATATGCCTGATGTAAGGATGCCACGGTCTCTCCTCTTGGGTCATTTTCCTGTTCCTGGACCGGCCGGCGCCTATTTTCCTACTAATATATACTGTTGAGGAATTCTTCTATTTACAGCGATGGAGTTTCACTGGGAGTATGGGACATGTTCTCACCAAAGCGTATCACTGTCTCGTTTCCGTCTCTTCCAGGGGATTCTGGCCCCAGTTGGGGTGCTTCCAGATGCCACAAGATGGTCTTGTGTGCACTAGATTGCATTGCTCTATGCTACATGCCAGCACTTGAAATTGGTTAAGGGCAGTGTTCCCTTAACAAGTAGGTTTTATTCTGATTAAAATAGTCTGACAGGGCTGAAACGCCGATATTTGGAATTGTCTTTAACTAATAAAATAATGATTCCCAATAATTGCCTAAAATAATCACTTAGTTTTATCGGCTTTTCATCACTATCTATTTACTTTTAAAAGCTTATGTATGAGATAATGTTTTTTTCTAAAATCTTCAGCTTTCCAACGGTGTATAATACATGTATATTACTGTTCTTAAGTTAAAAACCATAAATTGTATTAAAAACATATTTTTACAGTTTTCTCGTTTAGCTGGATTTCGAATTCGTTTAACTTATATATTTACCTGTTTTTTAAGCAATGCTAATCAGAGGAAATGGTTTATTTTTTGAATCTACAAAATTAAAGGTACTTTAGAGGATGTAATTTTGAAATATAGGCATTTAAGCCCTGTCAGACTATTTTAATCAGAACGAAACCTATATGATATTAAAGCCCATTAAATTTTACATCGCTCCGAATATTTTGATTAAACTCGCTATCAGTTTAATCAAAATCTTCGGAGCCGTTTTTGAGAAAATCATAATAAGGTGCAATATGCATTGTGTAAAGTGGCTCTTCTTGTTAGCCGATTCTGATAAAAAAGTTTTTGTAACATCTCAGGCTTATAGTTGTCTTAAATATGAAATTTCAGTTTCATAGGACTTTTCGTTTCCGTCCGGGAGTTACCACACACACACACACACACACACACACAGAGGCCTTTTTGCGGGACTTGGTTATTTTTACTCAGGGGACCCTAAAACGAGTATTTCCGTTGAATACTGGAACTCAAAAATTTTCACGATCACAATACTTTCTCTTACTATATATATATATATATAGTAAGTGAAAGTAAAAATTAACATTTCAACACTTTTAGCATAGATACAAACATGTTAATGATATTATCTATTTTTTCCCTAATCTAATGCAACTGACAAAAATATCGTTATTCAGTTGATCTTTTTTTTTTTTTTTTTTCATTTTGTTTAAAAGATTCAGAAACCAGCATATTTAAATATATAAGATTATATATTATTATTATTTAGTGGTGGATTATGGCTTTTAAATAGTACATTCGAAAAAAAGACAGGATTTTAGGGGGATAAAAAAAGCTGTAAAAACGCAATATATTTGTTTTGTATTTCCAAATATATTTATCATTATTATTATTATATTAGTGTATAACTGTTTATAGTATAGTAACAAAGATAGATAATCCAAAGAAAAATAAATTACCATCACTGGCAATTTTAAAACGCTTTAACTGTGGTATTTCTAAATCTATTTGAGTTTTTTTGGGGGGGGGGAGGGGAGGGGGGGAAATATGATTCTTTATTGAATGACACTAAACAGAATTTTTTGGTATTCATTTACTAATTTGGGCATTTTTTCAATATTTTTTTATTCGTTGTTCGTTTGTTTATTTAACGTCCCTTTATTGCTACTGTGGCTAATCGGACGATGCTACAGTGGGAGTCCTAAATTGTATATCTTTAAGTATCTTTAACGAGTACCTGACATCGCACAGGCTGGGGACCACGTCCCCTTCGAAAGATGGCAGAAATAAGGATTTTTTACTCCCATTAAAAAATTCTAAGGCCACCTACGGGCTTAAACCAGGGACCTTGGGCATAGGAGGTTGTTATGCTAACCACCATGCTACTGGTAATCAACTTTTTTAATAGTTATTCGGGTTCTACTCACCTTGAAACGCAAGCCCACATGTTTTGAGTTTTTTTTTGTTGGTCGATTACAATGGTTCATTATTGAAAAAAATAAACCAAAATCATCTATACTAGACTTCTTTACTATTACTTTCATTTTCTTTCAAATAATTCATATAAAATCTCCATATTTCAGAACACAATACAGTTTTTCTTTATCATCAATAATAACCGAGTTATGAGGGAATCAGATATGTTATTAGTTGTGGATTGACCATATTTTTGTATTTATTTATTACTTCTTTCTGTGGAGATGATGATTGTTTATATTCGTTATCCCAGTTCCACGTATCTTGAAACGTAATATCTCAATTTTGCTAGAGTGTAATTTAATCCTTTTATTTTTATTTTATTTAATAGTCGATTACAAATTCATTATTGTTTTGTTTTAGTTTTTTCTTATCTCCTTTATTGTTAAGAAAAAAAAAATTCAATGTTACTTATTGTTGAGATTTTTAAAATTGGGTGAAAAGATTATATATATATAGTTTTCAAAAAAGTAATTTGACCTTGGAAGCCTGACTTTAAATAAGGAAAAGAAAAGGAAATGGGAAAGTGAGGAATTTATATACTTATACCTTGTGGGTGGGATCGAATATAGAATACGGAATGTCTGCCTATGAACTGAATGCCTGACTTTACCAAACTGAATGCGCTAGAAAATAGGAAAGATAAGTTCAACTTTATGAATTAGAATTTTAAAACACAGATAGAGGTTGTTTATGATAGTTTTAAGATTAAGCTGTGGTAATTAAATTTTATAGACTATGTATCCAAAAATTAAAATTCATTTTGGATAAACTACATCTTGTACAGGCGTCATCCCAACCAGACCCTATACATTTCTCGATAGGTCGTTATCAGTGAATGATTTACCGTTTGTAGCATCCTAACCATTCAGTCACATGTCGCAATGATCGACAATCTGTGTCTGAGTAGTGAACTATATTCCACACCCATGCTATATTTATCGTAGAACACACACTTAACAATCATTATGCTGATCATTGATGGGTAAATCTGTTTGTAGAAATTTCCATACATATTTTATTAACTTTTTTACATCTTTGTTTAAATTTTCGCTCTTCCAAAATTAGTTTAATCGAAAAGATAAACTAATCATCCAAAAGAAGGCAGGCGTAAGGAGGTAGTTATCACCTAAGAACAGGACACTGCCGCCTCACCCATGAGTAGCTAATGATATGGAAGGATCAACCTCTATGACAGCTGTGTAAAGAGACTCCCACAGTATCATATTTTTAATATTTCCTTCGGTACACATGAAGAATTTAAAAATGTGGCGTACCGCGTCAAGCCTTTGAGAGAAAATGAACGAACCATCAACAGTACCATTCAATTGATAAAGAAGTTTCGTTTATACCAGCATATCTATATCATCCATCTTACTAATACCAATTATGTTATTCTACAGGTCAAACTAATTCTTACATTAGCTTACCTATATAAGAAAGTAGCAGTAACTCGCGGCTTTGCTCCCGAACATTATATGTTAATTTTTTTAAACATTTTTTAAATTAATTTTTAGAACTGTACATAAGATATATACTGCTAATATTGGCATGAAATAGACTTGTGAAAAAGCTACCCGGTTGTAACACTTTAATCATTCTTTTAGGTATCACTGTAATGTTTATTTTATTGGAAGGTCTCGAGGCCAATATTTTTTCAGGCGACTCAGAGGATTATCAGGAAGAAACGGAGACGAGAATTTACGGAAAAGCGGGTTTTTGTCGGCTGGTTATTTGGAACGAAAGGAGATCGAATTCGGGCTAAGTCTGCAACTATGGACGATTTTATTAGTAACAAAATTAGAAGTATTTAGGATTTTTCTCTCGCTATATCGATGCTTAATTTAATGGGTTTTAGTATAATATCGATTTAATTCTAATTGAAATAGTGTGACAGACCTTAAATGCCGATTTTTTAAAAAAAATTTCCTCTAAAGTAGTTTTAATTTTCTATATTCTAAAATCATCCCGACATTGGTAAAAAACGGGTTAATATATAAGTTCAACGAATTTGATATCCAACTTGGCAGAAAAGAGCAAGATTTTTATGTAATGCTTTTTTACTTTCACTTACTATATATAGTAAGGGGAAGTATTGCGATCGTGAAAATTTTCGAATTCCAGTTTTCAACGGAAATAAACGTTTTAGGGTCCCCTGAGTCCAAATAACCAAGTCCCGCAAAAAGGTCTGTGTGTGGTAACTCCCGAGCGGAAACGGTAAGTCCTATGAAACTGAAATTTCATATTTAAGAAAATTATACGACCGAGACGTGACAAAACGTTTTTCATCAAAATGAGCTTACCAGAAGAGGCACTATGTGCCACGCATTTTGCAGCTTTTTTCGATTTTCTCAAAACATTTCCGACGATGTTCATTAAACTCGCTATATCGTTGTAAAATTTAATGGGCTTTAATATCATGTAGGTTTTATTCTGATTAAAATGGTCTGACAGGGCTTAAATGCCGATATTTTAAACTTTCTTCCCCTAACTTACCTTTAATTTTGTAGATTCTATAAAAATAACTATATTATCTTGTTAACGCTAATGAAAAATAGTTAAATATATTAATTGAATAAATTCGATACCCAAATAAAGGAGAAAACAGAAAAAATATCTTTTTAATGCAATTTTTCGTTTTTGAACATAAGAGCAGTAATATACATGTATGATATACCGTTGGAAAGCTAAAGATTTTAGAAAAAATATTATCTCATACACAAGCTTTTAAAAGTTAATAGAGAGTGATGAAATGAACATAAAACTAACTGATTATTTTAGACAATGATATAATAGATTTTTTAATGAAACACATGTTTCTATAGAAATTTAATTCAATTAATTCCTTAATAGTTTCACGTATTTTCATCGCTAACTGTTTTTGAAAATTCTTTCATTGATGTTTATTTGTTTATTCGTTTAACGTCATTCTATGCTACTATGGCTAATCGGACGATGCTATAGTGGGAGTCCTTAATTTTGCTTATCCAGGTTTTATTAGGATAGGGATCTTTAACGAGTACCTAACATCGCACAGGCTCGGGGCCACCTTTTAACGTTCCCTCCGAAGGACGGCATAACTAAGGATTTTTTACTCCCATTAAAAAATCCTAGGGCCACCCACGGGTTTGAACCCGTGACCTTTGGCATAGAAAACTGTTATGCTAGCAACTACGCTATGGGTGACCCCTTCTTTCATTGATTTTAAAAACGGAGGTAAGTGAAAGTCGTGTGTTGCCCGCACCAATTTTTAATCATATAAACGATCTATTATAAATATAACCTTAGAAAGCTAAAAGATTAATAAAACGTATAATATTATAAAAAACGTTTTGGATAGTAATATAAGTTGAGAAATAGGGCATAAACTGCAGTGTTACTTGTTATGAACAAAATTATTGTTCAAAAAAATTTAAATATTGTTAAAAAATTATTTAATCTAAAACATTGTTTTCAACAAAACTAATTCAACAGAATTATTTTATTTTTTTTAAACTTTTACTTGCCTATATTTTAACTCGTTTGTTATTCTTAAGTTGATTTTAACACGACGAGTTAAGTGAACGTCGTGTGTTGCCTCACGTTTTTTTTTTTATTTTTTTTTTTTTGGTTTCTTCTTCCTTATACATTGATAATAGTTAGTCTCTTCATTGTTCTATTTCTTTATTTTCTTTTAAAATTAAAATTTTTAATACTAATATTTTTTTATACCAATTTTTTTAAATATTGTTGAATACTGCTTGGGGATAATTAAGAAGGATTGGATGCATCGGGTGGCGGTTAAAAAAGATTAAAAAGTCCCCAATCATCTCATTCTATATAAAATATATCATTACAATTATTATATGCATTACAAATACAAAAAAATGTGCGAATCTAAATAAGAAGCCAGTTCATAATTTAGGGACGGTCTAGGGTAAACTGCAGCTGTTTATCGGTAAAATAATCTTTACCTCTAATATTTTGGTTTTCCGAAAATCCCATGAACCTGAAAAAGCGATAAGAAACGAGAGGTTATCCGCGATAGTTTAACCAGCTCAGGTTTCACAGCTTTCGCATCTCATCTTTTTTTTTTCCAGCTGGATATAGATAATCCCAGAAAGTTGCCGGCCATAACAAGAACACGGTGGTTCCTATTATTCACGGTCCTTGCCGTGGTTCCTCACTTCCTAAACTTTCATTTGCATTTTTTGTCCTTCATTTTACACGGTTTGTTTATAAACATGTTTACATGATCCTTTTTTGAATAAAACGATTATTCCTTCGTCCGTGTAGTGACGATGCTATACTTCAAGTAGTACTATACATCAGACAATATACTCGTATTAAAAAAATAATTAAAGAGATCCGAAATAAAAGAAACATAATTTAAAGTAGATATAGTGAATATTATTTTATGAATATACTTATTTATTTTTTTTTATACCTTCTCTTTTAGACTTTCGCTATAGGGAAATCCAAGGTTCTGGCAGTCAAGTACTACTTAAATCTTGATGGACTTTTGTGTCGTATAGTCTGTGACCGGAGGCACACTTCTAAATGCGCAAAGAAGTGCTTCGCCAGGTAAGCCTAGTCGTAATCATCCGGAACCGTTCTATGTCATCTTACTTGGCAAATCAATCGGTACCCATTTTTCCTCAATAAGCAGTTTTTTCCCAGTCTCGTTGATCGACCTTACCCTTAGGAAAATCAATCATCACACTGTTAGCATGTCTCACCTCAATTAATAGAAGAATGCAGAGAGCAAATAATTCAAGGTCGAATGCTAACGGAATTCTAAAGATTTAAATAGTTTCTTTTAAAAATACTTTTTTGGAACTTGGGTGACTAACTAGTATAAACTTTAAGGAACTTAAACTAAAGTACCTACCCTGACCCTGGTATTATAACGACAGTAGAAGGCTGCCGCGATGTCAGATGGTTTATGAATATAAGTGTTATTTTATTTATTAAATTTTACTGAAGTCATTTCTTTTGAACTGATGTTATATCTAATCTCTTATAGAAAATTCAGGATTCCAGAAGGTGAGATAAATTATTAGCATAAGAAAGCAATACTTTTGAAGTTATTAATTAATATTGGTATAAATTTGGGCTGTGAAAACAATAATTTGTATCCTTATTTTTATTAAATAACACAATGCTGCATGAAATTCTATGTTTGATTTACTGATGCATTTCTAAAGTTTTTGCAATGCTAGTTCAAATCTGTAAGAGTTATATTCCTATCACACTAAGTTTTTCGCTACACGATTGTATATGCACCTCCTGCAAAAGGGAGGGAAGATGTAAGAGGCCCACTTTATGTTGGCAGCCGTGCTTCTTAGTATGTGATTCACAGAGGTGACAGTCTAGTCAGTATTTGATGAGGCATTAGTTTAGTTGCTATTTTTTCTCGGTACTCTCGTAATATAGTCAAATTTAACATGAGTACATCACGACGTGTTTGTGCCAACATCCAGAAGTGTTTTGTTATATATGTGGCAGGTTTGTGGTTGCAAAGCAGAGACAAAATATTACGAAGTTTGTGAAAAATGTGTACTTGGCTTACTTTGGTGTGAAACTTGGCGACCAAGATAAAGCATGGGCTCCCCATAAAGTGTGCAGTACATGTGTGGAGGCGTTGCAACTTTGGAAATCAGGTAAAAAAAAATCTTTGTCTTTTGGTATTCCTATGGTATGGAGGGATACCATCCAATCATTATGATGATTGTTATTTTTGCATGCGAAAATATTTGGCTATTCTGCTAATAATAAAAATTCCATTGCATATCCTAACTTGCCATCTGATATCAGGACATTCCACATGATGACACAGTACCCGTTCCAACTCCTCCTGATGTTCTTGTCGATGTGCTAGCTGAATTTAGTTCTCAAACCAGTGGAAGTGAGCCTAAAGAAGTTGATGAAATATATCAGCCGGAAGAGGATAAGTCCCCAAATCTCTTTACTCAAGGAGAGCTGAACGAGTTTAGGAAGAGACCTGAATCTCACAAAATTCAGAAGTGCTTGGCTCTAGGTTAAAAAAAAAAACCTATTGGCCCCAGGGGTTGCATTTTCATGTATCGACATCGGGAACAGGAAATTGTATCTTTCTTTAAAGAAAAAGATTCTATGGACTTTTGTCACGATATTAATTCTTTAATTGGGTTTTATGGAATTGAACACTCCCCAACTGAGTGGATGCTGTTTATAGATGCTTCTAAGGTTAGTTAAAGGAGTCTTCTTCAAATGGGAATAAATATTCATCTATACCTATACTTCATTCTGTGCATTTGAAAAAAGTATCAAAACCTGAAAATTGTATTAGAAAACATTAATACCACACTCACAAATGGATAGTGTGCGGAGATTTCAAGGTCATTGGCCATGTTACTAGGCCTGCAGGCTGGATTCACTAAGATGCCTTGTTTTATATGTGAGTGAGATAGTAGGGCCAGAGCAAAGCACTGGATCATCAAAGATTGGTCCCCAAGAACAGAGTTAAAACCTGGCTTAAAAAACGTGATAAATCCACCTATGTTGGGCCCTAAAAGTGTGTTGCTTCCACCCTTGCATATCTAACTCGGGCTTATAAAGCAGTTTATTAAAGCTCTGAATCACAAAGACCCTTGTTTTCGTTATTTAGAAAAGAAGTTTCCCAAAGTAACTTCAGAAAAAAACAAAAAAAAAAAAAAACGGGTATATTTGTTGGCCTCCAAATCCGCCAGCTTTTTAAAGACCGTGAGTTTGAGAACACCATGATTTCCCTGAAAAAGGAAGCCTGACTAAGCTTCAAGGCTGTGGTGGAAGGTTTCCTAGGCAACAAGGACCCCAATTACCGGAATTTGGTGAACGCTTGTTGAAAGGTTTCCAATATCTTGGCTGCCTCATGAGCGTGAAGGTTCATTTCCTTCATTCGCACATAGATTATTTCCCCCAAAATTTAGGGGATTAAAGTGAAGAACAAGCTAAAAGGTTCCACCATGACATAAAAGTGATGGAGCAGCGATACCAGGGGAAATGGAATGCCACCATGATGGCTGAATACTGTTGGAACCTAAAAAGGGACTCTGAAGATGAAAGAGCATCCAGAAAGTCGAGAAAAAGAAAACTCTGCAATCACTAATTTGTACTTAAATTGGACCAAAACTTCAAAAATATTCTTATTTCATTTAAAATTTATGTAATTAAAGATATTATTTATAAAATTTTCTATTTTACTTGTAATTTGTCTTTAAATTTATTTTTGAAGCATGTTCTCGTGGCTCATCTGAGTTGACAGATTTTGAAATCGAGCTTTGGGGCTCTTCTAAACCAACAGAATTCTTTCACATTCAATCCTTATAATTCAAAATCCTTCATAAAATTCTAAATGCTCCTTATTTCGTTACAAATAGAATCATCATAAAGATCTAAATATCCCATTTGTCGCAGAACTATCCCAAAACAGATATGCCTCTTTTAATTCCAAACTACGGATCCTATTGTACGCAACTTGTACCCATATATTCCTGACGATCTCCGAGGCGATCGAAAAGACGATGGCTTCGAGACCTACTAAATTAAATTCAGAACTACTGACGTACTACTGGGTAGTTCTTTACAAACCATTTTCCAGGCCATAATTGTAAATTATCCTATTTACTAATGGTATTTATTATAAGTACAGTTGTAAATATCAATAAAATGTTAAAAAAAAAAAAAATGCGGCTTACTGACTATAGTCAGCCCCTCCCTTCCACCCAAGGCTTAGGTATCATAAAGGAATGATAAAAGTATGAAAACAAAAGTTTCGTTTGAATTATTACCTAAGGGAAGAGTATTAAAATAAAATATTTAAATTAACAAGTGGCAAACTGAATTTACTACTTCTAGTACTAAGCTGAAAGAGATAAAGCAAGAACTATCTCCTTGGACCACCATACGCAGGAAAAGTAGAAAGGAAGAGGTAGAGCCAGCAAGGCTGAGGATAGGACATACAGCTTTTACGCACGGATATTTAATGAGAGGCCTGGATCCGCTATTCTGTGACACATGTAACACAACTCTGACATAAAACACATTGTAACATCATGCACACTGTACACTGACACTAGAACAAGACATAACATACCACCAAACTTAAAAGAAGCACTAAGAAATGATAAGGGCACAGCTTTAAGACTTTTAGAGCTTTTAAGAGACATTGTTCTGTTAAACTCTATATAAACGTAGTGAATCAGGACCCGCTATGACCCTAAAGGGTAGATGAGGAATAGGAAGCAGATGAATGTTAGTAAGCACAATTCCATTTAAATATTCTTTTTTAAATTATTTATCTTCAAAATCTTAAGGTTACTGAACAGGTTTGATATCTATTTATTTTTTTATTTTTTAAATTAATATATCATTTTGTTGATGCCATTACATTTGCAAATACTAGCTCAATATAATTTTTGTTTTGTTTTTTCGTATATATACTCTAAAAAGGGGAGAAGTAATAAGGCTGGTCTATAATTTATTCTAATCATATTCAATAACAGTGACTTAAGATACAAATGCAAAAAATATGTGTACTGTCTTATTAGTATGATGTGAATCCAGTATATTTGGACGGAATTGCTCTCTCATGCGTCTCTCTCCGTCTTCTTTTTTTGTTTCCTGACTTCATCATCATCATTTTTTAGGGGTTTTTTTTTGTTCATCAGCCAGATCGTGGGTCTGTTCCAAGGTTTTGATTTTTTTTTTCTTCTGAATAAACATTTACATAAAACGAGTTCCCCTTAGGTGAGAACGCAGTTTAATCGAGTTTCATCTCTTACCATAATTTTCTCGTTTCTTCCTGATCCTCCTAAGACCCAATCATTGTACCGTCCCTCTTTATAGTCGGCGGTTGAAGTGGAATAAACAGAATGAAATTACACTTCACTTCTCGGGTAATCGCATTTATAATTGCTTAAGCCAGTATTGATAAAACCTAGATTAAGTCCCTTCAGCCATCAATTTAGATTGTTTCAGTGTTAAATCCTCACTGAAGTTATAATTAATTAAAAGCTGAATCTTTAACTTTCAAACGACTATTGCTATATAGTTGCAAATTACATTATTGTATTAAATAACAACTATTACGAAGCAGTAGTGGTATAAAATACAGGCTTGCCCTTATGTTATTTATTATTTTAAAATAAAATACAGAATAGAAATTTATATACCTATTAGGACGTTAAAATGAAATAATATTACAGGGTAAAGGAAAATTCCATATTTTTTCATTTAGAGTTAAACAAAAAAAATGTTTTTGTACTTATTCTAGCAATAAGAAGACACCTTTTCCACTGGTCGATTGAAAAAAAAATCCTATCTTATTTTTTTTCTGAATTTAATAACAGGTTTGTGCAGTCGAAATATACAACATTTGTCTGACCAACTGGAAAAAGGAACATAATCAATTACTATTTACAATTATAGGTATAATTGATAGAATGGCCGATGACAGAATAAAGGAGGTGCAAGAGGAATCAGCAAAGGATGAAGAAATTTAAAAACGCGTTGAGACAGTAATACAAGGATGGTCTCAAAGGAAAAACAACCTCGATAAAAATCTGAGAAATGTTGGGAATGACGAGATGGACTTATGGTCGAAGAAGGTGTCGTTTTGAAGGGAGATAGGCTAGTTATCCCAAAGCGCTGAGGGCCAGATTCATAAGGATAATACAAGGAAATACTCATCTGTGAGCCAAAAGCTGTACTCGTCGTGTAAAACATGTATTCTTCTGTCTGGTATTGCGGATCACACTAAGAGTGACGTACAGAGATGCGTGATCTGCAAAAGATACGCTCCAGGACAGGTCAAGGCAACGCTCCTACCACATCCTACACCTGAAAAACCATAGCAATACATCTGAAAAAGATTTTTTCTATTTCGGTAAAGATAACTGTTTAATTATCACCGACTATTACCCTTCATTTTTCGAGCTAAGAACAGTTCATACGAGAGGATCTAAGTCCTCATATCATTTTGTAAAGATGTTTTTGCAAGATATGGAATACCGGATAAGGTAGTTGGTGACAGTGGCACTCCACTCATTAGCAGAGAATACCATGATTTTGCTAAACAGTGGAAGTTTAACATCAGTCATCAGGCTAATGGTAAAGCTTAGTCAGCTATTATTATTCGTTTAACGTAACTTTTATGCTACTATGGCTAATCGGACGATGCTACGGTGGCAATCCTTAATTTTGCCTTTCTAGGTTTTATTAGGATAGGGATCTTTAATGAGTACCTGACATCGCACACGACCACCTTTTAATGTCCCCTCTGAACGACGGTATAACTAAGAATTTTTCGCCATTAAAAATCCTAGGGCCACAAGCAGTTTTAAACCCGCAACCTTTAGCATAGAAAACTGTTATGCTAGCCACTACGCTATGAGTGACCCCCTTCCCTCCAAAAAAAAAATCTGAGTCAGCTGTCACAATAGCTAAAAAACCTTCTCAAGAAGGTAAAAGAAAAAAAGATAAACATAGAATTAGCGTTGCTAGAATGGAGGAATATCCCATTGCAAGGAATGAATGCAAGTCCAGCACAGCTTCTTTTCATCAGAATGACGAAGACGTTCAAACCATCCACATTTATTGTAATTGCAGCCGCAAGTACAATCTGATGCGTCTCGCCGACTTCAAGCAAAGAAGGAGGTCTACAAGAAGATCTTTGATCGCAGAGCTTAGGACCTGCCGAAACTCTCTTTGGGGCAAGAAGTCTGGGTGAAGCTGAACCCTGAAGATAGAAGGTTTCCCTGGAGTCGAGGCCAAGTGTCCAGAGTCGAAGGGTTGAGGACTTATCTTGTCCAAGTCGACGGACATCTCTACAGGTGAAATCGACGGTTTATCAGAATTTGATTTGGGAGATGTTGAAGATATGTGTAATCGATTTCAAGGAATCATATGTCAAAAGTTGTAATCGATTGTGACCTAACCTTAACCTAGCTTTTACCATGTGCTCTTGTTATTATGTTTGCGAATACATCTTGTGCTATGATGCTGTGTTTCATTTTATTCAGGAGGATACTAACAACCTAGAAACACATCGAAAATAAAACCATTGAGAATAATTTATAGCATAACTTTAAAGTAATTCAGCACGTTGGTTAGAAGTGAAATCTTGTACAATAGTATTAGAAAAAATCTTATTTATTACTAGGACCTGAGTTCTAAAAATATAACTTAAGCTTAATAATGCTTTGTAATTTTTTAATTTATATATCTTAACATTCCCTCTTAATATAAAATAATGAAACCTATAAAGTTATATACCTTCAATAAATCCATGGGTTTTATAGCACAATACAATCCATCCAAGATTGGATTCAGCGTCCGACAGGCTCTTGTTTCCTACGATCTTGAAGATTTTATTTTTCCAGTTATTTTCTTCTAATTTTATCTTTTGCCGTTTAATAGACAAATTTTAGTGTTCGTATAAAGTTTGTATCCTTAGAGCTTTAGTTATGAGCGAGAAAAGGTATTCATCCGGCTTATAATAGGGTATCAATTTTTCTTTATGCTCGAAGGTATCAAGGAATTTTTTATGAATAATTTTATTATTCATCAGCTCAACTCGGTATTACATTTTTTCATTATACAACTTAGGTTTGCTCCATCTATTTAGAGTCGTAAATCATAGCAGGCGAATTAGCCATGCGTATTTCCATTGATGTTATACATGACTACAAGGGTTTCACAACTGTTTCTAATTTCACTTTCTAGTGGGCCATAAAGGATTTAGTTGCGCAATGGCTCCTTCTTCTGATATGTAACACATGACGGTAGCCTTCGTCCAGTGGATCATGTCTGGAGTCTAGACCCCAGCCATTATATCCTAAACCGCTTATATTTTTACTTTTGAAAAGCTGAAACTCTGAAAAAAAAAAGGCTTATTTATATAATATACTTTATTGTTGAGAGAGAGGTGTTGAGAAAAAGGTAAAGAGAAAAGGAGACTGCAAACCAGAGATAAAACCTTATCCATTTAAAATAAGAAAAAAAAAGTAATTATAAAAACTGTAAATGAATTCTATAGAGTTCTTCAAATATACCGTTTTCTTCAGGGCCCGGAGGCCTTTTTTTCTAATTCATTTTTTAGAAACAAAAGTATTGTTTTATCTTTTAAATACATTAACTGGATTTCCATTAAGAGTTATTCTTTAGGGGTTTTCTTAGTCAATATTTTAATATTACGTTTTAGAGGACATTACTAACTATAAATGATGAATATTGTGATCATGAATATGAAATATTCTTTTTAGTGGTAATACGGTATAAGTTTATCTTGGAACTCTAAGTTCACTCTAATGCCTTACATAAACGCTTAAGTGCATTATGCTCATGTAAAAAGTTTAATTAAAATATAAATACAAATTTAAAAAATATACTCGTATCTACATTTAGGTTCATCTACTAGTTTTTTACTTCAATAAGTGATTTTCACGAGGAATGGCAGTACCCAGCAGCACATCTTCTCATCAGGCTCTTTAAATTTTATTTTTTGTTTATTAAATGTATGTTGGTCTATCATTTTTTTACACAATTGAAGTCCAGTTTTGTTTTATGTCTTCAGACTGGTAATAAGCCTATCGTTATTTTTATTAGGGGCCTTTTGGAGGGTTCATAATTTGAGGTAACTGAGCGAGCTCTCGGAGAAGTCTCACGAGGGACTGGATAAGATTATCCATGCATCTTATTATATGCGAAATTTGCTATGAACAGTGATTACATGACAGTTGCTGAATTTCCCTCCACAAATCCGAGCCTGTTGATGTGTTTTGGGAAGACAAAAAAGCGTAGTGTGGTCCTCACTTGGAGGGCTGCTGATTCTGGGGCCTTTTCGCTTTGTTCTGTTGTAATCCTGTCGTTAACGACAAGTAGTTCAGATCTCTAAGCTAATCCTATCGATGTTTACCATATTGGTAAAATATGCAATGAAAAACATATATTTTTGTTATCTATTCATTTAATATTAACAAACTGACATATATTGAGTTAATTAGCACTTTTTCGAGAAGCAGAATTGCCAATAATATAAATATGATTGATTCCGTTTGTTATTTTGGGTTATTATATACAATAATGGACCTATGTAATCGACAAAAAAACAAAAAAAAAATTGCCCACTTTTAAAATTTGAAGGTTACGTTTCAAGATGCGTTGAACCCAAATAACGAATAAAAAAAACGCTTAATATTCATAAGGTTACATGGAGGTCACCTACCGTCCGGTGCTAGATGGTGCGATTATGGAGGGATCGGCTCATGACCAATGAAATGTCTGTTCGAAGATAATTAAAAGCGCTGCCGAGAAAACGTTGGGAACAGGTGAAAGCCCTCAAAGATCTCCCTGGTTCGATGATGAATGTTGGCTGCAACGGAAGTGAAGAACAAGGCCTATAGGAATATGATACAGAAGAAGCACACACGGCTATCGACTGAAGAATATAGAGCTAGATGCCGGGAAGAAAAGAAAAACCATATAAGAAAGAAAAAGCAATGGGAACTACAGACACTGGAAAAGATGGAGGAGTATAGAGGTCTGAATGAATTTAGAAAGTTTTACCGCCTTGTAAATCAAAGTAAAGGCCCATTCAAATCACGTGTGAAAGCATGCAGGAATGAGGACGGCTCTTTGTTTACAGATAGAGCGGAAGTATTGTCAAGATGGGCAAGACATTTCGATTCCTTGTTGAATGAAGAGGCTGAAACAGAAGTCTTCAACGACATCCACAGTGGCTATCAAGAAGATATTAACCCTCCTGAAATTGAGGAATTTTTGGAGGCAATAAACAGCCTTAAAAATAACAAAAGGAGAGGATGGTATCTCAGCAGAACTTATGAAACAAGGCAGTGAACGACTCCATAAAGCTATCTACGATATTATTTAGGCTATTAGGCTTGGCGATGAAATCCCGCAAGATAGGAGAAAAGGTATTATATGTCCAATCCATAAGAAGGGGACATTCTTGAATGAAAAAATTATCGTGGTATTACTCTTCTTAAAGGTGCCTATAAAGTAAGATCAAATGTACTCTTTTAGAAGCTTCTCCCATTCGCTGAGCAAAAACTGGTAAAAATCAAGCTGGATTTAGGAGCGGTAGACCAACAGTCAATCAAATATTCGGGCTGCGGATGATTTTGGAAAAAGGCATTGAATATAAGATGGTCACCCACCACCTTTTTATAGATTTTCGAAGCGCATATGACAGCATAAAGAGGCCAAAGCTCTACGAAGCGTTGTATGATCTCGGAATACCATCAAAGCTGATTCATCTCTTTAAAAATATGCATGAACGATGTAAGGTGTACAGTCCGAATACAGCTTGATTTATCACCTGAATTCGAAACAAAGAAAGGACTAAGGCAAGGAGATGCTCTAGCCTGTTCGTTATTTAATCTTGGCTTAGAAGAAGCTCCGGTGTGGAAACCACTAACAGGGATGACACAGATATTTGGGTACGTGGACGATTTAATATAGTGGCATGATCTCTAAACGCCTTGAAAGAAACTTTTCTTAGACTTGTGAGAGAAGCAACAGTCATGGGGCTATCTATAAACCAAGAAAAAAAAAAGTACATGAGAGCTGGCCCGGAACTGACAAACCTTATCAAGAAACCACTATCGATCAGATCTTTCACGTTTGAAAGCGTAAACCAATTTACGTACCTGGGATCTATAGTCAGCAGCTCTAACAAGATATCCCTCGAGATCGGTCAAAGATTAAGAAAAGCAAGCTGTTGCTATTTTGGATTAAGGAAACATCTCAGCAGTAAGGCCTTATCCAGATAGACTAAGTGCAGCCTTTATAAAACCCTTATTCGACCAATACTAACTTATGCTAGTGAGGCGTGGACCTTAACGAGTTCGAAGAAGCAGAGCTCTTGATCTTGAAGAAAGATTTTGCGGAGCATATTTGGACCCATTAAAGTTGGAGATCAATGGAGAAGGCTCTACAACCGGGAACTATATAAACTATTTGGAGAAACCAATATTGTACGCTACATTAAGTGTGGTCGATTAACATGGGATGGGCACTTGTCAAGGATGGACGAGGAGGAAATTCCCAGGATGTTGCTGGAGGGAAAAATTGGACCGCTCAAGAAGAAGAGGAAGACCTAGGCTGCGCTGGGAAGATGCGGTCGCAAAGGATGCCCGGACCCTTCTGGACGTGCGGAATTGGAAAGCAGCTGCACAGGAACGAGCCACCTGGCGAAGGCTCATTGAGGAGGCCAAGTTTCACATCGGACTGTAGCGCCACTGTATTATTATTGTTGCAAGATACGTTGAACCTGAATAACGAATAAAAAAATACGCCGTCCGCGGAATTTCCCGAAACTACTGGATCAATTTTCACTTTAATTTATCTATATACGAAATATATAGTAAGGGAAAGTATTGCGATCGTGAAAACTTTCAAATTCCAGTTTTCGGGTCTCCTAAGTCCAAATGACCAAGTCTAGTGCTAAAACGAAAAGTCGAAACTGAAATTTTATATTTAACACAACTATACGCCCGGAATGCCAAAGCAAATTTTCATCAATATCGCCAAACCAGAAGAGCCACTTTATACTATACATTTTGCACTTGTTTACGATTTCTAAAAAACGGCTCTAACAATTTTGATAAAATTCACTATATTGATGTAAAATATGATGGGCTTTAGTGCTATGTAGGCTGCATCCTGGTTGAAATAGTCTGAGAGAGCTTAAATGGCGATATTTAATTATATACATTCCAAAAGATTAACCTTTATGACATTGATAAAGGACGGCTAAATATACAAGATGCGTGAATTTGTTACCTAATGAAGGATAAAAGAGCAAAAATATTTGTTTAATGTTTTTTTTTTTTTTTTTTTTTATAATAAGAACAGTAATAGAGACGTATAATATACCATTGGAAAGAGAAAGATTTGAGAAAAAATATTATCTAATACAAAGTTGTAAAAGGTAACATAAAGTTACGAATAGGGAATGAACTTATTACTGATTAACAATTTAATATAGTTACTTTATTTAATCTATATCATATGTTTCCAACGAAAATGAATACATAATATATTAAAATTACTTTAAAATATTTAAATTGAAGTATACTTAATAGTTTATAAATTGATTTTAATAGTCGAGGTAAGTGAAAGTCGTGTTTTGGCCGCACCAGATTTTTAAACTTTGTGTTTTACATAACATATTTGGAATTGTATAAATTCAGTTCAGTTGAATATTCTAACTTCTTAGCGAGATAAGGTGAAACTGTAAATAGTAACGTGTTGTTTGCCCTAGAAACTGTGACTGATCGTCTAATCCTGTTCTATTATCTAGTTTCACTGATCTCCTGATAAATTATTAACGTACAAGGCGTTGTTAGCTTTTATGGACATGTATACTATTGTGAACTGTACTTTTCTAGGATGCAGGACAGTAATTTCATGAACTGCTACAAACATGATGGCAATACTCGAAGAGTCGAATGTCTTACTGAAGTGAACTCATCAATTACAAAATGATTTTTTTTTTAAGATGATTTTTTATAATAATGATTATTTTGGTATTTTCAATTATGAACGTCTGTAATCTACCATAAAAAAATTAAATAAATAAATGACCCACTCTCAAAATTTGAGAGCTTACGTTTGAAAATACGTAGAATTTAGATAACGAATAAAAAAAAATCTTTTTTTCTGTCGTCCGCTGTCGGCGGTATTTCTCCGAAACTACTGAACCATTTTTTTTTTTAATTCACCACAAAAATAATAGGGCATGCAACGATAATCCTAACACCTAGAGGTTGATTTAAAATTGCGGCCAATTAAAAGTGATTTAATTCAATAACTCAGTTTTTTTTTTTTAGAACATGGACAGGAAAAAAATATTAGTGTTTAATAACCTAAAAACGCGAATAAATTTATAAAAAGAGAAAACAGAAAAAAATAAATTACTAAAACCCATAACTCAGTTATTTTCGAAGATACAGAATAATGTAAATAGAGTTATATAATCAGTAAACCGAGATAAACAAAAAAAAAAAATTATAAGCGTTTTAGCACAAGTCTGTGGAGTGTACAAAACCAAAATCAACACCAGCTGTATGTGCTCATTGCCTGAAGGACCACCCGGCCAACTATAAAGGATGCCAAATCTATAAGGAGCTGAGGACCAGGTTTCAAAAACCTCAAGTACTGGATGAAACAGCAAGACAAGTAAGAAACAGAAGAGAACCCTCAAAACTTATTGATGCCAATTTATCATTTGCCCACTTACTTGGAGGTGGGAATCAAAGTACTGAAGCCGTGGCCCTGCCGGAACTACAAAATGTACCTCAATCCATTCCACATATACCTCTTTCTCAAAATGTAACCAATCCTAAGCATCCTAATCCACCACAAATCTCTCATATTCCTCCTCCTTCAAACGCCACAGACCTTACCAGTTTGATGACATCCTTTATTTCCGAAATTAAATCCCTTGTTATGCCCCTAATATCACTCCTTACGAATCTCGTAACAAATCTCATTCCTGCCTTAAAAAAACCATAAATGACCTCACCTAATTCCTTATCCATTCTCCTTTGGAATGCGAATGGTGTTAGAACTCACACTGACGAACTTACAGCCGTACTGCAGGACAAAAACATTGATGTTGCACTCATTACTGAAACTAGACTAACCATTAAACAGTACTTTAAAATACCAGGATACACGACATACCGGACAGACCATCCAGACGGCAAAGCCCATGCCGGTACTGCTGTCATAGTCCGCCGATCTCTCACCCATCACTTACACCCAATTTCCGCCCACGATTACCTACAAGCAACTTCCATCGTTATCAAAACCTTTTCCTTTCCGCTTATCATCGCATCAGCATACTGCCCTCCTAAACATCCCATTTCCTCTGCCCAATTTGGATCCTTCCTCAACTCCTTGGGTAATCACTTCATTTTGGGTGCAGACTTAAACGCTAAGAACCAACAGTGGGGTTCTAGAACCACCAATTCTCGTGGACGGACATTGCAGTCTGCACTCAACTCCCGACGCTTTCATCTCCTACCTCCCGATTCTCCTACCTACTGGCCAACAGATCCTAACCGTAATCCTGACATCCTCGACTTCTTCATCCACAGGGAATTAGGCTCTCTGAATTTTTCCATAGCTCGCCTTGATGAACTATCCTCTGATCATAGTCCATTGATTCTAAATGTATCCATAACACCTATTCCTAAACCTATCCCACCGTCATTCATTAGGGGCCCTGTCAACTGGAACCTCTTCCGCGAAATTCTCACTAATGATATTGACCTCAGAGTGATTCTCAAAACCCCAAATGACCTTGACGACGCCGTATATTCCTTTACAACCGCTATTCAACAAGCCGCCTGGACTCTTCCTCTCCCAAACAATCCCAAATAATTCCTTACAAAAGCCATTTACCACAACACCTGACAGACCTCATCAATAGCAAACGTCGAGCTAGAACATTATGGCAACGCACCCGCCACCCAGAAGAATGCCGCTCCTATAATTTTTTTTTGTAGAAAATTAAAGCGGGAGTTGGCGATCTTCCGTTCCCAATCCTACAATACCTACCTCTCCTCTCTCTCGACTCGTGACAATTCCCTGTGGAATGTCACGAAGAGAATCCTAAAATCCCACACCATTTCCCATCCTCTCCGGCGCTGTGATGGTTCCTGGGCTGCTTCTGACAAGCATAAGGCCGAGGAATTCGCACAGCACCTTTCCAAAGTTTTTACTCCTCATCCAGAGCTTAATCCAACCCATACTGCAGCAGTTGAAGAGTTCCTCACGTCACCAATACCACTATCCTTACCATCTAAAGCAGTTAATCCCTCTGAGGTCAAATATCTTCTTAAAAAGCTTCCTCTCCGCAAATCTCCTGGATACGATCTCCTTACTCCCCAAATCTTAAGACAACTTCCACCTAAAGCCATTACATTCCTTACATATCTCTATAACTGTATCCTACGCACTACCTATTTTCCTCTCTTATGGAAACATTCAACTATGATCCTTTTCCTAAAACCAGGCAAACCTTCTAACAACACGTCATCTTACAGACCTATCAGCCTACTTCCGATCCTCTCAAAAATTTTCGAAAAGCTCCTACTAAAACGAATCCTAGCCAAATTTCAAAATTTTCCTTCACATCAGTTCGGATTTCGTCCTCAACATTCCACGGTTCAGCAAGGACTCCGAGTTGTAGACCACATTTCCTCCGCCCTTGAGTGCAAGGAGTATTGTTCGGGTGCCTTTCTGGACATAGCTCAAGCTTTTGACCGGGTGTGGCACCCGGGACTGCTCTTTAAGCTCAAAACCCATTTACCTCAATCCTTATACCTAATCCTCCGATCCTATTTATCCAACCGCTCCTTCCGAGTTCGCTGTGGTTCCGAATTTTCCGAACAATATACTGTTGAGGCCGGTGTTCCTCAAGGCAGCGTCTTAGGACCCGTCCTCTACATCCTCTTCACCGCCGATATCCCTACCGACCCCAATACCTTTCTGGCAACATTTGCTGATGACACAGCCATTTTATCATCCAATTCCGATCCTGAAGCAGCATCGCTAAATCTCCAAAAGCACCTTTCCCTTGTCGAAGACTGGTGCAATGCTTGGCGCATTAAGGTAAACGAAAGCAAATGCACTCACGTCACAATCACCCTTCGACGCAAATCCTGTCCAACGGTTAATTTCAATTCCACACCGCTTCCTTCCTCAGACACAGTCCGGTATCTCGGCTTTTTACTAGACAAAAGACTGACGTGGAACCCACATACAAGACTAAAAAGAAAAGAACTCAACCGCAGATTCGGCCAGTTATACAGACTACTAAACAGAAAATCTCATCTTACAGTTGACAACAAATTACTAATATACAAGACATTACTGAAACCTATACGGACCTACGGACTTGAACTGTGGGGGACAGCTAAACATTCTAACATTAAACGCATCCAATCCTTCCAATCCAAAGTCCTCCGAACAATAGTTAATGCTCCTTATTACGTTACCAACTGTACCCTACACCATGACCTTAATATTCCGTTTGTTTTAGACCTGGTACCATCCAAATTTTCCAAATTTCATCAGAACCTTAGTCATCATCCTAACCCTCTAGCACAATCCCTATCCAGCACCACCCATCCCTACAATCCTCCTCGAAGATTGAAACGGCAGTGGCCACGAGACCTATTGTAAACATTTAAACTGGAGTTCTGACAATGGTCAGATCCTCCACTCATGTACGGTATGTTTGTGGCTACAGCGCCCTAACTCAGCCTCCACTGGCTCAGACCAGTGATGCGGCTGAGATAGAGGTGCTGGGATCTCTTGGATTCCGCTTTTTCCTCCACAAGTGGAGGCAAAAGCGCTTGCTGGGGTCCCTTTAGCAATTGTATATATTGTATATAGTTATGATTGTGTGTAAGATGTTTATTTATTTGCCAACTTTTTATTTATCTCAATAATAGGTTTATGTTTCGATTTGTTTTGTTTTTTATTTATTATTATTATTTTATTGTATATATTTGAATTTATGTTATATTTTATGAAATTTGACCATTATTATTATTTTCTGTATATATAGTATGAATGTGGTCTCTTATCAATATTATTATTGTTCATTTTGTAACAAATTGTAATATATCTCAAAAAAAAAAAAAATAAGCGTTTTAACTAATAATTAGAAAATGGCAAAGGAAAAATTAGAAATTTTACTCATAAATACGCCAATAACTTAGTTATTTTGAAGCTAGAGAAAAATATGTTTAAAGTTTTAAAATTACTAAAGCACGATAAACAAAAAAAAAAATTGATCTATATATCCCTATAAAATGATAAAAAAATCATTAAAAGTGGTTCAGAACTAGCAGAGATATAGATTTCTGAAATTAGCAGCGGTAATTTTTTCTTTTCTTTTATCGTAAATCATTTATTTTTTTACATATTAGTTGATTGCCTCTAAACAGCTATATAAACAATAATACCTTAATATAGTTATTTGGAAGTAATAAACCATTGTGTAATAATTTGAAGCGTTTTTATTATGCACCACGTTTACTTGTTTATACCGTTTTATTATTTTATCTTCATCGTTTAAATATAACATTATACTTTTAGCAAGAAATTTTGTTCAGAATCACTGTTGTTAAACGGTATATCTCATTTTTAAGAAAGTATTCATTTACATTGATGTAATACATACTTATTAATAACTTTGGAATATATTTCGTTTAGACTACAAAGAATAAATATAGCATTGATAAAAACATATTTAATAATCATTTGACACTACATGGTTAGTCAACGTCATTACATTACTTCAAAAATTTAAAGCACCCCTTTGTGTTAAAGTTCCTTTGTAACACAAACCTTTAGGAATTACAATTGAAACCAAACACTGATCATCAAAAGCCATATATTTCCGACTGAATCTACATAGCAGATCCACTGGCAATAATATTTACCAGTATTACTTATTATTTATTTTCAAACATTACTAGCAGTTTTACTTGCGGTTCAAAAAAAAAAAAGTGGCGGTAAATTTTATATTAGCAAACATTATGTTTGTTAAAGAATATATAAATAATAATAAATTATAAAAAAAATAATGGTATTATAAGACTAAGATATAAGATTATCTATTTTTGTATAAACAAAATCATGAGCATATTATAAATTCTTTGTTTGAGATTGTAGTTGATACATTATTATAATAAATACCTTTTTGTAACCTCTTTGTTGTAATGGTTACTTTTAGAGATGATACCATACCTTAAAGTAATGAGAAAATATATATATATTTTTAGTTTATTTTTTATGTTCGTTATTGTGTTAATAAAATATTATTTATTTTATTTAGTGCGTTATAGACCACAGGATTTTTTAGATATAGCCTTACTGGGGATTGTGTCATCGGTAAACTTATCTCTGTTTGAATAAAATATGTTAATATTTCATATTAAGAAGATTCAGAGTTCATGACCATGAAATGTTTTAAATCACTTTATATAACATTTCCCCAATTGAAGTTAGTCAGATATGTAATTTAAGTTAATTACTATTTAAGATTCTTGACTGAAGTCGCAAACGCGTTGACATTCTATCCAAGCTAATTATTCATGAGTCTTGTATAATTTTTGTTAAAAAGAATCCTTTAAACGGTTAAATTAAGGTTTTAAACTGTGCACCGTAACGTATATTTTTGTCGTTTGAAGTCTTTGAGTACGGGGCTTGAGTACACAAAAACAGAGTAGGCAAACTGAGAGTGTTTCTTAGAGATCGTTAGCTGTGTGTGACTAATTAGTTAGGCCTCACTTCATACATTCATAATTGATTCCACTCAGGTCCCTTCGGCTTAGATCCGTCGTAGGCTCCTTCAGTATGTTGACAACTTCCCCTACCAATTAACCTACAACCTCCTTAGACTGCTAAAAGAGCTTTGTTTCTGAAATAACGTGGCTTTTGTTTTAAAGATCAACATTGTCCCTTGTAAAGAACGTGTCTGAGTGACTCGTTAACTTCAGTGAGTGTCTAAAGTATTCGGAAATCGTATTTCTATTCATTTAATAATTATTTTTCACAATTTAAATATATAAATATATATTATATATATATTATATATATATATATATTATTATTCGTTTTACATTCACTTACCTATAAATGGAATATATAGTAAGAGAAAGTATTGTGATCGGGAAAATTTTCAAATTCCAGTTTTAGGGTCAACTGAGTCCAAATGACCACGTCCCTCAAAAAGGTCTGTGTTTGTGTGTGTGTCTGTCTAAGTCCAGCGTGAAAACAAAAAGTTCTATAAAACTGAAATTTCATATTTAAGACAATCATACGCCCGAGACTGCAACTTTTTCATCAAAATCAGCTAACCAGAAGAGCCACGATTTTTTCAATAACGGTTCTAACGATTTTCATTAAACTAGCTA
This sequence comes from Piezodorus guildinii, assembly GCA_023052935.1. NCBI lineage: Eukaryota > Metazoa > Arthropoda > Insecta > Hemiptera > Pentatomidae > Piezodorus > Piezodorus guildinii. Next base: position 73,439,328 of record CM041296.1, read on the forward strand.
TATTGATGTAAAATTGTACGGGCTTAAATATCATGTAGGTTTCATTCTGATTAAAATAGTCTGACAGAAATTAAATGCCGATATTTAAAAATTTCGTAAAAAATTCAAAATCTTTAATTTTGTAGTTTTTATGATTTATATCATCTGATTAGCATTGCTGAAAAACAGGTAAATATATAAGTTGAACGAATTTGATATCCAACTAAAGGAGATAATTGCAAAAATGTTTTTATTTTTTTTGTCATATACATGTATAATATACCGTTGGATTGCTAAAGATCTTAGAAAAAATACTACCTTATGCAAACTATTGTAAAAGTTAACGGATAACAGTGAAAATCCGATAAAACAAACTGATTGTCGTGTTAAATATAATATTATAATTCATCATTTAATAAAACACATGATTCTTTTAAAATCCAATGTATATAATTATTTGACAATAAATTTTTGTTTCTGAATTTGTTTAAAGAATCTTAAATTGATATACATTACGGGGGTAAGTGTATTAGTTAATAATGTAAAATTGAATAAGCACTGTCAAAAGTATTCGTAAATCGTAATATCTCGTTGATTACTGGTTTCAAATGTTTATATTCTTACTAATCTTCGACATAATTTTATGTTCTAAACTATTCTTCTTCCTAATGTAACAGTTTCCGAACCTTAGATGGAATTTTTTGTTTTAAATAAGGCGTTGAAGTAAAAACTTAACGACCGAACAGAGGCTTTAAATATTTTTTTACAGAAAAAAAGTTGAAATGTTAAAAAAAAAAAAAAGAAAAAAAAAAAAAGAATACGAGGATAGATAAGTATAGTGTGGATGATATAATAATAAAATACAAAAACAAAAAAAGTGACCGTTAAAAATTTTAAATCTTAAAAATGAAAGACTGTTATTCATCAAATATGAAAGCCATTCCTTAAATAAGTAATTATTACCTCATTTCTGAGTTACTCAGAACTTCTGGATGCACAATAAGAGTTTTAATTTTTCACCGCTTCCTAAAAAATATATGACTAAAAGAAACATCAAGAACAAGAAGTCCGGAAAAAATCATTCAGGAGACAAGGCAATTAGATAATAAGCTGAATGTTTGCAAACAATTTTTAAAAGAAGTTTGATGAATTTAAATGGTTACAGATGAGTCCTATTCTAAAATAAATGGTTCCTATAGAAAATATTGCACTTAATACGTCATAGTGAAACACCTAAAGTCAGTGATAGTTAGGGCTATTTTTCTTTGATAGAGGTTAATAAGCTTGGATTTTGGGACAGAATTATTGATAAATTAGTGTAATGATTCATTATGAAATGCCAGAATTAAAATTAGAAGAAAAATAACGAATAAAAAATTACTCTGGACAGACATACGTTATCTATTCAGATTTGGTTGCAGGAAATTTGTCTAAAAGTTCTAGAAATCCCTCTCCCATTATTTATTTTAAATTTTATCAACTATTTTGTGCCGCACTAAAAAGGAAAATCAGAAATTTCAATATTCTAAATAAAAATTACCTCAAGTGCTTGAGTGGAAAATATTTTACAACTAACCAGTAATTAATTAGTTTGAACGACTCCTAATAGGCTAAAATGCATAATTATACACAAATGTTTACCAACTGGATATTTATATATGGTTACTGCAATTGTATGACAAGGAAACCACAATATTTTTGACACTTCTATTTTTAATATTTAGGTAAATGAACGTTTGAAACGTAAAAAATATAGTTATTTAAGTCGTGATTTTTGTTTTAAGCGATTTTATACCTTTCTTTTAACATTATAAAGTGGGTGACTTCTCTATAAAATTAGAAAAAAAATAAGTTAAAATCAAGTAAATCAGAGAGTAATAGTAGATTCCGAATACTTTTGACACTCACTGTAAAACTTAATACCAGGAATTATTATTCATATTAACAAATTTAAATTTTAACTTTCACTTACCTACATGTAAAATAGTATTGCAAATTTATAAATTCAACGTTTTAACGGAAATGCATGTTTTAAGGTTTCCTTTCAAAATAGTCAAGTCCCACTAAATAGTCTGTCCCTGTATCTGGTCGGTCTAGCTTGAAAATGAAATTCGTATAATATTGAAATGGTATATTTAAGATAAGTATTGACATGAGGTATTAAAACCTGTTATCTGAAATCGACGAACCAGAAGTACTGACTAATCCATGCAATGCATTTCACATCTGTTAATTATTTTTTCGAGTTTACTCATATTTACTTTTTTGAATTACTTAGATCCCGAAATTGCATCTTTAGGCCTCCAAACGCACCTTTCTCAAATTGAAGACTGGTGTAACAACTGGAGAATCAAAGTTAATCAATCCAAATGCAAACATGTCACCTTTACCCTTCGAAGACAATCCTGCCCTCCAGTTCTCTTTAACTCCGTTCCGCTTCCTTTCTCCGACCAGTCCGGTCTCTCCTTCTGGACAAAAGACTAACTTGGAACCCGCATACTAGACCCAAACGACAAGAACTTAATCGACGATTTGGACAATTATACAGACTACTGAACAGAAATTCTAAATTATCTATCGAGAACAAATGCTAATATACAAGACAGTACTGAAACCTATCTGGACCTACGGACTTGAACTGTGGGGGACAGCCAAATTTTCTAACATCAAACGCATTCAATCCTTCCAATCAAAAGTCCTCCGAACAATAGTTAATGTCCTTATTATGTATCCAACCATACCTTACACCGCGACCTAAATATTCCATTTATTTTAGACCTTATACCATTAAAATTCTCTAAATTCCATCAGAACCTTATCCATCACCCTAACCCCCCAGCTCAATCCTTATCCAGCTCCACACATCCTTACCATCCTCCTAGAAGGTTGAAACGCAGTGGCCTCGAGACCTCTTGTAAAATGTATATTGGAGTTCTAGCATTGGCTAGATTCTCCACTCACGTGCTGTATGCTTGTGAATTGTATAAAGGTATGAGGACTTTTGTATATATTTTTATTTTATTTGTTTTGTATATATGTATATTGTATTATTATTATATAAATTTATTGTTTTGTATATATCGTGTGAATGTAGTATGAATGTTGTACTTCATCACTATTAAAAATGTCCTAAATTGGACAGATTGTAATATTGCTCAATAAAGAATTGTTTCTAAAAAAAACTTTTTTGAATGTTTTTATAGTTAGTATATATAGATTTCTTATTCGTTCTATGTTCTATTGATTTTAGATTTATTCTATCCTAATCCTATCATTATACATTATTATCATAACTGATCATTATTCATTACCCTTACCCCCTAGCTCCATTCTTATCTAGCAAGCTCCAGTTATCCCTACCATCCTCCTCAAAGTTTGAAATGGCAGTTGCTTCAAGAACTCTCAGAACTGCTAATGTCGTGATTTTAATCGAAGGTGAATAATCTTACAAAAATAAATAATAATAATATATATATATATATATATATATAATATATATATATTGGAAATTTTGAATGCACGAATGTGTAAATATTTATAAGAATCTAATATATACATTTCAATTCCAAGATGGAATATCCCAGGAAAAATGGTGGGTGTATAAGAATAAATTGAAAAGGCATGACGATAACCTAATAGGGTTTCTTATTGTAGCACCTTCCATCTTGGAAAAAAATATGATATTTTACCCTGTCACCGGGAATAAGGTTCTAAAGGAAATTCCCCTCGTGTTCCCGGAAAATGCATTCGGCTTCTGGATCATTGTCGCTGTATTATAATGTAAGCAATATATATACACAACAAATATATATATATGTGTGTGTGTGTGTGTGCGTGTGTGTGTGTGTGTGTGTGTGTGTGTGTGTGTGTGTGTGTGTGTGTGTGTGTGTGTGTGTGTGTGTGTGTGTGTATGTGTGTGTGTTTAAAATGATGATAATTATAAATTGTTTATTTATTCTGAGACAGGTTCCTTCAGAATAATATTACTAGAAAATTTAATTAGAACATCAGTATCTTATAGTAAAAATACTTTAGAAAAAAGTAAAAAATAAGTAAATAATAATAGTTATAAATAACAGGTATCTTCTAATAATAATTTATAAAATAAAGTTGAGAAAAATAAAGATTTAAAAAAAATGTGTTCATATACACGGTGCTAATTATAATAAATTTACAATGAACTAATATTCTACACTAGTGAAATAATATACATGTTTCAACCCAATGCAAAATAAAATGTAATAAAAAATCGTTTTTCTCTACTATATTTATTGAAATTATTGATGCTTATTTAAAAATAAGATAGATAGAAAGGGTTAGAGTAGGATAACAGGATATATACAGGATTTGAAAGCCGAAGAGTATTGGAATGAAGAATTTAAGAGGGCATAGAACTCCATAGAGACGAGGATCGGATAAGAAAAGATCTGTTGAATGTTGCGGTTCGATGAGGCGTGATATACATGCGATGGCCGAATTGACGGAATTGGAGAACTTAGATGAGGAAGGATGCTAGGAAGTATTTAGAACGGTAGAAAGGGTAAAGCCACTTTGACTCATCGTAGAATCGGGTTACAGATGTGTCCCTAGATATCATAAAGATGAATCATATAAGGCAGTTAAACAATCTCTCCATAGGGATGAGGATCGGATTAGGAAAGATCTGTCGAATGTTGCGGTTCGATGAGGCGTGATTTACATGCGATGGCCGGCGGAATTGGAGAACGTAGAAGAGGAAGGATGCTAGGAAGTATTTAGAACGGTAGGAAGGATAAAGCCACTTTGACTCATCATAGAATTGGGTTACAGAGGTGTCCCTAAATATTATAAAGATGAATCATATTAGGCGGTTAAACAATCTTTTAATTTTTCTTCAAGATCCCCAGATACACACCCATAAACCGCACAGCAGTAGTCAAAGTTGGGAAATATGAGGGAACAAACCAAGAATCTACGGTTTTCAAATGGAAGAAGCTGAAGAGGTTAATTTAGGATCTTAAAGGTGGAAATGGTGAGTCAAAACATTTCAGAAACATGGTTTTTCAGGAAGGAGATTGGTCGAGGGTTATTCCAAGATTTTTGACTGTTGGGCGGAATTTTATAGGATTATCATTTAGGAACGTTACTGGAATAGTGAAATATATTTATAGATTTCCAATAACCATCTGTTTATGATAGTGTCATTAAAATAATTATTTTTGCTTTATTTTATTCTTAATACCAATTTATTGTTTTATTTTCTAAACATTACGTCTAACACGAAACAGAAAGATGGAAAAACAGTAAAAATATGTTTGGGAAAATCTACAAATGTTTCTTGTTCTCTGAGACATATTGTTGCTTGCAGAATCCATAGAGGATGTCTTTAGAGTTTTCAGAGCCATTTATTGCCAACCGAATTGCCTGGAAGCAGGAACTATAAAAATAATAACTTATTTTGATTCCGGGGAATGGAGATTGCTTCGGATCCGAAAATAGCCAATAAAAATAAAATTCACAGCTCATTTAGCTTCTTGCATTAATCTAATTATTTTCTACGATCAATACAACAGTTGTTTTTCATCCATCCGTATGTGGAAACTTAGAAATAATATTGAAAATATTGAGCATAAAACTATGAAATTATAACATATATACATATGCTCCTTACGACATCATTCTCTATAAACTATTCTCTTATACTCTGTAACATATCCTTCCGTAATACTGCACGTTTCATTTACATAATTATTTTGTCGTATACATTTAAAGTTTTACTTTTATTTATTTATTTTTTAAAAGTAATTTAGTTATTTCAGATCAATGACTATTTCACGTTATTATTAGCAGTCAGAAATTTATAGATATAAACGCTTTTAAAACAACTGGTATTAAAAAAAGTAAAAGGATAAAGCTACCTCATTTTCTCAGGTATAATCAACTTTTTTTAGATGGTTTTAAGAAGTGAACCAAATGTTTCTATGACGCATCAGAGTAATTTTAATGAATACAAAACGCATATAAATTTAATCCACAGATGGTAATTGTGTGAGAAATATTATTATGTACAGAAGTGAATGGGAATTTTATTTGAAAGAATAAGTGATAGTTTAGATTTAAAAATGTGTCTGCTTAGCAGCTAACAAATTTTCGGCTTGAGTCATTATTAAAATTTAAAGTTTTATTTATAATTTTGTTTATAAGGATTTTGAACCCTTTAATGATCTCAACAGTTAAGTTACATACCAAATTCATATTGCGATAAAAAATTATAACTTATATATTGTAGAACTGACTTAAATGAATCTAAGTGAAAATCCACAGAATCACTGGATATTTCATCAAAATCTAGGAAATAATTCATAATATTTGAGATGATGATATTGTAAAACAAAACAATATTAATAGTAAAAAATATATTTCAAGGGTATTCCCTTTTAGAGTATACCGGCGGACTGATTTCTTAGCGAAATTTAAATAAGAGTCGCTTAGAGAAGCGTCTTGTTCTAGTGCGTAGAGCACTAGTGTACTGTTCTCTGAGTCCTGTCTTTGAATCGGCCTTGGGGTATAGAGACCATCCTAGGGCACAACCAGCCTCTATAATGTGGGTACCAGAAAATTGGGAGGGATGAACCTAATGACGTATGGTGATCTCGGCCTAATCACCTCATTTGTACAGCTGTTTGGCCTAGAAACAGTACATGTCTCTAAATGTACTGAACCCTTGACCCTTCATGGGTTGTAGTGTTTTTTTATTTAATAAAGACCGTTTGAATACTTAAAATATTTTACATATTTAGCAGTTTTTAGTGTTATTTATTTATGATGCTATGGCTAATCGGACTATGCGGACTATGGGAGTCCTAAATCTTGCGATTCCAGGCTTTTTAAACATAAGCTAACATCGTAGAGGTTCGGAATCAGCTTTTTACATCCCCTACTAAGGACGGCATAACTAATGATTTTTTCCTCCAATTAGAAAATCCTAGGGCCACCTACGAGTTTTAAACCTGCGACCATTGGCATAGACGTTTTTTATGCGAACCACAATGACCCAAATTTAAATTTTAGAGTCACCAAAATAAAGAGAGGGTGTAACATTTGTAATAGAGCGTAATTATCTTTAATTTTTATAGGGAAGGTTTTACATTTGATATGACACGCATAATTGAGACGTTGATCCCCTCTCCCAAAAAAAAAACATTTTTTTACGAAATTGATTTTACATATTTTTCTCTAAATCTTCTACTATATTTTATTTAATGAACACTCAAGACCTTTAAAAATGCGATATAGAAATACAATTATTTTCTAAAGGTACTAAATTACATATTTTGTTTTGTTCCAAATCATACTATAACATTGCATTTCGTAACATTAATATCATCTAATTAATATATTAAAAAAACAATTCTAGATTTTAATGCGAAAATAATCATATTAGCTAGTTTAATAATGTAGTAATGAGTGATTTTCAGGTCTCCTGTAAAATTCCTTAGAATAAATATAGTACCTTCTGAAAATCAATGTCTCAATTGTTGAATAATTTTGTTGATTTTTGGTTTTACCTATAATGTTGCAGATTCAATCAGTTCAAGTACTTATGAATTATGTATTAACGAATATAGTACAGAAGTGAGCGGTTCATTCCATCGGCTAGCAACTGAAGCGGCAACAGTGAATGTAGCACCTGGACCGTAGAGCTGATGTGGCTACCGGAGGCATGTTCTGCTTCAATGCTTTCGACGGTGAAGTAGCCTGCGATACCGACATGGTCTGAATGCTGCCCCACCTAAAGAATGTTAACCAGACCTCTCATCTAATAGCTAATAGCTCAGCGTGTATTAGCTGCATGAATGAAAACAAGATCGTAGACAAGCCTTTCAGACAATATGAAAGGAAGCGTTAGTTGAAAGGAATGGCTGAGGTATATGAAGAAAAGCTGTCTGAACCACACAAATCCTTTCATTAGGGTTGGTTAAGATAGCTAGAATGTTTATACAAGATAATCATATCAATGTTTTTCATTGAGCCATGTCATATCCTAGGTATCTATTAAAAGAGAAATATATATATATATATATATATATATTTATTTATTTATTTATTTTTTGGACCAGTAATTTAGATGTATAATATACCGTTGGAACCTTTTTTTATATATTTTTTATGTATTAAAAGAAATTTACAACTGTATTAAATCAATACAAGTAAATAGGATTGATATAAGATTAGAACACATGGTGGTCCTGTGATGAAACTACCCATTAGTATCACTTCAATGTCTAATTTATGGTAGGAGGTCTTTTGGCCATCTTATTTAAAGGCGCCTCGGTGGGTTGTCGGGATTAGATATGGAGGAGAGGTCACAGATCAGCGGGTTTGAGTGGGCAGGGAGTTTGGAATGAAAAGAGGTATATCTGTAACCGGCCAAGTCTTCAACAAATGATATATTTGGGTCTTTATCGATGATTTTATTGGTAACAAAATAAGGAGCATTGAGGATTTTTCGAAGGATTTTGGATTGCAATGATTGGATGCGAGAGGAATTTGTGGTTTAGTAAATCCCCATAGCTCAATGCCGTAGGTCCAAATAGGCATGATAATGGTTATATAAATGAGTTTTTTGTAGTAAATAGGAGCTTCTGAGCCTCCGTTGAAAACTTAAAGATTTAAAATAACGTATTTTTTTTACCCAGAATTTTAAAAGGCAATGCAGAGGGTTGAAAAGCTGATTACACTAAGTTATTGTTGTAGATAATAATATAATAGATTATTTCAGAAAACACATGTTTCTCACAAAAATCGATGTAATTCTTCAACTATTTTTAATCTCTAGCTTTATTTACATATTTTTTAAACATAATTTATTGAAATTTACAAATGTACTGAATAATACAACAAGTAAATATTATAAAAGAAAAATGTCATGAAAAAGACTAATAGAAGAACTACCCAATGGTAGCGCTCCTGTAACTATTCTAAACTAGAAGGTCTAGAGGCCATCTTCTTTTCAGACGCCTCGGAGGATTGTCAGGGATCGAAGAGGAACCTAGGATTGAAACTAGTGGGTTAGAGTGGGAGTGAAGTTTTTCATGGAAGGAGCGATATCTGGTTCGAGCCAGATCAGTTACAAATGGAACATTTAGGTCTTTATGGATGAGTTTATTTGTGATAAAGTAAGGAGCGTTGAGGATTTTACGAAGGATTTTGGATTGTAAGGATTGGATACGGGAAGAGTTTGATGGTTTAGTCGAGCCCCAAAGCTCAACTCCGTAAGTCCATATAGGCCTTATGATAATCATATAGAGGAGTCTTTTGTAGTTAAGTGGGAGGTTAGAGCGTTTGTCAAGTAAGTGTTGAAGTAAAGGAAATCGGCGAGCAGTTTCTTGTCGTTTGAGTCTTGTGTGCTGATTCCATGTGAGACGTTTGTCAAGAAGGAGACCTAGGTAGCGGATCTGTTCAGCCGGGTAAGCGGAATATTATTAAAGGATACTGTAGGACAGGATGGCATTGGTTTACGACGGAGGTTTAAGGTAGTTTGGTGGAATTTGTCTGAATTTATTTTCAATCTCCAATTCTGACACCATATCTGGAGGTCTCTGGTGTGGGATTGTAGGGTTTGAGAGGCAATAGTAGGATCGTTATCGTTATTGACACACAAGTGTCATCAGCATACGTGGAAAGGAAAGTGATAGGATTGGTTGGAATATCAACTGTATAGACTGTGAAGAGAATTGGTCCAAGGACACTGCCTTGTGGGACGCCAGGGGACTGAACAAATAGGGATGAATAAGAACTATTGTGATTCATTTCGAAGAAACTGTCAGTGAGATAGGACTCGATGATGAGGAAGTATGTTGGAGGGAGGAATTTTCGGAGTTTGTAAAGCAGTGGAATGGGATGTTCGGAAGCCAAACTGGTGATCAGGGATTATATTATTGGAATCAAGGATGGGATAGATACGTTTTAGAAGGAGTTTTTCAAGGATTTTTCCCATGATACATAAAAGAGAGATGGGGCGGTAAGAGTACAGTTTTTCTGGTGGCTTTTTGGGTTTATGTATCATTTTTACTGTAAGTAATTTCCAAGAGTCAGGAAAATATGTTGTGTGGAGTACAGCATTATAAATGTAGGTAAAGAATAGGATGGATTTTCGTGAATGGAGTTTTAAAATTTGGGATGTGATTAAGGAGCTTTGCGGGAAGAGCAGACTATGAAAGTATGAAAAGCTTTAGGCGGAAGGGACATTTGGAGAGGAATAGTTAGTTCTGCTTCAATACATTCGAGATGATCGGGATTAAGGATATTCGAATGTGGAATAAAAGTTTAAAGAAGGTGCTAACCAAAAAGCTGGGCTTTTTCCTCGTCTGATCTTGTCCAACTTTGGGATTCGGTAATTAGTGGATGATTGAAGTCTTTAAATTTGAGTATCTTCTTAGTGGTCGTCCATAATGTTTTGTCAGTAATGTTGAGATTTTCAGTAAAGTATTTCTGATTTTAGTTTGTTAGTTAGTTTAGTATAATAAGTTTTATCGGATGGGTATCTAGTCTTATGCCATTTCACACTTGCTCTACGTTTTTCCCTTAATAACATGCAAAGGTGAGGTGGCAGGTTAGTCTGTTGCGTATTAATTGTAGTTCTGTTTGAAGTGTTATCTTTGATACTGGTCTGTTACTTACATCTATAAGTTTTTCTACAGCTCTGTCAATGTCATTTGTTGTCTTAAGAGGAATTTTCAAGTCTAATTTATTGTCCAAATCATGTCAAAATCTGTCCCAGTTGATTCGTCCTTTAATCAGTTTAGGAGGGAAAGGTATTGGAGATAAATTTGAATGTAATAAAAGCAGAACTGGACTATGATCTGATGAAAGGTCGTCCAAGGACTTGATGATTGATTGGGAGGAGGAAATCTGAAACGTGACAAATATATCGAAGATATCAGGACGTTTTTTTGAGGGATGTTGGCCAGTATGTGGGATTCATGGTTGAAAGAATTGAGTAAGAGTTGGATCTTGAGACATGAGAAAGGACATTACCACGGGGATTGGATGATCGATAACCCCATCGTTGGTGTTTAGCGTTGTAGTCACCTCCAGCAATGAAGCGCGTTCCGAAGGAACGGAATAAGGATTCAAGATGGTGGTATGAAAGGGCATTGTCGGGAGGACAGTATACAGCTGACAACGTTAAATGGTAAGGACGGGTTGTAATGATTACTGAGGTGGATTGTATGGTGTCAGTTGGAGTAGAAGGAATAAGGGAATGGGGTAAGGATTTATGAACGAGAATACAAGAACCGGCATGTGAAGTGTTGTCTGGGTGGTCCAATATGTAAGTAATGTAGTCACGTACGTAGAAATGTGATCTCTGAGTAAAGTGAGTTTCAGTCAAAAGTGCAATATATACGTTATTGTCATGTAGGAATAGGTCAAGTTCGTCACGGTGGTTGAGAAGGCCATTTGCATTCCATAAAACGATATCAAGGGGCTTCAAACTCATCGTGGGATAGGGAGAGGAATTTACAAAATTTTAAATTGATTTTAACTATAGAGGTAAATAAGAGTCGTATTTTGCATGCACAAGATTTTTAACCTTAAATAATGTAAGAATAATAAGTACGTAGGAAAAAATGTTACCTAATATGTCTGAGGGATTGTATGATGAAGACATAAATAGTACATGGTAGGTAACTAACATACAATGGCTCCTAAGTTCAATTCGGTACGGTTGGATGTACCATGAAAATAATTGAATGTTCTAGTAGCAATCGTTAACCAATCAAAGGGGTTTAATTGGCATTTAGTTTAGTTCTAGTATATGGAATAATAGCAGATTCTCATTAAAGGCAATAATTAATCCACATAAATTGGATGCATTGAATTTCGCTATTAGAGTGGTGATTGTTTATGGTAATGTGGTTCTTTTGCAACACCTTTAAGGGAATATAAACAAAATATTTTTTCACTTTCCAACTGAGATTGATTAATATATATATATATATATATATATATATATATATATATATATATATATATATATATATATATATATGTGTGTGTGTGTGTGTGTGTTGACTTTAATAGCAGTGCGACATCACAGTTTATAGAGAATTGTTGGAGTTCACATAAGGACTTTGTGCTCTTAGAACGTGAGAGAAAAGAAACAATCTGGTAATTACAGAAAAAACTTTTTCAATTATCGTTCAGTGATGAAATTGATCATAGGGCTTATATATTTTCTGGGAGTCATCATATCCCAAAATATATCCAGAAATATTATAGTTTCGTCTTAACATTCACAGCAAATATAAAATAAAATAATTAAATACAAAACTCAATTAATCATAGGTCTAAGAGATAATCTAACTGAATCATATGTTTCTCTGACCCGCTAATTTACCTTAGCTTTGGTAATTTAGGAAGTAATTACTATATTTCAATTAATATACTGGAAGCCTATTATCTAAAGTTCTTTAAAGCATAACTAACATAAGACTTCACTCTTAGAAAATCATGCTCCATGAAGCTTGATTATTTAAACTTTTTAATTATGAAATGGTTGAAGAATAAAAAATTATGAAAGCTTTTTTATATGTGGAATCGTAAACTTAGCAATGAAAAAATAATTTCTTTCAGTATATATTTATTAATACCCGTATAAACTTCGTAAAATTACACCCCTTCTAAAATACACTATATGTGAAAAGTTCTAGTCTTTAGAGTAACTCATTTTGTGATTTTAACCCCAATGTACTATGAAGTGTTCAGAAAATGAAGAAATTCTGTGAATATTGACTTAATAGAGGAAGCGAAATTCTTTACGAAACTCTAGTATCATTATATAATGGCATTTCTTATTCAGTTAACACTGAATTACCGTATGATTTAATAATTTTTATATTAGGTTTTTCCAACGCTCTGTTTTTGATTAGCATAAATTATCACCAACTGACAATGAGGTAACTACTATAAAGACTATCGAATTCCAGCATTGTTATATTTATAATAAATTTATGAAGCGGATTACAATGCGAAAATATTTTTATTATTCCTTTTTATATTTTGGGATAGGTTTTAAAACAAATAAATATCAATATGTTTTTTTAATTATTTATTGAAATTTATAATTTAATTACATAACCCAACTAGTTAATATGGCAATAGACATAAAATATGAAGCAGATTTGCGGAGAAACTACCCATGGGGTTTGTCATATTAGGTGTTAAACGTGGTTCAAGCTAAATCACCCACACAGGACATTAAGTTCTTCATGGATAATTTAATTCGTAAAACAGTAAAGAGCTTTGACGATTTTACGAAAGATTTTGGATTGGAAATGGGAAGAATTTGATTGTCTAGTAGAGCCTTAAAGTTTTTTTTTTTTTTTTTTTTTTTTTTTTTTTTTTTTTTTTTTTTTTTTTTCCTTATCCCCTTAATTTAAAATTCTTAATTATTCGTTTTCGTTACTAAATTATTCATTTTTCTGTAACTTGCATACATTTTAAGAAATTACGGAGTTCTTAAATATTTTAAAATTATTTTCAAAATGAAGTATATCTGCGACGGGGCTCGCTTCTGTAAGCGGAAGTTTAAAGCGAGTGTCTATATGTAGAAGTAACCTTTGGCAGCGATAAATTTCTTGTCGTTTCAGTGTTTTATGCGGATTCCATGTTTGACGTTTGTCAAGTAGAAGTCCTAGAAGTCTGCTCAACAAGGAAAAAAGGATTACTATTACTAGTGAGTACTGTAAGGTAGGATGTTATAGATTTGCGATGAAACCTAAAGATTACTTAATGGGATTCGTTGGGGTTTATTTAATTTTCAGTCTCCGAATTTCATACTATATCTCAAGATCTCTGATGTAAGTAGCTATTGCTAAAATGCAAAACTGTAAAAATGCAACTAGTATAAATATTTTTGCAGGCCCATTAGGTAAAAAAATGTAACTTAACATGATCGGGAATTAAGATTTAAAATTTTATTTTAATGTTTTGGAGAAATGATAAGACTGGAGATGATAAAATGAGCAGTATTTAAGGGGTCGAGAGCACAAACAGAAAACTGCTTGAAAGGAACAAAATAGATATACATGATTTATCCTAAGCAAAAATAAATTCTTACCTCTGATTTTTAAGACGATCAATGTCTAATGAAGAAACAATTTTTAAAATGTAGACAAAAGATACAATTCAAAGTTGAATAATAATTATGTATTTTAATGTTTTGGATCGAAACCAGCTTTAGAATTATATTTATTCATTCTGTTAGGTCAGCCATAATACGAAGGTAGGATAGTGGTAAGAATTTGAAAGTTATATTTTATGTTCCACAATATGTATTTCTATATTGTATGTTTATTTTTTTAATTGGATAAAGTATGTGCAAGCGCGATTAGCTTTTGTTTTATTTAGTTTTCGATCAGCTGTCAAGTATCGCGAGGAAGAGAGCATCGTGGGACAGATGTAATAGAGTCGCTCGCTTTGTGAACTGTTTTTAAGTTGGTCTTCGCAAAATGTCTCCTATTATCCGCATATTCGCGAATCACTCGTCATCATAGAAAATAGTAACAGGAAATCGTAGAAAATTGTCGCAGAGGGTAGGAGTCGGAAGGGATGAAAGAAAGAACATCGCAGACGGAAGAGGGAAGGAAGTCATTACATAGAGAAGGAATCACCGCTTGTAAATATGTAACCAATGTTTTGTTTTCACTTTAATCACTATAAGTTTGTTTATGTTCTTTGTATTACTATTTTACTTATTTACCATCGAACAAATTACACATATTGGCAGAAAATACAGCTACTAATAATAACGACCGGGTTGAGGCTTCGACCAAATGCGCTAGTCGCCCCTCTTCTATAATAATTGGAAAAAAAGCTGGAGAAACTAAATATTACATTTAATCCCAAGAAGACCAGCTGTACTATTTTTTCTTTCCAAAAGCATAAGCGCCCCCTACCGAAGAACGTTGAGGTAGCGGGAATCAAAAACCAGTCGGCCAATAGGATAGTATACCTGGACATTACCCTAGATAGGCACCTCACAGTCCTATCAACTAAATAATTTACTAACATCGCCGAATATATCAATCCGCCTGAAAATATTAATCCATAAATAAGTAATTTGACCGGCTCTCCTTTACGGAGCACCGATGCTAACTAACATAATACCAACCATAGCAAAAAAGCTTCAGCAGTTTCAAAATGGATCACCGAGACGAATAGTGAGGCATACTTCACTAAAGAGGACGGGGACAGACCAAATACACGACACCTTCAAACTTCCGGCTGTAACAGTGTACATCTTCCGAAGACATCAAATTCTTTGTTCGAGCTGTACCAACCCACTGTTTAATACCCTGATTTCGACAGGACGGCGCTGGCAAGACTATGTACGGACTCTCAGACTACACTGAGAAAACATAACTTGACAAACTGACACAGAAAGACCCTGAGCCCATCACTAAAACAGACTCCCATTCGCTTCCTATTCCGAACATTTTCCTATCATCAGTCCCCTCTCAAAATGAATCTAAGGCGGTAAAATCGATCACAGATTCCTTCCTCTTTTTTTCCGATTTTAAATTCCTAATCCCATGGGGCTTTAA
Source organism: Piezodorus guildinii (assembly GCA_023052935.1). NCBI lineage: Eukaryota > Metazoa > Arthropoda > Insecta > Hemiptera > Pentatomidae > Piezodorus > Piezodorus guildinii. Next base: position 73,454,897 of record CM041296.1, read on the forward strand.
AATAAAAAAAACATAATCGGAAATAAATTACACATAAGAGGAAAATCTGCCAAATTGTAGAAAATAATTTTGGCCTTTAAACAGTTCTAAGCCCTAAAATCTTCTAAACCTAAATAACATTAGAGATTTTTTTTTTTTTTTTTTGCTTTTTTCAATATTTTAATATTCTTAATTTGCTTAAACTTTTTATCAACACATCGTATAACCTAACTCACATAAAGATCTTTTTATCCATAGTACATTTCCTTATCCCTTTTATAACACTTCTGTATATCTTTATCTATTAAAGCTTTATTTGCAGAAAGCTTTATTTGGGGTATTTTATTGGTTATTGGAGGGTGATAGGGCAGTGTTTGTGATCCGGATTTGGGCAGCCTCTGGAAAACTTCGGCAATCCGTCGACCCGGCTAAACCTAAAGATAAAGACGAAATGAAAACAACACACCCATATAACTGCTAACACCCACTCGCCCCGGTTTACAGAATCGATAGCGATAAATATGTCGGATTGTGGAAACTTCTCATTTCCTCCTCGGAAGGGTTGATATATGTAAAAAGTTAACTACTTTCATAGATGGTGACTGTTGGGCCATCTGCCCCTTTTACGACGGAAGGTATCTGAAAGTAATGTAGGTGAGCGGTAACTGGTTTCCTATAGCAGTTCCCTTTTACTGCGACACTCGTAAAACTTTACAACTCCATAGCCCTTTCATTCAGGCCTGATTCATAAAGATTTCTGGTTAAAAATATTCCCTGGTATGACTCTCTGAAATAGCTCTTGTTATTGGCTAACCTCGTTACCTTTAGGCGTGGCTCTGTTGATATCGGAAGGCCGTAAAACATAGCTTTAGAGTGGTTGGTGTCTTACATTTTTATATATTAAATTTTACGTTCTTAATATTAAGTTTATATGTATTTATGTAGCGAGTCTACGATACATGCACCAGTTAAGCGAAATAATGTTGGAGGAGGTGCTATGTATCGAGAATACTGAAAGATGAAGGAATATTTTTGAATCGTATAAAATAGAGCAGTTTCCGGACTACAAGCAGAAAGGGTTCTTAGAAGGCCTATGCAAAAACCTGCACCCCTCCACTGCTTAGGAGAGATAGCCAGCCCTCTACCTGGGGGGAGTCTGAGCCCGGACGGCAAGGAAAGCGGAAACCAAGCTGCGGACAGAAGAGGTCAGAGGGGTCAAGTGAGAGAATAATTATGCAGATCTGTCAAAGGTACTTATATGTTATATTATGTGGTAAATAGAACCTCAGTATTCTTGATAAAAACAATGCCTCACTTTACCAAGTTTTTATGTATAATAATATGTGTAGTAATATGTACTCCGTTATAAATAAATGTATATTTTAAGTCAATCACTTTATTACCCTATATGCCACCGAAACACAGTAGAGGGTACATTAGAAATCTATGATAAACTATATTCCTACTCTAATTCGCTAATTGCAATCCTTTCTTACTCATCTACATGACCAGCCATTCTCTCCCCAAAAGTTGTGAGATCAAATCTCAGGACTTTTTTAAGCATATAATTAAATGGAGATTCACTCACAGCCTCTCCCCCTGGTTTGTGAGGCCCGATAGCCAACTGCTGGCTACTACAAAAATAGGCGTTGGGAGTGATTTCCCTACCCTTAAAAATATCGAGAAACGCTAGTCTATTCTTCCAACATATTACACCGCGCTGCCAATGGCATACACGACCTGTCACGCCATCGAAAACTAGTTGTATTACGTAATAAAAATGTAAAATTCTATGGATGGTCCATACGGTTTATATATAACTCAGTTTGTAATAATTTATGTAAATTACAAATAAAGCATGAAAAAAAAATTAACCAGACAGTTATTCAGTATTGATGTAGTAAGAAATATCATTATATAACGGTGAAATCAATTAGAATATAAGAAAGAAACCGCAAATTTAGAATTTAAGCTTCATAGCAAAACGATAAGAATTGCGTCTGTAAAATAATAAAAATATTTAATTATTAAATATTAAATAATAAAAAAAAAATTACATCAGAAATAAATCATTCTTTACGATTTCTTAAAATGTTTTCTTGGTACCCGTGTTATGATATTTCTAAATTTATATACAATATTATACAATTGAAATTTATTTTAATGTTTCCACATAAACTCAATAGTTATGGATAGACGAACTCTAAGTGATCGAACATACCTTCATTGGAAAGGATGATAGGAATTAAATTTCATCAGAATTTTAAAAATATTACTTTATTAATTTTACTCTATCTCGTAGTGTAAAATGTTGTCATGATTCTTGCTTTCGGCTTCTACTAAATAATAAAGTAAACCCTTATGTGGGATATTTGAAATTTTAGTTTCTTTTTTTTTTTTTTTTTAATAGAGCAGATGAATGAAAATTTTGAACTTCGATTTCCATCTACTGCTAAAAAACTTGAATGAAATAACAATAGATAGTTTTTTAATTAGTACCATCCCTAATTGCCAATATATCATAATTTTAAACGTGTTCCTATATAGAAGGATTATTTTTAATTTAATTTTACCAATGAAGAACTATCAGTAAAGAATAAAGGGCCTAGCGAAATAAGTATGTTAACTCTGCTCCCCTCCCTCCGACGTATATCAGAATCAAATTCATACCATTGATGTACATCTATGAGACACCATCTTTAGCAAATCTTTAGCCCTTAAATCCTCATGGGAAGGAATTTATAGAGGAGGAAAGAAACTCTAACCTTTGTAGTTGTACATGGCACCTTAAACTGTAATCAAATAAAATATTTATTTTACTCACATTTTCTTGGAAAAGTTTAAAAAAATAATTTTTGAAAATCATCATGTATTTTTTTCGTGAAAATCGGTTGAGCTGCTCAGAAGATTATTATTTTATTTATTTTCCTCTCTATAACTTCCCTTCCATAAGGGGTAAGTTAAAAAATTGCAAAAGGTGGTTTCTCACATGTGTGAGTCAATGGTATTTTGGTTTTGATATATGTGGTGACAGATATAACACATTATTCAGCTAGATCCTTTGTTGTGATGAAATAGTTCCATCAGTATCTAGGCTATGCTACTTCCTTAAAGTAATCATATGCGATTCGAAATGATAATTTATAATAAACAGTTCAACTTCTAAGATCTATTTCTTAAACTCTGCTTAAACAATATCATCCTCCATTATTGTAGCCAACTATTTTATTTTCCATTGGAATGCACGTTTCGTTGGCTTTCATCCCCTAGTAAAACGACTTTACCAATATATATTTCACTTATATTCCATTTAGGCAACACGTTAATAAAATTTGCAATATCTTATTTAGACAATAAATCGCAGCTATGGCCATACATTTCGGGTCCACGATAGCCGAAGAAATAAATATTCCTTTTTGGACTCCTTTTTTTCTTTCCGGTTGGACCTGCAGACCGTGAAGATCTATGGGCGGTTTAAGGGCTAAGGTTGGCAATATTTTAGTTTTATAGTACAGCCTACTGTCCAATTGTAATCTTTCCATTCACAGCTATTTAAAAGATTACTTTAATTTATAGTTATTACTTCTGCCGAGTCGAATATAATCATCGCTATTAGACCATCGTGGCGATTTTTAAGTGTATTATGATAATTAAATTTTTTAGATTCGTAAATATATATTCGCATTATAAAATTATTTATCGTTTCATTATTAAAATTAATTCATGATATATCTTTGGCCGCTCTGCAAAAAAAGTCTTTGATACATTTTTTTAATACTCATTTAATTTTTAGACATCTCTACTCTAGGGCCATTTTCAAGCATATGTAAACTATAAAAAGTTTTTCATGGGATTTATACATTTTTTCCCCTCTCAATATACATCTAATGTCAACATTTTAATAAATTATTTTTAATAAATGCGTTATTTACCATGGATGTCTATTTTATATATTCTTCTATTCTTTCACCGCTTTATCAGCAATGTCGTCAATTATTTGCAGTATCAAATTTTAAAAGCACCTGTTTTTAAAAGGATTATGATATATTGTATCATTTCATAAAAAAATAATAAAATATGTATATTAAGAAAAAAAATATTTGAAAAAAAATTATAAATACTATAAAAAAAACTTTTAATTGTTTACAGATGCTCGAAAATGGCCTAGAGACTGAAACGTAGTGACGTATAGAAATTAAATAAATATATTTAAAAAAATGTATCAAAGACTTTCTTTGTAAGATTTTTTCCATTTTTGATGAAATATACAATATATTATGATTCTTATAAAAGCTGGTGATTTTAAAATTTGATACGGCAAATAAATAATAAAATAATAGATATACAACACGGACATGCATGTTAGGTAGCGCATTTATTAAAAATAATCTATTAAAATTTTGACATTAGATGTATATTGAGGAAAAAATATTTTAAAAAATGTATAAATGCCATAAAAAACTTTTAATTGTTTACAGATGCTTGAAAATGGGCATAGAGGCTGAAACATAGTGATGTCTCCAAATTAAATAAATATTAAAAAAATGTTTAAAAACTTCTTTTGTAGATCGGCCAAAGATGTATCGCACAAATATTGAACCAAAAGAAAACTTAAGATAACGATGAGAAAATTAATTCATGACTATCAACAGGTATAATAAGATTGCGTTATGAGGATTCGGTGGACCGGAAAAATTAGTTTCAGAGTGAGCTTCTATTGAACCATAGCAAAGCAACCAACCAACCGAAACCACAAATAGTCATAATTGTATTATTCTAGTTAAAAAGGGAAAAAATTAAATAATTTATGACTGTAAAATATAGAAACTTAATACAGTAGCATAATTAAAAATAAAACCGTAGAATATGTCCAGTGTGGTTTAATGAGTATGTGGTTTGACGTACACACTGTAATTGATGTAATTGAGCAGCATTGCCAAGAAATAAAGCATTCCTTTCTACTTCTGTTTTAGAGTTTTAGGTACTAGTTTTATAAAGGGAAAAACAATATAACAAAATAAAAACAAAACTGAGCCTTAAATAAATTTGAGCTGAGTTTGTTAACTTAAACTTCTTCTATATTTTATTCATTCGCAAGTAAGAAAAAAAAAACTGTATTTCTGCAACCTATGAACTCTCTTGGGCTATTGAGCTATGTATTGGCATATGGGGATTCGTACTGTACACAGCCCACGGTCTTAAAATGAGGTGATTAGACCTAAATCACGCTTGACTAGTTATTGGGTACCCACTTTATAGAGGCTGGATTTACTCCAGGATGGTCTCCATACCCATGACTCAAATAAAGAATGAATAATTAATTCTTCCTCTGCCAGGGTTCAAATATGGGACTTCAAAAACAGTAGCCTACTTATAATTATATATATATATATATATATATATATATATATATATATATATATATATATTAATATATAATTTAATACTCTAACATTAAGCGAAAATAGAGTAAGTAAATGTGGTATATTCATTTTTATTGTTTCTGACAGATTACAATTTCAGGACAGGTACGTTTACGGTCCAATTTTACAATTTGTAAACGATTTTTATTTTAAGCTTGTGAGCCTAGAGTGCTGCCAATGGGCAGTTTCTCTTCACGTTTTCCATGTACATATTCTTTATCAGCATATTTACTTGATGTATTGTAGTATACAGTTGTAAATTTCAATAAAATATAATTTAAATTTAAAGCTTGTGATTATATTATGAGGTAAAGAATATTTATTTAATTATTATGTTCTTCTTGGTTTACTGATTTGTTCATTTTTCTTCTTTTTTATTTCTTATTTTTATTGATTTAGTATATTTTAAATGAAGGGTTACATAAATCAAACTTATCGCTTTTGTGTGTTGTAAATTATATTTTGTTTGTTCACTAAAATAATAATAGAGAAACAAAAGTGTTTGAATATATTTTAAAAATTTGTAATAAATGATAAAATTGGTCTGTTTGTACAAACGGTTACCATAGGAACAAGGATTTATACAGAAGGATAAAATGTAACATTCCATGAACAAGTTTCAGGATTATTGTCAATACTTTAGAAAATTAGGATCGAAGTATTAACGAACGAACTATAGAATGAGAGGTTATGTTCTTCTTTTTTTTGTTTTTATTCTGCTAAAAACCTTTATCATTTTTTTTTTAAAAGATGTGGACAGATGATAATCTGAATCATTACACCTTATTAGTTATAGTTTCAGAATAAAAATGTAACATCAACACATAATGATAATAGTAATATAACACTTAATATACTTTAAGAAAAATCTTACCCTCCGATTTCCTAAACTGTTTATTCGGTAAACCGCGTTATAACGAGCAGTAACTGCCTGTTTTCACCAGCCAGGAAGTAAACTATTCATCTACCGACCTCAATTCCTGAATATCACCGCATTACGAAGGTAACCTGTCACTCAATTCTTTACCAATTTTACATTTCGGGTATAACTGAAAGTCCTGAGTCATCTCCTAAATAAGACATTATCAACGCTTCGTTATAAGATGTGGATCTGAGCTAGCTACAGCTTAATTTCTCTTTTTTTTCGAAATTAGTTCAATTTCAATAGATTTTCTTTTTTTTATATTTATATTTCTCATTAAACGTTACTTTGCTTTATACATTTATATATATATTATAAAAAATATAAATATATAGTAATTAATATTGAATATATATGCGAACTTATATTCAAATGAAAATGAAATATATTTAGTAGAAATGATTTTAATGATATATTATGTTGAATTTTTCACGTATTAGTCGCAACTTTAATGAACGGTAAGATAAGTATCCAAAAATTAGATGTTTTTTTACTTTTTATTCTTCCTTGGTTTTATTTTTTTCCTATTTACTATTCTTATAAAAAAACCTCTGTTGTTAAATAAAATAAATTAGCTTTTAAAAATATATTGTTAAAGGATTTAATTGCATAGAATTTTAATAGAAACATGTGATATATTAAATAATCTAATATATCATTATCTATGACAATCAGTTAGAAATATCGACTTCTCATCACCTTTATGAAATTTTACAATTTTTATCGCATGAAATAATAATTTTTCTAAAATTTTCAGCTTTCCAACGGTAATTACTCGTCTATATTACACTTTTTATAGTTTATAAAAACGAAAATTTGCATAAAAAAAAATATTTTTGCTTTTTTCTCTTTCGATTGGATGTCGTATTCGTTCAAATTTTATATGTAATGTTTTTTATAGTAATCATAGATGATATAGTTATTTTCATAGATTTCTAGAAAATTAAAGGTGCTTTAGAGAAAGAAAAATTTTAAAGTATCGGCATTTGAGCCCAGTCAGACTATTACAATCAGAATGAAACCTACGTAGTATAAAGCCCATTAAAGTTTACATCATATGAGTTTAATCAAAATCGCATGAGCTGTTTTTGAGAAAAAGGGATAAACTAGATCTTCCGGTCAGCCGAATTTAAAGAAAAAGTTGCAGTAACATCTCGAGCGTATAGTTGTCTCAAATTTTGAAATTTCAGCTTCGTACGACTTATGGTTTTTGCACTAAAATTAACACACATCTTTTTGCGAGACTTGGTTATTTGGGCTCAAGGGAACCTAAAACGTGTATTTCCATTGAAAAATGGAATTCGAAAATTTTCACGATTGCAATACCATCCCTTACGATATATTTTATATATAGGTAAGTGAAAAAAAAAAAAAAAAATGTATAACCTCTTTGTTTTGGTTATCTCACTGATTTTCCAAATAGTAACAGTTAAAACTATCGAGAATTCTTACATATGAATTACGTTTCTTTGTTGAATTATGAGAATTTAAATTAAAGTGTTCGGAAGTTGATATTTTTACTTAGGAGGTAAGATAACGAGGAGGTAAGATAAGGAGATAAGATAAGTTCATAACTACTGTATTAAAAAAAAAAAAGTAATACCAACTTTAATTCTTTTTCTCGACTAATTAGATATTTTTGGCTTCGAATAGAATACAAAGAATCCATTAATGTGCACAACATATATATAACAAATAATTAAATATAATGATTCAATAATTATCTTTAAATTAAATTGGAAAATTCAATAATTTTCAATTTCAAGAGCTACCTTATAAACCAGTGACTGTATCTTTGTTTTATTATTTCAGCATACAGAAGACACGATTAATTAAAAAAAGTTATAATTTACTTGAAAAGCCCGAACAGATTGTAAATATTGTGTACAGTTATGATGTGTTCATGTTTTGTTCATTTATTTCATTTTTGTGTTTCGTTAATATATAAATTTATTTATTTGAGGTAACCATTGTTTATTCTGTAAATAATGAATGAATGTGATCCTATAGCATTATTATTTTTGGCCAATTGAGAAAAAATGTGATATATATATATATATTAATCAAATTGTCAACTTAGAATTAAAAAAAAAGGCTTAGATCAATCACAAGCATAAATATTTAATCTTTAAATTGGTAAATTAAGGATTTTAAGTAGATTAGGTGTTATAAAGAACAATTGAGGCGTTGATTTCCAAAGGTACTATATCCATTCTGGGGAATTTTACAGGAAGCGCGAAAATCTCTCATTACTATATTATTAAACCAGCTAATTTGATTCTTTTCGCTTTAAAATCTAGAATTATTTCTTTAATATATTAATAAAACCATATTAAAGTTATGAAATGAAATGTTCTGTTATGATTTAGAATGAAACTAAATGTGTAATAAGTATCTTAAGAAATTAATAGCATTTCTAAATCACGTTATTAAAGGACGTGAGTGTTCATTAGATACAATCAAATTCAAGATTTAGATAAAACTAAATGAGGAGAATATAAATATGTAAAAAAATCAATTTCGTAAAAAATGTCCTTTAGTACCTTTTGGAAATCAACGTCTCAATTCTGAAAATGATTTTTCTTAAGAAGAATGCTGTTTTTTTTTATTTATCCTTTTGAACCTGATCAAGAGTTAAATGGCTTTAAACACCGTTTCCATGTTCCTCTCGTTGATATCACATGAATATTGCTTGATTATCTTTATATTTGCTAGGAAAACAACAATACGCTTTATAAATAGCTAACACCTATTATTTACTATGTACTGTGTTTATCTTTAAACACTAGCCCACTGTTCTCTTAATTGTGAGAGTATTGAGCCTGTGAGATAGCAGGGGATTGATAGGTGTTTATGGAACGTGACTCGGCATGCCTGCATCGGACGTGACATCGTTGGTGTGTCCGTCCTTTCAGGCTCTGTCTGGCTGACAGGCAGTCGCGCTGTCCGCTCTGATAAGAGTAACACATGTCCGTGAGCCCATGTACGGGGTGGCCATTGGCAGGCCAGTTCTGATCCTTGTAATCATACATGTAACAATAAGAAACAAATAAAATAAAAAACAAAGTGAAATACCACATTATTCTATATGGCATTCAATAATCAGACAATAACTATATGATTAATTAAAGTAACTGACCATTTTATGCCAGAACAAAATAAAATATCTATCACTAATAAAAATAAAAAAAAATAAAAAGAAGGGAAAGATTCTGATAAAGTTTTGTTTTTATAGCATTTTTCCCCTACCTCACATTTTTAGACTACCTTTGGTTTCGAACGATACGTGAACTCGTAATTATTTCATCTTCTCTAACTTCAGTTATCAGGTAACCTGTTACTGTTTACGCCCTTTAACCTGCTCGACTATCCCCCTTCTCCGTCTTTATACCAACGCGTGGAACTTGAATTTAGACTATAACGCTAACCATCATGCTTACAACGTCAAAACATCAAACCCTTTCTTCCTCCAATTCGCTGATTGTCAAATGCATGACATTTGTAAAAAAAAATAAAAATGAAATTTCTACAAGATAACCCTCTTGAATTTCCACAATGTAGGAAGAAGTGTGGGAACAATATATTTAGTTCACTTAATTAAAGTATTTATTTCTATGACTACAGTCGACCATACTGCCAAAAAAAAAAAATAATAAATTGTACTAAAAAAAAATAAACTTTAAAAGAGCTAAGCATCTTATTTTCAAACTTGATGGAAACAGTTAAGGATGACAGGTCACGACCTACTAGAATAAGGGGGACATGGAATTTTCAATTAAAGAATGAATATCTACTTTAGTTCTGGGTTCGAACCCAGTCCCTCTAGGGCATTTTCAAGCATACAATTAAATGGGAATTCAATCACAATCTCCCTTCTGGTATGTGACACCCATCAGATATTTGGTAGCAAATCAAAAAAATATGCGTAGAGAGTGATGACCCTACCCTATAAACAAAATATCATCGAGATCTACTGTGTGGAATCTTATGTTCAAATACAGAGAGGCCAAGGGTTTTCTTTTAGCGCCGATCTAAAAAAAAAAAAAAAAAAAAAAAAATATATATATATATATAAGAGAGAGAGAGAGAGAGATGTATTTTGGACCAATTCTATCAAAATGGAATGTTCAGTAGCTACGCCGAACCGAACGGTCTTCACGTAGAAGTCTTTCTTTCTGAACAGATCCTTTCCGGATTAAGGAAATTAAGGAATTAAGGAATAGACATATCATGAATTTCCTATTTTTCCTTTTTTACCTTATTTATTTATTTATTATTCCGCATCTACCTTTCCGGTCATTAGCGGGTCTTGATTCACCACATTCATATAGAGTTTAACAGACCAATATCCCTAAAAAACTTAAAAAGTCTTAAAATTGTGTTCTCATCCTTTCTTAGTGCTTCTTTTAAGTTTGGAGGTATTTTATGTCTTGTTCTGGTGTCATTGTACAGTGTGCATGATGTTACAATGTGTTTTATGGTCAGAGTTGTGTTACATGTGTCACAGAATGGCGGATCCAGGCCACTCATTAAATATCCGTGCGTAAAGTGTATGTCCTATCCTCCATGCTACACTACCTCTTCCTTTCTACTTTTCCTGCATTCTACGTACAATTCTTGCTTGATCGAGGTCATTACTCTTGTATCTTACCTCATGATCTAGAATGATTGCTGGCTATTACTTTTAGAAAACGCTGCAATGTCAGTATATTGCGGGAATCCATCCGAATCCGACTTCATCGAAACAGGCAAAGTTTCTCTATTTAAAGAAGCTGTTATGATGAGGGAGATGTTAGGAATCAGTTTCTAGGAGATGAGATGTAAAAGAAAGAGAGACTTCGACGAATTGTGTTGAGGCTGCAAGAATATATCAACAGCTGTTCTACGTCAAGATTTTAAGATTAAACAATATACCTTACACCACCATTTATACTTTTGCTGATGATACTACACTTATTTCTTCAGTGATTCTACCATAGATTCTATTTTCTTACAAAATTATAAATTTGATCTAGAAAAGAGGTTTAAAAATAGGAAATTGAAATCAATCGCTCCAAAGGCACCTAAGCATTTCTCTACGAAAAAGTACATGTGTAGTTAAAAAATCTAAACAATACAATACCAATACAAGGAAGGTGAAACGCGAAATAAATACAGCCTGGTGTTGACAGGTATATACAGGTACTGTGGTATTGACAATTAAAATTTCTTTAATTGTTTGCAGCAAATAGTAAAACAATAAAATGGTAATTAATCAATTTAACAGCGGAGAGACAAAATGAGGAGCGCACAATGACAACAGAGACAAAAGACAACAGCTGGCGGAGGTTACAATGGGTTTGCCACTGTAAAATAAAATAATCTTTCTACAATAATAAAATACGGAGAGTAAAATAAGACATAAAAATTAGCTTCAATTAAATATAAAGTGAACAAAAATATAAACATGTTTGAAGCAGTGACAAATCCATTTCTCATACCTCTTTGCTCCCCTCAGTGTGTGTTTGTAATTCATCACACACATCAGGCCCGTCACACCTCGACTATATTTGGGTAAAAGACTTACATGGAACATACATACAAAATTAAAACGATAAGAGCTAACAAGATGTTACAAACAACTTTTTCAATTATGATATGAAAATATCGTCACTAAATTTACGAAACAAGCTACTAATATACACTACTCTACTCTTAGACCTCTCTGGACATTCGGGGCAGAACGTTAGTGTTCTGCAAAACACGTACACACAAACAAAATACTAACAACTCAATCCAAAACTTACACGAACAATTGTTAACGTATCATAATATGTTTTGAATCACTCTATACAACAAAAAATCCCAACAGTGAATTCTTATATTCACGACAAATATAACACATTTTATTTATGGACATACAACCACCCGAATCACTTGTTTCTTCAGTTTCTTCCTCCCTGTTACCAGTCCAACAGCTAATAAGACTTAAAGAGATCTGAGAATTCTACTCAAATAATTAACAATTAAAATTCATAATTCGTATGCGTAGCAACGCAGCTACGAATAAAAGTAATAATAATGATAATTGCTGTGCCCAATGACGGAACACTCTGCAGAGAAAATCCGAAATTACCAAACTTCTTCAGCTGAGCCAAAAGAACTGTACAAACTGGATAAAATCATTGTGAGGCTGATTGTGAATCCAGTAATGGTCTGATCTTAAGTCCACTGCAGAAGCTACTGAACCAACTCATATTAACGAACCCAAAAAAGTTGTACTGCTGAATACCGCGAACAATTATAAGGAGCTTACTTAATGTTCAATAATAAAAATTAAAATAAAATCATCTGATGAGGTTTTAGTTAATCCTCCCCCTCTCCAGGGATACATACATGAAGTGTAGCCTAATAACAAATGATAATAATAAATAGCATATCCTATTTTTATCTAAAAAAAAATAAAGAATCATTTAATTAAAGAATTAAGTAACGGGCACCTTATTTCTATTCTTCAAATTGACACGCCATTTACTGAAGTTATCTAAAGATATTACAAGATTTATGTCTATATACTCAAATCAAAATTAATTATCTCTTAGCATTATTCAAAGTATTATTATTTATAATTAAAGCATTTAATGTTAATTGTGACTGACACAACGAGGTAATTTTGGGCACAAATTGGGGTGCTATTAGGAGAGTTAGTTGCTATTTAAGCGGCCTGGTGGTAACCCTTGTAATTTGTGACGCCGTCAAATAGCTGTCGCCTTCCTTCTGTCACTTCCATGTCCCTTCTCGTTTTAGGCCCTAAGGGCGTAATATTTCTTCTTCCTATAAAGACCGAAGTGGAAATTCTAGCTTATCAGCAGAAAAGGCTAACAATTTATTACTAAGAGTAATAGGTTAATTTACAAAACGAGTTAATGGATAGCGTTTTAATTTTTTACTCTCCTTGTTATTCAATTTAGAGCTAAAAAAAAAAAAAGTAGATTAAATTAAACTATAAACTCTTGAATATGTTGATATTCGAAATAAAAAATAACTTCTTCGGAAGGCAGTAACAGGACTAAACACCACACAAATTATGTTAATGCATACTAAAGTTAAATAAAGACTATAGCCCTTTGTCAAGGCCCTTCTAATTGATTTTCATTAGCAATTTATTGACCAAAATGTTACAACTCTTCATGTAATTAATATTTGAAAAATTCGGATCCCTAATTGATCGTAATTTGGTTCTCATTCAGTTTTAATCAAATTCCTTGTACTGTATACTCATTAAATTTTATGGAATCGTGTTCTGTTATCTAATTTTTATTATATAATAAAAATAATAGAATAATACTGACTGAGTCCATAGATCACGGCTTACGTTAATAAAAATGTATTTGTTATAATTTATCGGTATGGAACGTAATTTAATAGTGAATGTAAAAAAATAGCGCCCATTGTGTCTCTGGATATATTTTTTAATATACTGATTTTATACATTTTTAATTAAACCAGTTGATTCTATGTAAGAGCATCAAGATTTTTTGTGATGATATATTGCCCGAGATGATAAGTATTAGAGCTAAAAGAAGTCATTCATTCCATATTTACCAAGTAAAAAAAAAAAAAAAAAAAGATTAACTTAAATTTAAAATTAAATTAAAATGAAATAAAATAATTATAATCTTAACGACATTTATACCTATAGACAATATTTACATACTGCCCCTGGGAACTCCGAATCGAACCTCTGCATCCAGAAACTGAATGCATATATACGAATATATATATATATATATATATATATATATATATATATATATATATATATATATATATATATATATATATATTATTTGAGTAATATATCTTCTAATCAATAAGAAAAAAATATGAGTAAATTTTAGCCTCAATGTTATCTAATATCCAACGCTAGTCAAATGAATATTTAAGAAAGGCCTGGTTGTACAATAAAAAGGCTATTTCCGTATTACGTGCCTCATTCTGTTCCATAGCGCACGCCACTTCCTCTAGGAGGTTGATCGTTATGAAATAGCTGTTTGTTACCTTCTTGGCAATTTTCTTCTTTTCAAATTGATATTACTTAGTTACGAAGGCAAATCTAACTACTAAATAAATCCAGTTAGTATTTATTTACTAAAAAAGAGTAAGTGAACAACTATTCCGTTATGTTTAAATCTGACTCGTAGTATCAAGGTTAATATACATAATTGTTTTATACAATCTAAAATTAAAATAAATCTAATACCACAAGAAACTTTCAGTTAGCTCCCCTTTTTACATCAGGTTTTAAATTTACTTACATTTGAAAAGAAAAAATATATATTTTAGTGGAAACGTTTATTTTAAATGGAAATATATAAAAATATAAAGTATTGTTTTCAACCGTCATTAATTTGTCTGCCCTTTTTGTCACACATTAAATGTTTCATGCAAGATAACTACGTTTATGTTAATATTCTTAATCGCAGAAAAAAAATTCATTTTGGGAAAATATTTCTGTTGTTTTCTACTTCACTTAGTTTATGCATTATTATACTCGTATATTTAATATATAATTTTTTAATTTTTTTTTAGGTCAAACATCGAGTTGTGACTCAGAATAGGACACTGACGTCTCACCCACTAACATTTATTAGCTGCAATATCAAGACCTTACTGTGCACAGTGTAACATATCTATCACCATAAATCACTTATTGACGGACTATATTACCCATATCATTTAAATACTTTATTTTTATTTTATTTTATTAAACCCCTTATCTTCAGGAGCCCGTGGCTGAGAGGCTAGCGCGCTAGTCTCTCATGCTATAGGTTGTGAGTTCGAATCCCAGTCCCGGCGGGGCTTTTATAAGGATGTAATTAAATTGGGATTCACTCACAGCCTCTCTCCCGGGTATATGAGACCCCTCAGCCAAATGGTGGCCACTCACAAAATTAGGCGTAGGAGTGATGACCCTATACTACAAAATACATCGAGAAACGTGAGTGTAGTCTCACAGGAGATCACACCACTACACGGCCTGTCGGGCCACTGGAAGAAGAATTAAATGACAAACGTACATAAATTCCCAGTTTATTTTATCATTTAAAACAAATTACAAACTGATTTAAAGCTCCCTAATGAAACTTGTTATTATTGTATTATTATTAATTTATTCTTATTATTTCAATTTGCTCCATGTATTATTAATATCAAAACTGAATTATGTTTGACAATCTATTTATTAGCTTTCTCCATACATCAACTATGAACTGTAATTAGTTCATGTTGCAATATCTTTGAAATGGCATTTTACGTGGGCAAATATCATCGATGTTGTGGATTACCTGTATAAAATAAATAAATAACATTGAGTTAGCTGTTATAAATCAATACAAATATTTTTAAAATAATTTATATTGGACAAATATTTGTTGTTTACAAAATCTTCTATAATTCACATTCATTAATTTTTTGTATCTATCCTTAATAGTATAAATAGTTAGTGTTTTCTAACTAAATAAATGAAAAGTCCTTACCCTCTATAGAGATTTGTACTGCTTTACGGCTTTGTATGTTAGTAATAAGATCTTGATTACGCAAAGCGTAATGCCCCAATTTTTGGGTAAACACTATATAGAGTCTGGGGTTCTCTCCACGGGATTCGAACCAGGAACGCAGAGAACGATAGTGCTCTATCCACTAGACCATACCGCTCTCTCTATTATAATAAAGACCTTACAAAGTTGCATTTAATTTTGCAATAATATAGTTATTTCAACCGAAAACAAAATTTCCGTTGTTTAGGAAATCATAAAAAGGTGCTAAACGCATAGTATCAAATGGTATAACTAGTTTGTCCATGTTTGGTGAAAAGTTGCTGTAACGTCTATGGCATATATTTGTCTTAAAGATGAAATTTCAATTTCATACGATATTTCGTTTTGAGTTGAGCTCAAATCTGTTATATACACTTATAGCCTAGTGAGACATGGTCATTTAGACTAAAGAAACCTCTCTTTCCTTTGAAAACTTGATATTGGAACTTTTTACGATCCCAATATATTCAATTTATATTTTCTTGACTATATATTCCATTTATACACACACAAACGTTATTTTCTCTATATTTGAAAATAACGTTCTTACAAGCGCATATATAAGTTAGGTATCATTTCTTTTTTTTTCTTTTTTTTTTTTTTTTTAATCGCGCTCTACTGATTCTAAAACTCTATATATACTTTTCTCTATCGTCAAAAGTAACTTAGTTATGAGCGTATTTATGTGTAAATTTTTTTTTTCTCTTCTATTTAATTATTCGTGTTATTTTGGATAAAAAACACGTATAATTTTTTTTCTATCTTCAAAAATAACTGATTTATTGAATTAAAACACGCATAATCGGCCGCTATTTTATAACTAAACAGCTGATATCAACGTCTAGGTGTTAGGATCATCGCTGCATAGACTAGTATTTTTTTGGATAATTTCATAAAAATTGGTCCTGTAGTTTCGGAGAAATGATGCGAACGGCGAACGGCAGACAAACGGATTTGTTTTTATTCGTTATTCGGATTCTACGCATCTCAAATTTTATGCAGGAGTAATTTTTTTTTTGGTCGATTAAAAAGGTTGATTGTTGAAAATAATAAGCCAAAATGAAATGTTTTATTATAATAAATTATTGAATTTCTGAAAATCCCACGATTCTCTAAGGTTAAATACCTTTGTTCAGTTATTCCGCCTGAAATAGAATTTCTAGGAAGGAGGTTGACAAATATAAAGAGGTTAAAAAAAGAAAAAAATGTTGAAACGTTTTCTTTCAGTATTTCCTCACGCTCGGGTTATTTTTTAGAAGAATCATTTTCATATTTATCATATTTTACAACGAGTATGAATCGAACAATACCGTGTTCAGCGACTGAAAAGAAGGGCATTGGAGTTGAGGATAAGGTTTTGTCATATTTTCCGAGAGGAGGTTGCTATTGATGATAGAGAAGAAAGGATTGCGTGAAAGTAGAACATTGTCAAGGACCTCGTGTTACGTAGGTCGGTCTGTCTGTCGCCTTTTCCTTTCCCGAGCATTCATCTACTTTACAAAGGATCAAACCTTGGCCAGTGAACCGTATACTGCCCTCAGGTATTGCTTACTGGGATACATCATGCTTATAAAACAGTTATCAGACATTTTTCCTGGGCATTAGGATGTGGGGAAAAATCGTCGTAATTGGAAGAAGTTAATCAATGTCGTTTTATCCATACACTAAAGCTATAAACATGTTTATTTCAAATTATTTTAGCGCTTGGAGAATTTAAATAAATTCAAAAAGATCCCACTAATTCAACTTCTATTTTTTTGCCGTAAGCCCACGACCCTTCAGTATCCATTAATAATAAATATTTCTTTCGCCCAAGTAGAAAAGATCAGATACCTACAACCCTAACTTGACTAACTTCTAACTTGGAATTCTAGAACAAGACTGAAATGGCAAGAAACTGCATCCGGTTTCTTCAACACTTTCTAGACAAACGCTCAGAACCATGAATGAGCTCTTTATTCTCTATGAATGAAGTCAAACTTAAATAAATTTAATGTTTCATATGTTATTGATTTGGTTAGAACCAGGGCACTAAACATTCCATGACAAACTACTATTTTCTATTCTAGAGAGCGGCGTGGTCTAGTTTATGGAGTACTAGTGTACTATTATCTGGGTCCCGGGTTCGAACCTCGGGTGAGGAAGAATTATTTATTCTGTCATTTCAGCCGTGGAGCGACCATGGGGTATAGAGACGTTCCTGGGTCACACCTAGCCTTTATAAAGTGGGTATCTGAAATAAGGGGAAAACCTGGCGGCTGAACGAGATCAAGGCCTAATCACTAAACACTAAAACTGTACAAATCTCTATACGTACCGAACCCAAGACACTTTATAGATTATAGAGGAAGTTTTGTTGTTATTATTATTTTTTTTTTTAAATCCTTGCTTTCTCTACAATTTCTAATAATCCTGGAAAGAATATGGCTGCGAAATATTCTGATTTTACATAGTTTTGGCAGGTTTCCAGTGGTTCTCTAATTGTATATCACCCACT
Organism: Piezodorus guildinii; assembly: GCA_023052935.1. Lineage (NCBI taxonomy): Eukaryota > Metazoa > Arthropoda > Insecta > Hemiptera > Pentatomidae > Piezodorus > Piezodorus guildinii. Next base: position 73,473,296 of record CM041296.1, read on the forward strand.
ATTTATAATATACTCAAATTTATTTAATGTTTTTATTTTAATAGCGTTGTAAATTTGAATTTGTTGTAAAGTTTTGTCTTTAAAATCTCTCAAACACAGCAGCCTCTCCTGTAATTTAACGCGTTCAAACAAATAGAAAGATATATAAGATAGATATACAAATAGAATAAATATTGAGTAGAAAAATTAAATTTAATTATATCCTTATCTCTTGTCAAGCTTAAGATCGTCTTTAGTTCTTCAGTTTGGATTGTTTTTTTATATATATTTTTTTAATTCAGAACTAATTGCCACACTCTGGGGATTAATTATTATAAGATAAATTTATATTGATATATAATTTAAATTTATTATGAAATGTTAGACCATTATTCCACCTCTTTTACCTTCTAGCAGCCATCCACAGATTTTTGGTCTATAACCATCGTTTCCGGTTGGGGATTTTATGGTGGCTTGAGAAATCAGGTAAAACATACTCACCTTGTATAATAATAATAATTTATCTATTATATTCCTATGTTTTTTTTAGATATTCGGTTGCTAATTTTCAGTCAATCTTTGAAAAAATATATACAGTGAGTATTTAATTAGTTAACATGACATTTCTTTTGCTTCGTTGACTTAGGACAAATGTAGTGCATTGTTGGATTTTTTTCATTTTTATAAAATATAAATAAATGAAATATAAAATTATTAAACCGTCATAATTTAGATGTATTGAAAATATTTGTAAGTTTTCAAGCTCCTCAAACGATAAATTTTTATATTTACTAAGAAACTATTTTATCCTTTATAACTAGATATAACTGTTATTTTATATCAGAAACAGCAGCTTAATGTAGTAAAATATATTAAATTGGTGGCTGAAATAATATACATGGTAATAACGACTCTGTGAACGATAATTAAAATTATAGAAGAAACCATGATGATAAAATAACATGATTAAATGCATGTTTCATTGGCACTATTCTAACCTCAGCAAACACCCAGAGTTGATCACTGTTTATGAATTATTATTAGATTATAGAGCTGTTCAATTAATTACAGTGCAAATGAGAAATTGTAAATAATAAGATTCTTACGAAATGCAGAGACAAACAAAAAACTGAAAAAAGTAACGAAAGTAAAGCAGTTACGTATTTTAAGTGGTTTTTCTAATTAAAGATTTCTTTAAAGCTTATAATGAAGAAAAATTAGTTTGCGTGTTTCTAGTTCTACAAAGCAAGACGACATTTTTCAGGTAAAATTAATTAACACCTCGCTAAAAGTTCCAATTCGAAAAAGTAATTTTCTCAGTACTCATAACCATCTAGATTAAAACATTCTCGATTAAATTAAGAGAATCCTCACACAAGACTGAAACGACAAGAAACTGCTCGAAGATATCGATTACTACAACACTTACTAGACAAACGTTCAAAACTTTTAGTATATTACAAAAGACTCATTTACATCACTATTATCAGACCTATTTGGACATGTGGAATCTAGCTTTTGTGCTCTACGAAACCATCTTATTTCTTCCGCATCCAGTTCTTACAATCCAAAATCCTGAATGCCTCTTATTTTGTTACAAATCAACCCCGTGGTTGCTAATCCTCTTTTCATTCTAAACTCCCTGTCCATACAAGCCCACATGTCCGTAACTCATCTTCCTCATATAACCCTGATAACCCTCCAAGGCGACTGAAAAGAAGGTGGCCTCGGGACCTACTGAGTTAAAATATTTAGTGAAGTGCTTCCACTGGAGAGTTCTTTCTCATGACATTTTCATGACTTTTTTTTTTTCATTTCTCAAATTTACTTATTGTGTTCTTTAGTACAGTTGTAAATTACTATAAATAAATTTTTTTTAAAAATCAAGAGGAGAATGATTTTTTTTTATTTTTTTTTTTTTTATCTCCTTTAGATGAAAAGTGGCCCTGAAGAAAATAAAAATTGAGCACGTACAACAAGGCAGGTTAACTGAAAGAGAAAACTGAATGCGTGTTTTTAAAATTGTATACTTAATTAATAAAGCTCTTAATTTATGTCTTTGTAAATCATTTATATTATCGGTATATTATTTATTATATATTTTGGAATTGTAATTTTTAAAAACGCTGCCAATTATTATACAACGGCTAATTATTTCCGATTAAGATGTAGATGAGTTAATCAAAGAGCTTAGAAAAAGCGGACCATCAACACTGTCAATTCGTCGTATATTTAAGGAAAATAGCAAATATTCACTACTATATCTCTGATATTCGCTATTTTGTTTCAATAATTCAATGATAATAAAATCTGATAATAAATTCAACGAAATTTCTTTTGAAAATAAAAACAATTTTTATCAGTTTGGTTTCTAACTATCTTGAAACGTATGACCTCGAATTTTTATATTGGTTTTTTTTTATTTTTATTTTTGTAGATAATAAAGGTTCATTGTTGAAAAAAATAAATGCAAAGTAGTTATTTTGGTTTATTATTTTCTATAATGAATCTTTGCGATCGACAAAACAATTAAAATAAATTATTCACCCATACGTTTCAAGATACGTAGAACTCCTTTGTTCGTCGTCTGCCGTACGCCATCCACGGCATTTCTTCTAAACTACTTGATCAATTTTTTTGAAATTGGCCCAAAAAATACTAGTTTATCCAACGATGATCCTAACACCTAGACGTTGTTATCAGCTGGTAATTTTTAAGATGGCGGCCGATTAAAAGTGATTTAATTCAATAAATTAGTTATTAAAAAAAAAAAAAAGTATATTTGTGTTTAGTAACCAAAAAAACGCGGATAATTATAAGAAAAAAAAGCAATTGAAATTTAAATTATAATTAAGCCTATAACTGAGTTGTTTCTGAAAATATAGAAAACTTTTATCATTGTTTTTTAACCAAAAACCGCGATTAATTATTTGTTTAATAATATACGAGGAATTGTAGAAGTGATGGTCCGTCTTTCTTAAGCTGTCTTATCAACTCATAACTAAGCACATTCCTACAAAGCTTAATACATTTTTATATCTTAACAGTACCCGAGTTTACAAAAATAATTTGGGTTAGAGTGGGTTATCATGCCTTGAACAGCAACCACAGATGACCAGAAACATAGAGCCCTTAAGTCGGCATTTATCCTCCGCCCTCATCCCCAGGCCCGAGAAACCCCCGTTTAGCTTTCAATGGGGAAGTAGGAGTAGATAAAAAAAAAAGTTTAAACAGATAAAGAAAAAGACTGATCAAGATTAAATGGTTAATACTTTTTTTATGACGTAAAACTTTAAATTCCAACAACATCCATAATGGTTAATGAGTAATCTCCATACTGTCCAATGATACATCCTTGGCCATCATAAACGATTCCGCAAGACCCGAACCTGAGGCGTCTTCTTAAAATATCAGGCGTAATGTACAGAACTAGTAACTATCAAAACACATTCATACTTATGTACATCCAGATGTATTTGAAAACATATTTGCTTAAATAATAATAAGAATAATGCCACGAACCGGTCTGAATAGTATGCCAGTATGCCTGAACAGTATGCCTCTAATTGTCTATTAAATCTGTATTTAATTTTTTCTTACTCCCTTCTCGGGCTTGATTACTTGATCAGCATTTTTCTTTTTTTTTTTTTATGGGGGTATTTTTACACTTGGTTATTATACGTATCATAAAGATTTAAAAGAAAATTACAAAGAGCTTTAGTAAATGTAAATACTACTATTTTGTTCCCAAACTTTAATTCAACTAATATTTTATGTAAAACCCAGCAGAGTCAGAGCAGACATTGTCCACTCAAGCACCAACTTCTGCCAGGTGCTCATGACATGGATCTGAATTTAGTTGGAGTCCAGTTTGAGGGGTAATGTTAGAACCCAGGTATAACTTGGCAACATTTGCATGTAGTCTGTCCCCTTCCAGGCTATCTCCGAGTTTGATTCCAGATCCCACACATCAACTGTTCGGGAACTTTCAAGCTATAACTCCGCACAATTAAGGTCAAAACAACTTCATGTGGGAAGAAATTAGGTCAATTTTGATTTATAAACCACTTCTACAAATTGGATAAAAAAAAACACCCTGTAATAGATGACATAAAAGAAACATTAAATGACTAAAAGGCTGGATCTAAATGATGATAAAATAAAAATTACTTCTATTTCACTCAATAAAATCAAATACGGTTTCCTTATTTGACGTGTATATGTCTATTATTTTATAGTAGTTTTTTCCTAAATGGACTAGCACAGTGGTTCATAAAAAGTGGTCGAAGGACCTCTAGTGACCCGCAGATGATGTCCTAGGGGTCTGCGAGATGTCACTGGAATATAATTGTACATTATCGTAAACTTTTTTTGAGCCCTAGCCTGTTAAAAGAATTAGATATGTTTTATACGGAAAAATTTGACATTCTAACTTATATAATTAACATGAGCTATGTATAATTAACAGCTTGTGATCTCTGACAGGTGACTTCTACTGTACAATAACAACTTCAAAATTGGTCATTTTATAATATTGATTTATGAGCATAAAGAATGGATATTTCAAATAATATAATAATCAATATTTGATTAATTTATGAGTGCAGCGGAAGCTTCACGCGCTCGCCCACAGGTAGAGCTAGCGAAGCTTACACAAAAGGCACGGCCAGACAACGAAAAACTTTTTATTCAATAATATTGTATATTTTAAATTAGTAATACCATTCTGATCAGCTGATGCGCTCGATGATAACAGTCATACTTTACTTCTCTTCCTTTTATTTTTAATTCTTATCTCATTATTTATTTATTATTATTTTTAATCAATGAGATATATTCATCAAGTGATGTCCTCGAAAGCTACAAGGTTCGAACTCGTCTCCCACAAAACAGAGACGCCGTGAAAATAATAAATAAATGATTCCACCAGCGTCCACTTCAGCTACCTCATTAGGATCTGAACCACAGCCTAGCACATCATCACAAGGAATAACTGATGAATCGCCTATTTTTACACCGAACGCATTTCAGATCGTCCAAATTGAAAAAGAAACAATGGAATCTTCTCCTATAACCAGAGAACCCCAACCTCCGCCAATATCCGTTAAATACATTAAAATATTCCTTAGGAAACCATTTCATTCTAGGTGCAGACTTGAACGCTAAGAACCAGCAATGGGGTTCCAGATCCACGAATTGTTGTGGGCGGAATTTACAATCTGCACTCAATTCTAGCCGTTTCAACCTCCTACCTCCTAATTTTCCCCAACCTACTGGCCAACTGATCCTAACCGTAATCCTGACATCCTTGACTTCTTCATTCACAGCGGATTAGGCTCCCTAAACATGTCGGTGGCCGGCATTGATGAACTATCCTCTGACCATAGTCCATTGATCCTTAAAGTATCCCTAACTCCTATTCCTAAACCCATCCCACCGTCATTTATCAGAGGACCAGTCAACTGGAACCTTTTTCGCCAAATCCTGACCAATGAAATTGACCTCAGAGTGAACCTCAAAACTCCAGATAACCTTGACGATGCCGTATATTCCTTCACCACCGCTATTCAACAAGCTGTTTGGACTGCCTCCTGTCCCAAGCACTCCCAGATAAGTCATTACCAAAACCATTTACCACAAAACCTCATCGACCTCAACCGCACCAAACGCCGATCCAGATCCTTATGGCAACGCACCCACCATCCCACAGATACTCCTATAACTTTTATTGTAGACAAATAAAGATGGAGCTGGTTACTTTCCGTTCCCAATCCTTTAGTTCCTTCCTTTCTTCTCTCAATTCCCAGTGGAATGTCACCAAGAAAATTCTAAAATCCCATCATATTTCCCATTCCCTCCGTCGTAGTAATGGTTCCTGGGCTGCGTCTGATGAAGACAAAGCCGAGGAACTTGCCAAATACCTTTCCGAAGTTTTCACACCTCATCCAGAATCCTATCCAAACCACACTGCAGTAGTAGAAGAGCTCCTTCGGTCTCCAATCCAACTTTCATTACCTCCTAAAGCAGTTAATCCCTCTGAGGTCAAATATCTGCTCCGAAAACTTACACTCCGTAAATCTCCTGGATACGATTTCTCACTCCTCAGATCCTCAGACAGCTTCCATCTAAAGCCATTATATTCCTTACCTATATTTACAACTCCATTTTACGCACAACCCATTTTCCTCTCTTATGGAAACATTCCACTATAATCCCCCTCCTAAAACCAGGTAAACCTTCTAACGCTACGACATCATATAGACCTATTAACCTACTCCCAATTCTTTCAAAAATCTTGGAAAAATCCTTCTTAAACGAATATTACCTTTATTAGAATCAAACACTATTCCTTCCCATCAGTTTGTATTTCGTTCCCAACATTCAACCGTTCAGCAAGAGCTCAGAGTCGTTGACCATATTTCCTCTGCCCTTAAGAACAAGGAGTGCATTTCTGGACATAACGCAAGCATTTGACCGGGTGTGGCACTCGGGATTACTCTTCAAACTCAAAAACCATTTACCCCAATCCTTATACCTAGTCCTCCGATCCTATCCATCAAACCGCTCCTTTCAAGTTCGTTGTGGTGCAGAATATTCCAATTAGTATTCAGTCGAATCCGGTGTTCCTCAATGCAGCGTCCTTGGTGCTATCCTCTACAATATATACATGGCTGATATTCCTGTTTGCCCTAATACCTTCCTTGCGACGTACGCTGATGACACAGTCATCCTATCCTCTCACTTAGATCCTGATATTGCATCCATAGGCCCCCAAACGCACCTTTCTCAAATTGAAGATTGGTGTAACAAGTGGAGAATCAAAATCAATCAATCCAAATCCAAAAATGTCACCTTTACCCTTCGAAGACAATCCTACCCTCCAGTTCTCTTTAACTCTATTCCGCTCTCTTTCTCTGACACAGTCCGGTATCTTGGCTTCCTTCTAGACAAAAGACTACCTTGGAACCCACATACTAGACTTAAACGACAAGAACTTAATCGACGATTTGGCCAATTTTACAGACTACTGAACAGAAATTCTAAACTATCCATAGAAAACAAACTGCTAATATACAAGACAGTACTGAAACCTATCTGGACGTACCGACTTGAACTGAGAGGGACCGCCAAATTTTCTAACATCAAACTCATTCAATCCTTCCAATCCAAAGTCCTCAGAACTATAGTCAATGCTCCTTATTATGTCACCAACCATACCTTACACCATCAAAATTCTCTAAACTCCAACAGAACCTTATCCATCACCCGAAATCCCCTAGCTTAATCCTTATCCAACTCCACGCATCCTTACCATCCCCCTAGAAGATTGGAAAGGCAGTGGCTTCGAGATCTCTTGTAACATGTATATTGGAGTTCTATCATTGGCTAGATTCTCCACTCACGTGCTGTATGCTTGAGGATTGTACATAGGTATGAGTAGGTATGAGGTTCAAGCAACTGTTTCAAGATAATATCCTAACCGCTGCTGTTGAGCTTCTACCTCACAGGACATTCCCTTAAAGCCAGTCCCCTCTGTTAATTGGTTGGTGCGGGATCGCCCCTTGCCTGGCAGGGTAACCTTATAGTACCGTGTGCTGCGGTACATGTTTCTACCATAGCGAACACCATTCTCCATCCTACTCTCTTCCTATATAGAATACGCATGGTTGAAGTTTTCTGTGATCCCATCTCATCCATAATAATAACCAGAACTCGACATGGGTATTGGGAGATTTATCTATCTTGTAATAGTTTAAAATTTTCGTCATTCAATCTTTCGCGGACTAAAGTAACCTTCTAAAGCCTGAAACTTTTTTATTTATTTTTGTTACCCTACAGAATCACTTCTGTCATGCTGAGTTTTTGTAGTGGTTTTTCGCATGAGCTGTACGTAATACGGTGAAGCCCACTAAGCATTAGTATCCTTTGCCAAAGAATGATTGGCTGAAGGAGCTTACGAAAATTTTTGTTTGAAATTGCTGGGCTACCCAAAAGTAGTAAATTAGTTTAAACTCTTTACGGTCTCAAATATCATCTTATTGAAATAGTCTAATAAGAATCATATATCGAATTTTGAAAATGTCTTCATTAAATAACCTTTACTTTTTTCAAAGATTAACTAACAAGAAATTACTGTTACTCATTATTAGGAAAGATAAATAGTATGAACTATGAAAAAATTCGATGATTAGCTAAAGAAGAAAAATTAGAATTACGTTGACAGGTTATGGTTATGTTATTAATATAAACTTAAAATGCATCGTCCATCGTCCATCAAAAGAAAATCTGAAAATTTAATAGAATAAATGTGATAAATCAATAGACCAACCTAAGTGATTGCTGAAGATAATAATTTGTTTTGTTACATTATTCATAGAAACATAAAAATTTCGTTAAAAATTGAATGAAACTTTTATTATTTTAATTTTTTTTTTAAATCATTTCAAATAGACATAAGTAGAAGTTGTGCGATTCCCTAATGAGATATTTTTATATTAACTATTATTGAGTATTCCTACTATAAGTATATTAATTGGACTAATAGTTAATTCATATTATAAAAGAAAATATGAATGTATTTAGATGAAAAATGAGAACAGGAGGCGGAGCATGATGCATGAGTTATTTTTCTTTTTAGAACTTCTGAGTTAAATAATCAAGTAATTAATTTGGAACTGTCAATAGGAGAACTATTTCGAGTATTGAAGAAGTAAAATTGTAGAAATAGGTCTAGTTCATTTTCTTGGTTTTAAATTATTTTATATTTTAAGTCTATCCAACACATATTTTATAGTATGTTAGCAAAAAAGACCTCTTGGTAACATTCATAAACTTGAAAAATTTGAATGATCTTACAGTTTTAGCTCACTTAATTTATTTATTTGTACAAGAAATAAATTAAAACTTATTATAAGGAATGCTGGACCCACTAAATAGGACCGGTATTAAGGGGAAATTCAATTCTAGCTGCGGTTGAGATGGGGCAATGCAGTTGGTATACCTGGCATTTTCATATAAATCGCCTTGTCAGTTCCCTTTCCTCAGCAGGGCCTCACATTAAAAAGATCTGTCCTAGCTAATCCTCCTCAGTTAATAAAGAAGAGTGTACAGAGCATGTCGGGTTTAAAAGATTATTTGTAGCTCTGTTACAAAGTTTTATGTAGTGATTGACTTAAAAAAAAAAAAAAAAAAAAAAAAAAAAAAAAAAAAGGAATAATGAGAACTAGATCTTCTAAATAAAACATTCAAGAAACAATATTTTCTTGTTATTTATCGTATTTATTCTTTAATTGATGATAATTATGAAATAGGTTAAACGAACCTGATTATTTTTTTTGGAATCATATTTCTTGTTTAAATAGAATTTCTGATACCTTGAAGCAGAAGTATTTCAATTATATTTACACTCCATAAATAAGTGGTTGTGAAAAATAAACCAATGATATAGTATAGAACAGAAAAATCTGTTTGTAACCAAATAATGAAACTAACTAGAGCTGAAAATAAGTGGGCTAAAATAGTTACAACATATTCTGTAGGTTAATGGACAAGAGCCTGTTCTACTAACACTGTAACCTGAAGGCGCAGAGCTAGGCATTTATTCAACACTTCCTGATAATCACAGTTTAGTATCCGTAACGCCTGGATAGGTTATGATCTCCATACAGCAGATCTTGATGCTCTTAAGTTATTTTTTTTCACTTTATTTATTGATTCCCAAAAGGGCTAAAAAAAAAATTAAAATAATAACACGCCAGGCATGAGAAAGGACAGTATCCGGAAGCAAGTATTCCCTCCCTTTTTTTTTAATGTATATTTGTCCAGGATGTTTAACATAATTGAAACTCCTAAAGTTACGTTTCCAGGTATGTCGTGTCAGACTGTTAATGATGCTATCGTTATTTGATTAGGGGCCATTTGTATGGTTTGTAACTAGAGCTAACTTAACTCTTGCTTAACGTCCGAAAGGGGTAGCTAAGATTATCTATACCTCTTAGTTTTATGCAAAATCTACGATGAAGAGTTATCACCGGAAGACGTCTGCTAAGGAATTTCCCTCCGCACACCCGGGCATGTTGGTTCTGTTGTGGAGAGACGGAGAGACGGATTGGTGGTCTCTATGGCTGGAGTGATGGTTCCAGTGGCTGGAATGTGGTCTCTGTTGCCTACCTGACAGCTTGATGCTTGTCAAAACTGGAGCAGGGAGAAACTGTAATTCTATTTCATTGATCTCTGATAACCGTTGCAACGTCAAATTTCAGCAATTTAGTGATGGAGCCATCGGAACATATTTATTAAAAATTGTTTCGTGCGATTATTTTATATTATAACTATGCTCGCGGTCTCAAACATCCTAATGGATTTTTTTTTTTTCTTCAAAAGGAGCTTAGGAGATTGAAAACTATACATAGCGATGATACTGCAAATCACCTTGAAGTCGGCCACAAAACTTGGTCCTAACTAAAAACTTTTTTTCCAATTATAACAACATTTGGAAGAAAAATTTCTTACTTTAACCTAATAAATACTCTCTATTTTTTTAAATTTATTGTTGTTGTTTATTCAACTGTTGGTTGTTGTAAGTACTTCTGTAGGTTTCTGTTGTTTACGTACCAAAGAGCTGTCGTTATGAGTCATAAAATTTTGGATTGAAATATTGCAGTTTTTGTATGTGAATCTTTTTTGCTGAACCTAAAATCTGTGAAGCGTAAGTCCATATTAGCTTAAGCAGGTATGTTTATGTTTTCAGTTTTTGTCTAATTACATTAATTATTTTTTCTTAATATTGTTTTTAAAATCTTGCGGACTATATGTAAGACTATAACTTGTAATATACTGCACGGTGGCAACACTGCTTTCAATGTTACAATATTCTTATGTTTGTTTCCTTATTTTATTAATGTTATAATATTATTAAACCGATAACATTTTTTTTTTTATTACTGCTTTGGTTTTTATCTCGGTTTTTAACTATCCCAGAATAAGGCCCTTCCTTTAGTCCGAAACGTCGACAAATAAATAAAATAAATATATCCAATTAGTGTGATTTCTTGGTAACCCTTATCCACCAAATTTTATATTCTGTAGCCTTGAATTTCATATAAAGTATGCATAAAAAAAAACTTTTTACATTTCGGCTGGTTATGAAAATAAATAGACATGTAATAACCTTAGTTTTAGGCTAAATTTATAATGTTCAATACTATAAAAGTGTTCTAATGAAATTAAAAATACATATTTCTTTTAGCATAAATCATATTACTAATAAATCTATAACTGAGATTATCGTTCAGTCAAGGTAAATACGTTTATACACATTTGAACTAGATTCAGTCACGTTCCGCCTTGTATTCGCAAAGCTTAGTTCGGGAGATCTCTCGATTCGATTTGGTAATATAAATCAACTAGTGCATCTGTTCTTGCTTCGCACGGGTGCAATTTGAATGAGGTGTCATTTATGTTAAAAAAAAAAAACGCTCTTTTTGACAGATTTAGAGTTTATCGCTTAGAGAGTTTTAGTTCATCGTAACGAGAAGGGCAATTATCAAGAAAATAAGATTATTTTAGAACGTTGTTCAGTATTATAATTTATCAGAGGCTGAAATGAAAAACATGAATAAAAATTGTTTGTTTTTTTTCTCTTTATATCTATATTCACTCCTGTCAGAATCTATCTGACAATCAGCAAATGGGCTGTACAAATTGAGATCAGGCATGGTAGGCATGAAGAAGGAAAATGCCCAGCAGCACCCCTTCCATGGCTTTATTTTATCCGAGGAGGTTCCTCATCCAGCCTCTCTTTAGCCTTTTTCTGACATGTCGTTAATCAGTCTATTGTCGTGTCCGTTAAGTTTACAGTGAAAACGAGTATAAAGTGTTTGTATATGTTTGTCAACTGTTGGTTGTTGTAAGTCCGTATGTAGGGTTCTGTTGTTTACGTACCAAGGAGCTGTCGTTTCAGTCTTAAAATTTTGGATTGAAATGATTGCTATTTTTGTATGTGAGTCTTTTTTGCTGAACCAAAAATCTGTGAAGCGTAAGTCCATATTGGCTTAAGAAGGTATGTGTATGTATTCAGTTTCTGTCTAATTTTTAATTTTGAAGATTTAGATAAAAGTGAGTATAGTTCTTTCAGTCGGTGGTTAAGAGTCTGTCTTTTCATCATGAAATGTGGGCCCCAAGTCATGCTACGATCGAGTGTCAGTCCTAGGTAATGTACAGAGTTGGTCTGAGAATTCGGCTGTTGTCGATAAAAATTGGTGGTCAAGTGTTTTTTCGTAGTGTGAACGTTACGTGTTTTGACTTGTCGTGATTTAAACGAATTTTCCATAGCTTGTACCAATTTTGTAGTATCATAAAATGATTTTGTAGAGTCAGTGAGGCGAGTATAGGATCGTCGTTTGATGTTAAAATTGCAGTATCGTCCGCGTAAGTTGCAGTCAATGTGGTGGGGTGAGTTGGTATGTCATTTGAGTATACAATGTACAGTAGCGGAGCAAGTATCGATCCTTGCGGTACTCCTGCCAAGACTGGTCGGATTGAAGAAGTTTCTGAGACCTGCCGAACTGAGAAAAACCTATCAGAGAGAAAAGAGTGTATAATAAGATAGTATGTGCAAGGTTTTTGTTTATTTTTTGTTATAATTTTTTTTTTTTTTTATTCGTATATATTACAATTTGTCATAATAGACAATAATAATAGTGCTACAGGATCTGATTCATACAATATTTACAATATAAACAAAAGGAAAGTCAAATTACATAAAATTAAATTAAAATAAATAAACGTTGTATAATTAATATAATTTATTGAAGAAATCATATAATTGATAACAGAAAAATTAATTTCTCCACATAAAGAAAACTTGATTGCAATTTATTTTGTCGGAAAATAAAGAAATAACACAGGTCATTATATCTCTATTTTATATTTCAAATAAATTATTTTAAATTAATTTTTAAGGTTTAATTTAGTTTTCATGGGAATACTATTTATTTTACAATGAAAGATCTGTTATAATGAAATAATATAAAAGTTGAAATAATTAATAGCAATGTTAGCTTTTAGTTATATAATAATTCACCATGTATTTCAACAACTTAGTTACGATTTGGTAAATAATAATAAAAGAACATTACTAGAACTACCATCAATCAGCTGATGCGCTCGATGATAACAGTCATACGTTACATCGTCTCTCAGATTGTTGCTTTTTTCAGTAGGAATTCGCTTTAATTCAGTCTGGAGAACATCACTAGACCTCAGGAATACTACGGCAGTTAATTGGAGAAATTTCGGTAAGCAAAGTTATAATTTACTTTGTACAATCACGAAAAAGTGAAAGGAGGGTCACTGATCAGCTGATTGCCGCTAGCTCGGCAAGCTCGGGCTTGCTTTTCTTTAACTTTCTTTTATCTTTAATTCTTATCTCATTATTTATTTATTATTATTATTATTATTATTTTCTTAATCAATGAGATATTTTCATCTAGTCATGCCCTCAAAGTCTGCAAGTAAAAGATCTAGATCTGCAGGTTCAAACTCGTCTTCCACAAAACAGAGACCCCGCCGTGAACAAAATAAAAAAATGATTCCACCAGCTACCGCGTCAGCTACCTCATTAGGATCTGAACCACAGCCAAGCACATCATCACAAGGAATAACTGATGAATCCCCGTTTTTTACACCGAATCCATTTCAGATCCTCCAAAATGAAAAAGAAACCATGGAATCTTCTCCTATACCCAGGGAACCACTACCTCCACCAATATTTGTTAAAAATATTAAAAATTTTAAACTGATGTGTGCGCATTTAAACAAAGTAACTGATCCCAATAGTTATTATTGTATAAGTAGAACCAATGATACTAAAATATCTCCGACTACTGCTGAAACCTCCGAGTTGTAGACCATATTTCCTCAGCTCTTGAATGCAAACAGTATTGTTCTGGTGCGTTTCTGGACATTGCGCAAGCATTTGACCGGGTATGGCACACTGGATCACTCCTCAAGCTGAAAACCCATTTACCCCAGTCTCTATACCTCATTCTCCGATCCTATCTCTCAAACCGTTCCTTCCGAGTTCGCTGTGGTGAAGAATTTTCTAACCTTTATCCCGTTGAGGCCGGTGTTCCTCAAGGCAGCGTCTTGGGACCCGTCCTCTACATCCTTTACACTGCCGATATTCCTACACATCCTGATACCTTTCTGGCAACTTTTGCAGACGACACCGCCGTCCTATCATCCAGTTCCAATCCTGAAACAGCATCCTTAAACCTTCAGAGACACCTTTTCCTTATCGAACACTGGTGTAATAACTGGCGTGTAAAGGTGAACGAAGCCAAATGTTAACACATAACCTTCACTCTTAGACGGAAATCCTGTCCGCCAGTTTATTTCAACTCATTACCAATTCCTCTCTCAGATACAGTCCGGTATCTTGGCTTACTGTTAGACAAAAGATTGAATTAGAACCCACATACAAGACTTAAAAGACAAGAACTCCACCGACGATTCGGACAGTTATACCGACTACTCAACAGAAAATCTAAACTTACAGTTGACAACAAATTATTAATCTACAAGAGAATACTGAAGCCCATTTGGACCTATGGACTTCAACTGTGGGGGACAGCTAAACGTACTAACATCAAACGCATTAAATCCTTTCAATCCAAAGTCCTCCGTACAATAGTAAATGCTCCTTAGTATGTCTCCAACTATACCTTGCACCACGACCTTAATGTTCCATTTATTTCAGACCTAATTCCATCCAAATTTTCCAAATTCCACCAGAACCTATTTCATCATCCTAATCCTCTAGCTCAATCCCTATCCAGCTCCACTCATCCATACAACCCACCTAGAAAGTTGAAACGGTAGTGGCCCCGCGACCTTTTGTAAATATATTGGAGTTCTAGCACTGGCTAGATTCTCCACTCAATGTGATGTATGTATGAGTGTGTGTATGTGTATATAGGTATAAGTGAATTCTTGACTATTGTATTAATTCATTATTGTGTATATATTTTATTGTAATTTTATGCCGTGTAAATATTGTATGAATGTAGTATGTATGATATCTTTCAGCACTACTATTAATGTCCAAATCGGGACAGATTGTAATTTTACTCAATAAAAATTGTTGTTGTTTGAAAAAAAAAAAAAAAAAAAGAACTACCATAACCTCCCGCATTGCCAACAACATATGTTCATGAGTTCATGGGCTTACAAAATTTTCTTTGAATAAAAGAATTCACTTAAGACAGATTTTAGTGTAAATACTTCCTAAACTTTATATTTATTTAGCTTTGGAAGTAAATTTTATTATAATAAATCAAAAATTAATTTGATAAATGTAATTATATTATGTCACTTGCTTTCATTTTAGCATAGGCGATCAGTTTTCAAATTATAAGATAACAGATAATATCAAAACTATCAGTGATGAAAAATATTCAAAATCAAAAAGCTCATTATTTCTTTTTAACCTTGTTTAGACGAAGTATCAGTCAGTAAGGTTAAAGACACCTATTAAATGATTAAGGTGCTTTCAAGAATACTTCATTAATTTGTTCAAATTTTATTTCGATAAGAGCTAATTGCTAATTAATTTCGTTTAATTATGATTTGATTAAGAGATAGGCCTTTTCTTCTTTTTTTATATCCTCTTATTATCTCAATGTTGAGAGGTTGACAACTCGAAATTATATTTAGTACACTCTTGATTCAACAAGAGCTCAGCTGAGAAATGCATGATTATCGATAATTACTCATTATTTTTTTAATTTGATATTGCAGTTGGAAATTTTAAGAATAAATCATACGTGTTTCAATAACATGGCTCTTGAAATAAATATTACAATTATTAATGTCTGATTCATGAAACTAGATGACATTTTACTGATTTGACTTATACAATTTCAATATTCTTAGAATAAAAAAAAAAATTGTTTTGTATATTTAGAAACAGATATTGGTTTTTCTGAAAAGTTCAGTGTTGGATATATTATTGATATGGTATCATGATGATTGAAGCTTTTAGGGGATTACATTGATTCAACATCATATAGAAATAACAAAATTCAAAATTCACGAAATCAAGTAGTTAAACATATCTTCCACACGTATTTGTTTCAAATCGATTTAAGAGTTGTTAATATATAGGTTTAATACATTTATATTAAATGTGAGGTTTCTGAACAAACTTAAAACTCCATTTTTTTTTTTAGTTCACCTGAGGAGGATTTCTTCAAACTTCTCAAACCATATATGATAATTCAATGATTATGAATAACAACAGTCTCATTAAGTTTCACTCTGTTGACAAGCAGTGTTTTATTAAATTTAATTTTATGGAACCTCCAGTTTATTTAATTTTTAAAAATTTTACTATTTCATCGAGGATCGAATCATATGTAAAATTTCAATTATTTTCTGTTCTTTTTTGTAATTATTCCCGTTTTTTTTTGTTCGTTTTTTGGTAAAAAAAAAACTAATATATTTTTTCTCTATCGTTAAAAACAACTGAGTTATTAAATTAAATTACTTTTGGTAGGCAGCCATTTAAAAGATAACCAGCTGATTTCAACGACTAGGTGTAAGGATCATTCTTGCAGACCCTAGTATTTTTGTAGCGAATTTCGAAAAAAATAGGTCCAGTAGGACGATGGACAAACAGTTTTTTTTTTTTATTCCTTATTCTGATTCTACGTATCTGGAAACGTAAACACTCAAATGTTGAGAGAAAGTAATTTTATTTTATTTTTTTGTCCGATTACAAAGGTTCATTATTTAAAAAAATAAACCGAAACGCTGCTAATTATTACACAATATTTTATTATTTCTAAATAACTATATTGGGGTAAAACTGTTTATTGATTTTGCTGTATTTTCAATAGTAACCGAGTTTTTGTATAATTGCATCTATTATAGTTTTTTTCTTGAATATATAAACATTTTTTTTCTCAAATCAAGAAATGTTGCGGACAAACTATTTTTGCGGGGCCTGGGGAGCAATTTTTTTTTTTTTTTTTTTGTTCGCTTATAAAGGTTCAGTAGTGAAAATAATAAACGAAAAAATAAATCAAATGAAGAACTATGAAGTATTATGTTACCAATGATATACATAGTTCAAACAAGGAGGTTTTCCATTGACATACTGGTACTAAAATTTCCTGAACTTCAAAAACGGATTCGATTAAGAATTCTGAGTAAGAAACTAATGTTATTAAATCAAGCTAATTAATCGAGCTAATTAATTAGTTCCAATAACAAGAATAAAATAGGTTTAATTTGTTTGCTGTTATTCACTTGCTAAAGGAAGAGAACCTTAATTGGACGACTGAACGAAATACTAAAGCTAAATTGAACGAATAGCTACAGAATAATTTTTACCTATCATAATATACACACACACCACACACACACACACACACATATATATATATATATATATATATATATATATATATATATATATATATATATATATATATATATATATATATACTTATTTCTAAATCATTTTATGCATTCGTACAATTGTAGAACGGAATAATCTTCTTGAGTTTTATTTATTTCATGACGTTCACTTGAAAAAATGAAAAACATACAGCTTTAAAAAAACAATTATCGTTATCAGACGACAATTGCATATTTGCAGTATTTTTTTATTTTCTGACTGAAAAAAACTGATAACCTCAATTATGTCCTGGTATAAAAGGTAGTTTAATATTTGGGAAGTTACATTTGAGTGGCTCGTCTCAAATTAACAACACTTGGTAAGTAAGTCAAACATTCAATCGGTACTACTGCTGATTTTATTAATGACATATTTCATGAAGTATAACATTGCTTTCAATTTCTATTTCAGAAAATGTTTTTCAAAGCTGTATTTTTAGCCTCCTTCTTGGCTTTGGCTGCTGCTGAACAATTCCCTTTGGTAAGAATATTTCGAAAGAATTTGTAAAACTAAAATTATAAATTGTGGAGGTAATTAGTTGACCGTTGAGAATTACTGGAAGGAATTAGTCCGGGTGGCGGTCATTAAATGAAACAACTAAATAGTTTCAACTATTTTATTGTTTGCCAACGGTGTTTCCATTCTCCCACCATGCGCCCTGATGATGACCTCAAAGGGGGTCGAAACGTTGGCAAACAATAAAATAGTTGAAACTATTTAGTTGTTTCATTTAATGACCGCCACCCGGACTAATTCCTTCCAGTAAAATTATAAATATTTATAGAGATTCATAAAATAATTTATAATTTAAGTTCCAGCAGAACCAGAACGACCAGCAGTTTTACGGACTGTACCAACAGCAGGGTCCTTACCCTACCCCATACCAAGTACCATACGCCCTTCAATACCAAGGATACCCATACCAATACCAAGGTTTTCCATTCCAGTACCAAGGACAATACCCATCCCAGTACCAAGGACAATTCCCATCCCAGTACCAGGGATTCTACCCATACCAGTACCAGGGACAGTACCAAGGACCATATACTTACCCTTTCCAGGGCCCATACACCTTCCCATTCCAGGGTTCCTACGGTAACCAGAACAGATTTCATAGCGTAAGTTTATGCTATTTTGTAAACAATATCTAAGTTTTTAAACTACACCGAATAATATATATTTATTAATGTATACTCTTATATTTCAGTTTCCATACTACTACAACCAACAGGCTACCGCTTAAGAAACGTAACAATTTTAAGAAATAGTCTAAAAAATTCTGAACAACCATTTACCTACAAAACTCAACAACTAAAAGGCGTATACAATTACTTCAAAATTCAATCGATTCAATGTAAAAAAAAAAAAAATAATTCTGTTGTACCATTTAACTAAAATATATTCCAAGTAATATTACTATAAGGTATTATTTTATTAATATACCCTTATTTAAAAATTTAAGCGTCATGTCACATTATTCAAGATGAAACATTAATTATATTAGTACACTATATTAATCTTTGTTTGAAACAACACATATCTCAAGGAGAGCCCGTGGCTGAGTGACTAGCGCGCTAGTCTCTCATGCTAGTCTTCATGCTACAGATTGCGAGTTCGAATCTCAGTCCCGGTGGGGATAATCAATAAGGATGTAATTAAACGGGGATACATTCACAGCCTCTACCCCGGGTATGTGAGACCCGTCAGCCAAATGGTGGCCTCTCACAAAATTAGGTGTAGGGAGTGCAGATGCTTAATTGCACCTAATTAATAGCTGAATTTTAAATTAAGTATGTCTATAGAAGTTATCTCATAAATGTCTAATGCTGTTATACATTTTTAGCAACTAGAATAGTTTATAGATATATTACAGTAGGAACTTTAGTATAACATAAAACCGATTAATTCGCAGCTGGACCTCAATAATGTTTCTTTTAATATTTTATTATGTTAATTCTTTTAAAACTAACAGTATTTTAGCATTACTATTATATTATAGAGATGGTTTGTAATATTACCTACTAAATATTTTACTCGTATATTAAGTTAATATACATTTTTTTCTTCTTCTTCCTTTTGCCTCTACCCCAGAAGGTCATTGAAACATAATGAATATCATCCTCTAGTATAGTAATTGGTTACTATCAGATAATTGAACAATTTCACTGATGTGTTTTCTTCATCTTAGAAAATGTCGGTTGTAGTTCCTGATAAACATAATTTTCGGCGTTTTGGTTTGTCGAGGAGTGGTTATTAGTATAGTAAGAGAGGGTCACAGAAGGCCTGGAAAAAGGTGTGTTTAATCTAAGAAGAGAGTAAGCTGAAGGACGGTGCCTGTAGAGATAAAAGCTCAGTCGAAACACTAGGATCGAGGTTACCCTGACAGATAGGAGGCTAATCCACACCTACCAATTAGAAGAGAGGACAGGCGTATAAAGGAATGCCCCGAGTGGTAGAAGCTCTCGGCCACGCAGAAGACAGCTCATAGGTATGAAAGGGTAAAAGCCTACCACCGTCCTATGAGGTGGAATGAGAAGAAATAAGGAGAGAAGGTAGTGATGTGTATGAATCCATGACAGACCACATTTAGGATATACAAATGAAGGGATATTCTGACCAATGAAGATACTATCTGGTTAAAGCCTGGTGGAAATCTGAATAGCTGAGCTAATTCTTATAGTACTAATACCGCATGGTATATATAATGAAAATGAGAGCTTCTTTACCAGACTAGTGTTTTGGCCCAAGGCCAATATACCTCGAATAATTTATTTATTAGATAAAAACAATAGTATGAACAAAGATATTTACAATCATAATTACTAAGTTACAATATAAAATATTATTCGATACAACGTCTTCTTATATTCGCCCAGTGACTTAATGTAGACACCACTAGCGCTATCAGAGTGCATATTACTAACCGTCTCATAGAGCTCAGCCCCAACGGTAAGTTTACTCCTTTTGATATTACGATATATTTATAATCCATATTTTTTCATCTGTCAATAGTCTGACAATTGTTTTCTCAAGACCAAGAAATGATCAGTTAGCCCATGAACAGATGGTTGGTAGGATTAAGGTGGATAACAAAAGTCACATCTTATACAAACATTTTGGTAGCATCATCCATTTTAGATTATACATTTTTAAATGTAATTTCCTGGAATCGATATAGCTGGTTGATCATTACAGATTTATTTTATTTGCACATTCCGAACTAGCTGACTGATGATTAAATGATTAAAGATCAGTCATATATTATTATAATTAATAAGCGGATATTAATAAAGTAAAGATAATAGCATGCGAAAAAAAACTAGCAGTAAATATCCTATCGTTACTGCTATTCAATAAAAAAATCTGGTGCGGGCAACACACGACTTTCACTTACCTCGATTATTAAAATCAATGAAAGAATTTTCAAATACATTTAGAGTTAAAAATACGTGAAACTATTAAAGAATTAATTAAATTTAATTTATATAGAAACATGTGTTTTATTAAAAAAATCTTTTATTTTATTATCTAAAATAATCAGTTAGTTTTATGTTCATTTCATCACTCTCTATTAACTTTTAAAAGCTTGTGTATGAGATAATATTTTTTTTCTAAAATCTTTAGCTTTCCAACGGTATATCATACATGTATATTACTGCTCTTATGTACAAAAACAAAAAATTGCATTAAAAAAATATTTTTTCTGTTTTCTCCTTTAGTTGGGTATCGAATTCATTCAATTTTTATATTTACCAGTTTTTCATCAGTGGTAACAAGATAATACAGTTATTATTATTGAATCTACAAAATTAAAGGTACTTTAGAGGAAGAAAATTTAAAATATCGGCATTTAAGCCCTGTCAACCATTTTTATCCAAATAAAACCTACATGATATTAAAGCCCATTAAATTTTACATCGATATAGCGAGTTTAATCAAAATCGTCGGAACCGTTTTCGAGAAAATCGAAAAAAGGTGAAAATGCATGGTATAAAGTGCCTCTTCTGGTAAGCTCATTTTGATGAAAAAAGTTTTGTCACGTCTCGGGCGTATAGTTGTCCTAAATATGAAATTTCAGTTTCATAGGACTTACTGTTTCCGCCCGGGAGTTACCACACAAACAACACACAGCACACACACACACACACACACACACACACACACAACACACACACACACACAGACCTTTTTGCGGGACTTGGTTATTTGGACTCAGGGGACCCTAAAACGTGTATTTCCGTTGAAAACTGGAATTGAAAATTTTCACGATCGCAATACTTTCCCTTACTATATATAGTAAGTGAAAGTAAAAATAAATTTTCCACATACAAAAAAAAGAATAATTAAAATCGGTTAGGAAATTAGCAGTAGTGATTAATTTATCGCTTTTCATATTATTTAATTGCCGGTAAACAGCTATATAAACGTTCGTACCCTAATATAGTAATTCGTAGATAATAAACCATAGGATCATAAATTGCAGCTTTTTTGTAATCTTTTTCAGAATTTAGAACTAAAAAACATTTTAGAAACAACATAATTTATCGAGAGAAAAAATATTGTGTTACTATTTATAAGTAAAAATAAGGCTGTTATGTAGACACGCAAAGAAAGAAAAATGCTTTTTAATCTTTCGTTCTCAATATTTTGCCTTCTTCATAGGCCATAATTAATAGTTTAAAAAAACTCGAAAAAGTAATATATTACATCTTGAAATAAAACAAACAACGGCTCCATGTTAGTAGAGAATGTGCCTATGCGTGTATGGTTTGTATTGTCACCTGATATTGTCTGAATTCGAGAATAGTGTTGGTTATAATCGGCTCTGTGTGCAAAGACATTTTCTTTCAATCTTAGACAATGTATATTTTCCTTTACATTCTAGTTAGAGTCTGTTAAGTTTAGGAGAAACCAAATTTAAAAACGGAAAGGAACCAAGAATGGAAATAATTAGCACGTTTAGTTTATATATGTTAAATCTAATGTTGAGGTAGGTACTATTCCACACTATGAATAATATCGTGTGATGATTTGTATTGATTATATGTTACTTCATGAATATTAAGGTATTATATATGTAGGGCTTACATTTTGAAATAAGGATATATTAATAAAATAATACTTCATTATTATATTAACCCTGGATTTTTATTTTTATTAAATGACACTACAGAATTAGTTATTTTTATCTGATATTAAATTTAATTTAGTCTTGAATTAATTATAGAAGACTTTTGGTTGTAGAGCTTTGTAGGTAAATGATTGTTCAGAATAATAAAGAATTGTAAAATTGTTATGTTCCATAAGCGGCAGCCTGTTTGTTGTAGTAGTAAGGAAATTCAAATATATATGTATATATATATATATATATATATATATATATATATGTGTGTGTGTGTGTGTGTGTGTGTGTGTTTCTGTATGGGCTAAGCTAAGCTACTTCAGAATGTAATATATCTATCAACTTATCTAGATGTTTAAAAGTAGCCTATAACATTTTAGTGAGATAACTTCTATAGGCATAAATAATTTAAAATACAGCTATTAATTAGGTATAATCAAGCACCTGTAAACATTAGAGATATATATTCACCAATTTATGAGTTTTTTGTATTCTAAAAATAAATCGTTAAGGGAAAACCTCTTTTTAAACTTGTAAAATATAGGAATTTAAATTATTGCATTGATTGCCTGAAGTTAATTGTTACAAATACATAACCATTCCCTTTTATGTCTTTAAGCTTACGGAAAATTGAATGCGTTTAAGCAATTAATACCAGCAAGAAATAGACAGGATTATATAGCAAAATTAAGCTATTTAAAAATCGGTTTTGATTTCATGTTTTCGCTGTAAAAAAAAAAGTATATTTCGCAACATGCTTATTATAAAATGAAAAAAAAAGGGTATTACACTGACAAATAATACTTCATTGTAATACCAAAAAAGGTTTTATTTTATTTACATGGTACAGCAGAGATGGATTTTTTTTTATATTGAATTGAATTTGATTATGTTTTGAATTAATTTGATAACACTGTTATGCTTTAAGGAAAATTATTGTTCAGAAAGTTGCTGACTTCTTTTGAAAAAAAATTATTACGTTTCTTAGGCGGCAGCTTGTTGGTTGTAGTAGTATGGGAACTGAAATATAAACATAGGTATATATTAATACATATATATTATTTTGGTATAGTTTAAAAACATAGAGCTTTTATATAAAAATAACATTAACTTACGCCATAAAATCTATTCTGGTTACCGAATGAACCCTGGAATGGGAAGGTGTATGGGCCCTGGAAAGGGTATGTGTATTGACTCTGGTACTGTCCCTGGTACTGGTATGGGTAGAATCCCTGGTACTGGAATGGGAATTGTCCTTGGTACTGGAATGGGTATTGTCCTTTGTACTGGAATGGGAAACCTTGGTATTGGTATGGGTATCCTTGGTATTGAAGGGCGTATGGCACTTGGTATGGGGTAGGGTAAGGACCCTGGTTATATCCGTACTGCTGTTGGTACAGTCCGTAGAACTGCTGATCGTTCTGGTTCTGCTGGAACTAAAATTATAAATTATGAAATTAACCTCTAGAAACAGTTATAATTCCAATTTTAGAAACTTTTCTGCAATACTCTTACCAAAGGGAATTGTTCACTAGCAGCCAAAGCCAGGAAGGTGGCTAGGAATACAGCTTTGAAAAACATTTTCTGAAAAATAAATTGAAATAAATGTTTTACTTAATAAAATTTAATTTTAGTACAGTCATAAGTAGCATGAATCAAATTTTAGACTCACCAAGTGTTGGTAATTTGAGATGTGCTACTCAAATGTAACTTCCTGAAAACTGATTTACCTTTTATACTATTGAAGTGATAGAGATAAGTGGATGGGAAAAAAAATCACCACTTTTGTTGTCAATTAGATAATATATCAGAAAACCAATAAACGTGTCTTTTTATTAGAAAGTTATTTTGTTAGTTTTTTTCTTCCTCTAATATTTACATAATCTTTTTTAAAATACAGCAATTAATATTGTATTTAGTTTGAAACTTGAAATTAGAGTAATAAATAAATTTTCAAATAACCAATTCGTTGGGAAATTGTTATCTATTTTCATTCGAAATGTGAGCTCAATAAGTTTCAAAATTATAACTTTAAAGTTGCACAAGAATAGTTAGTACCTTATGTTAATTACTTATTGGCATATTACCTCAAGTTAAATTAACGATCGCTTTAGAAATAACAAATAATTATAAGACAATTCGGAAAACTATATATTAACTATAATAAGTAATTTTAAAAAAAATTAAAAACCAGCGAGTGTAAAAGAACTTTTCTAATCCTATCCAAAAATGAATAGAATCCTTTTTCTTTTTTTTTCCGCCGCTTCAATACCCTTCCGACCTTCATATCCCGTGTGTTCAATTATATTATTTTCTGTTATATTTCTAAAAATCTATGAGTTTTGATAGTATAATTTTGAATTATATAATTATAAAACGAGATTGAGAGAAAAGTTTACTCTTTTACTAGGCAATAAAATTTATTTATTTATTTAGCTTGTCCTAGAATAAATAATGAGTTTATTTTTAATATTATCACACGTTTTCTTTGCGAAACTCGACTTCATCATCTGGTATTGGAATATTTAAACTTTAAAAGGTGAATAACTGCATTTTGAGTCTTTTCACCACAAAAATGGTTTATTTTGATCCTTAAAAGTATCACTAAGAGTTAGTTATTTTCATGTCTTAATAAAAAGTTTTTTTTTTAATGATTGTTCTTTGATGGAAAAATTAATTACTTTGAAAACAACTAAACTCCAAATTTATTCAATTTTAAATTACATAGATATAGTGGAAGAATGGTATTTAGGATATACGAAACAAATCTATAAATGTTTCAAAGAATGATTTTGACTTTTGTTCATTTCAATGTTTGTTGAGTGGATTAGCCTCGGTCGGATCTGCCAGCGATTCTCTCGCCCTTAACTGAATGTAAACAAATCAGGGTTTGCAGGGTCTCTCATTCAGGTAGATTTGGTATAAATTTATTTCTGATAAATAAAATAAGACTTTAGAACCACTGTGAACTTTTAATTGATAATCAATCAAAGTGTTTCATCGATAGTCATATGATTTAACTGTATATATTATGCTTAAAATACATTATACCGCATATTATTATTATATTCTAGAACTAAGTGACAAATATGTTTATTTTAATTATGTTTATTTAATGTTTATATTTAAACTAAATATGTTAATTAATTGCAGTGAGCAATATACTAATAAGGAGAATATATATATATATATATATATTGAATGATCACCTCAAATGATCACCCAAACACCTTCACTTCCTTTGTCAAAAACCTGGGTATTACTATTGACCAAACTCTTTCCTAGAAACCCCATATTGCACAAATTTCCCAAAGAACAATAAGTACCCTCAAATATTTCCATCGCTCCCGCCATCTTATTCCATATCCATCCGTATCCTCCCTGTATCCGCACTTATTTTCCCCCACTTTGACTATTGCTGCTTAGTATATGGTGGCCTCTCGACTGTGCTTGATGATAGGCTTAAACGAATTATGAACATATTCTTAAAATTTGTCCTCAGTACTCCGAAGAGGTCTCATGTAACCCATTTTTTTACGGCGAGTTAAAGTGGCTCCTCCCCCTAATCCGCAGACAATATTTCCTAGGATCATACCTTTACCAAATCATTAACTCTCAAGACCCTCCATACATCCACAGTCTCCTACAATTTAAATCTTCAGTCCACTCACTTGAAACAAGATCGCGCCTTTCCGACATTTATTTTCCTACCCATAGGACTAAAACTTTTGATCGTTCCTTCCTTGTCCGCTACTCTAATTTCTGGAATTCTCTACCTTCTCATATCCGCCATGCTGCTTCTCTCTCCTCATTCAAATCCCAACTTTTCCAACAAGTTTTATTATCCCAAAAAGACGCCAACTGTAACATTTAAATTCCTGACATCACAGTTTGAAAGAAGAATAATTTGTTAATAATAATCATTGTCTATATTTAAATGCTGCTATCTATTGATTAATTTTGTACTCCGTTCAACAAAATATTTTCTTAGAATTGTTTTTATTTTATCATTGTATATATTTTTTTGGATATATGTGTGTATATTCGTTTATGATATGCACATATATATTAACCCATAATTATTATTAGTTATGTTCCTTCTGTTTGTTGGCCAGGCATGATATTTCCATGACCTAATCCCAGAATACATTTCGATTCTATTTCTATTTCTATATATATGTAAAAAAAGAGAAGACAAATAATCCTTCACTAGCTTCCTTAACAATGACATACTTGAGCAGAAAATAAAAATTATATATAACCTATACTTTAACTTTTTTCTCGTGCGGATCAGATTACCGCGTATGGAGAGCGTCCCACGGGTGGCGGATGTGGGAATGGTCGGTGGAATTTCCTCGGAAGCTCTACCATACTACTCTAAACTACTATAATGCTATACTACTCTATTGCTATTAGTTCCCCGTTCGGGTCTCCGGGTGGGGACTTCTTCATGGGAATCATGGCGCAAGATGAAAATTAGAGATCTAACACGGCAACCATACAACTAAATACAAGTGTGTTAATAAAAACAGGTAAAGAAATAGGACTCGAATTAAATACCGATAAGACAAAATATATAATTAGTAGCAGAAACTGTGGCGATCTTGGTGATCTTCATGTATCAGGGTATACTTTTGAACACGTAGAGAAATTCAAGTATTTAGGTTCAATGATAACAAGAAAAAATGAAATCCAGGAAGAAATAAAGTCCCGGTTAAAGGGGGGAAATGCGTGTTATTATTAAGCTGCTAAGTTACTTAGTTCGCGGCTTCTATCTAAAAACTTAAAGGTTAGAATTTATAAAACTATTATTCTTCCGACGGTTCTTTACGGATGTGATACGTGGCCGTTTACTTTGAAGGATAAACAACGGCTTAAGGTTTTTGAAAATGAGGTACTGCGTAAAATATTTAGTCCGAAGAGATGAGGTCATTGTGGAGTTTAGAAGGTTGCACAACGCGGAATTGCGGAACTTGTATCCTGTGAATATAATTGAGTTAATAGCATCGCGGAGACTCAAATGGGCGAGTAAAGTTGTTAAGCTCGATGAGGAGCGGATTCCGAGAAAGTTGGTATTCGCTGATCTGACTGGTAGGCGTCCGAAAGGTAGGCTGAAGCGTCGATGGGAGGATTGCGTTAAGGCTGATCTCGGGGGCTCGGGTTTGAACAGTGAACGTTGGACGGGTCTGTGTTAATGGAATTTGGTGGTATCGGCATCGAACCTTCGGGTTCGCTATGCCTATTATTATTATTATTATTATTATACTTTAACTTTATAATTATGAGGAAAAAATGTGGTGCGTTTTGTCATCTAACTTTCTCTATTTTAAGTTAATCTTAAAAGTAAAAAATAAATCATATTAAGTAACATTGGAAACGTTTATATAAACATAACTACAGAAATAATTATACCAAACATAAGTATATTTTAATGGATTTTTTATCACTTTTTATGATCTCCGGTGGTACGTGATGATTACAGTAGTGTGTTCCATCATATTATTTTCTATAATCTTTAGCTTTTCAAGAATTATGTATACAAAATCTTGTATTCTTAAAAATATATTCCTCCTTTAGTTGGAAATCAAATTCATTCATATTATATATTTATGTTTATATATTTATATATATATATATATATATATATATATATATATATATATATATACTTTTTTTATCATTAATAACAATATTGTCAATTATTCTAAACTAAAGGTGATTGGTTCGAAAACAATTGCATAAATTCGGCTTTTGAGTTCTGTTACGCTATTTTCCCTTCGCGTCAAATCTGCATAATTTTAAACCTTTATTAATTATACATGGCTAAAGATTTAATATTATAATCGATATTTTTAAAGAAGGCTCTCAAAAACAGATAAAATATACAATATGTATAAAATACAGGAGCACTTTCGAATGGTCGACTTTTCGAGAAAGTTCATGTTACATCCCTGTCACCTAAATGTACGATTTCAGATGATTTTTTTTTTTTTTTTATTAAACAGCCTTGAAGAACACACTCATATCACAAATGTAATGCTTCAATGTTTCTCCCTCATCTGCTTCCCCTTCTTTCATATATTCCTCATGAGCTCTGCGTGTCTACGTTTTCTCTCCTCAAACTACGCAGTAACCTTTCTGGCATGCCTCTTTCCCACAAAAACCTTTACTCTCTTGAGCGCCCCTCTGTACTTATCTCTGTCCGAACCGTCAGCCCCACCTGTTCCATATCATCCCTAACTTGCTTAAAATATCCTGTTTACTTCATTTTTTTTACTGTTGATACATTGAAAAATTCTATGGTTTAGTCTTACATGTTTCATCCACATCATATTTCCATAAAATCTTATCATTCTCACCCACACGTCCTCCTTTATAATTTACCACCATCATGCTTTTCTTTTATAGCCTTTATTCCTGTTACAGTTTAGAATAAGAATTTTCACGAACACTTTTCTGAAACATTTTAAACGATATAAACGTTTTTAATTCATTTACTTTAAAAACTCATGTATATAATTCATAATGTTTTAGTATAGTTCTAGCTTTTATGTAGCTTCTAGTCTGACCTTTACATCCCTACTCACAGAAGTAAATCTTTTGATCGTTTTTTTTATTATCCGCTCTTATACCCTCTGGAATTCGCTACTAACATATATCCTCTGTACTGCTTCTCTATTCTCATTCAAATCCCAGTTTTTCCAAAGCCTTCTGTTATCCCGAATTGACGATCAGCAATTTTGATGTTTCCATGAGATATATGTAACATCGAATGAATGAAAAGAAATGCATACTTCCCAAATTTTAATGTTGTTTTTATTATATTTATTTTTCATTTTTTTTTTTTTGGACATAAGATTTTTTTTTTGAGAATATTAATTCAAAAGATTATTTATTTACTTATTTTATTTTATTCTAAATTTTTTGTAGTATAATATGTCTTCTTATTTCACCATTGTAAATAGTAATTAATTATGTTTCTTTTGTCTATTGGCCAGACAAATGATAAATTTCAATTGTACATAAATGCTATTCTTAGGGGAAACAGTCCCAGAATATTTTTTCTTTCTGGAAGGAATTAGTCCGGGTGGCGGTCATTAAATGAAACAACTAAATAGTTTCAACTATTTTATTGTTTGCCAACGTTTCGACCCCCTTTGTGGGTCATCATCAGGGCTAAAAAGATACAAAAGAATATAATTTCAATGACATTACATACAATATTATATAACCTATTTAGCTAGAGAACGTCGGTATTGAAAAAATAACAGAAGAACTGTATATGTAAAAAAACTTAATTAAAATACAATGACCATATTACAATAATGAAAGTGTTATACAGAAAAAATAAAAATGTTCACTAAACAAAATTTACACAGGTATCAATAATTTACATGAAATATGAAATATAAAAATATGAAGTAGAGTGGAGATACGTACCGCATGGTGGGAGAATGGAAACTAGGTACTGTTTGGTAGATGGGGGGTAGGTAGGATGGAAAATACGTAGGAAAAGGTGAATGGAAAATACGTACTGATTTATGGACAGGGCCTGACAACAATGACTAAAATTCTTAATATTACCATACAAAGAATCAATGAAATTTAACTTATGATTATAATAATGATACAGGATAAAAAATTATGATTTAATTCTTGAAATATCACCTATATAATAGTAAGAGCAGTGATGGAAGATGTATATGGAGAAAAACTGACTGTACCTCCCAACTTAAT
Source organism: Piezodorus guildinii (assembly GCA_023052935.1). Lineage (NCBI taxonomy): Eukaryota > Metazoa > Arthropoda > Insecta > Hemiptera > Pentatomidae > Piezodorus > Piezodorus guildinii. Next base: position 73,503,598 of record CM041296.1, read on the forward strand.
CATCCCTAATTCTGTTTTAGGTATCCAAAGATAACAGGGTGGAAAAAATAATAATGGAACATTGTAAAATACATTAATTGACAAATCTTACAGGTTGATAAAAAAATTAAATAAACATAAATACAAGTTGGAATAAATTGAATAGTGAAGACATTTAGAAAATTTTAAATACATAAACAAAACAAAATAAATACATATATAGAATTATATGGATACCTAAAATAGATTTAAAAATATTAATAAAAACCAACAAACAATAATAATGAAAAACAAAACAATATATATGGTGGGATAGACAGAGAAAATATGCTACTTAATAGAGTTTAATATGTGGCTATATGTGGAGGAAATGCATTGTTTATCGGTTTTGTGGTTAACAGGATTGGATTGGAGGTGGATGTGGACGGATTCAGCGATTAGTCTTTTCTTATGGTTTGGAACATAATCTAAAATGGAGCAGTCGTCAAAGTTAAAGGAATGATTGAAATGTATGGAGTGTTCAGAAAGTTTTGAGGCTAGAGGGTTTCGAGAGGATACGGAGAGTTTATGTTGCGATATTCTGGTTTTTAAGTAATTTTTGGTTTCTCCTACATAGGATACATCACAATCTGAACATGAAATTTTATAAACAATATTGGAACGATATATAGGAGTGATCGGGTCTTTTGTATTGGTAAAAAGGTGAGAAAGCTTGTTCTGGGTCTTTAGTCCTAGTTTTAAGGAAGGTAAGGAAAATTTAAGGATTTTTTTTATATATTTTCAGAAAGGTGCGGAATGTAAGGTAGGGATCTATATAAAAATATCATGGGTGAATCATGGTCGGGAATTGTAGGGGAAGTAACGGTGGTTTTTGTGTTATAAGAATCTATAAGGTTTTTAATTACTTTTTTTGGGAAGCTGTTTAAGGTTAGTATTTTTTTAATACGTTCGATATTATTAGGATGGTACTTTGGATCAGACAAGGATAGGCAACGGTGGACGAGATTCTTGGCAACATTTAATTTCTGATGATATGGGTGTTGGGAGAAGAAGTTGAGCAGTCTACCGGAATAGGTGGATTTGGTGTACCAGTCAGTTGAAATAGAACCGTCAGTATTTCTAGTGATAAGTAAGTCTAAAAAGGGAATTGTCAAGTTGTTTTCTCTTTCTACGGTAAAACGGAGGCGTGGATCATATGAATTAAATGATTTTAGGATATCGGGGATTTTGTCTGGGTTTATTATAAGGAAGAGGTCGTCCACGTACTTTTTAATAAATATAATTTCATTTTTATAGGTTGCGGTTATAGAGTCGAGTAAGTCATTTAGTACGATATTAGAGAGGTCAGGAGCGAGACAGTTACCCATTGCAAGTCCCGAGATCTGATTGTAAAATTTGTTCTGAAAAGTGAGATATCCGGTTTTACAACAAAGTTTTAGTGATTCTAAATATGAAAGAAGATTGAGTGTGGTGTGGGGTTCAATGATGTTCCAGTGTTTTTCTACTAGTTGGATAACTTTATCAATGGGGATATTGGTAAATAGGCTTTCGGCGTCAAAGGATGTTAGAATGTAGTTGGGGGGAATATGCAATGATAGTAACTGTTCTCGGAGGTAAAGGGAATTGTTAATGTCATAGGGGTTAGTTCGGCTAAGTATTTTAAGTGAAGGTAGAAGGAATTTACTAAGTTTCGAGGAAGGTGCGTTGATGTTTGAAATGATGGGACGGAGTGGATTGCCGGGTTTGTGAATTTTGGGAAGGCCATATAAACGCGGGGGTAAGGAGTTGTACGAGATCAAGTTTCTGTACGTGGTTAGGTTGATGAATTTATTTTCTAAGAGATTTTTGATATGTTGATTGAATTTAATCATGAGAGGGCGGGTGGGATCACGGGAAGATGGTGTATATGTCGATCGGTCTGATAAGAGTGAGTTAATTTTGTCGTCATATTCAGTTTTGTCCATTATAACTGTCACGTTACCTTTGTCAGCCCTAGTAACTATAAGTTGTTCATTGGATCTGAGGAATGAGCGAGTGAAGGAAAGATCTTTGAAGAAGAGGGGGGAAAGAGACGATTGAGGTTGAGGGCGTTGGAGATAGTTGGAGATCATATTACTAATACGTAAACGGGAGATTTCCTTGTCCTCCTCACTTATTTTGAAAATATCATCTTTATAAATATATTCCAAATCCGTGATAAGTTGGGGAATCATTTTTGAAGGATTATAAGAAGGGGTAGAAAAATTGGGACCTAAGCTCAAAATGTTGTTAACATTAGGGGGGACTGAGGTAGAGGAAATATTTTTGATCCAATCATCAGAGCCTTTAGGATACGGTTTTTTATTAATACTATTTTCATAAATGGTTTTAAATTTTTTAACGAGGGAAAGTTTTGTCTGTTTTTTAGTGAAAGCAAAAATTGTTTGAATACTTGTAGTCAGTTTGTCCATGTTCTGGTCTCCTATAATAGGATGTAAAAAAGAATTTAAGGAACGTATATTGTCGTTTATGTGGTCAATTTGTTGTATGGTTTCTCTAATTTTTAAGTTCAGTAGCGTTCTTTTGTATCTGTCCAAGGAGTGTGTCAATTTGGAGGCAAGAGAATTTGACAAAGGGACTTGACTAATGCAGTTCTCAATAAATTTTGGGGAAAAGAGACTGGGTTCGACATTTTAATAAGAAAATTCTTTGTTCTGTTTTTTTGGCAAGTCGTTTGTGGAGGTTGCAAAGATTGTTAAAGGCTTTTCTATTTTGGGGGAATTGCGATTTAAGTGAGAAGAAAATATGATGGTGGTCACTATTAGTAATCACTGAAGAAAGGTGGTAAGGGGTTGAAGAGGATACATTTTGAGTCTGGGAGAAAGATGTATCCGGAGAAGTAATTGAAAGATGAGAAGTAACTAGGGAAGAAGGTGTATGGGGAGTTTTAGTATGATGTTGAGTTGGAGTACAGTCAGTTTTTCTCCATATACATCTTCCATCACTGCTCTTACTATTATATAGGTGATATTTCAAGAATTAAATCATAATTTTTTATCCTGTATCATTATTATAATCATAAGTTAAATTTCATTGATTCTTTGTATGGTAATATTAAGAATTTTAGTCATTGTTGTCAGGCCCTGTCCATAAATCAGTACGTATTTTCCATTCCACCTTTTCCTACGTATTTTCCATCCTACCTACCCCCCATCTACCAAACAGTACCTAGTTTCCATTCTCCCACCATGCGGTACGTATCTCCACTCTACTTCATATTTTTATATTTCATATTTCATGTAAATTATTGATACCTGTGTAAATTTTGTTTAGTGAACATTTTTAATTTTTCTGTATAACACTTTCATTATTGTAATATGGTCATTGTATTTTAATTAAGTTTTTTTACATATACAGTTCTTCTGTTATTTTTTCAATACCGACGTTCTCTAGCTAAATAGGTTATATAATATTGTATGTAATGTCATTGAAATTATATTCTTTTGTATCTTTTTAGCCCTGATGATGACCCACAAAGGGGGTCGAAACGTTGGCAAACAATAAAATAGTTGAAACTATTTAGTTGTTTCATTTAATGACCGCCACCCGGACTAATTCCTTCCAGTAATTCTCAACGGTCAACTAATTACATCCACAATTTTTTCTTTCTATTCTACTATATTTTCTTTAAAACCATAGTTGTATAATTCTAATTTTATTTAACTTTATGAGGTCCGGCGAATCCAGAATTTAGTACGAGTAATCTTATGGACATGGTATAATTTTATTCAGGATAAGTAATTGAGGCAAATTAAACAATACAAACGGATTTCACCAAACCAATAACACTTGGGTATTAAGCTTGGGACTTAAGAAGAAGTATAACATTTATTCCCATGATACAATATTTAAACTTGCGATCTTTATTCTGTCGATTTCAGCCATGTATCTTCTTCCCCCTTAATTCTAGAGCTTTAAAGATGATCTAAGAGGGGCTTTGTAACAAAGATGTTTCATGGAGATAAGCTCCAAGCCACAAGAAAAACTTTTTGGCTTAAAGGCTAATCAAGATAAAGTTCTCACAGAGCTTCAGTTCTCCCTCATTCGAAGAATTGTGATTCTAGCAAAATATTTAATTGCCAATTAACGTTTCTGCTTATACTATGTTAAAATGCAGCTAATAGATCCTATTTCTTCTAAAAGAAGCGTCTTATAACGATCATGGTGTCTAGCCTATAGAGTACCCTTATCTGATCAGTGTTGACATACTGGATCCTAACCGAGTGTTAATATGAGATGCTACTGATTTTAGTGGCTAATTGTCAAAAGAATACTCGAAACTAGATCAGTTGATATTTCGAGCAGCTAAGGAATAGATAAACCATGGCGATTTTTATGGGATCTTAACACGTTCCTCGTGGAAGGAGAAATCCGTAATTATCCACAAGTGCGACAAAGGGTCAATCGGACCCGTATTCTTTCCTTAGTTTAAATGTATTCAGCACTCTGAAAATTGATTAATTTAGACAAGATCATTTGTTTTCCGACTCCGTAGGTTTAGGTTAGTATACCACGGCAGCAGGACGTTAATTGATTCATTCAAAAGTTCATTAACCTCATGAAAGTTGTACCTATACATTTTTTTTTCTTTTCTAATCAAAATAATTTTTCACTTCATAAAATTAAATTTAATGATATTTTAGAAATGGGAAATGACATTGATTTTTAGTGAGGTTATGTTTCCCTCCCACCCTCTAAAGATACTTCAGGAAAATAAAACTGAAAAGAAGCTCCCCTCCCCTCATCATCGAGTGTTTCATCATTTCCCATAATTTTTCCAGAAAAACAACCCCATCTTTTGACCCCGTCCAGCACTATAAGTCAAAATTTGAACCACAGTGCGGCAAGGGATCATTTGACTCCGTTTTTTTTTGTTTTTCGGAATATTAGTGATTGTTGAAGTTTGAAACATATACACATTATTTGTTTCAACTCTTAGAAAGGTCCAAAGCTAACATAAGTTCGAACATTTTTGATGTTGAACACGCTCAGCACTAGTGGAAAGTTACACACGGAGTCAATTGACACCGTGTTAATTTAATATTAAAATTAAAAGACTTGACTGAACCAGACAAGTAGCTAAAACTAAGTCATTTGAGATTCCTGGAAAGCTATTAGGAGTGAAAAAATATAAATCAAGTGGAACAGGAAAACCCAACGAGTGGTTAGGTAAAGATGCCAGAAATAATCTTGAGTTTAGAAATAGGATAGCAATAAACAACTACCCTTCCAGTCTACAAAGTTGTAATGCCGGGCAAGAAAAAGAAGAATGTACAAAAATATCTGGTGCGTACAAATCAAGGCTTTTACATATTTTTTTTTTTTTTTTTACTTTCACTACCTGCACATTAAATATATAGTAGATAAGGAAGATATTTGGGGGCGCGGTCATAAAATATAAACACACATTTAAAACAAGTGCTATTTTAATTATGTGCCGACGTTTCGGCCTACATTGTGGGCCTTCATCAGGGCTAAAAGAAACAAGATAACAACCAATGTAATTATAGACTAAATAATGCGTTAGGTAGATTATATTATATTAGTCATCTAGGTTGTTATCTTGTTTCTTTTAGCCCTGATGAAGGCCCACAATGTAGGCCGAAACGTCGGCACATAATTAAAATAGCACTTGTTTTAAATGTGTGTTTCTATTTTATGACCGCACCCCCAATCATCTTCCTCATCTAATTTCTAAACGGTCAACAAAAACTCCATCATTATAAATATATAGTAAGGTAAAGTATTGCGATCTTAACATTTTTTAATTCCAGTTTTCAACGGAAATACATGTTTCAGGGTCTCCTGTATATGTATATTCGTGGTAAGTCTAGCACGAAAACGGAAAGTGGTACGAAACTGAAATTTCACATTCAAGACAACAATACGAAAATGTATGAAAAAGTACATAACATAATGTTTTGTTTTCAAATAGCACTTAAGATTTTCTCACTATATTAACCAGATTAAAACCTGCATTAAATTAAAATCTATTAAGTTTTACATGAGCATAGCAAGTTGAATTAAAATCGTTAAAGCCGTTTTTGAGAAAATCCTAATAAATAGAAAGCGGCACATCTCTTCAGTCGATTAAGGTAAAACAAGTCGCTGAAACATCAAATGCATAAACTTGTCTTAAATATGAGATTTCAGTAACGTACGACTTTTCGTTTTTAAGCTAAATATACCACATATACAATCAAAAACCAGATTGCTTTAAATACTTATTTAGTCTCAATCTTCAAACATCTATTTCTTGTGAAAATTCGAATTACAAAATATTACTTAGATAAAATGTTTCATACGTTGTAAAATTAAAAATACGCATTGATTATAATATAGGGAGCTCGTGGCTGAGTCGCGCTAGCGCGCTAGTCTCTCATGCTAAAGATTGTGAGTTCGAATCCCAGTCCCGGCGGGGCTTTTATTAGGGTGTAATTAAATGAGGATTCACTCACAGTCACACGTCAGTCACAACATTAGGCGTGGGGAGTGATGGCCCTACCACTATAAATTGTATCGAGAAACGCGAATGTAATCTCCCAGGAGATTCACCGCGAGGCCCAGGGCCTGCACGGCCTGTCGCGCCACTGCAAAAAAATAAAAAATTGATTACAAATGAAATATATAATATGGAAAATTGTTGCAAACACGAAAAGTTTTTCATCCATGTTTTCAGTGGAAATGCGTTTTAAGCTTGAATAAAGTCGAAGTTAATTGAGCGTGACGGAGAAGTCATTAACTAAAGCGAATATTGAACATCATAATTTCCTTTGTTAAATTATTTTATCAAACTGTGATACTTTCTAAGAATTTTAATGTAACTTTAGCGATTTATTTCAAGCAAGGAAGGGACTGAAAATTGTGTTTTACGATCAGAAAATTATTTATTTGCTTGTATTTTTAACATTTAGGTTTTAATTATATATTTATATTCCATTAGGGCAATATATTCTCGCTTACCAGAGAAAAACTTGTGGCCCACAAATAGTTCATGCAATTTAAAAGAAATAATGAAATAGGTATTTCGAGAACCACTAGAAAATTATTCTGCAACTGAATCTGAATAGAAGACAGAGGCCACGCTTATGTTGAAATCTTAATTTTTCTTCTACATTTAATTCTGTATTTTCATACTAAAAAAATACACTAATTTATCGACCATTCTGTCCAAGAATCCAAGTTTATCAACCTCTTTCACAGAAAAACAGCCCTAACCATCACTGACCGCTCAAGGTGCTTTACTATGACATATTAATTTCTTTATTTGGTTTCCTCCAAACCATAATTTTACCATAGAAATCGTGTATTTTAGCATTGGACTCATCTGTAAACATTTAAATGTATCAACCTTCACTTAAAAAATGTTTGGTAACATTCAGCCTATTCTCTTATTGCCTTGCCTCCTGAAAGAATTTTACCGAACTTCTTGTACTATGTTTTTCTTTTCGTCATTATTAGATTCGTTTTTATTTTTTTAGAGCTTTAGAGCAGCTTATCTGGTTTGTGATTTTGCAATATGCGAGTCTTTTTCAAAGATTAATTAGTTAAAAAGAATAGTGCATATTAATAGTTGAAAAATACTTATTGGATTAAAAGAAATACGAATCCCGGATACTGTTGACACTCACTATATATACATTAGTCATTTTACTTTATTAGTCTGATTTTACTTCCCTGGTCTAAAAAGAAGGATTTGGTATGATATTTTTGATAATTGATCCATTCCCTGAATATTCTACATTTCACAAAATCTTTACATTTTAATCAATTAATATTTAGTAATTAACGAAATTAGTAATTATGACAGAGACTGTTACTGAGCTTAAAAAAGATGAGAAAGATGTCAAGACAGCACTTCTGCCCTTTCCTTGTTAACTTCCCTTTACAAAGCGTTATGAAGGGTGGATTGTCCAAAATGCTGTGACATTAAATGTTTTCTGTTGATACCTGGTTTCAATCTCCTTACAACCTTTGTAAAGGAAATCCTGAACTTTGTATCTTCCATTTGTAAATTAATCTTTCCTGTCACACTGATGGATTATTCTGTTTATGTTTTAATGCTGAAAGATATTGTTATATATTTTTCATAATTAAAATTAATCTCTCTTCCATATAGAACTAATAAATAAATTGACATTTCAAAATTAATCTAGTAAAGTCGTTAATTATTCTACAGTAGTTACATGTTGAATTCATGGTCTTACGTCATATAGAAAGAATGTCATATTCATGGAATGACGTTCAATAATTAACATATTCATTGAATGACGATCAGTAACTAACATTCAAAGGTTTTACTAAAAATCTAGAGCATTCATAAAATTTGTGAACTGACCATTGTTATACTTGTAATAAATTAAAAATATAACTTCGTGTATCATGAAGTAAATTATTACCATTGAAATATTATTAAAAAAAATATATTAGAAATTTGATTTGTGAAAATGATATATTTAGCTTTCCATATTACTAGAAAAACCTTCCTCTTAACTAAAAAAAGCTTATCTACATGACTGCCATAAGACCACTCTGGACTTACGGAGTTGAGCTTTGAGACTCTACCAAATCATCAAATTCTTCACTTATCCAATCCTTAAAATCCAAAATCCTTCGTAAAATCTTCAAAGCTCCCTACTTCATCACGAATAAACTTATCAAATATATTCTATATCTTCCTAATGTGGTTGATTTGGCCGAACTAAATAATATTTCATTCTTCACAAACTTCATCCCCAGCTTAACGCACTATCTATCCTTGCTTCCTCATAAATTCTGACATTCTCTGAGGCGTGTAAAAAGAAGATGGCCTCGAGACCTTCTGGATAAGAACATTTTGTGAAAGTATGTTCTCTAACCAATGGGTAGGTTCTCTACCTAATAGATGTATTAATACGATAGTTAAAAATTTCAATGCATATCTTTTAAAAAAATTATAAATAATTACAATTTTAAAAACACACATATGTATGGTATAGTATAATTTGCATTCCAACACATTACAATTACTCCCGATTTCTTTATTATTTTTACTTTCACTAACTATATATAGTAAGGGAAAGTATTGCGATCGTGAAAGTTTTCAACGGAAATACACGTTTTAGGGTCCCCTGAGTCCAAATAACCAAGTCCCGCAAAAAGGTCTGAGTGTGTGAGGTAACTCCCGGGCGGAAACGAAAAGTCTATGAAACTGAAATTTCATATTTAAGACGAATATACACCTGAGACGTTACAAAACACTTTTCAGCAAAATGAGCTTACCAGAAGATTCACTTTATACCATGCATTTTGCACCTTTTTTCGATTTTCTCGAAAACGGTTCAGACGATTTTGATTAAACTCGCTATATCAATGTAACATTTAATAGGCTCTAACAACGTGTATGTTTTATTCTGATTAAAATAGTCTGACAGGGCTTCAATGCCGATATTTTAAATTTTCTTCCTCTAAAGTACTTTTAATTTTGTAGATTCTATAAAAATTACCTTATTATCTTATTAGCGTTGGTAATTAACAGCTAAATATGTAAGTTGTGTGAATTTGAAAAACAACTATAGGAGAAAACTGAAAACATATTTTTTTAATGCAATTTTTGTTTTTGTACACAAGAACAGTAATATACATGTATGATATACCGTTTAAAAGCTAAAGAGTTTAGAAAAAAATATTGTCTTGTACACAAGCTTTTAAAAGTTAACAGAGAGAGATGAAAACCCGATAAAACTAACTGATTATTTCAGATAATAATACGAGTATAATAGATTTTTTAATAAAACATATGCTTCTATAGAAATTCCATTTAATCAATTCTTCTTGATAATTCGTTAATCGATTTTAAAAACAGAGGTAAGTGAAAGTATTGTGTTTCCCGCACCAGATTTTTTATCTCATGTTGTTTTGTTGTATATATTTTTAATATCATAGCCAACTATGATATTAATAATAATAATAATATAATAATACTATGATATTAGAGACGTTTAATTATTTCAAATAAAGGAAATTTATGGTAATTTAGAAGTAAGAGAGAAATACGTAGCAAATCTCATTGACCAATGAATAACACATTTATATAGCAAATTGAATAAAAATCACTAAATTGTGTGATCCCGCCAAACATTCGCCCTGATGGTCACCCACAATAGGGGTCTAAACGTTGGCTGACAATAAATAGTTAAACTATTTGTTTATTTTACTAACCGCTACCCGGACTATTTTTTTCTTGAAAATCACCGAAGCACTGTTTAAAATATTAAGAACAGAATGGAACTTCTGATATTCCCATTTTTATGGATAAAAGATCCTGTATCTTATTACATATGATGTTTAAAAAGATTCAGTTACGTTTAATTTTTATTATCGATCTTGATTTTCTTTGAAATTTATTTTAAAATTTTCAAAACCCTTGTTACTACAAAAAAACCTTGAACACAGTCGTGATATATCGACAACCGAGTACTAGGTTCAGGTCTATAAAAAAAAAACAATGATACCACTCAAATCAAAATATTTACTATCAATATCTTCTAATGTCAAATAGCCGTTTTATCGAAACCAATTAAAGGAAGCCAATAAACCTTTGAGTGTCTCTAAAAAAATCTCTTAAATTGATGTGAGCTGAACAGTAATCATATCGAGAAGATCAGTGCTGTTTATTCAATTCTTAAGGTGAAGTACCTGGCTAGACTACTTAATATTAGTTATTTTAAACCACTTGTATTATAAATTTCAATTAACCTCATAAAAATAATGCTGAGTTAATTACTTTAGAATATTTTTTTTCATACCGATCAAATTACGTTTATAATTTAAGTGCCATTAAAAATTAGTAATTATAAAAAATGATTGATTTTGGTCTTCATGAGCAAATATCGCATATTTGGTTTATTTGTTTGTTTATTAAATGTCCCTTTATGCTACTGTGGCTAATCGGACGATGCTTTAGTGGGAGTCCTAAATTTTGCCTATCCAGGTTTAATTAGGATAGGGATCTTTAACGAGTACATGACATCACACAGGCTCGGGACCGCATTTTCACGTCCCCTCCGAAGGACGACGTAACTAAGGATTTTTCACTCCTATTAAAAAAATGTAGGATTACCTGCGGGATTGATCTTGTGATCTTTGGCATTGAAGGTTTTTATGCTAGCCACCCTGCTACAAGTGAATCCCCATATTTGGCTTATTTTTTTTTTTTTTAATGAACCTTTGTAATCGACCAAAAAAAAAGAACCCCTCTCAAAATTTGAGGGCTTACGTTTCAAGATACGTAGAACACGAATAAAGAATTTTAAAAAAATCTGTAAGTCAACCATCCGCCGTAAGACATCCGCAGTATTTTTCCGAAACTACTCCACCAATTTTTTTTTTTTTTTTAATTTGCCACAAAAATACTATGGCTTCCGACGATGATCCTAACACCTAGGCGTTATATCAGCTGGTAATTTCTAAAGTAGTGGCCGATTAAAAGTGATTTAATTCAATAATTCAGTAATTTTTGAAGAGTCATTGAAATTGGTTAGGTAAATTAAATTGAAATGTAAATTAGTTAAATTCAACATCAGATATATAGGTTTCTAAATAAGCAGTGGTAATATACTATTCTACTTAGGATTATTCATTGCTTTTCATATTAATTGATTGCGTATTAACAGCTATATAAACAGTTATACCCTAATATAGTTATTTGGAAATAATAAACCATTGTGTAATAATTTGCAGCGTTTTCGCTATTGCAATATAATTATAAATTCGTGGTTTTTTATGTAATCCGTACGAATTTTTAAATTTAATACTAAATATACCAATTCTCGTCAGCAAGACATACCCACTAAGCCCCATAATATTTGGATACTTATAACTCTTCAACGGTCAAAGTTATTCCAAACGGTACTAAAATTTCTAATAGCTGTCAAATCTTATAAATATATATATATGCGTGCTGCAGAAAATCGGGAATTCGGAATAAGAAAGGGTTGATTTGTGGACGAGGACAAACATGGAGTGTAGTATCAACATCAAACTTATTATTTCGCAAACCGTTAATTATTTAAAATAATTTTGGCATAAAATAACTTTTGTTTGCATTACATCCTGTAATACATTCCCTAGTAGGCTTATCGTGCGCTGTTCATTAACCTCTTTATATTGTTCAGTAATTGCCTTTCAAAATGTGACCCAACAGTTGTTTGTTTATTTAACGTCATTTTTTGCTAGTGTGGCTTATCGGACGATGCTACAGTGGGAGTCCTAAATTTTGCCTATTCCGGCTTAATTAGGATAGGGGTCTTTAACGAGTACCTGACATCGGACAGGCTCGGGAAAACCTTTTTACGTCCCCTCCGAAGGATGGCATAACTTGGGACTTTTTACTCTCATTAAAAACTCCTAGGACCATCTGCGGGTTTAAACCCGTGACCCTTTGGCATATAATACGGTTATGTTTGCCACCCTGCTACCCTGAGCAAACTGTTAGGATAGCTCTATTGCTATATAACTATGTGAAAGTAAAACATATCGCAAACAAATTAAAAAATAGAAGACACTTTCTTGTGTTTGTTTTTTCGTCTTATCCTTTTTGCACTGCAGCCTCAAATAGGCTTATTGTGCGCCGTCGATTATCCTGTTGATACAGGCCTATTGCCCTAGAGATTCTGACCAAAGTGTAAGGATTGGTCACTTCTTAAATGTTATGATCTGAAATACAGTCAAATCAAAAGTGGTAAAATCATATCCTAGTGATTTTTCACAATTACATGATCAAATGATAGGCAGTATCATTTTTTTCTCTTGCAGAATCTGCAAATCGGTGAGGCCTACATGTCGTAGAGGTGCTTGACAAGCTAACGAACGGTGACCTGCATAAAGTCCTATCACCATCCTCAGAGTTATCCTGTCCATTAAGAGAAGAGAGTGGATTCTCTCTTTGCGTTGTCTTAGAATATAACTGGAAATATTAATTCTTCTCTGTATTCCTCCAGTATTTATTGGCAGCAGCCTCCTTGATCAGACCTTTTGCATACCTATTCCACGAATAAGGTTAGGTATTGGGTTGATGCAAAATTAATGCAGGTTTTTAGTAGGTATTGTAAATACGCCATATCTTTACTTTAACCATATATATTTAATCAAAATAATTTCCATCTGAATCAATGCACTTTTGCCAACGTTTAACAAGCTTTCTTATTCCACCAGAAAAAAAATCCGAATCCCTGGACTCAATGAAATCACGAAAAGAATTTTCAATGTCGTCCTGGTTTTGAAAATTTTTCTCCCTCAAAACGTTGTCCAGATGCCTGAAAAAGTGGAAGTCTGTAGGAGAGAGGTCAGGTGAATAAGGCGGATGTTGGAGAACTTCGTAGCCCAACTCGTGCAGTCGTCGAAGCGTTGGTTGTGCAACGTGTGGTCTGGCGTTATCGTGGAGCAGGATCGTCCCCTTCCGATTCATCAATGCTGGGCAAAGACGTTGCACTTTTTGAGTTCCGAGTTCGGCCGCCATTTCTCGTGTGGTTTTGGTTGGGTCTTCTTCCACTTTTGACCTCAGCTGGTCGTTGTCCAGAGCAAGATATCGGCCCCGACCTTCCTTGTCTTCGAGGTCGAAATCTCCTCTGCGAAACTTCTGGAACCAACGCTGCACCGTGCACTCATTAATAGCCCCCTGACCCCACACTTCATTAATATTACGAGCCGTTTGCGCAGCGCTGCGCCCTAATTTAAATTCGTAAAAATAAATATGACGAAAATCGCACTTTGACATTTTCGATTCAAGACCTTTGAACACACTGAACAAAACGATTTTACTAAACAAATTTATGGTGAAAGAGAGGGTATTAGATAAGGTTTGTTTTGGTATAATAATGATCAATGTTAGGATTAGCTTTGTTTACACAATTGGAATTAAGATATTGCAATAGAGGAAACCTGCATTAATTTCGCATCAGCCCAATATAATATCTAAATACATGTTTTTAATTATTATTTATGGTTTATTTAATATAATTTATTTTTATATGAACGTTAGAATATTTTTAACAGATTTACATTAGTTAGCAATATATTATAATTATCTTGTCAGCTCTGCTACTTTCGTTCCCTAAGGCTATTGTATTGTTTTGAGATATTCCTATTTCATTTAATTTATTAATGCCGTTTGGACATTCCTGGAAGATATGGGCTACGGTCAGAATATTATCACAATATGGGCATTTCAGCAGTCTGGATAAGTACTAAGTCTATCTCCACCCCTTCCGACATTAGTATCTGCCAACCCACGTTTATTGTAAATTAATCATCCTCTCAAAAAGTCTTGAGATATTTAACATTATAAATCCGCAGAAATATTTTAGAAGTTATTTTTCGGAATATTTCTGTTTTACAAAACAAGTAATGTACCAATGAATAAACGAATAACACGGTGGTCGAACTATATAACTCTTAGTGCTTGAACAGAGGAGGGGGGGGGGGATAGAAGAGTGTATATAGTCAAGTCAAGATAAATGACGAAACAATGAGTGATGATTTTTAAACCGATCTGTTACCGCTTTTCTCTTCTAAGTAGATCCATGTTTTATTCTTCTGTTTTGAACAAATATGTTAACTGAGATTAAAATTAGCTCTTCTTATTTTTGTTTTGGTATCTTGGTTATGGACAATTTATATCAATGGTTTTGTATACGTGCAAGTAGATGAAGTCGTTTGTCTGAGTGGATTCCTTAACTTTTGATACATTAATGTTAGCATGTTGAGTAATGTTGCTAACTTTCAAGTTATACATTATAATAAACCTAATTGTTTTTGGAAAATTTTAAATTACACTTATGTCTATATTTTTGGCGGTCCCCTTAGGCTGGTTTCCTACACTTGTGACGTTCCACTAAGACTTCATTACTGACAGGCCTATCAGTTTGTTTCGCAATATGTGACAAATATAATCATTATTAAATGGTTGACCATTAAATGAATATGAAGAGTGAGATGGTTCGGATGGCGGTAATAAAAGAACAGAAAATATTAAAATATTATTTATTATCCAATAAAAAAATATTAAGAACAGAAACATAACATTAAATATAAAATATTAAAGAAATAATTAATATATTGACATAAGTAATCAGAGAAATGAAAAATAAATATAGTCAACAAAAGTATGTTAGGTAACATAAAGTGAAGAAAAGTCCATATTCCGAATAACATAACAAAATATAACATGAAAAGTAAACATAAAGTATAGCATGAACTGAAAAATAGTATTGAAAATAAAAAGTAAATATGAGTACAAACGATCATATTTAAATTTAACACGAAATATATACATTATATCTTCATATTCTTATTTATACATATGAACATAATATGCCATAATAAGCAGTGATAGTGTAAAAAAAAAGTGTAAAATTAAAATACACATTTTTTATGTTTCTTAAAAATTATTATACACTGTACCTGTTTTTTTAGCCGTGAACTTTGGTCAAAACCTTGTCCGAAACACAGAAGGAGTTTTTTAAGGTTGTTTATATTATTCTTTACGAACTATCTACGGTTAACATTAGACAACGACTAAATGCTTATACTTACTTCATAAAACCTTATGGACATACGCATTTCAAATTTTCGGAATCTCAAAAAAGACTTATATTGAAAAATACTGACTTTTATTAATCGAAGGCATTAAGACTAATAATATGCTGGCCTTGGTACGTGAGTAACAAGACTTTAAATGCACATTTACACATACCTACAATTCAAGACTACATTCATACTCCATACCAGAGACATTAAATTAATTCAAAACATGGTGACAACGGACCAGCCGGAACTAACCTAGAAGAAGGCTAAAAAGGATCTGGTTAAGGGATCTACTTATTTAAAAATTATTAAACTTTCACGTTAGGAGGAGTTTCCGCTGGGTACTGACCTCTCTCATGCATCACATGCCAGCTCTTACAATATATATACAGCGCATCTACTTATGGGCAAAGTAAGAATGGCAGGTGTAGATTATGATAAAAAAAAATGTTTTTAAACAAAAAAGAATCGCATAAGAGTGCTTTCTGGGTCATCCCAATCAGAAGCTGCATTGTTTTTAGCTCTTTTTCTCTCGAGCCACAAGAATTATTTATTGTAGGAATGCTTTGTACAAAAAAGGGTATAAGATTGAAATCAAAGAGGCTTAAATTAAAGTTAGATTTAGAAAATGGAACAGTGTTGATTATTCATGACAGAAGATTAATCTAAGGGAAAGGTTCTGTTTCTTAAGTGCCCCACTTCTCCAGTTCTCTTGAAACTTTCCAATTGTAGCTCGAGGAATAGAAGTACAGCGTTATATAGAATTTAATTATTCAACCAATAAGTTCATACACAATTAATACAGTTAATAACTATCAGTTTCAACACTCAACTTTTCCATTTTCGTTATATCAGTAGTTTATTTGGCAAAATATAAATCATAAATATTATAAAAATGAAGTTTTTTTGCACAGTGACTAACTAATATGCTGATCAAGCAGCCAACTCAGCCAGAATTAGAGAAGCTATATGGGAATTACCAAAATAAAGGAAACCATAGTGAATGATTGCATACACCACTCTAAAAAAGGCTACTGAAAAAGTGGGAGTACAATTGGAAAGAGATGTCCAAATAGGGAACGATAAAACCGACTGCCAGAAACGGAAATCAAGTTATAGAACTTCGAGGAGATACCAAGTTATTCTATGCAGACTTCGGATTGGCACTGCCAGGTTGAACATGGGTACCTTCTTAGATGCCTAGAACCACTGCAATCTTACCCTACAAACTGTGCCCTAATTGCTAATTGAGTGCCCACTATTCCAGCAATTGTAGATAAAAGTTGGCCTAAAGAAATCCATGAAAGGAATACTTTAAAATAAAAAAAAAAAATAAAAAACATAGCCACACTAATGAAATTCACAAAATTCGGTTACCACTACCGAACATAATTATTGTTCACTCCAATGATCCTTAAGGGTAGAGACGGATGAACAAATTTAAATTTTAAAAAATAAATGTTAAATTAAAATTCTAGTGCTAATACTCATTCTAATTATTCATCTAATAATTCTAGTGCCTTTGTTTTTTATTAACCTCTTGAGCAAAGTTTTCACGCTTATTGAAAAATAAAAATGAAATGGTTATTCTAAAAAAAAATGACTAAAAAACCAAGTGACTAAAAAAAAAAAATAAAATGACATGGTTATTCTAGCACAAATGGAAAATAAAAGAGAAAATTATTTCGACTTTGATACCATTGATATTTGAAACTATTTAATAAAAAATCTTTTTGGTCTGATATTTCCTGCTGGCTCATTTGGTGACACAGCTGAGGGAGCGACGCTGGAATACCTAGATTCTGGCTTTTCCCTCGATATTTCAGGGACGGACCTGGTCTGGTGTTACCATGGCTCAGTGTAATATTGTATGTAGATAGGCCTGCTTTTAAGCTTTTCATTTCTTTTTAAACTTTTAATATTTACACATCTTTATTCTATATATTTTGTTGTTTTCTCTGCAAAACTTAATTGTGGTCTTAAAGTACCATTGCTAATACCTTATTGATACAATTTTTTAACATTAATAAATAATAAAAATTGTTTGATATTTTATTTTTAATAATGAACATTTATAATAGACCAATTTTTTTTTTTTTTTAATTCCTCTCACCTCAAAATTTGAAGTCTTTTGATTCTAGAAACGTATAGTCCGAATAAAATATTTGGAAAATCCTTCTGTCCGCCGTAAACGACTGAACCATTTTTGTCAGACTTAAGCACAAAAATACCAAAGTATCCGATCGTGAGTTTAACTCATAGACATTGATATCAGCCGATTAGTTTTGGCACAAAAACACGTCCGTTGTAGGTATTTATCAATACGTTTTGAAATTAGCTGTGGTGATAGACCGTTTTCCTTTGGTTACTTTTTTTGCTTTTCATATTAGTTAATTGTCTGTAAACAGCTATATAAACTTCTATATAGTTGTTTAGAAATAATAACCATTTTGTAATAATTTGCAGCGTTTCTAAGTTCATATGATTTCTACTTCTGTTTCGGAATCTTGTAAAAATTTGACTCATGTTCTATTTCCAATGGAACGGCTCAAATCGTCATTTTATAGTTACATATTTAATCATCTGTAATCTGCTACACCAATAAAATTAATAAGCTTAACTGTTTTAGTTTATTATTTTCAATAATGAAACTTTTTAATCGACCAAAAAAAAAAAATTACCCCTCTCCCTTCAAAATGTGAGGTCTTACATCTTAAATCTTAGGTTTCAAGATGCGTGTAACACGAATAATGAATAAAAAAAATCGTTTATCCTAATTAACAAATAAATAAATACCAAACAATTTCTACAAAATGAAAAAAAAAATGATTGAAATCGGTTCAGAAATATCAGAGATAGCGTTTTGAAATTAGCAGTGGTGATATGCCATTTGCTTTGAGCTATTTATTGCTTTTCATATTACTTAATTGCCTATCTACTGGTATATAAACAGTTATATCCTAATATAGTTATTTGGAAATAATGAAGCATTGTGTAATAATTTGCCGCGTTTGTTTTTCTTTTTTTAGAAAACATTTTATTCTCGGACTAGGTCCCCTAATAATAACAGTTATGTTCTTTTTTTTTTTTATACAGTTATTTACAACGTTTTTTAATGTAAAATAAAAATAAAATGTATACTGTAACACTTGAATGAATACTAAAAGCACATCATAATCTACGTAACATGAAGTAACTTGTAAAATTTTAAAACAGTCCTTGCTCTGTTATGATGATTCACAATTAAAAGATTTCATTGAGGTTGAAATATTACTCACAATTAGTTGAATGAATGCCATGGTTGTCAAGAATAAAACTAAAGATAATCTATGGAGAAAACCAATTTATTGAATACTATTGCATAATTGGAATTTTTGAAAATGTTTGAGAATGTTTATGTGAATTTGGTTTAGTAAAGTTGAAGTTGCTATTCGGAATTATTTAAGCTAGTGAGGTGCACTTAATAAGGATTGATGTACTGGATGTAGTTGAATGGAAACAAATTAAAAAAGTTTGGATATTTCATGATATGTGTTTAAAAATTGAGATTATGAACTGAAAGGAGTACCTTGTAGAATGGGTAGTATTTCCCTTGATATTGTGGAAAATACTGGCCCTGGTATTGCTGTACGTAGTATCTAGTATTGCTGTGGGTAATGGTATTACCCGTAGTTGTTAGTAAGGAATTGAATAAAAATGCAGTGTATGGGAATATTGTTGGTTTATTTGGTTCTATTACAATTTATGGATAAATTTTAAAAATTATATTTTTCATATTTTGGAGTTTAAGATACTGCTGTAAGCTACGGAGGAGACGCTTAGTAAGGTGGGACGTACTGGTTGTAGTTGAATGGAAACTGAAATATTCAATTAAAATATATCAATGAAAATTTAATATTTATAAATATGTTTATAGATTAGCAAGAAACAATACCTTGTAGAATGGGTAATATTGTCCTTGGTACCGTGGAGCATACTGGCCCTGGTATTGCTGACCGTAATAGTACTGCTGTGGGTACTGGTATTGCCCGTAGTAGTTAGGGCCGTAGAAGTTGTATGGGAACTGTTCAAAACAAGAATTATGCAAAACATTACAAATTGTTCTAGTTTTTTTACATAAAATAATATTTAAAAAACAAATTCTGAGACTGGGTCCCTTAAGAATAACACATAAGTACAGTTTAAATATAAAATTTGTCTGGCAAAGAGACGAAAGAAAAATAATTAATTATCATTTACTATGGTGAAGTAAGGATAAATTTATACGACAAATACAACAACAATTCATTTATACGGATACATATACATAATGCTAACAATAAAATATCTTATAATATAAAAATAGCTTATAATAAAATATTTTTTATACTTGAAATTTAAATCCTGCGTTCTGGAAAGCACTAGGTCTGAGTACTCCGTTTTCGTTGTAGTAGAACACATAAGGATTCTGTAAAAACAAAATATTTAAAATCGTTCGTATTATTAAGTCGTTGTACATTAAAGAAGAAGAAAAAACATCTTTATTCTAGGAGTATGTCCCCTAAACATGGTATGAAATTTAACAAAAAATAATACGTAGATTTCGCTTAGCCACGAAATTAATGATAAATAAAAGTTATTCAACATAAATTTAAAATAAAATCTCCTAGTAAGAAAATAATTAAATAAAATTGACTGCTAATGATTCTTATAATTGAAATAACACTACTATCTAACTTAAACTTAACAGCACTATTCTTACTACCAGACAGCGTCATTTTGGAATGCGATGAGGTACTGAAAAAGAAGGTATTTAAATGTGAAAAGGGAGGGTGCATGGCGTATGTTTGAAAAGAGAGAATTCCAAACGCTGATGGAACGTGCTAGAAAGGGACGTTTATATGTTTGGTTCTGTAAAAAGTGATATATAGGTCGGAAAAACGTGATATTTTTTCTTGTGAATGGTTCATGGTTTGACTGCAGGAAACCGTAGAGGGAGGGTGCCGGGATTTAATAGTTCGTTATAGGAATGATCCGATGAAATATAGTCGACGGGTGTGGGGGAAAAGCTATTAGACCCCCTCGACAAATCTTATCAGTTCATGATGTACTGGATTTAGTAAAACTTACATACCTTGACAACCAAGAAACCGAATTTGTCCTGGCCTGGCTGGTTGTATATGAAGCCGAACTGTCCCAACTGGGATACTACATTCTCGTCGAGGATTTTAGGTTGGAACTGCTGTCCTGGTTTGAACTGGTTCTTTAAAAAAAAAAAACGTTAACTAGTTCTTTGTTAATAGTAATTATATTACTGTAGTTCGTTGTTTTTAAAGTGTGTTTTACCCAGGAGTAGTAACCAAGTAGGTTTCCGTAATAATCTCTGACTGGTAGGAAGTTCTTTTGCTGTTGGAGAACGGCATCTGAATTGACCTGCAAATAACGTTGATCATTAGACCTGTTGAAATTTAATGAGTTGGAAAATCTTCTGTAATGTTTCTAAGATTGCTTACCCAGTAGATGTAGCCTAGAGGCTGGTTCTGGTTGTTGACCAAGGAAATGTAAGGGTATTGCTTGAAGATGTAGCTGGGGTTGAAAGTAAAATGTCCTTGGTACTGGCCGTTGTAGTAGTCCGCGTACTGTTGTCCTTGTGGGAATACAGGGTTAGCGGGTACCTATGAATTAATTTAAATTAATTAATCAATAAGCAGAGGTAGATAATTTTCTTAAAGCATCAACAAAGTTTTAGTGTTTACATTGTAATAAGGGCTCCGAGCGTACTTCTGTACAGCCTGCTGGCTTGCAGCAAGTGCTAAGAAAGTTGCGAAGATAGCGGCTTTAAACATCATTATTCTGTAAATTGAAATATTAATTTAGTAATAGTTAAAATAAATATACCAAACGTGTAATGGTTAGTTAATCTGTAACTCACAACGGCAATGCTGTTAATATTAAGAGGTATATTTTCCTCTTTATTTATAGCAATTTTTGTATGAAGCGGGGATAAGTAATCTTTTAATTATTGTCTTCATCGAAAAAAAAAATGCTCTATGTAATGGATTGATTACTCAGAAATTATTAAAAACAAACATATTCAATTTTTTTTTTCGTTTAACTTTTTAGATTCGTGTTTTATGAAAATCTAATAATGAAGTATTTTCAATTTTATTGATAAGCAAATGCACCAAAGTGGTTAGTAAACATCATTATTTATTCTCCTATTGCCAATTAAATATCTATTCTATTAATTTAAATACAACATGTTTTATATATTAATAAATTATAGCGGATGTTTAAATGAAGTTTTATACTTGAACAGGATGATACTAAGTGTGATATAAGGACGGTTTTATATGTAAGGTTTAAACTGCAAAGGTACACAATGAAGGCCATGTAAAAATAAAAATAAAATGAAAAACAATAATAATTTTAATGAAGTATGTCCCATATAATCCCAAATTCCAAAGTTATGTTTTTGAAAAGAAATATCGTCGAATAAAGAAATAATTATTCCATAACATTGTAATATTGTGAAATGGCATATTGGAATACTTCGATAAAATAATTTATTTAATTTATGACATAAGAGTTATATTGTGCTGCATCCTGTGACAAATACTATCTAATAAAAGTTTAGTCAATTATAAATCTCCATATCACAAAAATTGATTTCTAGCAATATTGTAGAAGATAGCGATTCATTTTGTCAAAGTATTTTAATGTTTTTATTTTTACTGCTTTTAATAGCATTTTTTTTTATTTCTTTTTTCAGAAAGATGATACTCAAAGTCGCCATTTTCGCTACAACTATAGCACTAGCTGCGAGCCAGGCAGCTCAGCAATATCCCCCATACCTTGATGTAAGATATTCAATTTATTATTGATTTAATTGTTACGAAATATATCAATAAATGTATGAGAACATGTTTGAATAAATTGTTAGATAGCCCCTCAACCGCAAGTACCAGTGAATCCCAACCCAAACTACAGTACACAGAGTCAATATCCTGGATCTCCCCAAGTTGATGCAATAAAAGATCAAAATCTAGCTGCGAACCAGGCTCCTCAGCAATATCTCCAACACCCGTACTTTAATGTAAGATATTCAATTTTTTATTGATTTAATTGTTAGGAAATATATCAATAAATGTTTGAGAACATGTGTGAATAAATTGTTAGATAGCACCTCAACCGCAAGTACCAGTGAATCCCAACCCAAACTACAATACACAGAGTCAATATCCTGGATCTCCCCAAGTTGATGCAATAAAAGATCAAAATCTAGCTGCGAACCAGGTTCCTCAGCAATATCTCCAACACCCGTACTTTATTGTAAGATATTCAATTTATTATTAATATTATTGCTAAGAAATATATCAATAAATGTTTGAGAACATGTTTGAATAAATTGTTAGATATCCCCTCAACCGCATGTACCAGTGAATCCCAAACCAAACTACAGTACACAGAGTCAATATCCTGGATCTCCCCAACTTAATGCAATAAAAGATCAAATTCTAGCTGCGAACCAGGCTCCTCAGCAATATCTCCAACACCCGTACTTTAATGTAAGATATTCAATTTATTATTGATTTAATTGTTAGGAAATATATCAATAAATGTTTGAGAACATGTGTGAATAAATTGTTAGATAGCACCTCAACCGCAAGTACCAGTGAATCCCAACCCAAACTACAATACACAGAGTCAATATCCTGGATCTCCCCAAGTTGATGCAATAAAAGATCAAAATCTAGCTGCGAACCAGGTTCCTCAGCAATATCTCCAACACCCGTACTTTATTGTAAGATATTCAATTTATTATTAATATTATTGCTAAGAAATATATCAATAAATGTTTGAGAACATGTTTGAATAAATTGTTAGATATCCCCTCAACAGCATGTACCAGTGAATCCCAAACCAAACTACAGTACACAGAGTCAATATCCTGGATCTCCCCAACTTAATGCAATAAAAGATCAAATTCTAGCTGCGAACCAGGCTCCTCAGCAATATCTCCAACACCCGTACTTTAATGTAAGATATTCAATTTATTATTGATTTAATTGTTAGGAAATATATCAATAAATGTTTGAGAACATGTTTGAATAAATTGTTAGATGGCACCTCAACCGCAGGTACCAGTTAATCCCAACCCAAACTACAGTACACAGAGTCAATATCCTGGATCTCCCCAAGTTGATGCAATAAAAGATCAAAATCTAGCTGCGAACCAGGCTCCTCAGCAATATCTCCAACACCCGTACTTTAATGTAAGATATTCAATTTATTATTGATTTAATTGTTAGGAAATATATCAATAAATGTTTGAGAACATGTTTGAATAAATTGTTAGATATCCCCTCAACCGCATGTACCAGTGAATCCCAACCCAAACTACAGTACACAGAGTCAATATCCTGGATCTCCCCAAGTTGATGCAATAAAAGATCAAAATCAAGCTGCGAACCAGGCTCCTCAGCAATATCTCCAACACCCGTACTTTATTGTAATATATTCAATTCATTATTAATATTATTGCCAAGAAATATATCAATAAATGTTTGAGAACATGTTTGAATAAATTGTTAGATATCCCCTCAACCGCATGTACCAGTGAATCCCAACCCAAACTACAGTACACAGAGTCAATATCCTGGATCTCCCCAACTTAATGCAATAAAAGATCAAATTCTAGCTGCGAACCCGGCTCCTCAGCAATATCTCCAACACCCGTACTTTAATGTAAGATATTCAATTTATTATTAATATTATTGCTAAGAAATATATCAATAAATTTATGAGAACATGTTTGAATTAATTGACAGTTATACTCTCAACCGCAAGTACAAATGAATCCCAACCCAAACTACAGTACACAGAGTCAATATCCTGGATCTCCCCCAGTTAATGCAATAAAAGATCAAAAGCAATTTTCTCACCTCACAGTGGTCAATAACGAAAACCAACTACTGGGCTACTTCTTCTGGGTAAGAAAAAATAAGTAATTTTCTCAAAAAGATGTCATCAGAATAGCCTGTAAGTTTCTTGATTTCAGGCCAACCCGATGCTTCATGAAGAGCCGAACATGATTCCAGTCAGAGATTTATACAGCACTCTTCTCGGCTACTTTACATGGGTAATATAACAATTTAGTTTAAATATAATGAAAGATAATTATACGAGAAAAATAAATGAGCAATATGTTTCATGGTTATATTGGACAAGATCAAGCCTGGACAGCCTACTGCCCCGCTGGACAATAATCTATTATCACAACTGGAACCGTTCGGATTCGTCTATACCAGAGTAACAAGGGACAAATACGGTTCATTCATTGTCAAGGTAAGTAAATCTTACTAAATTACGTTGATAATCATAATCTTAAAATATTTAACTTTGTTTTTTTGTTTTTTTTAGAACTCTTCAATCTTCAAGAATGACGATAACGGAATCCTCAGACCCCCTTCTATCAGGACAATGCTAGCTATAAAACGGTGAGAAGTTAATACAATAATTTTAATTTCAGATTTTTATAATTTTATTGTGTTTTTAAACATATCATATGATGAGTAGTACCCATTCATTGACCTGAGCGTCAGCAACATGGGATATTCTCCGCAAACTCGCCCGCTATCCCCGTCACCAATCCATCGGACTACAGTATTTCCTATTTTATACGTTTGAAAACATATTTGTAAATTGAGATATGTATTATATGCATTTATTTTAATTTATAGGGTCTATATAGCACCTCTGCCATAGGACTTGGTGGTTCGCGTGTTCTACCACTAGGAGGTACCGGTTCAGCCCATTCGTCTTTAGGCAACTAGAACATCAATTAGTCTGAATCTACGGCAGTCTAAAATATAATTGATATTTGTATTTTAAATTCCCAATTTTATTGGTAATACGAATTAAATAAAAACTTTCTTCATACTTAGCGCTTCATTTTTTTTAAATATCTCCAGTCTTATATTTCCAAACATATTTATGAATTAATGGTGTTTCTGTAAAGACATAAGGGATTGCCTATTTTTATTTGAAAATTCATACAACTGTTATTGAAGAAAAAAGCTCGCCTACGGATTAAATGTATGCAACAGAAACTTGTTTTAGTTCTCTCCTGCCACCAGTCGTATCATTAACAGATTATCACGATAATGAAATAAAAAATATTACCAACTTTCTTATATAGAATATTAAATACAAATGTTCAAATATTAAAAAGGGTGTTTTTCAATTTTAAACAAGAAGTAATTGATTTTAAATTAACCATTCTCAAATTAAATATTTATAAACATTATATGGCGCATTAATCGTTTTACCTGTCCATTTCCTTACATAGAGAAACCGAATTGGTTCAAATAAAAATTATATCTACCCAAAGGTACTTAATTTATGAAAACAATAAGCAAGATATATCAAATATGTTTATTTACTCTTTGATGCCACAATACTAACTTGCGTGTGTGAATTACAATTAACTTCATAGCGAAGGATCTGTATATCTAAATTTTAATTTAGTTCCTCTTTTGTTTCTTTGAATCTGCTTTAGAAATTTATTCAATGGGTTAAAATGATTCCAAATCATTATTAATCCTATAAGTATTAATGCGTAAAATATCGGTGCAGAAAGTTACAAAGAAATTCGTACATGTAAGTTCTGTATACAAATTAAAATTGAAAAAAAAAAAATGATACTAATTAATCCTAATAAAACTAGTGTTAGTGTAACACATTATATACGACCACTTTAAAGCTCGATCGTTGTTTATTTTAAAATGTATCCATCAGCAATCACTCCACTTTACTATTGAAGGTTCAAGTGTTTTAAATACCAATTGTCATGAGTTACCTATGATTCTTGCTTCAGAGAGGTAAATTAGATTAGATTTTTATTGTCTTAGGGTCTGACAGGGTCCCTTTCTTACAGACAAAATAATTATTTTTTACACTTATATATGTGCAAATTATGATTATTATTCTAAAAACATAATTAGAATAATAATAGTAGAGAGAGATATCGAGAGAGGCTGCCCGCAGGGTTCGGTTCTGGGCCCGGCCCTGAAAAAGATCGTGTTCGATCAGTTGTTGGGGGAGTTAGAAGAAGCTGGTTTCCTTACCTCGGCCTACGTCACGATCTGGCGGTCACCGTGGCCCAGAATAGCAGAGCCGGAGTGAAGGAAGAAGCAGAAAGGTGCGCCGTCTCGTAGAAGAGAGGAAGATGAGCATGCCTCTGACCTCTGCAAAAACTCAGGCCGTATTCCTAAAAGGCTCTACGAACAGGACTCACTCTATCAGTCTGGATATCGGAGGAGTGAGGGTGAGACTAGGGGAGGAGGTGACTTATCTGGGAGTGAGGATAAGAAGAGGATTCGACGTCACCCCTCACATTGCGTACCTGAAGGATAGGGTGACCCTGTCGATTAATTGCTTAAGTAGAATAGGAGGTGCATATTGAAGCCTTAGATACCCTGCAACCATGACAATTTACAAAGGAGTGGTCTTGGGTATCCTGAAGTATTTATCCCCCGCCTGGAGTCGTAACCTCACCCAAGAGAAGAAGAGAAGACTGGCCACTATTCAGCGACTGGCTCTGCTAAGGGTCACGAAGGCCTACAGAACGGTGATGCACGAGGCAGTGCAGGTGCTAGCCGGAGCGATGCCTCTTGACCTAATCCTCAAGGAAGACTTATTGAGATAAGAATGTAAGAGACAGGGGCTGAAGGCCCTTCCGGAGGGACTCCGCAGAAGAATAGGTGAGACCCCGAATCTGTGGAAGAATTTACTTCGGGATGACCTTATAGAGGAGTGGAATGGGCGCTGGATGGCGAGCCAGAAGGGCTCTACACTGATGAAGTTCTTCCCCACCGTGCAATCAAGATTAATGGCCAAGTGGGTCCTCCCGGACTACTGGGTCTCACAAATATTAACAGGACATGGAGCTTTGGAATGGTAGTAGAAATCTGCAGCAAGAATTTTTTTTTTTTTTCTCCCTTCCTAGGCATTTCTGGCACACGGGAGAAGGGGGCAGAGGGGTGGTGCGCTAGGTGTACGCATATAAGAAAGGTCTCCTTAGAAGTTACACTTTTCTCAGGGTCAGGTACAATAACAATCCTGGTTTACGTATCTGGATCACATAACTTCCCCTAAGCTGTCACCGAAGTGACAGAACTGAAGGTTTATGCTTCCAATGTCCTTTCCCATTAGGTCTGTCATTGTCCTTAGACTCCTAGACCACACGACTATCGGCTACCGCATGCTGCGGGATAATACAAATCCAACAATCCTATCCCCACTTCATTTTAATTCTTCGAAATCCCTTTTATTTCCCACACAGACTATGAGATCTAAAGAAACTGAGAGAAAGAAATAAAGATAGTAGGAGACAGATAGAGAGTAAGAGAGTATGTTAGAGATAGTTTTATTGACAGAGTTAGTCATTTTGTGTGTTAAGTCCTTAGTATAACTTTACATTAGTAACATTACTGAAGAATAAAATCTCATTCAAGTATCTACTGTTGATTGTTCGTTAATTCGCATATAACCATGTATTAGGCCGATTTAACGTGACTTTATCCTCGTTACAGATACTAGCTTCCTAGCTTCCTTCCCCTATCAGGTTATCAGAACCTTCAATTTTATTTATTTTTAATTTTTTTATTGTAATTTATAACTGTAATTTATATAACACAATGAGTAAATATGCCGAGTGAAGAAAATTCGTGAATATGTCTTGAGAAAGAATTACCCAGTGGTAGCAATTCACTAACTATTTTAAGGCAGTAGGTCCGAGGCCACCTTCTTTTCTTCCTTGGAGGGTTAGGAGGGATATCTAAGGAAGTAGATTACAGAAAACTGAATTCGTCTGGACAGGAAGTTTATAATGGAAAGAAGAGTATCTATCACGGGTTATGTCTGCAACAAATGGGATGTTTAGGTCATTATGGAGGAGTTGATTTGTAACAAAATAAGGGGCATTCAGGATTTTGCGAAGGATTTTCGAATGTAAGGATTGAACGCGGAAGGAATTAGATGGTTTAGTAGATCCCCAAAACTCGATTCCATATGTCAAAATAGGTCTGAAAATGGTGATGTAAATGAGTCTTTTGTAATATACTGGAAGTTTTGAACGTTTTCTAGTAAGTGATGTAGTAATCGGTAAATTCGAGCAGTTTCTTGTCGTTTCAGTCTTGTGTGAGGATTCCAAGTAAGGCGGTCTTCAATTCAGTCCCATTGTACCAGATCCCGTATTTTTGACCTCTACCCTCCTCCTTACTGAGAAGCTGCTGCGTTTGAGAAGTCATTTCTGGCAAAAGCTGCCTATCATTAGAGTTCTATCCTTCCTGATATCAGTCACACCAGAACTGTTTCTTCCTTTAAATCGCTCTTTTTCAACAACCTTTTCCATTCCCAGTCATACATACAATAGCCTGCAACTCATCGTTAGAGACCTAAACTCATCCTGAGTAGGATAATTATTTTTAGTTAATTACTTAAAATAATTATAAGCTTCATATTATTACGTTATTTCTTTCCCAATTTGTTTCATATGAATAGGTGGAGATCTATTGGGTTTATATTTAAGAAGGAGCTGAACAAAAATACAGTGTATGGGAATGTTGTTGGTCTATTTAGTTCTATTTCAATCAATGGAATAAATTGTACATATTTTAGTTTTTATATGTTGGAGTTGAAGTACTGTAAGCTATAAAGGAGACGCTTAGTAAGTAAGGGCTGAATGGGAACTGAAATATTTAATTAAAATATATCAATACAAATTTAATATTTATAAATATGTTTATAGATTAGCAAGAAACAATACCTTGTAGAATGGGTAATATTGTCCTTGGTACCGTGGAACATACTGGCCTTGATATTGCTGACCGTAATAGTACTGCTGTGGGTACTGGTATTGCTTGGTATATAGTTAGGGCCGTAGAAGTTGTAGAAGCTGTTCAAAACGAACTATAAATGAAACATTAGATAAAAAAAAATGTTTTAAATAAGATTATATAATTTTCATACTTGAAATTTAAATCCTGCATTCTGAAAGCATTTGGTTTCAGTACTCCGTTCGTGTTATAGTAGAATACATATGGGTTCTGTAATGGATTAGAAGTTAAAACTTTTTTTTATCTTACTATGTATTTAGTTAGTTAGATTTACATACCTTGACAACCAAGAAACCAAATTAGTTCTGGCTGGGCTGGTTGTAGATGAAACCGAACTGTTCCTATTGGGCTATTACATTCTCGTTAAGGAGTTGACCTTGCTTGTACTGGTTCATTGTGGTAGCACAGACGGTAAAGGACTTTTCAAAGGAAGCAGTTCTATGAGAGGGTAGTAACAAATTGGTAGGTTGGGCTCTTTTGTTTATGGTGTGCATGGAACAGCGCAGAGCAAGAAGGTCAAATGTATACGTTAGGAAGGTTTTCTGGTTCTTTAGGATTGGAATTAAAAGATGCCAAGTAGGTATTTTCTTGGAGATTCAGGATAGATCCACCTTTGACTAGAATACTAATGTGAGACGTGTAACTGTCTCGGTATACCATACTGAATTATATGTATTTATTTAATTTTTCGTATTATTCAGTTGCGTTCCTGACATTGCTTACGCAGTAGATGTAGCCCAGAGGTTGGTTGTGGTTGTTGACCAAGAACATGAAAGGGTACTGCTTGAAGATGTAGCCGGGGTTGAACTTGCTGAAAGAGAATGTGCCTTGGTACTGGCCGTAGCCCGCGTACTGTTGTCCCTGTGGGAATACAGGATTACCGGGTAACAATGAATAATCACATAAATTGCTTAAAACACATAAATAATAATATTTATATTAATAATTAAAGTAAATTTCGGTGTTTACATTGTATTAAGGGCTCTGGTTGTACAGCAGTATTTTTGCTCTGGTTGATTATTCAGCTATTTTTAAACCAATCATCCTGTAGTATTTTGTTGTTGAGTGGTCTATCTATTCAAAAACAAATAAATAACGAATTATTCTATATTTCCTCAATACTAGAGAAGAAGGAAGTGGACAACACTAAGTATCTGCTCTATCTTCTAACCAAGGCTTTATTTTAACTAAATGAATCCTTTATGAAAAATAAGTAAGAATTATATGATTGTTTTTCCGAATTCTCCAATTATTTATCAAACAAAACTTACAATGTAAAAATATATATCATAAAATGAATTCACATAATAAGAGTCCTTATTTTGTCGGAAAGCATTGAAATAAATTTAAAAATAACATAAATATAAATGGGGTTAGTTTATCAGGGTACAATAATAAAAAAGCCTGATAAACAAGATCCAACTGCGCTCACCAATCATTTCAGAGCTAGGGTGCATACTAAAATTAAACATTATAAAAAAAAAGCTTTAAACAAAATATAAAAGAAACGATTAACATTGAAAAATATAAAAATTGCGCTATAAACAAAAATTAAATGTCCAAACTCTTAATTCGTGGTATGAAAATATAATGAACCCACATTAAAAATATGAACCAAAACAGTATAATAATACTCCCATAAAGTAATTACCAAAAAAAAAAAGAAAAATAATTTTTAAAAAAAGATACTCTGACTACGGTTTTTAGGAAAATCCCTCTCTGCTTTTCTCTGAACCATTGTTCTGCATTAAACACCATTGAGTGTTCTTTCAAAGTTGGTGGTATCCACACAGGTCTATGTAAGACACTATACTGTATCAGATTGTAAGTAAATTTGTAATAATTTATTTTATATGTGTCTATAACGATAAAAAAAAAAATGTGAATTATAATTAAGATGTCCATTTAGCTACTATATATCTATTCATAGTGAATTCGCTGCGTTTTTAAGTTAATTCAAAAATGTTTTCTGTATCTGTAACATATAACATCATCTAATAATTATTGTATACAAATTTTAATATTCAGTTGTTTTTCCACTGTTATGGCAACTGTTTATGGCAAAAATAAATTTTCGAAATTTAGCCTAAACGCAAATTATTGGCTGAATCTTAAGACCCGTAGAAAACTTAAATTAACAACAAACAGCAGAAATAACAAAAAAAAAATATATATATATATTTTTCAACCTTTTCCAAGTCAAATTCAACCTTTTCCAAGTCAAATTCAACCTTTTCCAAGTCAAATTCAACCTTTTCCAAGTCAAATTCAACCTTTTCCAAGTCAAATTCAACCTTTTCCAAGTCAAATTCAACCTATTCCAAGTCAAATTCAACCTTTTCCATTTCAAATTCAATCTTTTTCGATTTCAATAAAATAATAAAAATCAAATTAACATGATTTTATGTTTTAATGGTTATTTTAATTACACCTTGTGTTTTTAACCCTTGTGGCTTGTTAAATGTTCCCAGGGGCCTTTTTACGTATAATTAGTCACGATTATAATAATAAGTATAACCAATACTTTAATTTTAAGACATTTGCGATACAAGGTCTGGTAGTCGGATTAGCGGGATTTGTTTTATTTTAGTTTTATAATCGCGGGCGAAAATATTATCAATATAGGTTTATTTTAACTTTTTCGTATTTATTGGATAGTAGACTCAGCACATGCGTTCCCAAAGGTTCGTTATCGATTATACTATTAATTTTAATCGCGCTCGCTCAAATATGGGTTTATTATAACTTTTTCGTATTTATTGGATTCTAGGCACAGTAGCTGCGTTACGGGGGGTTCTTTCCCGACCATTCTATTAACTATTCGTGCGCTCACTCAAATATGGGTTTATTATAACTTTTTCGAATTTATTGGATACTAGGCTCAGTTGCTGCTTTACGGGGGGTTCTTTCCCGACCAGTCTATTAATTATTCGTGCGCTCGCTCAAATATGGGTTTATTATAACTTTTTCGTATTTATTGGATACTAGGCTCAGTTTCTGCTTTACGGGGGGTTCTTTCCCGACCAGTCTATTAATTATTCGTGCGCTCGCTCAAATATGGGTTTATTATAACTTGTTCGTATTTACTGCATACTAGGCTCAGTCGCTGCGTAACCAAGGACAGATTATACTATTAATTTTAATTGCGGTAACTCAAGTAGAGGTTTATCAAATAAGAATATACTTATAAAATTACTGTTTAGCTGATTATTATCAAACTCCAAAATATTAACCAAAAAGATAACTTACTATCCTGAAAAAAAAGATAAGCGGTAACCCAATACATGAAAAGTTACAAAAAACACGAAATAAACATACATTAGACCAACTGACTAAAAAAAAATTTACACATTCACTAACAAAACTCCCGAAACACAAATACAGAAATTCGCATAGAAAAGAAACACGAATTTATAATAAACCCATAATTGAGCGAGCGCGATAACAATTAATAGTGTAATCGGTAACGAACCTTTGGAAACGCAGCAACTGAGCCTAGTAACCAATAAATACGAAAATGTTACAATAAACCCATATTTGAGTGAGCGCACGAATAATTAATAGACTGGTCGGGAAAGAACCCTCCGTAACGCAGCACTGAGCCAAGTATCCAATAAATACGAAAAAGTTATAATAAACCCATATTTGAGTGAGCGCACGAATAATTAATAGACTGGTCGGGAAAGAACCCCCCGTAATGCAGCAACTGAGCCAAGTATCCAATAAATACGAAAAAGTTATAATAAACCCATATTTGAGCGAGCGCACGAATAATTAATAGACTGGTCGGGAAAGAACCCCCCGTAACGCAGCAACTGAGCCAAGTATCCAATAAATACGAAAAAGTTATAATAAACCCATATTTGAGCGAGCGCACGAATAATTAATAGACTGGTCGGGAAAGAACCCCCGGTAAAGCAGCAACTGAGCCTAGTATCCAATAAATACGAAAAAGTTATAATAAACCCATATTTGAGCGAGCGCACGAATAATTAATAGAATGGTCGGGAAAGAACCCCCCGTAACGCAGCTACTGTGCCTAGTATCCAATAAATACGAAAAAGTTATAATAAACCCATATTTGAGCGAGCGCGATTAAAATTAATAGTGTAATCGGTAACGAACCTTTGGGAACGCAGCTACTGAGCCTTGTATCCAATAAAGACGAAAAAGTTATAATAAACCCATATTTGAGAGAGCGCGATTAAAATTAATAGTGTAATTGGTAACGAACCTTTGGGAACGCCGCTACTGAGCCTATTATCCAATAAATACGAAAAAGTTAAAATAAACCTCTATTGATAATATTTTCGCCCGCGATTATAAAACCCCCGCTAATCCGACTACCAGACCTTGTATCGAAAATGTCTTAAAATTAAAGTATTGGTTATACTTATTATTATAATCGTGATTAAATGTGTAATTAAAATAACCATAAAAACATAAAATCATGTTAATTTGATTTTTATTATTTTATTGAATTCGAAAAAGGTTGAATTTGAAATGGAAAAGGTTGAATTTGACTTGGAAAAGGTTGAATTTGACTTGGAAAAGGTTGAATTTGACTTGGAAAAGGTTGAATTTGACTTGGAAATGCTATATATATATATATATATATATATATATATATATACATATATATTATTGCTGTGCACATAGGAAAGTGGCATCTCATATGCTATTTGAAAATGATATAAAATAAATAAAACATCCAAAACAACATATAAGAAAACAAAGGAAATTGTTTTTTAAACATCTTTAATAAACAATTTTAATTGCCCATACATTTTATACAGTATACATTTACATTATCTATTATCCATTATTTTAAACTTATTCCTAATATTTTTTTAAATTTTATTTATTGTGATTGTCTTAGATTAATTTTGTAATTTAATGAATAAACAGCAACGATATAACTATTTTTATTACTAATTTCTTTCTCCATTTTTAGTAATAGAAAACTTTTATTCCTAGTTCTACAAGTTTGAATTTCTTATTTAATTTTAAGTTCATCATACTTTCAATCCTTGTTTCATCTTCTATTCCTGACAATTCTCCGAAACGTCTGAAAAAAGAGGGCCTCGATACCTTCTGGTTTAGATTACCTAGTGGAGTATTGCCAATGTATTTAAAACTCTCAACTCTACTTAACATTTTATTAATTTTATTCTTATTTCAATATCATGACTGAAATTAAAATTTTTTTTTTAATTCATTTATTGAAATTTACAACTGTATGTTCATACATCAAGTAAATAGGCTACAATGATAATACACATGAAAAAAAACATGAAGAGAACTGCCCATTGGCAGCACTCTAGTGCACTCTAGCGGATTGTCAGGAAATGAAGTGGAAGCAAGGATTGAAACTAGTGGATTAGAGTGGGAGTGGAGTTTTTCATGGAAGGAGTGATACCTAGTACAGGCCAAATCAGCAACATATGGAACATTAAGGTCTTTGTGGATGATTTTGTTGGTGACAAAGTAAGGAGCGTTAAGGATTTTGCGAAGGATTTTGGATTGTAAGGATTGGATACGGGAAGAGTTTGATGGTTTAATAGAGCCCTAAAGCTCAACTCCGTAAGTCCAGATAGGCCTTATGATTGTCATGTAAATTAGTCTTTTGAAGTAAAGAGAAAGGTTAGAGCGTCTGTCAAGTAAATGTTGAAGTAACCGAAATCGGTCAGCAGTTCCTTGTCTTTTCAGTCTTGTATGCGGATTCCATGTAAGACTTTTTTTCAAGCAGGAGGCCTAAATAACGGATCCGTTCAACAGGGACAAGCGGAATATCATTAAAGGACACTGTAGGGCAGGATGTCATAGGTTTACGACGAAGGGTAAAGGTAATCTGGTGGAATTTATTGGAGTTGATTTTAATTCTCCAATTCTGACACCATACCTCAAGGTCTCTGATGTGGGATTGGAGGTTTTGAGAGGCAATACTAGGATCGTTATTAACTGATAGCACGCAAGTGTCTTCGGCATAAGTAGAAAGGAATGTGTTAGGATGGGTTGGGATATCAGCTGTATAGACTGTGTAGAGAATGGGTCCTAGGATACTGCCTTGAGGAACACCAGCAGACTGAGTAAAAGTGGATGAATAGGTACTATTGTGGTTGATTTTAAAGGTTCTATCAGAGAGGTAGGACTGGAGGATGAGGAAGTATGTTGGATGGAGGAATTTACGGAGTTTGTACAGTAGTCCCGGGTGCCAGACTCGGTCAAAGGCCTGTTCCACGTCGAGAAAGACTTCCGTGCAGTACAATCCGCGCTCCAATGCAGAAGAGACTACATCCACCACGCGATGGCCCTGCTGGATGGTGGAGTGGGATGCTCGGAACCCAAACTGGTGGTCTGAGATTATGTGATTAAGTTCCAGGATTGGATAAAGACGTTTAAGGATGAGGAAATTTAAATTAAACATGGCGTTGTGTGATATTTGGATACTATAAGAGTTCTTTTAAAGAAAGCGTATTTCGGTATTTTTTTTTCTAATCTCGAAGAGGGGAAATATGTATAGCTTTGCTTACGTGTACAATACATATGTTTGAAATCCAAACTTTGAATAAATTTGGGTATCATCAGTAACTTTATTTATTTACTTTTCTTGTGTTTCAACTACCTTGCGGGGCTTCGGTAGTTCTTCAACTAACTTTGATTAGTTCCTTTCAGTCACAAAGTATTCATTTAAATAATGTTGAAACGACTGAAACCTACTATTCGCTTTCATCCATCCACAAAGGCTTTGTATTATGGATATTTCTTATGTTACCCATTCGGGGAAGATATCTCAGTAATATCAAAGAGCCTTATTTGTCTCTGAAGTTTGTGTTGATTGCCTCGAGGTCAGTATCTATGTGCAGTAGAAAACTCATTACGGATATATATATATATATATATATATTTGTGTGTGTGTAATACTACCTATAAAGGTGTGTTCACACCTTATCCAATAGTTATTATTTTTGCCTAGTTTTAGAAATATAAATATAAATAGAAAATAATTTTTATTCTGGGACTGGGTCCCCTAAGAATAACAGCTTTGTACAATTAGTAAGTATATAGCATGTCTGGCCAACAGACCGAAGGAACATAATTTCTACTGATTACATTTCTGGGTTAATTTATGTGTGTATATTACTCACACATATACACAAATATATACAATATATATATATATATATACAATGATAACATAAAGTAAAAACAATTCCTAGAAAATATTGTGTTGAAAAAACTTAAATATAAATTAATAGAAAACATCGTTCAAATATATACTATGAACAAATATTACATTCAAAGTGTGATGTTAGGAATGTAAATATCACAGTTTTAAGCGTCTTTTTGGGATAATAAAAGGTATTGGAAAAGTTGGGATTTGAATGACGTGAGAGAAGCATGTTGGCGGATATGAGTAGGTAGAGAATTCCAGAAAGTAGAGGAGCGGACAAGGAAGGAACGATCAAAAGTTTTAGTTCTGTGGAGTAGGAAAGTAAAGGTCGGAATGGTGCGATCTTGTTTCAAGTGAATGGACTGAAGATTTAAATTGGAGGAGACTGTAAATGTATGGAGGGTATTGGGAGTTTAGTAGGGTTGTCAAACGTGAGCATTCATTCGATCAGGTTCTTGAAGAATGCACCACAAGATACAGTATTACATCCATACACTTGTTTATTTATATCAATTATTATATATATTTTTTCAGTGGCGCGACAGGTCGTGCAGGCCCTGGGCCTCGCGGTGTGATGTCTTTGGAGATTACACTCGCGTTTCACGATGAAATTCATAGTGTAGGGTCATCACTCCCTACGCCTGATATCAATTTTATAGTTATATATTTTATTTGACTCTTTTTTTTTAAATCTATTCATCGCGAGAGTATATATTACAATTAGGTAAGATGAACAATAGTAAAAATGACATGAAACCACACTTATATAATAATAATAATAATAATAATAAAAAACTTTATTCTGGGACTATGTCCCTTAAGAATAACAGAATTGAACAGTAGATATTCATATATGTCTGGTCAAGAAAACAATAAAATTAATTTTTATTTACAAATGAGCAAAAGGAAAAATTAAACACTACCTAGACTTATATACATTCATGTACAAAAAGTATGGATAATGAACACACAAGATTAGAAAAAGAAAGAAAGAAAGAAGATAAATCTCCTAAAGGCTACTGATAGGGTTGAGGGAATTATAAAAAACAAAACAAACTAATTATTCCACACTAGCTTTAGGATAAAATAGATAATTATAACTTGTGTTAAAATAGAAATAAGTCAGTTGCAGATTTGTTGTGCATCTATTTGGGATGCCAAAAGATGTTGGAATAGGTCAGATTTGAATGAGAGAAAGGAAGATGCATGGCGAATATGAGTAGGTAGGGAATTCCAGAGGGTTGCAGAACGGATGTAAAAGGAGTGATCAAAAGATTTAGTTCTATGGGTGGGAAAGTAAAGGTCGGAATGGCGGGATCTAGTTTCGAGAGAGTGGACTGAGGATTTAAATTTAAGGATGCTGTGAATGTATGGAGGGTGCTGGGAGTTTATGATTTGGTAAAGGTATGATCCGAGAAAACATTTCCTCCGTGTAACAGGTAGGAGCCACTTCAACTCGCTGTATAAGTGGGTCACTGAAGACCTCTTCGAGGTGCCGAAGATAAATCTTATGAACATGTTCATGATACGCTTGAGTCTGTCTTCGAGCACCTTTGGGAGGCCACCATATACCACACAGCAATAATCGAAGTGGGGGAATATTAATGAGGAGACGAGAAGCTTACGGGTAGGAAGAGGGAGAAGATGGCGGGAACGATGAAAAAACTTTAGAGTGCTTATCGTTCGTCGGGAAATATTAGCAATATGGGGTTTCCAAGAAAGGGTTTGATCAATGGTAATACCAAGGTTTTTGACAGAGGAGCTAAAGGTGATTGGATGACCATTTAGGATTAGATTCGGAAAGGAAGTATTGGATCTGAGGAGGGAATTGGAACCTATAACAATGGCCTGCGTTTTCTCAGCATTAAGCCTAAGTTTATTCAGAGTTGCCCAGGCACAGATTCTATCTAGGTCTTCCTGAATATTGGCAAATGCTACGAATAACTCAGAAGGAGAGAAGGATAGGTAGATCTGAAAGTCGTCGGCATATAAATGATAGGAGCAGTGATGGATTGAATTTGGAAGATCATTGATAAAGGAGTTGAAAAGGAGGGGGGAGATACTTGAGCCTTGGGCCACACCTGCCGAGAGGGTAAGGAAAGAAGATAGAGGATGATTGGGAATGGTAACTGCTTGGGTCCTGTTACAAAGGAAAGATTGAA
Source organism: Piezodorus guildinii (assembly GCA_023052935.1). Taxonomy (NCBI): domain Eukaryota; kingdom Metazoa; phylum Arthropoda; class Insecta; order Hemiptera; family Pentatomidae; genus Piezodorus; species Piezodorus guildinii. The sequence goes on from CM041296.1 coordinate 73,542,396, forward strand.
ACCATCGAATAGTACTATTGGAAAATGATAAAGATTTTAGTTTGGAAAAAAGAATAGAATGATCAAGAGAATCAAAAGCTTTTGAAAAGTCCAGAAGTATTAGTACTGTTAGCTTTTTTTCGTCCATAGCGGTATGTATGTCGCTCGTGATTTTTAGAAGGGCTGATTGTGTGGAAAAGCCGGGTCGGAAACCAGATTGGAGTGGATCGAGCAGTTTGGACTTTTCGAGGAAATTGGACAGTTGTGATTGGACTATTCTTTCAAGTGGTTTAGAAAGGTTTGAGAGAATAGATATAGGGCGATAGTCTTTGGGGGAAGTAGGATTAAAGGTTTTATTAATAGGAAGTACAATAGCTTTTTTCCAGGAGGTAGGGAATACAGAATTTTGGAGAGAAAAGTTATATATGAAGAGTAGGATTGGTAAAATTTCAGGAAGGCATAGTTTTATCAATTTGACGGGTATACCGTCAAAACCTACGGAGTTAGTGTGTGATTTCATGACTGAGGAAATTAGGTCAGATGGAGAGATATCGGAAAAATAAAAGTTGCTAGAGTTGAATGAAGGGACTAAAGGAAAGTCGGGGGTTGGTTGTGGAGAATCCTTTGAGGAAATCGATGAGAAATAAGTATTTAATTCGTCAGGTGAGACCTGAAATACCTGAGAGGAAGAGGATTCACAAAGCGAGAGTTTGCGGAGGATTTGCCATTTTGATTTGGAATCAGATGCTGAGGAAAGGGCTTCACGGAAGTAGTTTGATTTTGCTTGTCTAATTGCTGTCTGTGTCAGATTGCGGAGTGCCCTGAACGTTTGGTAGTCCTCTGTCAGTCTAGTACGTCTAAAACGTCTACGGGCTGCCTCACGCCTCTTTTGTAGTTCTTTTATCTCTTGACACATCCAAGGAGCAGGTCGACGTCTAAAGGTAGCGGTTTTAAGAGGGGCATGGGTATCAAGGATACTGAGTAAGTTGGAGGTGAGGATGTCTACCATCTGATCGATTGAGGAGCAGGAATAGATTTCAGACCAGTTTAGCTTATACAATACTTACAGAACAAAATTAAAGTCAAATTACGAATAAAACAATAAATATTGTAATAACAAAGAATAATTAACCTATAATTATAATAAATGATATAATGAGCACCTTACACACGACTAAAGGTATATATAATAATTATAAGAAACCCCAGTCCAGCTTCCTCCCCCCTCCCTTGTGGAGGGAAAAGGAGAATCCGAGAGATCCCAGCGTATCTCTCTCACCCACGTCATTGGTATGAGCCAGTGAAAGCTGAGTAAGGGTGACATAGCCACAAACATACAGCAATGAGAGTAGAATCTGATCTCTGCTCTAGAGCATTAGTATTTAAGTCATCATGTTATGTATTTGGTAATCATTCGTAATCAAGATAAAATGAAATATACTCAAAACTACAACTATTCTTGATCGTCATCTGCATGTATTTATTTTTTTTTTAGTTTAGAAATAGAAGTTGGGACTCAACATAGTATAGCTAACGTATAAGAGTTCTTTAATTAATGTTTGATGATGTATCAAGTCTTGTGAATGAATAGTACAATTCCAAACAATTAATGAAACAGAAAAAAAAACTAGCAGTTTACAGTCGAATAACCATTAGGATCTAGGAATAGAAAAAATATTCCCTGTTCTAGACGTTTTATTGCATTTTACTTCTTCTTCTTTGGCTTCTCCCTATAGTGCCGTGTCAGCGTAGGGAAGCGTTTAACCACCGGATCCAATCCTCTCTTTCCCCAGCGAGGTTCCTGGCCTGGCGAAGATCCTTTCCTCTTCCTCTGCAAAGTTTGTCGACGTACTCCAGGTAGGACATCGTTGGTCGACCCCGAGGCCTTCTCCCATCTGGAACGTAATCCATGGTTTTTAGGGGGTCTCTGTGTTCCTCCATTCTAATGACGTGGCCGAACCACTTCAACTGACGGGTTTGCAGAGTTTCTTTTAATGGCGCAACCTCCAGTTCCTGGCGTATCCGTTCATTCCTGACACGATCTCTTCTTGTCTTTCCTGCTGTTCTTCGCAGAAACTTCATTTCAGCAGCTGTGACTCTGCTCTCCTGCCGGTCCGTCAATATCCAGCTTTCAGCTCCATACAAGAGTATGGGCAAATATACTGATTTAAAGATATGGAGCTTAACACTTTTACGAATATTATAATATTTTACGAATGAATAAATAAACAAGCCACTCAACTAGCAAAGCAATCTTACTATTCAAATTTCATTGATACACTAGCACGAAAATGGATTAATTATCCCCTCCCTCAAAATAGCAACTATAAATAACGAATACAATGCAAGATTTCACATTGACAGACCTGTCATTGTGCGTTTCAATGTAAATATTTTAAGAAAAAGTTATTTTTACTTTACACAATTAATAACCTTGAATTGCTTCACTTTTTTTTTTTTTCCAGAAAAATGATGCTCGAAGCTGGTCATAGCATTCGTTGCGAGCCAACAACCTGTCCAGCACTATACCCCAATCCCAGACTACAATGTAAGAGTTTATTTATAATTTTTAATTGATATAAAATAAATTATCGATATTATATATATATATATATATATATATATATATATATATATATATATATATATATATATATATATATAAATGTCTATTAATAAATTCTTAGGTACCTAATAACCTTGTGTATCCACAAAGCCATAAGTATTTCAACTATTACTACGGGCGAAATCAGAGATATTTCCCATTCAATGGGATAAGACAACTCAAGCAGTACCCATTCATTTCTTTGGTGAACATCGAAAACCAACCGCTTGGATATTTTTACTGGGTAAAATATTTTTTTTTTTTTAATGTGTGTTAAATATTTTATCCAAGTTATTTCCGTTATAAAGCCTGTAAAAATTAAATAATTTCAGCCCAATTCGAGTTTCATTGTCCAACAACAACACAACTTCCTTCCAGTTAGAGATTACTATGGTAACCTCCTCGGCTACTACTCTTCTGTAATATATATTTTTATATTGAGGGTGTATAGTCGACTGTAGAAACTATTATAGGTGGAATAGTCAGGAATCAGTCATTTTTGAAAAGTTTTTAATTTTGCCAACGTTTCGGCTCAAGCTTGTGAGCCATCATCAGGGCATTACTGAGCCATGTCCAAGCATAAACTCTGTTTATGCCCAAGTTTATGCTTGGACATGGCTCAGTAATGCCCTGATGATGGCTCACAAGCTTGAGCCGAAACGTTGGCAAAATTAAAAACTTTTCAAAAATGACTGATTCCTGACTATTCCACCTATAATTATATATTTTTATATTACTAAGTATTAAGAATTCATTTTTTTTCCTCAAAATTACTATTTTTTTTTTTATTTTAAAATAACTAGTACAAGCCAGGACAGGAAAACCAGCCTAAAATCCTGGACACTAATGTAATATCACAACTGGAACAATTCGGATTTGTCTACGTTCCACCCAATCAAGATAAATACGGTTTTATAGTTGTCAAAGTATGTAGAACCAGCTAAATTATAATAAAATGAAAAAAAAAAATCATAATTATCTAACTATTTATTGTTCTTCAGAACCCTTACGTTCTCTCCTATAATGAGAACGGAGTACTCAGACCAACTTCTTTTCAGAATTATATTAACTTTAAACCTCAGGTATAAAGTTTTTTTTTTTATTTACTTCTTTGATTATTGTTTTTTCTAATCGTGTTTTTTGTATTTTTCGTTTGACAGTTTCCATTCAACTTCTACGGTCCTAACTACTACGGCCAATACCAACACCCATATCAGTACTACGGAGAGCAATACCAGTTTCCACTATACCAACACCCATATCAGTACTACGGAGAGCAATACCAGTTTCCACTATACCGACAACCATTCAACCCAGTCTACCAGGTATTCTTTTTTAGTATTTTTAATGTATTTTAAACAACATTAATAAATTTAGATAATTTATATTATATTTGTTTAAATATTGTAAAATAGCATGGCCCTACAGATATAAACTTATAAAAGAGTTTAACTATATTTAAAAATTGTAATATATTTATATATATATATATATATATATATGTAATTGTTTATTATTATTGTTATTGCTTTGTTGTTTTGAGCCTGATAATGAAATAGTTGAATCAGTGAGTGAGATTATTTTACTGTTATTGTGTAGTGTATCGTATATGAATATAGTTACTGTTATATAAATTATAAAATTAAACAGGTCGGCTCCGGACTAGACGGTCTAAAAGACCATAGTTCTATTAATGTTTTTTTATATGTTATATTTTTGTTGTAATATGCTGAAATAAAAAATAAAAAAACAGTTATCTATCTATCTATCTATCTATTATATTTGTTTAAATGTCCAGCACCTCTACGACTACAAGGAGATTAATAAGAAGTCATAAAGGATGTCTCTTCTTAAAAGTCAGCACCTACCATCAAATCGTCAGATTCAACAGGTTACCTTTTTTCTCTAACCTTTTATTACTATTGTTAACTATGCGAAATAAATCTTTTTTTTTTTTTTAAATAGTTTTTTATTATGCTAGAATTTTCTTTTTTGTCAGAAAGGTTTATGGATTTTTAGGAATAATATGCTTTTCTGATGAATTCCTTCTTTTTTTCCTTTATTTCCGTGACATTGATCAATGTTTTCATATGCATAATCCATATAAATTATTTAAGTTATTTTAGAAAAATAGTTATTTATATGATATTTTGAGTATATACTTCGGCCGTAAACTAAATTCAAAACTCCTATGACTTCTAAGTGGATATTATCATACATAAATCAGAAACTTTTAGATTGGACCTTCCATGGGGAGTCATATAGAAGAACTGCATTTTTTTATCATCAAATCTGAAAAGATTTCATTTTTCAAGAGAATATGTTTGTGAAATAAGTAAACAAAAAGACCACTGTAGATAAACATTTAAATTATCAGCCTATTGTCTAAATTAAAGTAAAATATCACTGCTTGAAGTGAAGAACTACGTAACTTCATCATTCCCTGCCTTACCGACCATCTTCGATTATTTTTAAAATGACAATGCTTATAAAGCTAAAATATATATAATGGAGGTTCCATTTATCGTCTAGCTGTGAATATTTTAACTCCTCCCAGGAGTTACGTAGTGTTTAAGCTTATTTTTTTGTCGATAAAACATAAAAATTAAGGTCCCCTGAAAAAAAAAAAATATGTGCCTAGAATAAATAAATTTCTAATCAGACAAAAGCAATATCAACTCAAATTGATCAGTATTAATGAACATAATAAATGTATTAAAGCATATTATAATTCATATTCATATTATGTATGCAGCTTATCATGGAAATATTCGCAATAATATTTTACGAGATTAAAAAAACATTTTGTGATTGATATATAAAATAAATAATTTCTAAAACCTCAGTTCCGAATCCTTATACCTAGTCCTCCGATCCTATATATTAAACCGCTCCTTCCGAGTGCGCTGCGGTGCAGAATATTCCAATTATCATCCAGTTAAATCCTGTGTTTCTGAAGGTAGTGTCCTTGGTCCTATCCTCTACAATTTATTTACTACAGGTATTCCTGATTAATTTATCGGTTTTCATATTAGTTAACTACCAGTAAATAGGGAGTGCCGCGGTCTAATGGATAGAGTACTAGTCTACTGTTCTTCGAGTACCGGGTTCGAACCCGGCTGTGGCCGAATTATTTATTCTGTTCTTTTTAGTTGGGCGACTCTGCGATATAGAGACCCTCCTGGGCCACACCCGACCTCTATGAAGGGGCTACCCAAAACACGGTAATAAAACCTGATGGCTGAGCGTGTTCAAGGCCTAATCAACTCATCGCAGGACCGTTGGCCTAAAAACAGTAAGAATCTCTTATGAGTACTCAAGACCCTTCATGGTTTGTAGTAGTACTGTTTTTTTTGTTTTTTTAATTACCAGTCAACAGCAATATAAACTTTGACATTCTATGTCCTCACAATGTAGTTATTTAGAAATAAGAAACAATTTTTTAATAATTATTTTTTATTAAATATTAGGATTAAAAGCAGGTTGTATGATAAGTAGTATGAAATGAGTAAAAATACAATTTATGAGTAAAATACTGGTTTATTCAGGTTTATTACAATTCATGGAATAATGTATATATACTTTTTTAATTTGAACAATGACATTCTGGAATTGAAATTGGAGCACCGATCCCTATGTGCTATAGAGGAAAAACTTAGTAAGCAGGAGTGTACTGGTTGTAGTTGAATGGGAACTGAAAAATTCAATAAAAAATATTATTCAAATATCATTATTTTAATTATCAAAAAAAAAAACATTAGCTAGAAGGGATACCTTAAAGAATGGGTAGTATTGTCCTTGGTATCGTGGGAAATACTGGCCCTGGTATTGCTGACCGTAATAGTACTGCTGTGGGTACTGGTATTGCCCGTAGTAGTTGGGGCCGTAAAAGTTGTATGGAAACTGTATATAACGAGAAATAAGAAATAAATAAGAGAAAATATTACAAATAAATTAAACAAATATTATAATAAAAGTATCGATTTTACATACTTGAAATGTAAATCCTTTATTTTGGAAAGTGCTTGGTTTGAGTACTCCGTTCTCGTGATAGTGGAAGACATAGGGGCTCTGTAAGAGTTTAATAGTTAAAATAGTTCTGTTTTTTTTTTGTTTTTTTTTTCACTTATTACATTATAATTAAATATAGTAACATATACATACCTTGACAACTATGAAACCAAAATTTTTCCTGGCTAGGCTGATTGTAGATGAAACCAAAGTGTCCCAACTGGGATATTACATTTTCGTTGAGGATTTGAGGTTGGAACTGCTGTCCTGGTTTGTACTGGTTCTTTTGAAACAAGAATTGGATCATTAATTAGTAATTTGTTAATAATTTTATAACGGTATTTCTTTAATTTAAAAATATTTATTACATATGAGTAGTAACCAAATAGGTTTCCGTAGTTATCTCTGACAGGAATGAAGTAGTGTGGCTGTTGGAGAACGGCATCCGAATTGACCTGGAAATAATGTTGGCCATTAAGACTGTTGGAATTTTAGTTATTGGAAAATATTTTGTTGCTTTACTGAGATCGCTTACCCAGTAGAAGTAGCCTAGAGGCTGGTTCTGGTTGTTGACCAAGGAAATGTATGGGTATTGCTTGAAGTGTTTTATTCCGTTGAATGGGAAAAATCCCTGATACTGGCCGTTGTAGTAGTCAAAGTACTGTTGTCCCTTTGGGAATACCTATGAATAATAAGTTGTAATTTTGTATACCTAAGTACACATAATTCTTTAAAATAAAAAAAAATACCGTTAAGAACTTACATTGTAGAATGGACTTGAGGTGTACTGCTGAACAGCCTGCTGGCATGCAGCAACTGCGAAGACAGTAGCGAGAATAGCGGCTTTGAACATCATTTTGCTAGAAAAGAACCGTTCAAATTTATAAATATTTAATATTAAAATCACAAATTTATAAAAAGCAGTTGATCTATAACTCACAATAGCAAAGCTGAGAATATAAAATCTTGCATTTGGTTCCTTATTTATAGTAAATATATTCAGAGTGGGGGGGTAATTAATTTTTTCATACATTATAATTATTAGTACTTCTTTTATACTCAAGTGGTATATTTTTCTATTATTTTTATTAGCAGCCGAGTTATTATTTTTTCTTAAAATCAACCACTTATTAGATTTTTTTCCTCCTTATCAATCAGGAACTATCCTAGTCTAGTGATTTAATATTGTGCTCCTTATCTATGTTAAACAACTCTAAACTTATTGTTTGTTACTACAACAAACTAGTATCCACCTTTTCAAGGTTTTCACATGACTTTTAAAATTGATATGACCATAAAGTTCGTGTAGAAACATACAATTCATTAACAATTTTACTTGAGCTTTGAGGTTCTATGAAACCTTTGAATTCCACTCAAATCCAATCCTTGGCAATATATACTGGTAATATATATTAAAAAAAAAATATATATATATATATATATATATATATATATATATATATTATTGGTAATATGGTTCTCTATTAAGCCGAAAATGAAATAATTCAAAAAGAATCGGTTGCTAACAGCCTAATATTTTAGTTTGTTCCTACCTTGCGGTATAGAAGTTTCCTCAGGCCAGGGAATGAGAAGGGGGATTTATACCCGAGTTAAAAACCCCTAGGCATCCTAAGCGGGAACTCGTAATTATTGTCACCTAATGGTGTAGTGGCTGGGGAGCCCGTGGCTGAGTGGTTAGCACGCTAGCCTGCCATGCTAATCCGAACATAATCCGAACATAATTTTCCATTGGTTGATTTAACGGCCTATGGTCATTTTTAAAAATCGTTTATGGTTTATATTGAACGTTAATTTCTTTAAATAATAAAATCTATTCTATGCTGCGGCATGTTACTCAACCATTAAATATTTTCCCGAAGAAATTATTCCAGGTGGCAGTAAGTAAAAACAAGCAATTAAATAGTTTTACCTATTTATTAACTGCCAACTTTGTTTTTTATTTTTTTTTTCTCGCCAGCTAGCCCCTAAAATTCAACCTGAAGATGACGCACAATTTGGAACGCACACAGTTGAAACGTTGGCAGTCAATAAATAGTTGACACTATTTTATTGTTTATTTTTACTGACCACCCCCTGGACTAATTTCTTCCTTAAAATATTTAATGGATGAGTAACATAACCCAGCCTATATAATTGATAGCCTATATAAATAATAATTGATTTTATTATTTTTAAAAATTAACGTCCAATATAATCCATAAACCCCTTAAAAAAAAACCGTTAAATCGACCAATAGAAAATTAAGTTCGGATTTAGTAGCAGCTTGATATTACTTTTTCATGTTTTCTTTTCTCATGCCTAAAAACCTGAGAATAACATACACATAGGCCGTTTTGTATTTTTTTTTACATGTGTAATAGTTATCTATCTGAATTGTGATATTTTTGTTCATGTTTTCTTTTCTTACACCTAAAAGCCTAAAAATAAAATAAATAAAGGCCGTTTTGTATTATAATTACATATGTAAAAGTTATCTAACTGAGTTGTGATATTTTTCTTAAACTTTGATCTGTGCATAATCATTATAAACTTAGTAAATATACATATATTATTATTATTATACTAAAGTAAAATAACAATTATAAAAATCCATAATAACTTGAAAGGGTGAAACGTTCCTAACAAATTAGTCATACCGACCTCAGCAAAGCAATCTCAGCTTTGATGAAAACAAAGCATCTGTATCGCTTATTGATGATGGCTGCTTTGTCATAAATAATTTCGTTAGCTGGAAACGAAGTCCCGAACAAGATGGATGCAAAGCTATCAACAATCTTATCTCGACATCCTAATTCAAGGGGCTCTTTCGGAAATTTCATTTGAACAGAAAATCGACCGATAGAAAATTAAGTTCGGATTTAGTAGCAGCTTGATTTTACTTTCAATGTTTTCTTTTCCTACGCCTAAAAACCTAAGAATAAAATATTATTCATGTGAACTAAACCAGCCAAACGTTTCTAAAAATCCTACTGTATTAGGAATATTGTCGATATACAAATATAGCATATTTAATTTGTATTTAACCACACACAAATCATATTTTTAATTATCATTATAACTTATTAAATATTATTATAACATTGCTCATCTTCCTAATGCTCTAGCGCAATACTTAATCAGATACAGCCAATCCTGGTCTAAACGGAAGTGGGCTCAAGACCTTTTATGTGAATAAATAATTGATAAAAAACAGCTTAAAATATAAGTTGAATGAATATGATAAGCACAATATCTAAAGGAGACAAAAATAAAATTATTTTTTTAATTTTTTTTTTTTTTTTAATAAGATAATAATAGTAATATAGATGAATAATATACCGTCGGAAAGCTAAAGATTTGGGAAAAAAATATCTTATAGAAGTTGAGAAGGTAATGTAAAGTGAAGAATAGAGTATAAACTTATGTGATATAGTAAATAACAATATAAAATTGTATATATTTTATTTAATCTAAAACATATGGTTTACATCAAAACAATATAGTTTCTTTAAACATTTTTTAACTGAACCTTTATTTAATAGTTCTTAAATTGATTTTAACAACTGAGACAAGGGAATGTCGTATGTTAAACACACCAGTTTTTTTTTTCTTTATAGGATGTACATTTTACTAATATATGCTTTTGATACACAGTTGATTCTCAGCTGGGGGCGGGGTGATTGAGTAAATTAGCGCGCGTTGCCTAGCCACTACAGATGACCAAAAAACCTGTGAAAAAAAATAATTACGAGTTCGTGTCTCGGTTCTGAGGGGGCTCTTATATCGACATTTATCCCCCGCCCTCACCTCCTGGGTCAAGAAACCTCCGTATAGCCTTCAAAGGCGAGCGAGGAAGGGGTGAAAAAAAAATACCCATGCTCAAAATTTGAGAGCTTACATTTCAAGATGCGTAGAACCACAATAACGAATTAAAAAAATCTGGTGCGGGCAACACACGACTTTCACTTACCTCGATTTTTAAAATCAATGAAAGAATTTTCAAATACAGTTAGAGATAAAAATACGTGAAACTATTAAGGAATTAATCAAATTGAATTTTATATAAAACATGTGTTTTATTAAAAAATCTATTATATTATTATCTAAAATAATCAGTTAGTTTTATCTTCTTCTCATCACTCTCTATTAACTTCTAAAAGCTTGTGTATGAGATGATATTTTTTCTAAAATCTTTAGCTTTCCAACGGTATATCATACATGTATATTACTGCTCTTATGTTCAAAAACGAAAAATTTCATTAAAAATATATTTTTTCTGTTTTCTCCTTTAGTTGGGTATCGAATTTATTCAATTTATATATTTACCTGTTTTTCATCAGCGCTAACAAGATAATCTAGTTATTATTATTGAATCTAAAAAATTAAAGGTACTTTAGAGGAAGAAAATTTAAAATATCGGCATTTAAGCTCTGTCAGACCATTTTTATCCAAATAAAACCTACATGATATTAAAGCCCATTTAATTTTACATCGATATAGCGAGTTTAATCAAAATCGTCGGAACCGTTTTTGAGAAAATCGAAAAAAAGGTGCAAAATGCATGGTATAAAGTGCCTCTTCTGGTAAGCTCATTTTGATGAAAAAAGTTTTGTCACGTCTCGGGCGTATAGTTGTCTTAAATATGAAATTTCAGTTTCATAGGACTTACCGTTTCCGCCCGGGAGTTACCACACACACACACACAGACACACACACACACACACACACACACAGACCTTTTTGCGGGACTTGGTTATTTGGACTCAGGGGACCCTAAAACGTGTATTTCCGTTGAAAACTGGAATTCGAAAATTTTCACGATCGCAATACTTCCCCTTACTATATATAGTAAGTGAAAGTAATATATTGCATGTTGAGTGCATATTTAGTGATCGAATAAGTGACTAATACTAACAGTGTTGGTTAGTAATAAAAAAAATCTGGTGCGGAAAACACACTTCTCGATCGCAATACTTTCCTTACTATATATAGTAAGTGAAAGTAAAAATCCTTTTCTCCTAATAAATAAATGAATAAATAGTAAAATTTTGAACTAAATGAAAAAAGTATCATTTAATATGGTATTAACTAGTTTTGATATTGCGTTTTAAAATCAGTGGTAGTGTTATGATATAATGATTTGAATTACAGTTTCCATTCGCCTACAAACCCTGTGATGACCCAAATGGGTCGAAACGTTGGCAAAAATAAACTGTTGAAACTACTCAATTGTTTCATCCACCGACCATCACCCGGACTAATTCCTTTTAGTAATTCTCAACGATCAACTAATTATGTCCACTTGTGCTTTTCATATTAATTAATTGCCTACCAATAGCATATAAACAGTTATACGCTTATATTTTGTTATTCGGAAATAATAAACTATTGTCTAATAATTTGCAGCGATTTTTTAATAACTAATGACATTTTTTCAAATCACTTTTAGGGTTAGTATTAAACTGAAAAATATTGTCTATTCCTTTTTTTTTTCTTTTTGATAAGGTGGTACTGTTCAAGAGGAAGTTAATTAGTTTTTAAATTAATCAAATAATTATCGATTTTGCAATCAGTTCAGTGGCTATTTATTAATTGGTTTGAAGAGCACAAAAACTATCGAGCCTATATTTGCCATGAGTTTAATGTACAAAGGTCTTCAAAAAATAGTCAGTCCTTCTTAATATGTAATCTACTATCTATGAGTACCTAATATTCAATTTTTAATTGAGCACATCCAAATTATATTTTCGAAAATCTTCCTAATTCATTAGCGCAATACCTTACTAGGGCTGCTGGTTCAAACGGCAGTGGGCTCTAGACCTTTTTGTATCAGTATATTGAGGTACAATGGCCAATTTTTTTTTATTTCCTACTGACTTTCAAAGGCAGTAACGAGAACTGGTGTCTCGTAGATAAAACTTTTTCTTTCCACAAGAGAAATTTTAAATCTAGTAAACATCAATGTATTTGTTTCAAAATATATTTTACCTTCGTTTACTTAAAAAATAAAAAAAAAAAAAAGATTATCCCTTTTCTTATTCTTCTTCTTGGTACTATTCTTTTATCGAAGGTTGGAAATCAGCATTGTATGGCAATTAGATGTAGATTTTGGCGATTTTGCAATTTTAGAGACGTTGAATCCAGTTCATCCCTAGCTTTATTTTCCCTCTCCACTTACCTCTTCCACTTCTCTTTCTTACTCCAATTCATTATGTCACGTAATGAGTCAAAGTTCATTATATGCACTGAATCCCTTTCTGCCCTTAAAAGAGCCTTCATAATATCTGCATTGATCATCCACTAATTTTTAAGATAAGAAAATATGTGGGAGATTTAAAAATACTAAAAAAAGAACTTGTGTTCTTGTGAATTCCATCCCACGTAGGCATTGATGGCAATGAAGAAGCGGATCGGGCTGCGAAAGAAGCTGCATTATCCAACGTCCTAATCCACCAAACTTACATCAGGGAAGACGTAAAAAAATAACCTTAAGGTAAAAATATCTCAGGTTTAGGTGTGGTCAGAAGTTGACAACACCGATAAATTAAGGAATATCAAGCAATCACCTTTTCCATGGAAGACATCATTGCGAAGTGATCGCCGCGAGGAGACTGCTTTGGCGGGACTTGGCATCGGACGAAGCAGACTCACACATGTCCATCTTCTCCTCAGGCAGCCCGAACCAATGCCTGACTTTTGTAGAGTGCCTCCCTCAATAAAACATATATTTGAGAAATGCCCCAAATTTCATGTACTAATGGAGAAACTTAATCTAGCAAGATCGTTGAGTCAGACCTTGAAGGACTCTAGGGAAACTATTGTTCAAAGTTGTCAAGAATGTAATCTGCTCCGGGAACTATAAAGGGGGAAAAAAATTAGAATAAATTCATAACGTGTTAAAAAAAAAAAAAAATCTGTTAATGTAAATATATTCGGTGCTAATAACCGAGAGGTTGAGCACCTATTCCGATACCTAACCCTAACCCTGTCTCTTCTTGTAAGATCATAATCAGATCAGATCAGCCCTTAGATCAGGTCAGATCAGATCTTACGTGTCATTCATGTAAGATCTGTATCATTTCATATTTCTCTCCTTTCATAAGATTTCCAAAATACAACAACTATCTTGATTTAATGATTTTTATGGCATCTTGATCTTTCTTTGTTCTGATTAATACTAGTATGGCGGACACCTTTGCAACGCATGATATTTTTCGTGTACTTGCATCATCTTCCATGCTTCCTTCATAATCAGCAAAGTTACATAGAGTAAAATGTTACATTCTGCATCGAAGATGCTATGATAGATTTCTATTGGAGAAATGTTTCCTCATTCTGATAAAGACCGATCTTTAAATTTCAATTATTTAACTTATCTCCATTTCTATCATAGTAGATATAATTAGTTTACGTTGAGAATTACTAAAAGGAATTAGTCCGGGTGGCGGTTGGGCATTAATATTATGTAGATTTTATTTTGATTGAAATAGTATGACAGGGCTTAAATGCCGATATTTTTTCTCCGACCGCCACCCGGACTAATTCCTCTTAGCATCTCTATTTCTGTTAATCCATCTTCCTAGGTATTTATATGTATAGACTAGTTCTATAATATTATTAAAGATATTTAGTTTTTTGTTCTATTACTTATCAGATTTATTATTTTCACTTACCTATATATGAAATATATAGTAAGGAAAAGTATTGCGATTTTTTTCGAAAATTTTCTAATTCCAGTTTTCAAAGGAAATACACCTTCTAGGGTCCCCTGTGTCCAAATAACCAAGTCCCGCAAAAAAATCTGGTAACTCCCGGGCAAAAACGAAATGTCCTATAAAACTTAAATTTCATATTTAAGACAACCATACGCCAGATGTTACAGAAACTTTTTCATCAAAACCAGCTGACCGGAAGATCTGCTTTATACCGTGCATTTTGCACCTTTTTACGATTTTCTCAAAAACGCTATAACGATTTTTATTAAAAACTCTACATATCTATGTAAAATTTTATGGGAATTAATATGATGTAGGTTTCATTTTGATTGAAATCGTATGAGAGGTCTTAAATGCCGATATTTTAAAATTTCTTTCTCTAATCTACCTTTAATTTTGTAGATTTGAAAAAGAAAAAAAAAGTACATTATCTTATTAGCATTGATAAATAACTGGTAAATTAAATGTTGAGCGGATTGGTAAACAGCTAAAGGAGAAAAGTGCAAACATATTTTTAATGCAATTTTTGCGTTTTTGAACACAAGAATAGTAATATAGATGTATAATATACCGTTGGATAGCTAAAGGGTTTTAGAAAAAAATATTATCTAATTCAGGGAATTTTAAAGGTTAATGAAGAGTGATGAAAAGCCGAAAAAACAAACTGATTATTGTAGATAAAAATATAATAGATTATTTAATAAAACGCATGTTTTTATTGAAATTCAAGATGATTCTGTAACAATTTATGTGTATCTTTAAATGTATTAAAAAATTCTTAAATTGATTTTAAGAACGGAGGTAAGTGAAAGTCGTGTGTTGCGCGCACCAGATTTTTTTTTAGTTATGCCCATGAACTTGGCCTTCTTAATGTTTATCTTCAAACCATGCTTGAGACATCTTTTCCATCTTTTTTCTTATTTAGTAATTGATTACACTTTTTGTGAATATGGGTTGAATGGAACTGTTTAATCATCAACTTAATACTGTTGATTCAGACAGAATGTAATATTACTTAATTAAAATGCATTATAAATTAACAGTTGATAAGTAATCAATTAAGGCCATGATAAGAGATTGCTAATTCATTTGAGTGCAATTAAAAACTGCGATATGCACAGAGTTGAACTTACTGTAGTTGAATTTAGTTTTATTTTCTCTTTAAACTCGTTCTTTCTTCAATCTTTACTTAATATATTACCAGTACTAAACTTATCTACTTAAACAATAAGTCTTCAGAGAACTTCAGTGATCAGAGTTGTTTTTACCAAGAAAATACATCGGAAAAAAGCGGTACAGAGTAGAACTTGAGATTAATTATAGAAAAAAAAATCGAATGGTTACAATAATAGGAGAATAATAGGTTGTACGTGGTAGTTAAGGGATAAAAAAAGAATCTTCTTTATTGGGACGTATCTCATGGGAAATGAAGGAACTGCCTCCTGAGAGAATCGCCTTCAACTAAACGTCGTCTTCTTCCCACTTAACCTAGTTTGAAGCGTTAAGTGGTAAAACACTGGAGTCTACTCTATCACGATTCTGGTTTATAATCTTTTTTATTTTTTCAGATCTTTATACATCTTATTTAATATTTTTCCTTATCATAAACCTTTAATAATAAGTTATCAAATTTGTAACTAATGTGAGAATATTATGATAAATTGTTATCACACTCCTAATAATTATTCGTTAGGCTTTTATTCGTACCGATATCAAGCGTAATGATCATTTGTAACTTTTAAGTAAGTAGTTCAAATATCATTCTCAAACATACACTTTCCAAAAAAAAAAAAAAAAAAAAAAAAAAAAAAACCTTTTTGGAAAGTAACCTTGGACCCGATATAAGTTATATATTATTGTAAGATAATGCAATACTTACTTGGTGTGCGAGTTCTATGATGTTTTGGTAGTAAAAAATATTAATAATTAAATACTTATTTTTTAAGTAATAATAATTTTTTTATATTTTTTTTAGGTTAAAAATTATTTTTAAAATAGGTTTTGGTTAAAGGTAACTCCAAGATTTTTAACAGTTTTCTGGAAGGGAATGGGGACTTTATTGAGAGAGATAGCAACGGGTAGTATGGAAGGGGAGTTCTAGGTTGGTTTGTAGCCGATGAGGATTGCTTTAGTTTTACCTCCATTGAGCTGCAGCTTGTTTTTATTTGCCCATTGACAGATTTGATTTATATCATACTGTACTTTATGAGATGCTTGTAAAAGATTTTCAGGGTTGAAAGAAAAGTATTTGCAGACCATTGGCGTAAAGATGGTATTGGGAATGATGAATGGAATCTGGTAAATCATTTACATAAATCGAAAAAAAAAGTAGGTGAAAGGGAAGAACCTTGAGGAACACCACGTGAGAGGAAGAGAGGAGATGAAGGACATTTGCCAAGGATGACTACTGTCTGCGAAAGATGGGATAAGAAGGAATGGAACTATTTCATGGTATTATTGGATACGGACAAGTTACGAAGTTTGGATAGTAGAATTTCATGTTCAACACAATCGAATGCTTTGATAAAATCGAATAGGATTAGATTAATTATTTTTTGTTCCTCAATGGATGACTGTATGTCCTGTGTGATTCTTAACAAGGCGGATTGGGTGGAATATCCAGAGCGAAAACCTTTTTGAAAAGGGTTTAGGAAAGAGTTGTGTTCTAGGTATGCGGAAAGCTGGTTTTAGACTAATCTTTCTAACGGTTTAGATAAGTTTGAAAAAATGGCAATAGGTCTGAAATCAGAGACGTTGGATGGAGAAGAAACTTTGTTAACTGGACGTTCAACTACATTTTTCCATGCTGATGGAAAGATGGAGTTTTGAAGGAAAAGTTTAAATGTGTAAAAGGATTTTAAGAATGACTGAGAGGCAAAGTTTAATCAGTTTTACTGGTATGAGATTTGAGCCATGGTCATTGGTTTTAGATTTAAGGACAGAGGAGAGTATATCATCAGGAATAATATACAGAAAGTAAAAATTTTCAGGATTAAATCTAATTCTAGAATGCTAGGCTGGAAAAGTATGTTTTACAGAGGTATGAGAAGGAAGATTAGTAAAATATGAATTTAGTTCATCGGCGGAAAAAGGATAATTATTAGAAGATTTAGAATATTTGACAGAGAACTTTCTAAGGATCTTCCTCTTAGACTTAGAATCAGGAGCTTGGGTTAAAGATTCATAAAAGTACCGGGCCTTGGCGCTGCGTATAGATGACTGGGTGAGGTTTCAAAGATATGTGAAAGTATTATAATCATTAATTTTGCGTGGTCTTCTTAGTCTTGTCCTTTACTGAGCGATACCTGTTCGCTCTAGAGAATCGTATTCAAGATACCTCTGATCCTTCAACCATTACGGATTTAATTTTCGATGTTTTTGTTTTGTTTTTTATCCTTCCAAGATACCTAAATATGTTACTTTGTGGGATCGTCCAACCCTACATACAAATGTCTGAACTTCATGAGTTGCATGGCATATTCTATGGTCCGATTTCCTCATTATATATTTGAGATCAAATTTTTCTGATGTATTAGTAAGTAGTAGACATGATTGTCGGCGAACTGAAGCTTAAAAGTATTACATCACCGACCTCCACATTCATTCCTCGAAAGTTTAGTTTCCTCGATCTTTGGGCTTGTTCTACATAATTTTAAAAATTGTTAGGGAGAGGCAACATCCCTCCTTGCTTCAGTGACTAAGAATGGCTCGGTAAATTTTTAAATTAATGTTTCATGTTTGGCGAAGAACTTATTACTTTAGTTGATAAGATTCTATTACTCAGTCTGTTAAGGGTTCCAAAGTAGACATAAAAATTACTCTCCTTACAATTCTTTTTTTTTTTTTTTTTTTTAATTATTACTTCCACTTTTAATTATTACTACACACACACACACAGGCACACATTTGATTTTCACCAGAAATTTACATTTAGGTCCTCTGAGTCCAAATGACCAAGTCACGCAAAAAAGTCTGTTCTTGCGTGTCCCTGGTAAATCATTTATAATAATAATAATAGGCTTAGCGAACCCGAAGGTTCCATGCAGATACCACCAAATTCCGCCTACACAGACTCGTCCAATGTTCACCGTTCAAGCCCAAGCCCCCGAAATCAGCCTTAACGCATTCCTCCCATCGACGCTTTAGCCTACCTTTCGGACGCCTAATAGTCGGATCAGTGAATACCTACTTTCTCGGAATCCGCTCCTCATCCAGCCCAACAACTTTACTCGCCCATTTGAGTCCCCACGATGGTATCAACTCAATTATATTCACAGGATACAAGTTCCGAAATTCCGCGTTGTGCAACCTTCTAAACTCCCAGTGGCCTCATCTCTCTTCGGACCAAATATTTTACGCAGTACCTTATTTTCGAAAACCTTAAGCCGTTGTTCATCCTTCAAAGTAAGCGGCCACGTTTCACATCCGTAAAGAACCGTCGGAAGAATAGTTTTATAAATTCTAACCTTTAAGTTTTTGGATAGAAGCCGCGAACTAAGTAACTTAGCAACTGAATTATAACACGCATTTCCCACCTTTAACCGGGACTTTATTTCTTCCTGGATTTCATTTTTTCTTGTTATCATTAAACCTAAATACTTGAATTTCTCTGGTAAATCATTTAAAAAAAAATATAATGATGTTTAAAACTAAAAGATCATATTGTAGATGCGTATACGCCTGAGATGTCACAGCAACCTTTTTAACAAAAAGGCCGAAAACAGTAATGCCACTTTATATCTCTTTACGATTTTCTGAAAAAACGGCTCTGACGATTTAGATTAAACTCTGATGTAAAATTACATTTAATGCATGTTTTATTTAGATTAAAATAGTGCGAGAGGGCATAAATGCCAATATTTTAAATTTTCTTCCTTTATAGTTCCTTAACTTTTGTAGATTCAAAAAAAAAAAAAAAAAGTATCATCAACCTTATCATGTTATTCCTATTGATATAAAACAGCTAAATATGGAAGTTGAACGACTTTGATGATTAACTAAAGGAGACTAGAGAAAACATTTGTATATTTAATTTTTCAACATAAGAACAATAATACAGATGCAGAGTATATCTTTGGAAAGCTGAAGATTTTAGTTAAACATATTATATTATACACTAAGTTGTATATTATAATAAATAATAAAACAACTCTAACTTCATATGAAATTTCTCACATTGATTGTAACAAAGGAGGTAAATGAAAGCTGTGTGTTGCAAGCAAAAGATTATTTTACATTTTACAAAAATAGTGAAATCAAAATGAAAATGAAAAAGTTACTCGGAGAACTTGAGTAATACACCCCTTTTTAAAACTACGAGGATAGAGTATTTTTTAGAAGTAAATCAAAATTTTCAGCTAGCTCCGATACCTGAGAGGGTCACTATAAATTATAAAGGGCTGTGGAGTGAAGGGCTTATGCAAAGGGATGGGAAGGTACTAGCTGATGGGAAAAGTTGGAAGGGTTACTGTTCCAACGAAAGGATCTCTTGTCACTACCTCGGCCTCACGGGAAATTGGTTACAGGGGGTATTAGATAGCATCTGCTTCCTTTAAGGAGATTTCTCGTTTGATGAAATCGGTTAATAGGCAACTTCTATAATACTCAAAGAGTAACGAGCTTAATACAATAGATATTAACAAAATTCAAGCTCATCAACAATTAGCAATGACTGATCTTCACAATCAATATTATGCACATGAACAGAATAAATATGTAGAAAATTACCTGAGCTTAACAAAGTTGTTATATGGTATTAGCGTTATTCAATTAGAAGTAATAACTTTTCTGCAATATTTCGTCCAATAACGATGTTATAAATATGTTAGTAATTATTATTATTTTATTACACAAGTTTCAGGCCTTCTATCAGACCAGGCGAAGCAATGATGACTACTTGTTCCTCCTGTTCTTCCAGTACTCCTTTATTCGTTCTGAAGGCTCTCTTATTTTCTTCAGTCCATTTTGGCCCTTGGACATTAGGTGTTGTTTTCTCTGACATCACTTCCGTTCATTGCGTCCGCGTAATCAATCTGAGCTCTTTCCAGATCAATTTTGACTTGTGTCATCCAAGGTGTAGTGGTCTTGAGCCCCTGAATGTATCTGAGGATTCTGTTGGTGAGTCTTGTCTGTGGGAGTCTGCTGATGTGTCCATAACAGTTTGTCGACTCTTTCTAATGTCCGCCACGATATTGGAGAACTTCTCTGTGGTGTCTCGGAAGTGAAGTCTATATCCTTCGTCCGTATGTTAACAGTAATTATTATTATTAACTTTTGCTATAGATTTCCATAGCTTTACCAAAATATTTACCTACCCGGACCAAAGTCAATGATTACGTAAGACTATATTAACTAAGATGATTATTGGGTTGGAAAATAAGTTAGTAGCGTTTTTCAATATTTCAATTTAATCCTCTCCTCTGTGTTTATAAAATCGTGTTTCCTTGGTCAATAATATTTACATATTCTGAAAAGGATCAGTTTAGGTGCTTTCATAAATCAGTTTCAACAGTCTTTAAGTAGTATTTTACTTGCTCAAAACGGGAGCGAAAAAAAATTCATTACGGTCATTTTACTTTCACTCACTATATATAGTAAGGAAAGTATTGCGATCGTGAAAATTTTCGAATTCCAGTTTTCAACGGAAATACACGTTTTAGGGTCCCCTGAGTCCAAATAACCAAGTCCCGCAAAAAGGTCTGTGTGTGTGTGTGTTTTTTTTTGTGTTTTTTTTCGGGTAGGGGAAAAATCTTTCATCAGACGAAGTGCAACTGTCAGGCTACACAACAGTGTGAGATTCCTACTCACTAAAAAACCACCTCCCAATTCGTCTTTACCACCCCACGGAACCGCTGTCAAGCATTACTTCATGGGGGGCAGAAGGGCTAAATGCCGTCTACTTTACTGGACATCTGATTTAAGCTAGGCCGATGCCCCGCCTCTCCTTACTTGCCCCTGTACTCTGAGCTTTCTGCAGATTTGTGCTGCATAATCAGCTGCAGCGCTCCAACTCTCCTGACTAGCCATCATCAAGGAGACTAAATTTTCGGGTGATGCTTTTGTACTAAATTTAGCGTCTATCTCCGATCTTTCTCGAACGAATCCCGAACAAGAGAAGAATGCATGTTCCACTGTTTCTTCTATGGGATCACAAAATGGGCACAATGAACTTTCCTCTATTTTGAAACGGGCTAAGTACGCTCTGAAGCAACCATGCCCAGTAAGCAGCTGAGTGAGATAGTAATCTACATCTCTATGTTTCCGGGATAACCATGTCGATATGTGTGTGTGTGTGTGGTAACTCCCGGGCGGAAACGGTAAGTCCTATGAAACTGAAATTTCATATTTAAGACAACTATACGCCCGAGACGTGTCAAAATTTTTTTCATCAAAATGAGCTTACTACAAGAGGCACTTTATACCATGCATTTTGCACCTTTTTTCGATTTTCTCAAAAACGGTTCCGACGATTTTGATTAAACTCGCTATATCGATGTAAAATTTAATGGGCTTTAATATCATGTAGGTTTTATTTGGATAAAAATGGTTTGACAGGGCTTAAATGCCGATATTTTAAATTTTCTTCCCCTAAAGTACCTTTAATTTTTTAGATTCAATAATAATAACTAGATTATCTTGTTAGCGCTGATGAAAAACAGGTAAATATATAAATTGAATAAATTCGATACCCAACTAAAGGAGAAAACAGAAAAAATATATTTTTAATGAAATTTTTCGTTTTTGAACATAAGAGCAGTAATATACATGTATGATATACCGTTGGAAAGCTAAAGATTTTAGAAAAAATATCTCATACACAAGCTTTTAGAAGTTAATAGAGAGTGATGAGAAGAAGATAAAACTAACTGATTATTTTAGATAATAATATAATAGATTTTTTAATAAAACACATGTTTCTATATAAATTCAATTTGATTAATTCCTTAATAGTTTCACGTATTTTTATCTCTAACTGTATTTGAAAATTGTTTCATTGATTTTAAAAATCGAGGTAAGTGAAAGTCGTGTTTTGCTTATCCAATAGATTTTTTAACTATCCAATATTGCTCTACAATCCGATGTCGAATCCTGGCTTCCTACAGCAGCTTCCTCCGATGGTCTTTGTCCTTTGCAGCCCCTCTTCAACTCTGAAGCCTCATCATATTTGTTATGATGCCCGTCTTAGCTTAGGCCTTCGTCTTCTCCTGGAACCATGGAGTGGTTCCATCAGCAGTTGTCTTGGGTGATCCTCACTGCTCTTCCTGACGACGTGTTCTGCTCATCTCAATATTGACTCGAACTAGATCGGACTCCTTAAACATGGTATACAGTTCCTGGTTTTTCGTTCTGTTCCTATCCCCTCCAACCAGAACACCGCCATAAATAGGTCTGAGGACCCTTCTTTCTAAAACCAGAACTTCCTGTTCACAAACCCGGGAAGTAGTTTAAGTCTCACAACCATACAATAACACTAGACGCACTGTCGTCTTTTAGACACTTATTTTGGTTTTTCTGTAGAATAAAAACTATAATGACTATAATTCAGCCTATAGAGATAAAGGAAGTTCTGGTATTGGTCTTGATATCTAAACAAAAAAAAATGTTCCCATCTGTTTTATCGATATTGTCTTCATTTAGATCAGCAATACAGGTGGCACATCTACATTTACATTTTACACGACTGTACTATTTATCGTTATTTACTTACAGATGGTCAGTGATGATAGAAAGATGCCAGTATTTGTTTCTATTAACACCTAAAAGTACCTATTTTAGTTCATATCGCTTATGAGAAACCTGGTCTACTATCAGCAATTGGTAAATAATTTTGGCCGTGACCTTATGAGGATTTTGTTTCTGCCAATCCTTGAAACCCAGCAATTCCTTGCAGTAATAGACATACTAGTATCACTAGCATGTTAAAAAGATGACAATCGTTGTCCTTCTAGAGATTTCTAATAACTATCCAAGAACAAACAATATCCGTTATATCATAAAGGAAAAAAATCTGTGGAGAGGACATAAGTGACTCAAGCCGCTTATGTAAAAAGGCTGTTGAAAGTATACAACTCGTGAAATTCTGACAGTTAAGGAGTATCTGCAAAGACATAACTGTAGAAAAAATCTTTCATCAGGCCATCACAATCAACTTGATGCATATGAACAGAATGAATATATAGAAAATTAACTGAACTTAACAAAGTTTTTATATGGTATTAGCGCTATTTAATCAGGCGTAATACGTTTTCTGCAATATTTCGTTCAATAACGATGCTATAAATATGTTAATAATTATTATTATTTTATTACACACATTACAAGCCTTCTATCAGACCACGCGAAACAATGATGACTACTTGTTCCATAGCATCAAGGATAGATCTCAAGAACAACTATTCTCTCTTTTACAGGATTATCCTTTACCAACTATTGTCGGCCATAAAACTACAATTTATTAGTATCAATCGCTCTTTACGGAGCACACAGTTTAAATAATCGGGCAGACGTCTTAGTTATTCATTAAAGAAATATGTATGTGAAGATAATCCCCAGGGGACAGTTGCTGAGAAAAAAAATACCAATAGCTGAATGTAGAGCTTAAACATCTGTATGGATTGAAGAGCTGTGGGATTTATTGTATTGTTCTGCAAAGGCCTGATTCCAGAGACTACCCTAGATTCCATACAGCGATTGTAGTTTCCTACGTAAACTCTAGCAGGTGTTCAACAAGCGATTGTTCTAGGAACATCGGTTAGAAAGTTTTAAAAAATAACTAATTCAGAGCCTAACCCCTTGACATTGAGCCGGATAGGGCATATTCCCAGCATATATATTCCCTTACATATTACATCTTCCCAGGGGTACTTATATTCCCAGTGAAGGCTATGAAAATTCGGAATTCTAATAATAATAATGTTAAAAATATAAAATATTCAAATATTTTATGAGAATCTCTTTCATGATATTTCACAAAAAGAGGCTTTTTTGCGACACTTAAAGCTTAAGACGAGCTTGACATTAAGAGTTAAGCTGACACATTTGCTCCAGGGGCTCCTTCAGCTTATTCAGTTCAATGCTTATTGCTCACCTTCGAAAATATTTCTAAAAATCTGGCGCGGGAAACACACGACTTTCACTTACCTTGACTGTAAAAATCAAATTAAAAAATATTTAATAAACTTAATGTTGATGAAAGTTTTAAGTGAATTTAAAAACAAAATTCAGTTTAATTGGAAACATGTGATCTTGATTAAATAATATAACAATAGGATTATAATCAATAATATTTGTATGCCTTATTCATCAGTCTCTATTACCTTCTACAACATTTTGTATAAGATAATATATTTTTCAGATCTTTCATTTCCGACGGTATATTTTATTTTAATTTTTTTTTTTAAACTTCTTTATTTAAATCAAAATACAGACATATTACAGTGCAATAACAAACAGTAACAGTACAATATAATACTTAAATAATATAACACAATTTCATAAAGAACACAGATATAATATATATATATATATATATATATATATATATATATATATATATATATATTATATATAATACATAAGGAATATAAAATACAATTATAAAGAAACAGTAACACAATACACAGCAAAAACAATATAATACATAGGGAATATAAAATGCAATAATAAAGAAAAAGTAACACAGTACACAGTATAAAGCAGTAATTGAGACGTTGATTTCCAAAAGGTACTATATCCATTCTAGGACATTTTACAGGAAGCGCGAAAATCTCTCATCACTATACTATTAAACTAGGTAATTTGGGTCTTTTTGCCTTAAAATTTAGGATTTTGTTTTTACTATAATAATAACATCATATTAAAGTCATGAAATGAATTTTTTTAGAACGATTTGGAACGAAAATAAACGCGTAATTAGTACTTTTAGAAAATGACCGCATTTCTAAATCGTGATTTTTAAGGACTTGAGAATTCCTTAGATAACATCAAATAGAATATTTAGATAGAACTAAATGATGAGAATACAAATATGTAAAAAAATCAATTTCGTAAAAAATGTCCTTTAGTACCTTTTGGAAATCAACGTCTCAATTGACTGAGCTTAAAAGATATAAGGAATACATATACATATATACAAGATATAAAATTAAGGCATGCAAATATTAAATTAAATTACATAATACCAAATTAATACAAAAAACAATTATAAGAAAAAGT
Organism: Piezodorus guildinii; assembly: GCA_023052935.1. Taxonomy (NCBI): domain Eukaryota; kingdom Metazoa; phylum Arthropoda; class Insecta; order Hemiptera; family Pentatomidae; genus Piezodorus; species Piezodorus guildinii. The sequence goes on from CM041296.1 coordinate 73,567,920, forward strand.
AAAAAACTACACAGAAATAAGCAGTACTAAACCAAAAGCAATAAAGAATACAAATTCATATATACAAGGAGGAAATTCCAATTTGGATCTGCTACTCAACTTCGCTGAGTTGCTACAGCACACAGCATACCGCATCAATCCCGAAGACAATCTTAAAGAAGAAAAAAGATAGAGAGAGATTCCGCCAAATAGGAAATACATATATTTTACTAATTTTGGAATCGATCATGGACATCCGAAAATCCAGACCAGCCTCAATATACATGGTGATGCAGGATTCCCAGTGAGTCCAAGATTATGGTCTCCGCCATGTTTTGTATCTCATTTCTTCCGAATACATGGTTCTCTAAGAATAATCCAGTGGCTACTGGGATGGTTCCTCTGCTTCCGAACCAAAGTCCCACGACATTAAATTCCCTTTCGCCGAACTCCTCACGAAATTTTTACCTCAGGTATGGAATACATTTTGTATAAATGTTCTCTTTCTCCTCTTGAATCCTCTTGCCTTGTTCTTGGTCATTTGTTTCATATCGATAGTGGGGTCCACTATCAGTGCTTCATTTTTTGTAGCATTAAACGCCAAGATATCCACAAATCTTGTCGACCCATCTGTATCAAGGCAAAAAACTTCCTGAAAACATTTATACTTTTTCACTTCCAAAAGTTCTGCTATTTCTTTCTTTATGCGGTTGTGCCGGCGGGTAACGAGAAGCATGTTATGTGGAAATTATCTCAACACATGTGAAGGGGTTTCTAACTCTCGACCGCATCTGTGGCAGAGGGGTCCAACAGCCTCGTTACCCTGGCATCTTGATCCAGGGATTCCACGAAGTGGTGCGTAGTTTATGTTCAATTTGAGTGCGTTGGTCCACTCTGATCCTGTTAACATCTTTCGATCGAACATAAACCTGTTTACGCTCGGGTTGGCTTTAAAATGGACCACGCCTACACCCTGCCACTTGCACTGGCTCCACTCCTCAAAAGACTTTTCCCTCAAGAACTGTCTCACACTCTTTACCGTGAGAGGGGCCTCCATAGCATTTCCCTCAATCCGCAGTAGTTCGGTGCACTCACGGATCTCCTCCGTTAAGTTGAAAATATTTTGAAACAGGGCGTCTGTTACTCCGGCCAATCTTTGAGAAATCGCCCAATGCTGAAGAGGAGCTTCCCATTGACAACGCAGAAGCCAAGACCCCTGTATCGTCACGGCGAGTACAGCATAGAAGAGCAGGAGTTGGCTGGCAATCATATGATAGCCTTTATACATCTTCGAATTATGACATCGATTGCCTCTAACAAAGATGGGCGCAGTTTTGTTAGTGGTGCAGTCTGCAGTGGGTATATCACGGAAGGAAAAACATATCTATTTACAATGTTTATTTTTTGGTAAGGCTTTAGGAGATTAGAATTTACAAGCTTTTCCATATCTCGATTCAGCCTACCGACGGATTCCTCATCAAATTCTAATTCCCCCGAAAATCTACAACCCAGGTATTCAAGGAAATCTTAATCTTGAATAGAATGGATTTTCTCTCCCGTATCCAAACAAAACTTTGACCCAACCAACTTTCCATTTTTTCAAGATTATGCCTGTGCTTTTGTTTGCATTAACAGATAATCCAGCTCTCCAAGTATTCTACGGACGCAGTTGATGGCTCTCTCTCCAGATTCCACACTGTGACAGGTCACAGCTTGATCATCCGCAAAACCTGTGAGTAAAACAGAGTCGTGGTTTGGAAGTAATTTATATCCATACTCATTAACTACCTTTGGATCACAGAGCTCGGTGTATAGAGAATCTATACTTAGATTAAACAGCGCTGGTGAAAGTGGCCCACCCTGAGGTACTCCCCTCAAAACATGGATACCGTTTGTTTTATTGATCTTTATCGTGTTTTTACACAATAGGCCCTCAATCGCCTTTCTTAAGTCGCTCGAAACTCCTCTCGACTCCAAACATCTCAAGATATGGCCGTGTCCGATGTTATCAAATGCTCCAGTCACATCTAAGAACGCGACTGCCGCGTCTTCTTGTTTATTTTTTGCATCCCTGAGAATAGCATCAATTATTCTGGCATTGACATGACACCCCGGTTGGCCAATAATGAAACCTCTCTGGCTTGGGTGAAATGAAATTTGCTTTCGAAGCTCGAAGTCAAGAACCTTTTCAACGATACGCCTCACGATGGGATAAATTGTAATCGGTCTCCAAGAGGATATATCCTTGCTATCCCCTTTTCCTTTATAAATTAAAACTGTTCGTCCACAGCGGAGAATTTCGGGGACGTGTCCGAATTTCAGGATTATTTCTACTATTGTTTTCATTATATGTGCGATTCCTATTTTCCTTATTGTTCTTATAAGAACTCCATCTGGACCGGCCGATGTGTCCAAAGATATATTTTTTATTACCCTGTGTACTGTTTTCAAATCAACTGATTGCACGTTAGGAATACCTGGTGATGAAGGGTAGTCTTCTTTTTCGTTATCATTTTTTATCTCAAAAAGTGATTAAGGCAAGTAAATACAAGATTGAATTCTGGCATTGACGACATGTCTATAGCGATGAGTAATTTGGATTAAATAATTCAGCAATTTCTTCTTCACTGAGGGATTTCGCCCATATTTTAACATTGTAGTAATAATTTGAATACTTTGGAGGATTCGTGTGAGAAAATCGAAAATTTGGAGGAATATTGTGGTATACAGTAGCAATGGATATAACAAGTCTAACTAAATAACTAACTATTATACCTAAATAACTAAATATTATACCTCTATATTACTATTATATGTCCAATACAACAGATGTATAAATAAAAAAGCTGTTAGAATTGCTAGAATAAAGAATAATAATAATGTAGGGTTCCTAAGTGTGTAATTATTTAATAGTTTTCCAATATTATATCTATATGCTATTAAATAATTACACACTTAGGAACTCTACATTATCACTCTATTTTATCCTAACAATTCTAGCTGCTGTTTTTATTTAAACATTTGTTTTATTTAATATATAATAATTACTGTCTTTATAACAAAAAAAAAACACGAAAATTACATTTTAAAATATTTTAGTTTTCTCCACTAGTTGGCCATCAAATTCCTTTAACTCATAAGATATTGCCATTAAAGCCTTGTCAGACTATTTTAATCAAAATGAAACCTGTATATATATATATATATATATAACCCATTGAATTTTACATCGATACAGCGAGTTTAATCAAAACCATTGAAGCCGTTTTTGAGAAAGTCGTATAAATGTGCAGAATTCATGGTATAAAATGGCTCTTCTGATTCGCCGATACTCATGATAAAGTGAATAAACATGTCAGGCTTATAGTTGTATAAAATATGAAATTTCAGTTTCGTACTACTTTAAGCTCATGATTTTTGAAAAAATGTGACATACAAAGTGTGGGAAGCTAATATAAAGGGATTAGGGAAAAAACATATGTGATTATTGTACATAACGATTTCATGTTTCCAACAAAACCTAATACAATTCTTTTAAAAAAATTCAACTCTAAATAGTTTTTAAATTGTTTTCAACAACCGAGGTAAGTGAAAGGCGTGTGTTTTCCGCACCAGATTTTTTTTATTATTAACCAACACTGTTAGTATTAGTCACTTATTCGATCACTAAATATGCACTCAACATGCAATATATTACTTTCACTTACTATATATAGTAAGGGGAAGTATTGCGATCGTGAAAATTTTCGAATTCCTGTTTTCAACGGAAATACACGTTTTAGGGTCCCCTGAGTCCAAATAACCAAGTCCCGCAAAAAGGTCTGTGTGTGTGTATGTGTGTGTTTGGGGTAACTCCCGGGCGGAAACGGTAACTCCTATGAAACTGAAATTTCATATTTAAGACAACTATAGGCCCGAGACGTGACAAAACTTTTTTAATCAAAACGAGCTTACAAGAAGAGGCACTTTATACCATGTATTTTGCACCTTTTTTCGATTTTCTCAGAAACGGTTCCGATGATTTTGATTAAACTCACTATATCGATGTAAAATTTAATGAGCTTTAGTATCATGTAGGTTTTGTACTGATTTAATTGGTCTGACAGGGCTTAAATGCCGATATTTTAAATTTTCTTCCCCTAAAGTACTTTTAATTTTGTTCTTTTTTTTTTTTTTTTTTTTTTTTTTTTTTTTTTTTTTTTTCAAAAAGAACAGCTGATGCGCTCGATGATAACAGTCATACGTTACTTCGTCTCTCAGATTTTTGCTCTTTTCAGTAGGAATTCGCTTGAGTTCAGTCTGGAAAGCATTACTAGACTTCAGGAAAACCACAGCAGTGAATATTGGAGAAATATCGGTAAGCAAAGTTATAATTTACTTTGTAGAATCGCGAAAAGTGAAAGGAGGGTCACTGATCAGCTGATTGCCGCTAGCTCGGCAAGCTCGGGCTTGCTTTTCTTTAGCTTATCTTTCTTTTATTATCTTTCCTTCTCATTCTCATCTCATTATTTATTTATTTATTTATTTTTTATTTATTTATTTTATTTATTTTTTTTTTTTTTTTAATCAATGAGATATTTCCATCAAGTTATGTCCTCAAAAGCTACAAGTAAAAGATCTAGATCTGCAGGTTCAAACTCGTCTCCTACAAAACAGAGACCTCGCCGTGAAAATAATAAAAAATGATTCCACCAGCGACCGCTTCAGCTACCTCTTTAGGATCTGAACCACAGCCTAGCACATCATCACAAGGATTAACTGATGAATCGCCGTTTTTTACACCGAATCCATTTCAGATCCTCCAAAATGAAAAAGAAACCATGGAATCTTCTCCTATACCCAGGGAACCACTACCTCCACCAATATTTGTTAAAAATATTAAAAATTTTCAACTGATGTGTGCGCATTTAAACAAAGTAACTGATCCTAATAGTTATTCTTGTATAAGTAGAACCAGTGATACTAAAATATCCCCGACTACCGCCGAAAGCTACAGAAAAATAGTGAAATATCTGACTGAGACCAAAGCTGATTTTCATACCTATCAGTTGCGCCAGGAGAGAGCTTTAAGGGTTGTAATTAGAAACCTACACCCTTCGACACCAGTTACAGCTATCAAAGAAGAACTGACGGAGATAGGCTATAAAGTGCGGCAAGTGACCAATGTCCTAAAAGATAAAATTCCACTGCCTCTATTCTTCGTGGACTTGGAACCATCAGCAGGAGTTGAAAAAATTTACGACCTCAATAGGTTGTACTATACTAGTGTAAGAGTTGAGAAACCTTACACTAAGAAAGAGATAGTTCAGTGCCATAATTGTCAGGCATATGGTCATACGAGAACTTACTGCCACCACACACCACGCTGTGTGAAATGCGGTGAGCAACACAAATCAGAAGATTGTACACGATTAAGATCAACACCCGCTGTATGTGCTCTGTGCCTAGAGGACCACCCGGCTAACTACAAGGGATGTCAAATCTACAAGAACCTCAAAAGCAGATACCAAAAACCTCAGAATCTGGATGAAACAGCCGAACCGATCAGAAGCAGAAGACAACCTTCAAAAACAATTGATTCCAATGTAACATTTGCCCATCTACTTGGAGGTGGGAACCAGAACAAAGAGGCCCTGCCGGAACAACGCATACCTCAAAATTCTGAACCCCTTCCACAACCACCTATTCCTCAAAATTTACCCAACCCTCAAAAACCTCATCCGCATCAAATTTCTCATATTCCTCCTCCATCAAATGTCACAGACCTTACAAGTTTGATGACATCCTTCATCACTGAAATCAAATCTCTTGTTATGCCGCTAATATCACTACTTACTAATCTCGTCTCAAATTTAATCCCTTCCTTAAAAAATCCTTAAATGACTACACCTAACTCCTTATCCATTCTCCTTTGGAATGCGAATGGTGTTAGAAATCACACTGACGAACTTACAGCTTTATTGCAAGACAAAAACGTTGATGTAGCACTTATTACTGAAACTAGACTAACCACTAAACAGTTCTTTAAAATACCGCAATACGTAACATACCGTACAGACCACCCAGACGGAAAAGCCCATGCCGGTACTGCTGTCATTGTGCACCAGTCCCTCTCCCACCATATACTCCCAGTTCCCTCCTATGATTTCCTACAGTGCACCGCTATAGTAATCAAGACTTTTTCTTTTCCGATCACCCTCGCATCAGCGTACTGCCCTCCTAAACATTCCATCTCCAACATTCTATTCGAATCCTTCCTCAATGCCTTAGGAAACCACTTCATTCTGGGTGCAGACATGAATGCTAAGAACCAACAATGGGGTTGTAGATCCACGAATTGTCGTGGGCGGAATTTACAGTCTGCACTCAGCTCTAGACGTTTCAACCTCCTGCCTCCTGACTCCCCTACCTACTGGCCAACTGATCCTAACCGTAATCCTGACATCCTTGACTTCTTCATTCACAGCGGATTAGGCTCCCTAAACATGTCGGTGACTCGCCTTGATGAATTGTCCTCTGACCATAGTCCATTGCTCCTTAAAGTATCCCTAATTCCTATTCCTAAACCCACCCCACCGTCATTTATCAGAGGACCAGTAAACTGGGACCTTTTTCGCCAAATCCTGACCAGTGATATTGACCTCAGAGTGAAACTCAAAACTCCAGATGACCTTGACGATGCCGTAAACTCCTTCACCATCGCTATTCAACAAGCTGTTTGGACTGCCTCCTCTCCCAAGCACTCCCAGATAAATCATAAAAAAAATCATTTACCACAACACCTCATAGACCTCATCCGCACCAAACGCCGATCCAGATCCTTATGGCAACGCACCCGTCACCCCACAGATCGCCGCTCCTATAACTTTTATTGTAGACAATTAAAGAGGGAGTTGGCGACCTTCCGTTCCCAATCCTTTAGTTCCTTCCTTTCTTCTCTTTCCGCTTGTGACAATTCCCTGTGGAATGTCACCAAGAAAATTCTAAAATCCCACCATATTTCCCATCCCCTCCGTCGTAGTAATGGTTCCTGGCTGCGTCTGATGAAGACAAAGCCGAGGAACTTGCCAAATACGTTTCCCAAGTCTTCACACCTCATCCAGAATCCAATCCAAACCACACTTCAGTAGTGGAACAGTTCCTTCAGTCTCCAATCCCGCTTTCATTACCTCCTAAAGCAGTTAATCCCTCTGAGGTCAAATATCTTCTCCGAAAACTTGCACTCCGTCAATCTCCTGGATACGATCTCCTCACTCCTCAGATTCTCAGACAGCTTCCATCTAAAGCCGTTATATTTCTTACATATATTTACAACTCCATTCTACGCACTACTCATTTTCCTCTCTTATGGAAACATTCCACAATAATTCTCTTCCTAAAACCAGGTAAACCTCCTAACACTACGACATCATATAGACCTATCAGCCTACTCCCAATCCTTTCAAAAATCTTTGAAAAAATCCTCCTCAAACGAATATTACCGTTATTAGAATCCCACACTATTCCTTCCCATCAGTTTGGATTCCGTTCCCAACATTCAACCGTTCAGCAAGGGCTCCGAGTCGTTGACCATATTTCCTCTGCCCTTGAGAACAAGGAGTACTGCTCGGGTGCATTTCTGGACATAACGCAAGCATTTGACCGGGTGTGGCACCCGGGATTGCTCTTTAAGCTCAAAAACCATTTACCCCTATCCTTATACCTAGTCCTCCGATCCTATCTATCAAACCGCTCCTTCCGAGTTCGTTGTGGTGCAGAATATTCCAATTATTATCCAGTCGAATCCGGTGTTCCTCAGGGTAGTGTCCTTGGTCCTATCCTCTACAATATATACACGGCTGATATTCCTCTTTGCCCTAATACCTTCCTAGCAACGTACGCTGATGACACAGCTATCCTATCCTCTCACTTAGATCCCGAAATTGCATCTACAGGCCTCCAAACACACCTTTCTCAAATTGAAGACTGGTGTAACAACTGGAGAATCAAAGTAAATCAATCCAAATGCAGACATGTCACCTTTACCCTTCGAAGACAATCCTGCCCTCCAGTTCTCTTTAACTCCGTTCCGCTTCCTTTCTCCGACACAGTCCGGTATCTTGGCTTCCTTCTGGACAAAAGACTAACTTGGAACCCGCATACTAGACTTAAACGACAAGAACTTAATCGACGATTTGGACAGTTATACCGACTACTCAACAGAAAATCTGAACTTACAGTTGACAACAAATTATTAATCTACAAGACAATACTGAAGCCCATCTGGACCTACGGACTTGAACTGTGGGGGACAGCTAAACGTTCTAACATCAAACGCATTCAATCCTTTCAATCCAAAGTCCTCCGTACAATAGTAAATGCTCCTTATTATGTCTCCAATTATACCTTGCACCACGACCTTAATGTTCCATTTATTTCAGACCAAACGGTAGTGGCCCCGCGACCTTTTGTAAATATATTGGAGTTCTAGCACTGGCTAGATTCTCCACTCAATGTGATGTATGAATGAGTGTGTGTATGTGTATATAGGAATAAGTGAATTATTGACTTTTGTATTGATTCATTATTGTGTATATATTTTATTGTAATTTTATGTTGTGTGAATATTGTATGAATGTAGTATGTTTGATGTCATCCAGCACTACTATTAATGTCCAAATTGGGACAGATTGTAAAATTTTTCTCAATAAAATTGTTATTAGACAAAAAAAAAAAAAAAAAGACTACCCTACGACAGGTGATCCCAAAAATTAATTCCTTAACATTTTATTTTCATCTCTAAATGTATTTTGACAACGGAGGTACGTGTAAGTGGAATGTTGCGAGCACCAGATTTTCTTTTTATTATCTTCAACATTTGCAATATAATATTGAAAAAAAATATTGTTGAATTAAGTTGAAAGTGCATCCGAAGCTCCAAACTTGTAAACATTGTGGGTCTGTTAAGCCTAATATACTAAGAGACAAAGTTTTATTGCGTACCATGTGACCGGACTTTACGAGCATGGTCCGTTTCTAGCCTCTTCCGCCCTTTTTCAGTAAAATCCCAGGCCTTGATACTCACTCCTGGTTATCTTCAAGAGGGACTCGGATTTTTCTTATAGTGGACCATATAAACATTCATTACTGATATTAACAGTTTACAGGCAGCAGAAAATTCACTGTATGTATTTTTTTTTCTATTCAAATCGTTTTCTAAGTTCACAATATCAATATATTAATATCATCCTGAGAGTATTTCCCTATCCCCATGCACTGTATAGTTTATACTGCTTATATTACAACAAGGACCCACAATGAGCTTGTTGTTCCGTCGAGGATACCTGGGAATAGAGGACCAACGAGCACTTGGGTTAGCCGCTGATTAGCCAGGAAATTATGCCTCAATGACTTCATGATGGCCACAATCCCGGAGATTGTTATCTTCTCAATCTCGGGTGAGCCTTCGTGTTCCGAGTTCTTTTGTGATGTGAAAAGCACATTTACGCTACTGTTTTATTAATAAAAGGTATTAATAATTGTATTAATAAGATATATTTCATACTTGTTTCGATAAAACTTATTTAGGTATATTAGATTCTGTCCCTTTACGGGCAATTTAAATAGTGATATAAGACTTCATTCACAAAAAATTAAAAAAGAAATACAATGAAAAAAAAATAATGAAAAATACAACATAAACAAATGATAAATAAAGTTGATAAAAAAAGGAGCACACGCGTACATATGTACAAAATTTACAGTTTGCAGGGGGAACACTGAGTCAGTCTTGTCTCTCCACGTTTAAAGAGAAAAGCAGAGCTCGAAACATCATACAAAGTCATAGGTTGAGAACCAGCAAAAACTGAGTGAGGGCGCTATAGCCACCACAATCATACCTCGCTTGAGGGGCCAGCGCCAAGTCCCAAAATAATACTTGCAAAAGGTCTCAAGGCCACTGTCATTACAGCCTTGGTAAAGAATTATAGTGATGGGTGAAGCCGGATAAGGACTGAGCTAGAGTATTGGTGTAATTAACAAGGTTATAATGGAATTTGGAGAATTGGGGAAAAAATAAGGTCTAAAATAAATTGTAGATTGAGATCATATTGAGGAGCATAACTATTGTTTGATGGACTTTGGATTGAATGCTACTCAGCTACTCAGCCTAGTATCCAATAAATACGAAAAAGTTATAATAAACCCATTTTTGAGCGAGCGCGATTAAAATTAATAGTGTAATCGGTGACGAACCTTTGGGAACGCAGCTACTGAGCCTGGTACCCAATAAATACGAAAAAGTTAAAATAAATCTTTACTTGAGCGAGCGCGGTTAAAATTAATAATATAATCGGTAACGAACCTTTGGGAACGCAGCTACTGAGCCTTATATCCAATAAATACGAAAAAGTTATAATAAGCCCATATTTGAGCGAGCGCGATTAAAATTAATAGTGTAATCGGTAACAAACCTTTGGAAACGCAGCTACTGTGCCTAATATCCAATAAATACGAAAAAGTTTAAATAAACCTCTATTGATAATATTTTCGCCCGCGATTATAGAACTAAAATAAAACGGACCCCCGCTAATCCGACTACCAGACCTTGTATCGAAAATGTCTAAAAATTAAAGTATCGGTTATACTTATTATTATAATCGTGACTAATTATATGTAAAAAGGCCCTTGGGAACATTTAACAAGCCACAAGTGTTAAAAACGTAATGTGTAATTAAAATAACCATAAAAACATAAAATCATGTTAATATGATTTTTATTATTTTATTGAAATCGAAAAAGGTTGAATTTGACTTGGAAAAGGTTGAATTTGACTTGGAAAAAGTTGAATTTGACTTGGAAAAGGTTGAATTTGACTTGGAAAAGGTTGAATTTGACTTGGAAAAGGTTGAATTTGACTTGGAAAAGGTTGAATTTGACTTGGAAAAGGTTGAATTTGACTTGGAAAAGGTTGAATTTGACTTGGAAATGCTATATATATATATAATATTAAATTCACATTATTTTGCATATTTTCCCGATTAACAGTAGTAGATAAAGTGACAAAAAATAGTGTATAAACTCAACAACTATTGTCCAATAAAATAATTGATAAATAGTATTAAAATAGTTAACAGATAGTGTTACGGTCATAAAATAAAAATATTACGATTCTAAAAGCGGCTAATTTACCGTTATTTTTGTATTTCCCCCGAGCTTCTATTTTTCCAAGTTAAATGTAGTATAAGTGTAAGAACCTAAAAAAATCAATTTAAGAAGAGGGACTTGAGGTCTTCTAAGCTTTATAAAAGGCCCCAATAAAACAAAAGCTCCACTTAATGAAATCGTCCATTGAATTTTTTTTAATCAAGAATGGATGGAGCATCAAAAAGGTAATAAGCCCACTGACACAGCTAATCCTAAGATTTGTTAGCAAGTTCATTTTCTCTTTTATGTATCTTATGACCATAAAATCTTTACGAGAGGCCCTGCTGCCTTTTATTACCCTTCCGTAGTTTAATAAAATGATTGATTAATTTCCAAGAGGGCATGAAAAAGCTCTTCAATTATTCCATAACTCAAATTGGCTGTGGTAAGATTTTAAGATTAATTAATGTATTTTATTATTACTGTTATTTCTAGGAATTAATTTGTTGGCTTAGAAAGCGGCTTTTTCTAGTATATAGAGCACTAGTCTACTGTTCTCTGGGTCCTAAGTTCGAATCCTTACTGTGCAGAATATTCTGTAAATTTCGGTTGAGGGCTGACCCTATGGTATGAAAACCCTCATGAGGCACACCAAGGTCCTATAAAGTTAGTACTCAAAAAATGGCTAAAAAAATGTAAGACCTGGCGGTCAAGTGGGATCTCGGCCCAGTAACCTCATTGCACGACCGTTAGTATAGAAACAGTATTAATCTCTTTATGTACTAAGTCCAAGACTCTTCGTGAGTTGTAGAGGTAAAGATTTTTTTAATTTTATTTCTGTTGGCTTATTGAGTTACGGCTATAATAATTACATGCTTTACCCGTATGAAGGATAACGTAATGAAGGATTGTTCTATCGGAAAGTAAACAATTTATAAAAAAAGATTTTACTGAATTTTATTTATTGAAAGACATGAGCTTTATTCTTTGCAAATTTTCCTCCTTGCTACGCCTGCATCTTATCCTTATCCTGCATCGAACTATTCCCATACAATCCCCAGCTTTGAACTATTTCAAATCAAGTCTCCTATATAATACTTCTGAACAACCAGATCGAGTATAATAGAATTCTTTGAAATGTCTCCCGGAAAAAGATTTTTCTTTTTATGAATGAAAAATACAGCTCTGAAAGCTTATGTGGTAAATTTAAGCGTCATATAAGCTTATCATATATTACTTTCTTCCTAAAGGCAACAACTTTTGCAAATCCGCATTCATTTAGTCTTAATATTTAATTCTTCGATCTACCTTATATATAACCCAATCAGATGAACCAGTTTTCCTGACCAACAAAATCCTGATCAATCCTTTTGTATTTTCACTGTCTAAAGGTCCTTAATTTACGTCCTCACAGAATAGTAATGATTTTGGATAATTTTAGGAATAATTTTATACTGAAATATATTTCCTAAAACTAGTAATATCGATACTGTTACACATCCATAGTATGAAAAGAGATTCGAGCGCGTCGACTGCTAAGTACTAATCTAAAAAGCAGTAATTTTTATTTATTCATTATTGGTTTAAATTAATGCATTATTTATTACTGTACCTATCTAGATAAATCTTGGAAAGAACTTTTTTTTTTGGAGCTAAAAGCCGACAAGACTATTAGAGGCATATCCTTTAGTAACTTACAAAAACTGGACCACCGACTTGGGGCACTTCCCATATAAGCTCCGCTCCCCTTTTTCATGACCACCAAAAGGAGGTTGTTTGTTGTGCAAATTTTGAAAATATAGTATTTTTTAAAATAGAAGGGGGTAGAGGTAATGAGAGGGGGAATTGAGAATCAGAAGAGGCCAGTTGAAGTCCATCGAGAGGACCAGTCGTATTCCAGAGACAGAGAAATAAACGTCCCCCCATAGAAGCCGTATATGTCCATCTACAGAGAATAAGCGGCACCCAGAGATTGGAAAGCAACTGAAGCGGAGTAGATGATACCGAGAATGGATGCCTAAGAAGAATTCCTTCTTCGTTAGCTGACTAAGTGTCTTAAGGTAACTTCTTTGTAATATAGTTTGTCAAAGTTAATAATAACGAGTCCCTTAGTATACAACATTCAAGTATGATCTAATTATGATCGATTTTATTATTTCTCTTTAATAATAACAGTATTGATTAAAATCTGTTGGTCATTTTAACATCCGTTTCATGCCACCTAACACCTTAGGTGAGATTGGTGAACACGACACCCCTTGAAATAAATATTATTGTTCTTAGACAATATAGTAAATAAATACATTAAATATAGTAATTAACACCGTTTTTGGAGCTAAAATTACTCTAAAAAGCAGCTGGCCAAAAACACAGCAAGTCTTTGCTTCCCTATAGTGCTTACTTTGAAGACAAGAAAATAAAATTTAATATTGTATTTCCTAAACGCTTTACGATTGTTATTATCGATTACAGCCTCATTGCTCATCTCGTACAGTAACCGGCATTAACTACCGCCAGTATGGCTCCTTTACGAGCAATAAAACTAAGCCTCAAAGACCATAAAGTTACCTCCGATCTTATGGCTTATCCCACATGAAGAGAAGCAAACGTTCAATGACCTGCTTTAATTATGTCGACAATATTCTTTGTTTATGGAAGCGGGGTAGCGGTATAGCGCGCTGGGCAGTAAAGGCTTTCATCAAACGAAGCTTAGATTTTATGTTTACCGCGTAAACCCACAGTAACCGGTCAGATCGATCCTCTAAAACTCCCTTATCTTGGATGATCAGTGATTCCTTGTTCGTCTCCAGATCGGTCGTCAAAACCTTCTTTTTTTTATTTGTTCTGGGTAATGCTTATCTGTAATAGCCTTTTATATCCTGGCCATGAAGGAATGTATCTTAACTTTTATTAAACAGCCTTTTCTTCAACAATGTATGGGTAAAAATAAACTGCGACAAAAAATTTGCCTCGACTACCTGAAAGCACAGCTAATGCACAGCATGCTGTTACTGCGCAACTTGATATAAAGGAACTTAATACTTAAACCAAGATGAGCTTATAGTCGAGCAGCAATCTTAAATTGTAAATAAAAAATAAACAAAATCGACACAACTATAGTTTCGATGCTTCGGCATATAAGTAAGGCAAACATTTCATAAAACTGATTTTTTATGGTCGGTCGTTTAATGAGTGAGGAACCAAACCTTTTTTCATCTTCTTGAGATAGCCTTTTCCTTTCGATTAGCTTACATCTAATTTCCCTGTAAGCTCTTTAACAATTGTTCTGAGATTTTCATTAACCAAAACATGTAGAACATCATCTTCTTTGTCTTCCACTACTCTAAATTTTTTTTGAACTACGGTTGATCAATGCACTCACTAATACTGCCCTAGCAGCTACTAGTAGCTTCACACGCACAGTTTGACCTCCGTTCCGGCTGATTTTAAACTCGTAAAATAAAATTACATAAAAATCAAGCATTGACTTATCAGTATCAAAATGCTAAATAGCTTAACATAAATTTTCTTTTAGAAGATTATTAAAAAATGTTGACTTTCTTACGAATTATTAATCAATCAAACGGCGATAGCTTATTGAGAGGGTAGGGTATTTAAATAAAAATCTAAAATACTGCATTATTTTTTGGACAGCACGCTATATATTTTGCATTTAAGCATTGACCAACTCGTGGTTATTAACATATTTTATGCCACATTTTGATAGTATCTCTTCTTTGAAGTAGAGGGTATAAAATTCTGTAACTGAAATTTATTCTAAAACTGTAAATTTAAAAATAGTAACAGAACTATGATCCTTAATTTCCTTGACTATTAAAACCAAAATTCTATTTATTGGGTTGGCAAATGATTCCTTCCGGTATTTCAGGATGAAATAAAATTCAATGACTAATAGGCATACAATTTATTTCAACCATAATTGAATATAACTTTTCCATTTTTTTTTTTACCAACTGCATAATGCCTTCTTCATGGAATGTCTGGATTTTATTGTTAAAAAACTGATCCAAGTAGTTTTTGATGCATTTTTTTCTTTAGGAATTTCTTTCCATTCATGGAGTTCTGCAGAGAGCGGAATAAGTGGTAGTCACTAGGAGCTAGGTCTGGTGAATAGTGGGGGTTGGACAAAACGTCCCACCTTGGCTCAATAATTTACTGCGAGTGACCAACGAGGTTTGCGATCTAGCGTTGGCTTGGTGGAACACAATAACCCTCCGATTTGCCAGATATGAACGTTTATTTTTAATTGATTGATCCAATTTTGTCAACTGTGAGCAGTGTTTAGTTGAATCGTTTGATTATCCTAATGGCAATAACTCATGGATAACACCCTTGAAAACCCACAATACGGAAACCATTATCTTCTTTTGATGCGATTGCGGTTTCGACATTGTTTTAGGATAATTGTTGCATACAAAACATTACAAACAAGATAAACAATGCGTCTTAAGGGTTAATCTATTAGATAAGAAGTGCATATTGGTGACGAAAAAAAAAATAAACCTGTACCACTACAACCCTTAGAGGGTCTTGTGCTCAGTACATGTAGAGATTTGTACTGTTTCAAGGCCAACGGCAGTGCAATGAGGTGATTAGAACTTAATCGCGCTCAGCCGCCAGTTTTTTTCCCCAATTAATTTGGGTACCCACTTTAAAGAGGCTGGGTCTGCCCCAGGAGGGTCTCCATACCCTAGGGTCGCCCCCCGACTGAATTAACAGAATAAATAATGCTCCGCCACAGCCGGGATTCGAACCCAGGACCTGGAGCACAGCAGAATAGCGCTCTATCCACTAGACCACGCCGATCCCTAATGGTGACGTAAATATAAACAGAAAAATCAAAAGGACTTATTTGCCAACCTAAATAATTGCTAAATTAACGTAAGAAATCTTCCTAAAATTGCTTTATATGGAATACTGGATCTTTAGGCATTTCACGGACCTCAGAACAGAATAGAATCATTTCTTTGCTTCGTTTATTTTTCCCTGTTTCTTGAATTTATCTTTTTATAATTTATTATGATTCGAATTCTTATTCTAATTCAATTTATCTATCAGCATACATTGATAACGATAGTTCTTAACATTACAATACTTCATGATTCGCAGACTTAATAGCAACGCAGAACAAAAAGAAATATACAATTACCATCACGACATAACATTGTATATTCTTTATTAATCCAAAATCAAAGAATGATGAAGTTGCTTAAAGGCAACGACAAATTTTAGGCACGTGGAAGATAAAGGGAATAATAATTATTTAGTGACGTCTTAAAATAAAATTACAAATTTAATTTTTATTAATTATGATTATAATAATTATGAAGCTGTTTGTAAGAATTAATCACATTGTACATATTTTATTTAATTAAAAAATTATTTAAAGTTCATGACTCCATGATGAGTTACTAATTATAGTCACCAAGGTCCTTAGCAGAGCTATCCGATGCTACGAAATTCAAGGATAAGTACACATCCACATTTTATACATGATATTTTGTCAAGGTGGAAGCTGATTGAAGATATAAAAGTGTATATGATGAGTTTTTGATGGTAATGCTATATCATGTGTATGTTTCCTCCCACCTACTCTCCGATAAAATGTTGATAAAGTATTTTCTTTTAAAATAATTTGTTTAGAATGCAGTATGAATGTTGTACTTTATCCCTATTAAAAATTTCCTAAATTGGACAGATTGTAATATTGTTCAATAAAGAATTGTTTCTAAAAAAAAAAAAAATAATAATTTGTTAATAATCACATAAGGAACCAATCGACAAACATTTTTATGACGAAAAGTAACAGAATAATTTTATTTAGTTACAATTTATGAACAGGACCATTGATTTAAAAATGGCATGAAGTTAATAAAATAAATGCTTTATCGCAATACCTCATAAAATATTAAAGGTAGAAGGTTTTTGTTTGCTTTCAGTAAAGTTTGAAAAGTGCTTTTAGCAGGTTTCTGAAATAGATCCAATATTTAGTACGGTATTGCTGCATTTTTAATACACAACAGTATTATATTAGAATATTTTTTTTTGAAAACAATTAAATACCTCAATAATTTCAATTAAATTTAATTTAATATTCATTTACACATGGATTTAGAGCGGATACGACATTTTACAAGTAAGGCAAATATAATGAAGTAAAATAAACAAACGTTTTTCAGTTAAAGTGATCCCAATCCTACAATACCTACCTCTCCTCTCTCTCGACTCGTGACAATTCCCTGTGGAATATCACGAAGAGAATCCTAAAATCCCACACCATTTCCCATCCTCTCCGGCGCTGTGATAGTTCCTGGGCTGCTTCTGACAAGGATAAGGCCGAGGAATTCGCACAGCACCTTTCCAAAGTTTTTACTCCTCATCCAGAGCTTAATCCTACCCATACGGCAGCAGTTGAAGAGTTCCTTATATCACCAATACCGCTTTCATTACCACCTAAAGCAGTTAATCCCTCTGAGGTCAGATATCTTCTTAAAAAGCTTCCCCTCCGTAAATCCCCTGGATACGATCTCCTTACTCCTCAAATCTTAAGACAACTTCCACCTAAAGCCATTACATTCCTTACATATCTCTATAACTGTATTCTACGCACTACCTATTTTCCTCTCTTATGGAAACATTCAACTATCATCCTTTTCCTAAAACCAGGCAAACCTTCTAACAACACGTCATCTTACAGACCTATCAGTCTACTTCCAATCCTCTCAAAAATTTTCGAAAAGCTCCTACTAAAACGAATCCTAGCCAAATTTCAAAATTTTCCTTCACATCAGTTCGGATTTCGTCCTCAACATTCCACGGTTCAGCAAGGACTCCGAGTTGTGGACCACATTTCCTCCGCCCTTGAGTGCAAGGAGTATTGTTCGGCTGCCTTTCTGGACATATCTCAAGCTTTCGACCGGGTGTGGCACCCGGGATTGCTCTTTAAGCTCAAAACCCATTTACCCCAATCCTTATACCTAGTCCTCCGATCCTATCTATGAAACCGCTCCTTCCGAGTTCGCTGTGGCTCAGAATTTTCCAAACATTATATTGTTGAGGCTGGTGTTCCTCAAGGCAGCGTCTTGGGACCCGTCCTCTACATCCTCTACACCGCCGATATCCCTACCGATCCCGATACCTTTCTGGCAACATTTGCTGATGATACCGCCATTTTGTCATCCAATTCCGATCCTGAAGCAGCATCGCTTAATTTACAAAATCACCTTTCCCTTGTCGAGGACTGGTGTAACGCTTGGCGTATTAAGGTGAACGAAAACAAGTGCTCACACGTCACATTCACTCTTCGACGCAAATCCTGTCCAACGGTTTATTTCAATTCCCTACCGCTTCCTTCCTCTGACACAGTCCGGTATCTTGGCTTTTTACTAGACAAAGGACTGACGTGGAACCCACACACAAGACTTAAAAGAAAAGAACTTAACCGCAGATTCGGCCAGTTATACAGACTACTAAACAGAAAATCTCATCTTACAGTTGACAACAAATTACTAATATACAAGACAGTACTGAAACCAATATGGACCTACGGACTTGAACTGTGGGGGACAGCTAAACATTTTAACATCAAACGCATCCAATCCTTCCAATCCAAAGTTCTCCGAACAATAGTTAATGCTCCTTATTACGTTACCAACTCTACCCTACACCACGACCTTAAAATTCCGTTTATTTTAGACCTGGTACCATCCAAATTTTCCAAATTTCATCAGAACCTTAGTCATCATCCTAACCCTCTAGCACAATCCCTATCCAGTACCACCCATCCCTACAATCCTCCTCGAAGATTGAAACGGCAGTGGCCGCGAGACGTATTGTAAACGTTTAAATTGGAGTCTGACACTGGTCAGATCCTCCACTCATGTAATGTATGTTTGTGGCTATCGCGCCCTAGTTCGGCTTCCACTGATTCACACCAGTGACGCGGCTGAGAGCGAGGGTCTAGGATCTTTTGGATTCCGCTTTTTCCTCCACAAGTGGAGGGAAAAGCCCAGTCTGGGGTCCCTCTATAGCACTTGTATATTTTGTATATAGTTATGTTTGTTTGAATGATGTTTGTTTATTTTCAAATTTATTTATCTCAATTATAGGTTAATGTTTTGTTTTGTTTTGTTTTTATATTTATTATTATTTAATTCTATATATATCATTTATTTGTATTTATCTCAGTTATAGGTTGTTGTTTGTTTTCTCATTTTGTATATATATTATATTTTATTTATTTGACTTTATCATTGTATATATTGTGTGAATGGGTTCATATATCACTATTACTAATGTTCATATAGAAACAAATTGTAATATATCTCAATAAAAAAAAAAAAAAAAAAAAAAAAGTGATTAATGATATAACAGGATGTATATGATGCTACATATGATCTCGACTACTTTAATAATAATAAATATAAATAAAAGAAAAGAAAATAGCATATTTTATTTAACCTTACATGTTCTCTTTTCTTTTCTTTGTACCAAGCTATCTCTAGCAAGCTATATCGTTTTTATATCTTTTTATAACTGCTTATATGTAAATATCTATTCTTATATTATATTGTAACATTTTGTAAATTTTTTCCTATCTGCTTTTTAGATTCTCTCTCCATCTTCAAGATTTCATTCTTTCAAACTATAGTGCTCTTACATAACACAAAATACTATTTCGTTATATGCCTTGTTTATTGCTATGTTTTATTTAATTTTTGTAGACAGCATATTCTTTCGGCTGAAAACAGGATATATATATAGAATAGAATAGAATAGAATAGACAAAAAATTTTATTCTGGGACTAGGTCCCCTAAGAATAACAGGTTTGTACAGTATATGGAAATATACATGTCTGGCCAATAGACAGAAGGAACATAATCAATAAATAATTACAAATATGAGTTAATATATGTGTGCATATCATAAACGCATATACACACATATATCCAAAAAATAAATACAATGATAAAATTAAAATAAAAACAATTCTTAGAAAGTATTTTGTTGAACGGAATTAAAAATTAATTAGTAGATAACAGCATTTAAATATAGACAATGAACAAAATTATTCTTCATTCAAGTGTGATTTCAGAAATAAAAATGTTACAGTTTCTGAGCGTCTTTTTGGGATAATAAAAGGTATTGGAAAAGTTGGGATTTGAATGAGGAGAGGGAAGCAGCATGGCGGATATGAGTAGGTAGAGAATTCCAGAAATTAGAGGAGCGGACAAGGATGGAACGATCAAATGTTTTAGTCCTATGGATAGGCAAATAAAGGTCGGAATGGCGCGATCTTGTTTCAAGTGAGTGGACTGAGGATTTAAATTGTAGGAGACTATGGATGTATGGAGGGTGTTGAGAGTTAATGATTTGGTAAAGGTATGATCCTAGGAAATATTGTCTGCGGATTGGGGGGAGGAGCCACTATAACTCACCGTAAAAATGGGTCACATGAGACCTCTTCGGAGTACTGAGGACAAATCTTAAAAATATGTTCATGATTCGTTTAAGCCTGTCCTCAAGCACAGTCGAGAGGCCACCATATACTAAGCAGCAATAATCAAAGTGGGGGAAAATAAGTGCGGATACAAGGAGGATACGGGTGGATAGTGGAAGAAGATGGCTGGAGCGATGGAAATATTTGAGGGTACTTATTGTTCTTCGGGAAATTTGGGCAATATGGGGTTTCCAGGAAAGAGTTTGGTCAATGGTAATACCCAGGTTTTTGACAAAGGAAGTGAAGGTGATTGGATGTTCATTTAAGGTGAGACTCGGAAATGTGGTATAGGATCTGAGGAGGGAATTGGAACCAATTAGAATGGCCTGAGTTTTTGTAGGATTTAGCATTAGTTTATTCAGGTTTGCCCAGGCACAGATTCCATCAAGGTCTTCCTGAATATTGGCAAATGCTACTAGTGAATTGGAGGGAGAGAAGGATAAATAGATCTGGAAATCGTCAGCATATAGGTGGTGGGAACAGTGATGGATAGAGTTGGGAAGGTCATTGATATAACAATTAAAAAGAAGGGGAGAGATGCTTAAGCCTTGGGCCACACCTGCCGAAAGGGCTCGAAAGGAAGATAGAGGATGATTAGGAATAGTGACAGCTTGAGTTCTGTCAGAAAGAAATGATTGAAACCACATGATAGTGCTGTTTGAAAAAGATAGAGACTTTAGTTTAGAGAAAAGGATGGAGTGATCCAGGGAGTCAAATGCTTTTGAGAAGTCCAGCAGTATTAGCACGGTCAGTTTCGTTTCGTCCATAGCAGTGTATATGTCGTTGGTGATTTTGAGGAGAGCGGATTGTGTGGAAAAGCCAGGTCGGAAGCCAGATTGGAAAGGATCAAGAAGTTTAGAATTTTCAAGGAAATTTGATAATTGTTTCTGAATTATTCTTTCTAAAGGTTTGGAGAGGTTCGAGAGGATGGAAATAGGGCGATAGTCTTTAGGGTATGTAGGGTTGGAACATTTACTGATAGGATGGACTATTGCTTTTTTCCAATTAGTGGGAAATACGGAATTTTGGAGGGAAAAGTTATAAATAAATAGCAGAACTGGTAGGATTTCAGGAAGGCATAATTTTAACAGTTTTACGGGAATTGCATCAAATCCAATGGAGTTGGTATGAGATTTCAGTACAGCGGAGATAAGGTCAGTTGGTGAAATGTCAGAAAAATAAAAATTATCGGGGTTGAATGATGGAATTGAAGAGAAGTTTGAAAAAGTTGGTGAAGAATTATTAGAGGAGGTATTTGAAAAGTAAGAATTTAATTCATCGGCTGAGACCTGAAAGATTAGTGAGGAAGAGGATTTGCAGAGAGAGAGTTTGCGGAGGAGTTGCCATTTTGACTTGGAATCGGGAGTAGCGGAGAAGGCTGCGTGAAAGTATTTTGTTTTTGCTTGTCTGATTGTCGCCTGAGTCAGATTGCGGAGTGCCCTTACTGTACGCTTGATAGTCCTCAGTCAGTCTTGTACGTCTAAAGCGTCTACGGGCTGCCTCACGCTTCTTTTGTAAGTCTTTTATTTCTGGACTCATCCAAGGAGCAGGGCGGTGACGGAAGGTGCAGGTTTTGAGTGGAGCATGGATGTCGAGGATACTTAGGAGATTGGAGGTGAGAATGTGAACCATTGAATCGATGGAAGAACAGGTGTAAATCGAATCCCAATTTAGAGCTTCAATATTGGGTGCAATAATTTCTCGGGTAAGGCAGTCGAGGTTTCGGAAAGTTAAGGTTTTAGGAATAAATGCTGAAGTTTGGAAATTATATGATATGTGGATGAGGTCGTGAGATGATAGAAATGGAACAGGTACTTGAGAAGCGGAAAGAAGGTTGTGAGTTGAATCGATAATATGGAGGTCCAACCAAGTGTCGGAATGATGAGTGTGGTGAGTAGGAGCATATGGAACGATGAATAGGTTGAGAGAGAAGAAGAGGTTATCCAGGTAGTGTTTATCGTTGGAGTCGGAAAGGAAGTTGGTGTTAAAATCACCACAAATTATGATATTATTGAATAGAGGGACATTTCTGTAAAGGATTGATTCAAAGGAAGGGTCAAATGGGACCAAAGGAGGGCGATATACTACTGCATAAAGGAGAGGTTGTGTGTTAGAGGAGATTTCAACGAAAAGGAATTCAATATGGGAAGACAGATCCAGGACACGAGATTTCAGGCTGCTGTGGACATGAAGTGCTACACCACCACCAGTCCGGCCAATCCGGTCATGGCGGATAAAGGAATAGTCAGGGAGGGAAACGGAAGAGGAAGGAATATAGGGCTTCAGCCATGTTTCAGAGACTGCGATAATGTGATAGAAATTGTGGGTGAAATAGTGAAGGAATTCGTCGAAGTGGGCGGGAAGGGACTGGGCATTAACATGGCAGGAGGTCAGGACATTAGACATATAGGAAAGGAGGTGGAATAGCAAACAGAGTATGAGAAGACGCTAGAGACACAATAGAGAGATAAGTGAAAGTGAACATGAAATAGTTAATAAAGATAAAAATGTACAAAAGAGCCTTTGCCGACAAATAAAAAAAATATTCTTTTGAAAAAAAAAAAAACAAAATTAGAGAAAAGAAAACGATTAAGTAAGTTAGTCTGACAAAACAAAAAAGAATATTAGAAGCCGAGACCATTTCCAGCTCGCATCCAGTAAGCAGACGGATGCCCAGGAGTCAGCCGAAGACGTCCAGGTCCTGGGGTTTATCGATGAAAATTACAGGGTGACCATCTTCTTTTCGGCAGCGCACTCTACCGGCAGTAAACCAAACGTATTTGATTTTTTTCTCTAATCTCTTCTGCCTGGCGAGCCAGTATAGGTGTCTATTCATTATAGACATCTCCTCACTGAGATAGATACGGTGGGAGTCGTTCTCTTGCCACCTAATATCCCGTGTCGAGAAGTCTCTTTTCACTTTTCTACACCTCACTAACTCATCACGCATCGACTGCCTTACGAACCGAGCAATAATAGAAGGTGGTCTCTGGTCATCTTTTTTTGGTCTGCGTCGCTCTACGATGTCTAAGTCTTCAGAACTAACCTTGATTCCCAAGCCCGCCGCTACGCTTGTCACAAGGGCTGCTGGTGTTTCCCCTGGGCGCACTGGGATCCCGCGTATTTCTACAGACCTGCAGAGTAGCCCCTGCTCGGCCTTATTTAGGCGAACTTCTAAATCGGTTACGCGGGATTTTAGAATTTTATTTTCCACCGGACATCCTCTAAATGCTTGGCCTGCCCCTCAAGATGCCTTTCTATTTTAGAAAGACGGTCATTGAGCTCGAAGCTCAGTTCACCATATTTTTCTAGCGACTGTTTGATGCTTTTAATATCTTCATTTACATCTGTCTTGAGTTGGTTCACGGCAGCGAGTATGTCTGCTGCCGAAGGTTCCGTGTTCTTAAGTGGACTCCGGGGCGGGCTAGATGATTTATCTTTTTTTCCTTGGTCGCATTTTTTACATAGCCATATTTTTTTTTTGCAATTTTATATTTTCAATTTCTTTTTCCGCTAGATTACAGCATCTACCGTGATAAATTACACGGCATTTGCTACAACCCACATTACCCTTGTCGTCGAGTAATTGCATTATCACATAGCGTGCACTGTACCATTTTGTTAATTTCAGAGAGTACGTAAGAAAAAAATAAATGAATTTATATGTATATATGTATATATATATATATATATATATATATATATATATATATATATATATATATATATATATATCAGATCATAAGATTAAATTTAAAAGGAATTAATAACGATGTATTATAAGTTTTCACTCCCAGTCCAGTAAAAAATTACATAACATGTATTTATTCATGTTTTTGTCTGTTTTTTAATTTTTAATTACCCTCATGTTTTAATACAAAAGTGGGTATAAATTTAGAGCGTTCTAGTGGTTTATACTACTAAAAGAATAATGCAAATTTTCATATATTATGTCCATATATGCAAAACAAAGGTAGATTATGATATACACAAAGTTATATGTTAGACACTACGTCATATATATCATAACTGAATCGATTTATTTGTGTGTTTATATATATAGTATTGTTGTTAGTTCTCAACTTTTGATAATTTAGGTTATCAACGGGTCTTGAAGTTCAATCAATAAAAAAGGAATTTTGTTTATACTACGTTTCGAGAATTTATTGTTCTCATATTCATGCCAATTCGAGACAAAATAGTGTTTTTATAGATTTTTGTGAATAATGCAATCTTTTAAACAACACTGACAGTGTTCTATACTTTGAGACACTATTTTCTCTCAAACCTGGCATGTAAATGAGAACAATAAGTTCTCAAAACGTAGCGTAAACCAAATTGCTTATTTATGCACTGAAAGTCGAGAGCAGTGGATAACTTATTTATTTATTTTTATTTATTTTTTTTTTTTTTTTGGAAACCTTTAATAATATTTATGTATTCTCCTTAAATTCATGACAATTGCTTAATTTAATTATTTTTCCTTTATCCACTATATTCTATTTATATTTATATCTCTTCTTTTCTATTATCCCCTTAGCGATTAAAGATTAAAGATGCACAGGCGTTGATGACCTTGAGGTTTTACGCCTTAAAGCCCTAACAAAAAAAAACAACTTATTTATAAATATACATATTATATATGAACAGGTAATCTTTGATTTAATGATGTTATCGATAACTTAACAACGTATAAATACCCAAAGTGTTAATTCTCCAGATGATTCGAGGCTCCAGTAATTACGGTATTAGTGATCTCCAGTCCCAAGAAGCACACTCGTCACAAAGCCACTAATTGGTGAAGCCCTATTATTTATTGGCCTGGACTCTATCCAAGGCGTCTTCAAAGACTGGCCAACTTTTGCAAATACTGTTGAGATGATCTTGAACCTTGAGGATTAATTTATTTTAAGAATAACTAATTTTTCCCACAGATTAATATAATTAAAAAAAAACAGGTAAAAAATCGTTATTATTTAAAATAGGGACTATGGATATAGCATTACCTGGAAAAGAATTAGTGCTTTGTTCAAACAGCCGCCTATTGGGTAACTGTCACGTTTTCCCTGTTCCTGTGTTGCCTCTATTACTTCTTGTTAGCAGGTACTATCCTTAAGAAAATTCATATAACCCATAGTCAAATTCTCAACGGTTAGGTAGGAAAATTAGATACTGGGAGTGTTGCTGTTTTCCATGGTTTTCATTAGAAACGAAGTATAAGAAGACAAACCCTCAAAAAATAAAGTAAGTGCCATATTGTGGCGGGCGATACTAGACTAGAGGAAAAAGAAGTTTATGTGATCCATAGCCCGATAGTCAACGGTTATGACGGGAAATCAAATTTTGAGATTTTTCTCCCCATCTGATAATTTAAAGGTTTCACGGGTGTGGTTTTTTGGGAGGAATTTTTTTTTTCTGGGATCGTTGGGTATTATGAACAACTGAGATTTCATGCAGGTGATAGAATAAGTTAATTTTTGAGTGAACACATCTGACATCTGACAAAAAGATTGAGATAGAATAAATCTGGCGCTGTTCACAAAGCATCTATCAGGAATCTATTAGATCTATGAAATATAAGAAATTAGATGAGGAAGATTGTTGGGGTGCGGGATGCGGTCATTAAAGAGTAACACACATTAAAACTTGGTGATATTTTAATTTATTATTTTTATTATATTATTTATTTTAATGTGCCGACGTTTCGGCTTAAATTGTTGCTTGTGAGTTGTGAGAAATTGGTTGACTCTGAGACGGTGTGTGGAGAAGTGGAGTTAATTATTTTAAAATAATAATAATATATCCAAGTTTTAACGCGTGTTCTTCTTTAATGAGGGAGAGGCATGGTGTAGTGGGTAGAGCGCTAGTCTACTGTGCTCTGGGTCATGGGTTCGAATCCCGGCTATGGCGGAATATAATTTATTCTGTTATATCAGCCGGTGGGCGATCCTGGGGCATGGAGACACTCCTGGGGCGCACCCAGTCTCAATTAAGTGGGTACCCAAAAACGGGGAAAAACCTGGCGGCTGAACGTGATCTTGACCGAATCACGTCATTGCACGGCCATTGGCCTCGAAACAGTACGAATCTCTACATGTACTGAGCCCAAAACTCTTCATGGGTTGTAGTGGTACAGGTTTTTTTTTTCTCTCTTTAATGACCATACCCCCTCATCTGATTTCTCAACGGTCAACTAAACTTCATCATTAGATATATAAGAAAGGTTCTATAGGTTGCCGACAATAGTTACAATAAATCGAATTTTGAGATTTTCCTCCCTAACCGTAGAGAATCGGACTATGGGTTACACGAACTTTTTCGTTTCTCTAGAGAATTATCATAAGCTCCTACAGTATGACGAGGCATTTATGTTACACCCTTTATACAATAATTACTATGAAAGGGCAACCATAGGATCCTTTCTTATATTTCATTTATTTATCTTGCATTTAACCTTTAACTGGTGTGGTGGGGTCTACAGGACACCAGTGCCTCTTTAAAGTTTTATGAATCCCATTGACCGGATCCGATCGGCTTGTGAAAACCTGACATTTCATGTCTCGACATGATTGTAATATAGCATCCTTTTTTAGTCAGTTTTTATCCGACATTGCTTTAGGACTGTGATATTGGGATCCGATAGACCCCACCTCACCAATACTGTTCGGATTTATTAAAAAGTGTGTTTTTAAATTTGTTGAAAGAAATGTCTCGTTATCATGTTATTTTACGCACTTTTTTATGTTATTAAGAAGCTGGGATCATCCTTGTTAGAGGATCACATGACCAGACGGTCAGGAAATCCCAGACTTCTCCGGGAGCTTCGGTTTAAAGCTCAACCAGAATTAGGGGGAAATTTAGAAGATCTAACACATAGTCAGAAGACACCTCCTAAAAAAAAAGATATGTTATTTTTGTCCAAGAAACAAGGATAGGAATTCATCTATAGTTTGTATTAAATGTGAACAAAATATTTGTAGACAATGTTCAGTTTCCTTTTGCAAAAACTGTGCCTAATTTTATCTGTGCATACATTCTTTACATTTAAAAGAATAGTTTCATTCTTAATATACATTAATAAACGTTTCACATCATAAACATTTCTTTAATCATTTTCCGTTTTTAAATATAATAAACTTTAAGATAAAGACTTGTTTATATAATATTTTACAAATGTTTTCATTGCTAAGAATATAACACTAAAAAAAAACCCAAAAAGTATTAATAAAATGTATTTAATAATAGCAGGCATTTGTTCAATTTTATAAGCATCCTTTCGTATGGTACCTATTGATAATAAGTTGAATTAACGTATTTTACAAGAATAAACAATTCTAAAAAAGAAAAAAAAAATAGGTCTGGGGTCTGAGAGACCCCACCTCACCGATTTTTACTATAAATTTCACCTCACTAGTTAAAGGTTAATAGACTCCTGATAGATGCTTTGCGAAAATTGCCATATTTATTCTTTCACAAACTTTTTAGCTGATGCAATCTTGTTCTGTCAAAGCTTAATTTTTCTCTTCAATAAGAAATGTCTGTTTAGTTTTTGCTCATAATATCGAAAGAAAAATAATTCCTCCTACAAATGTGAAACTTTTCAAATTATCAAAATTACAACATAATTAACTCAACTCGCTCTACTAAGTAAAAAAGTCCGAAGGAAAGTAAAATGGAAAAATTAATATTTCTCACGATTTCGCAGTAATAGAAAATTATTTTAAGAAATGTAATCTGTCAGTCAGTTTCCCTCCTTCCTGGAATCCAATTGAAGTTGAAATAGCCTCGAATGTTTCTCGTTTTAATTTTCTTTTACTTATTCGCTCAGCGATGCGTAAAGCTTTAGGGAACGGCTCTGAAAAGTTTAGGAAGTAAAAAAGGAAAACTTAAGGGAAAAAAGTTGATTAGGATGTAGAAGTTTTTCCATGCTTAGCAAAGTATTTAGAAAAGAATGGACTCTCCGAAGGAGCAATAAAAATTATTGTTACAGACGCTCTAAAAGAAACCTCAAAAGTATTTCTGAGAATAACGTTAAATTTCAAGGTGAATGAAACAATGTAACATTTATCAAATTTCATTACTTGATACTTTCGAAATCCTAGGGGATTTAGGTTAGGGTCATATAAAATAAAAATCCATATTATCAGCATCCTTAACATTTTATTAATTATTACAAAATGTATTTCAATAAAATATACAAAACAATAAAATTACAATACTTGGAACATACCTTTAGAAAAATTAAGAATGGTAAGGGTTATTTGATCAAATTTAGTCAATTTTTATCTTCCATTTTTTTGTCTATAATTCTTCAACTTCTCTGATGGGTGGAATTAAAGATTTTTGAAGTGCAGTATTATCGACTGATATGAATAAATAGCATTAGTATAAGAACTAATGGTTGTGTTAGGATGGGATATAAACAGTATAAAATGTGGGACTAAATACACGGACTTGACATGGGTATCACCTGCAAATTGAGAAAAAAATTTCAGGCAGTCATAGAAACCGCCCCACACTGGGGCAAAACACTAAATTATTGGACATTATAGTATTATGGCCAGACTGTTGGCCGTACCAAAAAAAAAAAGGTTAAACGTAGAAACCATTATTTTTTAACAAGGAATCTATTTCTTTATTCAGATTTTAATTTTGATGTCCCAGAAGATACTTTTTTTTTTTTTTTTTTTTTTAAATGGGAACCCTATAATTTGACGCCGTAAATTGATTCCGCACCCTATTTCCAGCAACTTTTAGTTATGACACTTTTTTTGATAGGAGCAACAGTATAAAAAGATTACTGAGTTTTGGGACAAACCAACCTCCCCCTCCCCTCCCTTTTCCATATGAGAGGAGTAGGTACCATTCAATTCATAACAAAAAAAACTTGAACGAAATCCATACAAATTGTTATTCAAAATATTATAATTAGTTACTTTTGTACATAATTATGTATTACAAAAAAAAATAATTATCTATAGGTATGTTAGTTTAGTAAAATTTAAAAAACTAATTTATTAACAAATTTAGAGCATCAACGGATAATTTATTTTTACGATTCATAAGAATTAAAGACAATAATACATTCATAAAGTATAAACATTTAAAACAAAGAAACTGGAATTTTTAGAGACATTTAAAATAAACAAAAAAAAACAAAAAAAAACCATGAGCTAAAAGCAAAAAAAACAAATTTTCTCGTAAGCCGGCACGAACCCGCAGATAATAATCAACGGAAAGTAAACTATAAATCTTAGTTAATTTCTGTGATGGTAGATTTTTGGGCGATTTCGAGCGATTTTCGTTATGAATGTTTTACATTAATAAAAAACTTTAAGAATCTATAAAAGTTCAAGCTTCATAAACTTAAACTATGATAATAAAGGTAAATTATCGGAATAAAGATGATTCATTAATTTTGGTTCATCAAAATAGTCGTGGTAATTTTGTTTTTAAAAAGGACTTTTTCCAAGGACGGTTGTTTTAATAAGATATCATAGGTTGGAATTTTTAATAAAAAAAAAAAAAAAAACTGACGATGGACAATGATAATAGAAACTAAGAACAGCTTAGCAAAAAAAATATTGGAAAATTCGAAATTTCAGGTATTGGTCTTATGTCCACCAAATGTATAGGCCCGCCCCACTGTGCGCTGATAAAAGTGAAAACTTTTCCAGCGCTTTGAACTGGGATTTCGTTGGAAAGAACAATACGTTTATAAAAGTAGATTATGTTGAGAATGCATGTTTTGTTATCATTGTTTCACTAAATTGTTAAAAATTATTACCTTGTAGAGATATATCATCTTGAATCTGAATGTGACTGTATGATTTAGTGGTACGAATAGCACATTTTTTACTTTCACTTACTATATATAGTAAGGAAAGTATTGCGATCGTGAAAATTTTCGAATTCCAGTTTTCAACGGAAATACACGTTTTAGGGTCCCCTGAGTCCAAATAACCAAGTCCCGCAAAAAGGTCTGTGTGTGTGTGTGTGTGTCTGTGTGTGTGTGTGTGTGTGTGTGGTAACTCCCGGGCGGAAACGGTAAGTCCTATGAAACTGAAATTTCATATTTAAGACAACTATACGCCCGAGACGTGACAAAACTTTTTTCATCAAAATGAGCTTACCAGAAGAGGCACTTTATACCATGCATTTTGCACCTTTTTTCGATTTTCTCAAAAACGGTTCCGACGATTTTGATTAAACTCGCTATATCGATGTAAAATTAAATGGGCTTTAATATCATGTAGGTTTTATTTGGATAAAAATGGTCTGACAGGGCTTAAATGCCGATATTTTAAATTTTCTTTCTCTAAAGTACCTTTAATTTTTTAGATTCAATAATAATAACTAGATTATCTTGTTAGCGCTGATGAAAAACAGGTAAATATATAAATTGAATAAATTCGATACCCAACTAAAGGAGAAAACAGAAAAAATATATTTTTAATGAAATTTTTCGTTTTTGAACATAAGAGCAGTAATATACATGTATGATATACCGTTGGAAAGCTAAAGATTTTAGAAAAAATATCATCTCATACACAAGCTTTTAGAAGTTAATAGAGAGTGATGAGAAGAAGATAAAACTAACTGATTATTTTAGATAATAATATAATCGATTTTTTAATAAAACACATGTTTATATATAAATTCAATTTGATTAATTCCTTAATAGTTTCACGTATTTTTATCTCTAACTGTATTTGAAAATTCTTTCATTGATTTTAAAAATCGAGGTAAGTGAAAGTCGTGTGTTGCCCGCACCAGATTTTTATCTGTATATTAATCTCTGTCGTTAATATACTTTCTAATTTATAACCAGGTGGTTTAAACCATTTTGTTTATGGTTATGTACATTTTTTTTTACGAATTATTCTGTTTCTTTTCCGGAATTTTAAAACGTTGATTAAAAAAAATTCTGACTCATACTTTTAGTTTGGCAGCCATTTTAAGTCAGCTTCGAGGCTGTGAACATGTATAGGAAAAACCTGTCTAACTCTAGTAATTTTAAAGGTATCAAATCAAAACAAAAACTAACAGTATAAAACATTTTTGTCTTCACAATGCATTACCTTAAAAGTACAGGAAGAGGTTAAAATAGTTCTCAAAATATTAATAAATACGAGACTATATGTGGGTAAAAAGTTAAAAAAGGTAAAGAGACCCAACTTTTTAATTTTTTTTTCATATATACACCTTAGTGATTAATCCACTTTTTTGAAAAAAATTTAATCTCAAGAATGTAAGGTTAAATAAGGAACACGATGTTTAAAGGTATAATGAAATTATAATTTAGTTACCAATAAAGATGAGAATAAAGTTTACATAAAGAATTTTAAATTTACTAATCATTTCTTTAAAATGTTTGGAATTTTCCAAACACTAAACCGATATTATTCATGGTTTTTTAACTTGAATATTTAATAAAGATTGTAAAAGATAATAAAAATGTTGAATCTTATCGCATTGAAAATACTGAACGTAAAAATAAGGGCCATTGTACTAATAATCAGCAAATGACATAAATAAAAAGCCAATAATATAAATTACGTTTCAGATGAAATTTATTTTGTTGTGCAATTAAGTTTTATAGCAGCAGTAGTAAAAGGGCTCCCAGATGGGACTGTGTTAATTGAGTGACCAACGGGAAAACACAATTTAGGAACTGGCGTTTATGCACTTTATCCATATATTATACTCTCAAATGGCAGTTTTTAAATTTTAACTTTTAATTTCTTTAATAGCTTAAATTTAATTTGAAACGCATAAATGTGCTAATTATTATCACATAATAATATAATGTGATAGAATCAAACATGGTCGCATTTATGGTATTTTCAAGTTGATTTGTGAAAATCTTCTTCTCAGTATCTAATTTTTAAATCCTAATTCCGCTGCTTTTGTTAGATAGTCACTTCCCTAAATATTTTAAGTGCTTAGTTGGGGCCAAAACACATTTAATTAATACTGATGTTCTTAAAAATCCATAATTAATTATTTCAATATTAATTTAAATTACATAATTATTTTAGACATTTTCCACGATCGACCTCTCGCAAGCTGAGCTAAAAGCTCAATTCCTACCAAATTAATGATAACTAATTACAGTAACTCAAGAATATTGGTACTGGCATGGGCTTAGGTTGAGGAGGATGTCTTCCGCATAATTCTATTACTTCCAAACAATAAATAAATTGATCTAAACAAATTGTAAAAATTAAATATTTTATAAATAATGCTGGAAAAGTTACTATTATTTAAATTATATTATAATTAATAAGTAAACTTACCAGTGTTTATCCTCCTTCCTCCTTTGGCCGTCCTCAGTTCTCATTCAACTCCTTCTCATCCTGGAATAAGAAAAAAATTAATAAGAAATTTTTGAAATATTTTTTATTTATTTACTGAGATTTACAACTGTATTAGTTAATACGTCAAGTAAATTAGCTGTCAAATAAAATACATGAAGAGAAAATGCCCATTGGCAGCACTCCACTAATTAATCTAAACTAGAAGGTCTCGAGGCCATATTCTTTTCAGACGTCTCGGAGGATTGACAGAAATGGAAGAGGAAGCAAGGATTGAAACTAGTGGGTTAGAGTGGGAGTGGAGTTTGTCATGGAAGGATTGATACCTGCTTGGGGCCAAATCATCAAGATATGGGATAATAAGGTCTTTATGGATGAGTTTGTTCGTGACAAATTAAGGAGCGTTGAGGATTTTTCAAAGGATTTTGGATTGTAAGGATTGGATAAGCGAAGAATTTGATGGTGTAGTAGAGCCCCAAAGCCCAACTCCTTAAGTCCAGAAAGGCCTTATGATGCTGATATAGATGAGCCTTTTGCAGATTCTACCAACCTTGCCATTCTACTGATTGGATGATGGGGTCCGGAAAAATTTTAGTTGGTAACCTCTGTATTAGACCATGCCGCTCATCTACTATGAATTAAACAGAGTATAAATTTTTAAATATTTTATTTATTACTAGCTGACACGGTAGTTGTTCTGCCATATAAATTATTTCTAGCAAATATGTTGCTTGTTGAACAAAAAAAAAACAAATGTAAATAAAGTACCTTTCATTTTGTAGATTAAAAAAAAAAAATCTTTTTAGGATTGATAAAAAAATAACTAAATTATTTCCTACTGCATCTCTAACACATAGAGCTTGTTTGTGTTTTAAGGTGTAAAACCCATAGATCATCAACATGTATTAACTCATTTTTATATGGTTTTAATTTAATTACATTGTTTTAGGAGAGATTTAGATTTTTTGTAAATGAATTTATGAATAAAAATAAATGAATCAGTAAAATACGCGTTGTACCGCAAGATGGTACGCGTAGAAATAAATGCACCCATTGCAGGGTTACTGTAATGAGGAAAACTGTAAAACTGTAAATGAATCAGTATGATATAGTAAGAAAAATAATAATTGTCACTATATAAATGAAATAATGAAAAAAAAAACAAAACAATAATTTTGTTACACTTATTACCTTCCTACGTTATTGAGGGTATCTTACATAATTTTTTTTTTTTTTTAAACATAGGAAGATAAATTTTAAAGCTCATATATCAGTTCCAAAATTTAATCACATAGCAAGAAAATTAAGTCGGCTTTAAAATATTAATATTATATTAAATTGCAACCGAAAACGCATCTTGTGAAATATCACAAGTAAGACATTATTAACTCTAGACCTAATGATATAACATTGAGGTAGGATAAGAAAAATACTTATTAAATTTATTAATAGAAAAGTTTTATTGTGAAAAATATTGAAATACCGTTTATTTTTTTTAACAGAAAATAATATGGTTCTAATAGCTGGTGTGAGGTGTTTGAGGTTGTAGAAATCACGGGCGCTGTGGAAAAATTCAATTAGCGATCAACAGTTGGTAGTAGTTGAAAGGGAACTGAAAGATGCAAAGAAATAATAGATTATAAATATATACTTGTATTTATTCATTAATAAAATTAAAGAAAAAAAAATCTTACACTAGAAAAGGGTTGCTGAGTAGAAGACTGGCCTTGGTTATAATTTGGAGACTGGTACTGGAATCGCTGCCCTTGGTACTGGAACGGGAACTGACCTTGGTATTGGTAAGGGTATTGTCCACGGTACTGGTATGGGTATTGTCCTTGGTATTGGTATGGGTATTGTCCACGGTACTGGTATGGGTATTGTCCTTGGTATTGGTATGGGTATTGTCCTTGGTATGGGTATTGTCCTTGGTATTGGTATGGGTACTGTCCTTGGTATTGGTATGGGTACTGGCCTGCATTCTGGTATCCTTGGTATTGGGAAGCATATCGTCCTTGGAATTTTGGGGAATAAGGTCCCTGACTATCACCATTTTCTGAATACTGCTGACTGTCCGGGTTGTACTGTAACGGATTTTTAACAAAAAATAAAAATAAAATGATTTAATGAAAATGAATTCTTTAAAAAATGCTCTTAACTGTACTTTACCTCTGGGTTCCGTTCTCCAGTGGCTAAAGCCAAAAAGGCAGCTAAGAACAAGACTTTGAAGAACATTTTTCCTCTAAACACATGTATTCAAATTATAAGGATATTTTTATGTTTGATAGTAGCATGCATATAAAAATATAACGAAATGACTGTTACAGTAAAGAGTTTAAATAATTAATTTTAGTCTAAACTACATCATATTTCGTAAAATCCTAATAAACAATGGGATACTCACCGAGAGTGAATAGTTTGAGTTGAGCAGCTCAAATCTAACATCCCAAAAACTTACCACGTTTTATACTAAGTTATTGAGGTTATCAAATTAAAAAAAAAAAATGCAAAAATAATTCTCTAATTATCCTCTGATAACCGACTGACACTTCGAGAAAGTAATTAACTTATTACGTGTACAGAATCAACAGACCATCGAGATTTCACGCTACCGTCACAAAGTTTCAATCAATAACTTACATCAAATCTATTTTTTAAATATAGTTTGTATCACATTGGTTAAAACTCTCTATTTGGTTTTCTCCACGCAAACTTTCGTCCATATGAACCATAAATGGTTTATTTGCTCTCATCAATACTTTTTTGACCTTCATTTTTATTTTCCTTATTTATTTCTATCTTAATTATTTCATTTTTTTTTTTTTTTGGCTATATCAATTATATCAAATTTTTAATATCTATTCAAAATTAAAATTTATAACTCAATGATAAGTAATATGGTTTAAGAATTAACTGGAAAAACAGGGTGTGCCAATACTTTTTTGACCCACTGTAGAGTTGATGGCTATACTCTACTAACAGTAATTAAAAATCGCAATTTTTCCTAGACACAGCACAGTCAAGTGCCTATACGACCTGTCGTACTATCAAATAATAAACTTTATCAAAATATTTCGTTACTATGAATGCATTCGTGTGTGTGTGTGTTTGAATTACTTTTAGACTAAAAATACTATCGTACTATCATGTTGTGGTTTGGGACTCAATATATCTTCTTCACTTCATACGATTTCGATATTATTGGACTTGTGATAGATAGTTAAAAGTGCATTATTCTTAAACATGTAAGAGCATACTCTGTGTTAAAAGTTATGGTCACAGCAAATCTTATTGTCTAAAGAACTTTACAAAGGCACAAAAGTTAGTTTGAATTGTCTTAATAGTTGCAGATATATGATTTATTTTATAAATTCCTAAAAAAATGAAATCAAAGTCCCATTTTTATTTAGTTTTAGGTTTACATGATAAAATTTTCAAACCTTTTTTGATGCCAATTTTGAATTTTGAAAATATGTAACTCCCTAGGTGGTACAGTTTTGGGCACATCAAGAGGAAAGGTGGCCCCAAATGTTTCAAGAGATAGATGTCATGTTGCTGATCATTGACATAATCTCTACCTTCGCGTTCCCAGATACATTCTCAAAAAGCATTAAGCAACTTTAATACCCCGCAGGTAGCCAACTCAAAGACAGGCCTATTAAGATATGATTAAACACGCCGATAAATAGTGTATAAAACAGAAGCAACAGTTATGGAGTGTGAATGATTTATCAGCTCTAGTAATTGACAATAATTAGAATAAAATAGAAAACAATTTTTATTCTATCCCTTAAGAATAACACGTTTGTACAGTTGAAATATGCATGTCTGGCCAACAGACAGAAGAATCATAATTAATTAATATTTACAATTATTGGTAAATATATGTGTATTTATCACACACGAATAAACACATAATCATACAAAAAATATATATAGAATAATATAAAATAAAAACAATTCTTGGAAAATATTGTATTGAACAAAATTAGAATAAATTCATAGATAAGATAGTTTAATGACAAATGATAATACTTCTCTTTTAAAGTATGATGTCAAGAATATAAATATCGAAATTTTTAAGCATCTTTTTGGGATAATAAAAGGTATTGGAAAAGAGAGAGAGAGAGAAGTAGCATGGTGAATATGTGCAGGTAATGAATTCTAGAAATTAAAGCAGCGAACAAGGAAGGAACGATCAAAAGTTTTAGTCCTATGGGTAGGAAAGTAAAGATCGGAATGGTTTGATCTTGTTTCAAGTGAGTGGACTAAAGATTTAAATATTAGGAAACTGTACATGTATGGAGGGTGTTGGGAGTTAATGATTTGGTAAAGGTATGATCCTAGGAAATATTGCCTGCGAATTGGGAGAAGGAGCCACTTTAACTCGCCGTAAAAATGGGTCACATGAGACCTCTTCGGAGTACGAATGATATCTTCATGATTCGTTTTAGCCTGTCCACAAGCACAGTCGAGAGGCCACCATACACTAAGCAGTAATAATCAAAGTGGGGGAAAATAAGTATAAAATAAAATAATATTATTTTAATAATAAAATAAAATACAAGAATATTACAGGTGGATAGTAATTAATTAATATTAATATTTACTCTATTACAAAGGATTACGCTTCCTAACTTTAATTAACCTCCGATAGCCTTGAGGGGCTTCTCCCCAAGACTCCTGGGCACTTACTTGGACCCAGGATCAAACAGCTTACCTACAAGAAGTACTTGGACATTATGGATATCAAGTGATACCATATGTTTTCAATACCTACACTTCATTTGATCTTCATTCGCCTTCCTCCATCCTTTGTATAAGTATCTCCCGAATTTCTAATTTCGACTGTGTCATAGCGTGTTTATTTTTATTTTTTGTTTTAGTTGCTGGGATTGTGGATTCCAACTGAAGACAAAAAGGTGCATTAAACTCATAGGAGAATAGCATGGGAGGAAAAAAATGAAAATGAATGTAACAAAAACAAAGGCAATACTTCTAAGAGACAAGAAGGATAATACAACAATTAATTAAGGATAGTAGCACTATTAATTAAGGATAGTAGTAGCACTCTTATAATTCATTGCGTATATGTCAAAGAGAAAAGGTTGTTCCACCTAAGGTGAGATTTGGAAGACAAAATGACTAACTGAAAAATGTGAGCGAGATACAGTGGCATGACATATAACTGAATGGATTATTTAGACTGATATTAGTATTTAATTATTAGTAAAATACATTGCACTTTAGCTTTTCTTTAAACGGGAAAAATTCATTTTCTTTAACCATGTCATCAAAAAATTATTCCTGAAATATATGTAGTAACATAGACGTATAATATACCGTTGGAAAAGTTAACATGCAATAAAAGAAATCGTACGAGTTAATATCAAGTTGTTGTAAGACTATAAACTTATTAACATATTTTATTAGTAAAGAGGAAAGTTATAGTTAAATGTACAGGATGGTACAAGTTAGATTCTTCAATTTAGTACGCAAGTTTTTAGAAAAAATATTACATACCGAATGGTAACTAAGTTATTAAAATAAATGGTAAGTTATTATAAGTCTATAAACTAACATTGTTTTTAATTATTTTAAATTTAATATAATTTCTTGAAAACGGATATTTCATTGTGAACTAAATGGGATTCCTATGAAAGCTTAATTTAAATTTAAAATGAAATTTAAATAGTTCATTTGAAATATAAAATAGTAATAAACCAAATAAAATAGGAGCCGTTCTTATTTCTGAAATTTTTTAATGCATGCATAGCAATCGAATTTTTATTACATGAGAAAATTAAATTTTCAGTTATCTGTGCTTCACATTATAATACCAATTAATTTAGTCAATTAATTTTAATTATGTTTTTTGTATTTCTACCGAGGAATAAATATAATAATGAATATACGTTATAAAATAAACATATTTTCTTGCTAATTGCACTTTTTTTACGATAAACTTTTTTACTCCCAATTCGATAAATTCTAAATCGGTGAGACAAAGATTATTCAAACGTAATGATAAACTTATTTAAATTGCACCCGTTACTACTTACCGAATTGGTTACGGTTAAATTATTCGTACAAAACGCTTGTGAGAATATTACCACTACGATCAATGATTTAAAAAGAGTTCATCTTAAGGGTTTATTCTCTAACTCAAATATATTTATTTCAGGATATAAGTAATCTACAGAAGGGCCCCAAAATAGTAGAAAGGAAGATTTTCTTAAAATAAAAAGTTGAAATTTAATTAATAAACTAATGAATTATAATTAAAAATTAAAATCCTATTTCCTAAACATCGCTATTAATTAAAAAGGTATACAAAAGATTACAAATTGATTGCTAATTACTCTGATATGATCAGTATAGTACGGAAAAAAACGAGAGATAACCGCAATCTCTGGGCATATAAAAGGGGGCTGATTTTTAGTTCGTTACATTTGAGAACCTCACCTCAAATAACTACTATTCAGTGAGTTTCAAATGTCTTATATGCTTTACTATATATTTATAAACCCAAAAGAGCTTTGTAAATTTGCTAGATTTTCATTCATGTTTTAAACAAAAATGAAACAGAAATGAACACATTTATTTTAATAATACGTTTTTATTTCATTTATAAAAATGTTTATATTTATTTTAATTATATTTTATAATGCATATATACATATTTTTTAGCAAACATGTTCTTCAAAGCATTGTACTTGGCCGCCCTGTTGGCTTTGGCTGCAGCTGAGGTAAACTATGTTCATACACTGATATTATATATATATATATATATATATATATATATATATATATATATATATATATAAATTATTTAATTTTATTGTTATTTGTATTTTTTTTTCTAGTACCAACAAACCGAGAACGCTCCGCAAAACAGCTATGAATACTACCCACAGCAGTATGGTTACAACAAGGGGTTTTATCCTGCCCAGTTCCAAGGATTCCCATACAAATTCGTAGGACAGTACCCATACCAGTATGCAGGCCAGTACCCATACCAATACCAAGGACAGTACCCATACCAATACCAAGGACAGTACCCATACCAATACCGTGGTCAATACCCATACCAGTACCGTAACCAATACCCATTCCAATACCAAGGATTCTACCCATACCAATACCGTGGACAATACCCTTACCAATTCCAAGGACAGTTCCCATACCAGTTCCAGGGACAGAATTATGGAAACCAATTTCCCTTCTCTGGAGTAAGTTTTTTAATTCTTTATTTTATTTAAAGCACCTAAGTTGTAATTGAGTTTTGAATGTTAATATTTTTAATATTTCAGTTTCCCTACAACTACTACCAAATTGCTGCTCATTGAGTGAATAATACCTGGTTCAACGGAACAACCTACCTACCCTTCAGAACAATTAAATCAACAAATTCAACCAAATTTTAAAATAGTTGTTTCAATATTTCATTGCAATAAAACTTATTTCTTTAACTACGTCTCTGAAATTTATTTGTCTCCTTTTTTCCTAAATAGTTTGTTGAATCTCATTTCTTGTCTTATGAAGCATGATGCAAGGAAAAATAATACCCATCAAATATACCAACTACAAGTAAAATAAACTATTTGTACTGAATTAAAAATAAATGCGATGTAATTTACAAATTAAAATATGATATACAATAGTTATATTTATATTGTACATTTAATGGTTTTGAACGTTATAAAATACAATACACATACATACATATGTGAATATATATTTTAATTTATTTATTTATTCAAAATTCATTTATTTATTGATATTAACTCGGTAATATAACCAGTTAACGGGTACGAACCTCCCTAGTAACTTCGCCCTTTCGTTATGTTTTTGTGAGCTTTTCACACAGTTATGCTCTCCAAAAGTGCTACAAATGTTAGTAAAAACTCCCACGTCCCACGACATCTCGGCATTGTTCTTCTAGTACCATAAAGATGGTCTTTGAATAATGTTCTGGGTAGTACCTCTTTTTTTGATATGAGCCGCTTGCTCCACCCATTCGAATTGGCCTTGTTTAATGACCTGAAATATACTAAATATATTGCAGACCTCACGGTATAAATTCTGCTCTTCAACTAAAACTGCTCCAAATATCCTTCAAAAGATTTTCCGTTCAAATAA
Source organism: Piezodorus guildinii (assembly GCA_023052935.1). Classification (NCBI taxonomy): domain Eukaryota; kingdom Metazoa; phylum Arthropoda; class Insecta; order Hemiptera; family Pentatomidae; genus Piezodorus; species Piezodorus guildinii. The sequence goes on from CM041296.1 coordinate 73,609,003, forward strand.
GGGGATTTTTCGTTGGATATTCTTGGTATAGTCCTGGTTATCGAGTCGTACATTAGCAAGGGGTAAATTAGGGGCCTGTACATATGAATTGTCTGATGGTAGAAGATGTGACCGCTATGTTGGTTACTTAGGCGGTAAAATTGCACTGGATGGCAAAATTTAATTTCCTTCTTATCTCATTTTCTACAAGAATATACTGGACACCAATAGAACCTACTTTTTTTTAATTGGTGATTTGTTAACATTTATAGTCCTCCGATTCCACCATTCCATTGTCACCAGATGTCGCCTCCGTTAATTTGGATCCGGTTTTGGCCAGATTAGCTTCTAGTCCGATTCTTTTTGCAATACTAGTAATGCTTCACTAACTGTCTGTTGTAAGCGCCCCATATTATCAACATCGTCCCCATATGACAAAAGTTGCAGCAAATATGCCCAATCAGTATGCCCAACCTAACACGGCACTCTGCAAAACAATATTGAATAACAGGCGTACAAGCTCATCGCCCTGCCCACCCCATCGTCGCTAGAAATTCTCCCGACAGTTCTCCACATACGCACACTGAACACACTACCACATTCACAGTTAGCCGCGCCATCCGTATCAGCTTCTAAGGGTTTAGAATGCGATAGAGATTTTTGTGTTTAATGCCTTCATAGGCGGCCTTAATGCCTATGATGAGATAATGCGTCTTTAGCTTATATTCATGATATTTTTCCTATTATTTTCCTCAGACTGAAGATGTGGTCTATCGTTGATATTGGAATCCTACTAGTTGGAACCCACATTGATGCGAACCGATGGCTCTATCGGCATAGCAATGAAGACGATTTAACAAGAGATTTGAGAATACTTTATATCTGTAAGTCAGCAAGGATTCTTCCTCTTCCCATACAATATAAAACAGATCTTGAAGTTTCCTCATAAATTCTTCGCTACCACCTCTAGCACCGCTAGACGTTCTACAGGAATCCTGTTGTGTCCTGGAATCTTGTGTTTTTTAGCTTTTCCAGTGCTTACTCTATCTCCTACTTACAAGGTTCGGACTCACCCTCCATACCCTCCCCAAAGTTCGCGTTCTGTTAACCCCCTCCGGGATTTCCAGACCCGAAAAAGTCAGAAATTCTAAAATACGAGTCTCCCATTCCGATAACTGACTCATCCGTAAGAAGATTATCTTCCTGACGCAAGGAAAACTCCTGGACAGTGGTAAGAGGATTTCTGAGTTTTTTTTTTGTTTTTATCCTGCGAATGAACTCCCTCAGTTCTTTGTATCCACGCAGGACTTCAATTTGTCGCAGTTCTTTACCGAAAGTAGAAGAATTGACTAAAATCTAAAATAGCCTATTACAACCATTTTGAAATTAAGAATCTATTTCAAGTTTTGAATAGAATAAGTGACATTTCAAGAATAAACATTTTCTTTTACATCACCTAAATTTGAAGTGTATATATATATATATATATATATTATATATATATAATATATATATATATATATATATATATATATATATATATATATAATCATTATTATTGTCTGGTACATTATCCACCAAATCCACAAATCATATTTTCAAAACATTTATGAAGTTTCGTGATAATATTATTTTTTTTTTTTTTAACATCATTTATTGAAATTTACAACTGTACTTCAAGGTACAACAAGTAAATGTGACAAAAGTTAAATGGCGTGATACAAACTTGAAGAAGAACTACCCAATGGCAGCACTCCTGCGTGATAATATTAAAACGAATAATGGTTAATGTTTAGTTTTATTGTAATTTAGTCACTAAAAAAAAAACAACGTCTTTTTGATATAAAATCATATTAAATAGGAAATTTCGAATCTTTACAAGCCATATTTGAATTTTTGTCCAAGATAAATTTTACTATAACATTTTAATGTAAAAATTACGAAATTACATTTTATATATTTGAATACAAATTTAGAAGCAATCGTAACTATTTTCTTTTACTTGTAATTGCTTGGATGAGTTTATTTTCCTGGCATTATTCATCATAAAACAAGAAATTGGATTTATGAAAATATTAAGGAAAAAAGGAGACAAAAAATACTATGTTTTGGGGTTGAAAAAACTTAAATTTTATTGGGATGAAATATTAGAACACAACTATTTTAAATTTTGATGAACTGGTTGATTTAATCATATTGATGTGAAGGGTAGGTAGGTTGTTCCGTTGAACCAGGTATTATTCACTCAATGAGCAGCAATTTGGTAGTAGTTGTAGGGAAACTGAAATATTAAAAATTAACATTTAAAACTCAATTATAAATTAGGTACATGAAATAAAATAAAGAATTTGAAAACTTACGCCAGAGAAGGGAAATTGGTTTCCATAATTCTGTCCTTGGAACTGGTATGGGAACTGTCCTTGGAATTGGTAAGGGTATTGTCCACGGTATTGGTATGGGTAGAATCCTTGGTATTGGAATGGGTATTGGTTACGGTACTGGTATGGGTATTGACCACGGTATTGGTATGGGTACTGTCCTTGGTATTGTATGGTACTGTCCTTGGTACTGGTATGGGTACTGGCCTGCATACTGGTATGGGTACTGTCCTACGAATTTGTATGGGAATCCTTGGAACTGGGTAGGATAAAGGTCCTGGTTGTAACCATACTGCTGTGGGTAGTATTCATAGCTGTTTTGTGGAGCGTTCTCGGTTTGTTGATACTGAAAATAAAATAAAAATAACATTACATACAATTGAAAAATAAATAATTAAATGTTACAATTAGTACATTAACTCATTTCACCTCTGCATTTAGTTCAGCTGCAGCCAATGCCAACAGGGCAGCCAAGCACAATGCTTTGAAGAACATTTTTGCTAAAAAATTAAGTAGAAATGCATAAATTGTAAAAAAAAAAAATAATTAATATAAATAACTTTATTGGTGAAGTAATATGTATTATGCATACATTTAATTGAAAGTTAAATATAACTGAATGAGTAAAAATTCTGACGGTATAAAAAAACTAAACCGATTTATTAAATATAGTACAACGTTTCGGCTAAAATGCCATCAATAAGTGCCAATAAGTTTTTTGAAAGCACACAATATAACGATATCTTTTTCTTTTAAAGAATTCTTCCATAATTTAAGGAATTATTTAAACTAACATTTATTCAAAATTTGTAATTTTTGTTATTTAGAAATGTTTTTGGTACCTGAAGATTTTAGCCGTAAGGTACTGCTAATAAAGTAATAAATTTAACCGACAGTCTTTTTACTCATTGATTATTTAGTATTTTGTGTAAAAGTGTTTATTTCTTTAACATAAATAAAACCTATTAAATCATAAAGATATTTTAGCTTTATTAATATATAGTATAGCATTTAAAACTCACCTAATAGTAATTATTTGAGGTGATGTACTCAAATGTAACGAACTAAAAATCAGCCGCCCTATATAGTAGCAAATATTGCCGTTATCTTAATGTTTTTTTTTTTAGTATACTGATCCTATCATACTAATGAGCAATCAACTTTTAATATTTTTTTATCTATTTTTAATTAATTTCGAAGTGTAACATATATGATTTGGAGATTACTTTTTTTTAGTTTTCAAGCGTTAATTATTTTAAAAAATACAATTTTATTTTTATTTTTATATCTTCTTTTCTTCTGTGTTGGTACGTTCTGTACGTTACTCCTTTAAAATGTATTTATGAGTTACGGAATGAACTCTTTAGAACAACATCTTTTAAATCTTTAATCACAGAAGTTTTGTCTAAATTTATTCTAACCACGATATATTTTTTTTTTTACCGGCTACTGCAACTTGCGTCACATTCTGAAGGAGTATTTCCGAACGCCAGTGCTCCCTATCCCTGTAATTCTCCGCCAAGCCTCTGGCCAACACGCCCTCCCTCACATTCTCTATCCACGTTTTGCCGGAGTCTTCCTCGTCTTCTCCTCTTCTGTGGGTAGTACTTTATCATTTTATTTGAACACCGCGTCTCGTCCAATCTCATGACATGGCCGCACCCAGGATATGCTTATAATTTTAAATATGTTCCTAGAAACTGCGATTTAATCACCCGGCCCTATCCAAACACATTTTAATATAAAACTAAAATTGCATTGTTTGTTCCAGACTAAGGTTAGTTTTTAAAAAACTGAATTATTCCGTAAATGTATGAAGTTTTATCTTTTCTTCTTGTTGTGAATCTATCATAGATTTTTGCATTTATACGTATAAAAAAAGTATAAATAATAACTTATTTTTTATTATTATCAATATTTATAAAATAAATTTACTATTCACTCGTTTGTCCGGTTATTTCAGTATCTTAAAAAAAAAAAAAAAAAAAAAGGTTTTTTTAATGGAGGTTAAACTTTCAATCTAGATGAGCAACAATGCTTGGCTCAAGAAAATTCGTCCTCTAAGTGATTAGAATTTTATTATACCATACCAATTTTATTTTGCAAAACTGAACTGAATTGCTGAAACCAAACAGCACACTTCAATATTTGGATTATCAAGTTTACTAATTTTAGAAATTAGATAGTCCAGGTGGCCGTCAAGAAGAGACATTGTGTGACTATTTACTGCTAACGTTTGTAGGCCATATTGTGAGTTTGATTATCCTAACTAATGTTCCTTTAGGCATCCTAATACAGATCTACAACGTCGACAGACATATGTTGGTAATAAATAATTAAGAAAATTGTAATAAAAAATGTTGACCGCTGAAAAAATTTTATGTTTAACATTGTTGGGTATGAACAAGAATGATCAGTAAATTTTTATGAGGATATCTATCTGGATATCGAAGCGACAAAAACAATGAGCGAAGTCTTTGACACAGACAAAAATTCCAATATTCTAAAATTGGAAGATAAAAATTCCATCAAAGAAAGTAGTAATGACCAGCACGTCTCGTCAAATTTATTATTATGAAGATCATTCAAATTAGCTTTGATACCATTAACATGATTGAATTCAGATATACATAGGAAATGATGCTACATTGATTAAGTTTCTAAATGAAAGTAATCGAATATTCGATTAATACTATTTATGATTTAATTTATAATTAGTGTATTTGATTAGTATTTTATGTTATTTTTTTCTATATGTATATTTTATATTGTTATAATTTATCTTTTAGTTTCTCTTTACCTAAATGAGTATGATATTTGTTTACCAGCTATATATTTTTCAAATAATTTAAAAAATCGTTAAATAAATATTGATTTAATATGATCAAAATTAATGACTTTATCAAAAAAATTTTTTCAATAGTTTGTCGATCGTAAACAACAATTAGAAGCTCTTGAGGATAAGGTTTATCGACATTTATTGTTTATAATTTAATATATTCATAACAAAGTTAAATGAAACTTATGGAATATTCGATTAACACTATTAATTTGAAAAGATCAAAAAATTTCTTTATTTAATGTTGGTTAATTTTCAATTCAGTATATTTGTTTTCGTTTTATGCTGGATTAAAAGAAATACACTTCTTTTCAATGAACCCATTAAAAAATAAATCCATTTCTCTCGTTGAGTGAGGTATTTTTTCTCCCTCTGGTACTTCCCTATTAAGAATAATTGATTTGGGAGTCGGATTGAGGAATTTCTATAATTCTTTTCCATCTTCGGTTTTTCTTTTAATTTATACTTTTAAGGTATTTCACTCTGAAAGGTAAAAAATAAATAAATAAAAACGTTAAAAGAAAAATTCTTGAAGATTTAAGGAAATAAGATTATTAAATTTATTATCGTCCAAACCATATCATATTTCACAAGGTATTATTTAATATTAATTTGTCAATCGTTAGGTTTATTTTTTCCATAACTTACGAAGTATGTACAAAACTGCAATAGAAAGTATTGTGATTATGAAAATTTTACCAACTGATTTCACAAGAAGGCACTTTCTAGGTCCCTATATTCAAAATGACGAAGTGTAAAAAAATAAAAAAATGTTTGGGCTTGTATGTGGTAAGTTATTCAAAAACCAATTGTAGTGCGAAACTAAAACTCCATATTTAGCCAATAACTACCTGTAAGGATATAAAGCAATACACGACATGTATAGATTTCTATCAGTCAGCTACATATATTCCATTTCTAATTAAAAGCCATTCTTAATTCTCTAATGTCCTTTACTTTATTGCGAACAAAATCATCCATATGGTCCTTAATGTTCCATATGTTGCTGATTTTTTCCGTACTAGGTACCATTCTGTCCGTGGTGAACTAACTGTTTAACTCTCTTTTTCCATCCATGATGATCCTCTGTAGCGTCTGAAATGATGATGGCCTTTGTGATTTTCTATCTCCAAATTTTAATTTCAGTGCTACAACTAATTTAATTTAAGTTCTGCTACTAATTTAAGTGCATACAAATACATCTGTGTTGTCAAACTATATGATCGTATTAAGCCATTTCACATTGCATAAATTTACTCGTTTTATAATTAATAAATTTCAGAATTTCAATTGATGAAAATAAAATATTTACAAGCGAACCAAATGTTCAGGAAGTTTTGGAGGGGAGTATATATTCAGAAAATAAAAACTTCAGATTCAGGCAGTCATAGGGAATGCCGATAGAAGTGAAAACTTTTTTTTTAATTCGTGATTTGCGCTGGAATTTCGTTAGAAAGATGTGTACGTATTTAAAAGTAGATTGTGTTAAGAATGCATGTTGTGTTATTATTGTTTCATTTAACAATAAAATAGCATCGCTTTGTAGAGATTTATCATCTTAAATTATGCCATCGTAATCAGAATACGACTGTAGACTGTATGAGTTGGCGGTATACATCGCACAAATTATTTTTATGGACCTGCCATTTGTATCACGGAAATTCGAAAGAGTTATCTATCCGTGAAAGAATTGAATTAGTCACTATTTTTTTGTCTTTGCCGTTGACTTTTTTTTTTTTTTTTTTTTCCTGTGTTGATATTGACTACCCTAAATTTTCTTTTAATCGTGAAATTCGGCATTATAATACGAATCATTCTCTATTAGAAAATGTATCCAACTATAAAAAATTAAAATGAATGATTTTTTTTTTAATAACTACAACACCGTTGTTTTATTTATTTTTTTTTGTTTCTATTTATTTCCTTTTATTGTTTTATCGCTTATACCTTGATTTTTTATTTCTTTATTGTTCTCCTTTGAATCGAAATTTGCAAATACAACAGGATTTTTGAATTAAGAAGGGGATATTCCCCCTTTATTTCTTATAAATAATTTATTTAAAAATGAAGATATTTAAAAATACACTTTAAAAAAATAAACCGAAATCAGCTGATGCGCTCGATGATAACAGTCATACGTTACATCGTCTCTCAGATTTTTGCTTTTTTCAGTAGGAATTCGCTTGAATTCAGTCTGGGGAACATCACTAGACCTCAGGAATACTACGGCAGTGAATATTGGAGAAGTTTCGGTAAGCAAAGTTATAATTTACTTTGTAAAATCACGAAAAAGTGAAAGGAGGGTCACTGATCAGCTGATTGCCGCCAGCTCGGCAAGCTCGGGCTTGCTTTTCGTTAACTTATCTTTCTTTTATCTTTAATTCTTATCTCATTATTTATTTATTATTATTATTTTCTTAATCAATGAGATATTTTCATCAAGTCATGTCCTCAAAGTCTGCAAGTAAAAGATCTAGATCTGCAGGTTCTAACTCGTCTCCTACAAAACAGAGACCCCGCCGTGAACAAAATAAAAAAATAATTCCACCAGCGACCGCGTCAGCTACCTCATTAGGATCTGAACCACAGCCCAGCACATCATCACAAGGAATAACTGATGAATCCCCGTTTTTTACACCGAATCCATTTGAGATCCTCCAAAATGAATAAGAAACCATGGAATCTTCTCCTATACCCAGGGAACCACTACCTCCACCAATATTTGTTAAAAATTTTAAACTGATGTGTGCGCATTTAAACAAAGTAACTGATCCTAATAGTTATTATTGTATAAGTAGAACCAATGATACTAAAATATCTCCGACTACTGCTGAAACCTACAGAAAGATTGTAAAATATCTGACTGAGACCAAAGCTGACTTTCATACTTATTAGCTGCGCCAGGAGAGAGCATTAAGGGTCGTAATCAGAAACCTACATTCCTCAACACCCGTTGAAGCTATCAAAGAAGAACTGACAGAATTAGGATTCCAAGTGAGGCAAGTAACCAACGTTCTAAAAGATAAAAGTCCACTGCCTCTATTCTTCGTGGACTTGGAACCATCAGCAGGAGTCGAAAAAATCTATGACCTCAGTAGACTGTACTATACCCGTGTAAAAGTTGAAAAACCTTACACAAAGAGGGAAATAGTTCAGTGTCATAACTATCAGGCATATGGTCATACCAAAAGTTATTGCCATCACATACCACGCTGTGTGAAATGTGGTGAACAGCATAAAACAGAAGAATGTACAAGATCAAGATCTACACCCGCTGTATGTGCTCTGTGCCTCAAGGACCACCCGGCTAACTACAAGGGATGTGAAATCTACAAGAAACTCAGAACCAGATACCAAAAACCTCAGGATCCGAATGAAACAGCTGTACCAACCAAAAGCAGAAGAGAACCATCTAAACTTGTAAATTCTAACGTATCATTTGCCCACTTGCTTGGAGGTGGAAACCAGAATCATGAAGTCGAGGCACTGCCGGAACAACTTTTTCCTCAACTTTCTCAATCTATTGTACAACAATCTATTCCTCAAAGTTTACCTAATCTTCAAAAACCTCCTCAGAATCAAATTTCTCATATCCCTCCACCATCAAACGTCACAGATCTTACCAGTCTAATGACATCGTTCATCTCCGAAATCAAATCTCTTGTTATGCCGCTTATATCACTCCTTACAAATCTAGTATCAAATCTAATCCCTGCCTTGAAAAATCCTTAAATGAATTCACCTAACTCCTTATCCATTCTCCTTTGGAATGCGAATGGTGTTAGAAATCATACTGACGAACTGACAGCGTTGTTGCAAGACAAAACAATCGATGTTGCACTTATAACTGAAACAAGACTAACGACTAAACAGTACTTCAAAATACCGCAATACATGACATACCGTACTGACCACCCAGACGGCAAAGCCCATGCCGGTTCTGCTATCATTATCCACCAATCCCTCTCTCATCATTTACTCCCACTTCCCACCTATGATTTTCTACAAGCCACAGCCATAGTAATCAAGACTTTTTCCTTTCCGGTAACCCTCACATCTGCATACTGCCCTCCTAAACATTCCATTTCCAATTCCGAATTTGTATCCTTCCTGGATTCCTTAGGAAATCGTTTCATTCTGGGTGCAGACTTAAACGCCAAGCATCAGCAGTGGGGTTCCAGAACCACGAATTCTCGGGGACGAAATTTGCTGTCTGCACTCAACTCCCGAAATTTTAATATCCTGCCTCCTGACTCCCCTACCTACTGGCCAACCGATCCTAACCGCAATCCTGACATCCTTGACTTCTTTATCCACAGCGGATTAGGCTCCCTCAACTTTTCTGTAGCTCGACTTGATGAACTATCCTCAGACCATAGTCCACTGATCCTAAAAGTATCTCTCACTCCAATTCCAAAACCCATTCCACCATCATTCATCCGAGGCCCTGTCAACTGGAACCTTTTCCGCCAAATCCTGGCCGATAATATTGACCTCAGAGTAACCCTCAAAACTCCAGATGACCTAGATAATTCCGTCTATTCCTTTACCACCGCCATCCAACAAGCTGTCTGGACTGCCTCCTCTCCTAAACACCCCAATATAAATCCTCACCAAAATCATTTTCCGCAACATATTATAGACCTCATCCATACCAAACGCCGAGCAAGATCATTATGGCAGCGCACCCGACACCCAACAGATCGCCGCTCCTATAACTTCTATTGTAGACAATTGAAGAGGGAGTTGGCGACCTTCCGTTCCCAGTCCTTTAATTCCTACCTCTCCTCTCTATCAGCTCGTGATAATTCCCTGTGGAATGTCACGAAAAAGATCCTAAAATACCATCAAGTTTCCCATCCTCTCCGACGTGGTGATGACTCCTGGGCTGCGTCTGATGAAGATAAAGCCGAGGAATTCGCCACACACCTCTCCAAAGTTTTCACTCCTCACCCGGAATCCCACGCCAATCACACCGCAACAGTGCAAGACTTTCTTATGTCACCAATTCCACTTTCCCTACCTCCTAAAGCTATTAATCCCTCTGAGGTCAAATATCTTCTCCAAAAACTTACCCTCCGTAAATCTCCTGGACACGATCTCCTTACTCCCCAGATCCTCCGACAACTTCCGCAGAAAGCTATTATATTCCTTACTTATATTTACAACTGCATCCTACGCACCACCTATTTTCCTCTGTTATGGAAACATTCCACTATCATTCTTTTTCTAAAACCAGGCAAACCTTCCAACAACACTTCATCCTACAGGCCTATTAGTCTACTCCCCATCCTCTCAAAAATCTTCGAAAGGCTTCTTCTTAAACGTATCCTACCCATGTTAGAATCTCAAAATCTTCCTTCCCATCAGTTTGGATTCCGTCCTCAGCATTCCACAGTTCAACAGGGGCTCCGAGTTGTAGACCATATTTCCTCAGCTCTTGAATGCAAAGAGTATTGTTCTGGTGCGTTTCTGGACATTGCGCATGCTTTTGACCGGGTATGGCACACTGGATTACTCTTCAAGCTGAAAACCCATTTACCCCAGTCTCTATACCTCATTCTCCGATCCTATCTCTCAAACCGTTCCTTCCGAGTTCGCTGTGGTGTAGAATTTTCTAACCTTTATCCCGTTGACGCCGGTGTTCCTCAAGGCAGCGTCTTGGGACCCGTCCTCTACATCCTTTACACTGCTGATATTTCTACACATCCTGATACCTTTCTGGTAACTTTTGCAGACGACACCGCCATCCTATCATCCAGTTCCAATCCTGAAACAGCATCCTTAAACCTGCAAAGACACCTTTCTCTTATCGAAGACTGGTGTAATGCTTGGCGCATAAAGGTGAACGAAGCCAAATGCAAACACGTAACCTTCACTCTTCGACGAAACTCCTGTCCGCCAGTTTACTTCAATTCCATTCCAATTCCTCGTTCAGATACAGTCCGGTATCTTGGCTTACTGTTAGACAAAAGATTGACTTGGAACCCACATACAAGACTTAAAAGACAAGAACTCAACCGACGATTCGGACAGTTATACCGACTACTCAACAGAAAATCTGAACTTACAGTTGACAACAAATTATTAATCTACAGGACAATACTGAAGCCCATCTGGACCTACGGACTTGAACTGTGGGGGACAGCTAAACGTACTAACATCAAACGCATTCAATCCTTTCAATCCAAAGTCCTCCGTACAATAGTAAATGCTCCTTATTATGTTTCCAACTATACCTTGCACCACGACCTTAATGTTCCTTTTATTTCAGACCTGATTCCATCCAAATTTTCCAAATTCCACCAGAATCTCATTCATCATCCTAATCCTCTAGCTCAATCCCTATCCAGCCCCACCCATCCATACAACCCACCTAGAAGGTTGAAACGGCAGTGGCCTCGTGACCTCTTATAACATGTATATTGGAGTTCTAGCATTGGCTAGATTCTCCACTCACGTGCTGTATGCTTGTGAATTGTATATAGGTATGAGTGACTATTTTATATATTTTTATTGATTTTATTTTGTATATATGTATATTTTATTATTATTATATAAATTTATAGTTTTGTATATATCGTGTGAATGTAGTATGAATGTTGTACGTTATCACTATTAAAAATGTCCTGAATTGGACAGATTGTAATATTGCTCAATAAAAAAAAAATAAATAAAAAAAATAATAAAAAAAAAAATAAAAAAAAAAAAATAAACCACAGTTACGAAATCGAAGTTTACATCCCTGATAAAAATCGCATAACCCTCCTAAAGTAGTTTTCACTTCAAAAACATCGGAAATTAACAACATATGTAATGATGTCAAGAAGTGGGCAATATTTGTCTCACATCGCAATTAATTAAGAAAGGAATAAACAAATTAATAGAAGTTGATTGCTTATAAGTATGATGCGATCAGTATTCATAAAAAAAATAAAGATAAGCGCAGTTTCCTTACATATAAAAGGCGGCTGAGTTTCAGTCCGTTACATTTGAGTACCTCACCTCAAATAATAACATTTAAGTAAGCTTCAAATATTATACATGCAATATTACACGCTATATTATACATTTATAAAACTATAATAGCTTTATGAATGTTTAAGACTTACATTATTTGAATACTTTTTTGTTATAGATATATTATTTTAACAATAAAGTTATCTTGATATATTTCAAATAATGCGTTTCAAGTTTTTCATATTTCAATATTTTAAAGGAAATATACAGCATTTCTCCTCATACAGTAGCATCCAACCTTCACTAAAACATTACATGATTTAATTTAATATATTTTTTTTTTATATTTATGCATATCTAAATATTTTTTAGCAGAAATGTTCTTCAAAGCATTGTGCCTTACAGCCTTGTTGGCTTTGGCTGCAGCTGAACAGTACGGGGAGGTAAAATTTGTCAACGATCTTTTGTGATAGTTTGTAATTTATATTATTAATTGTATAACGATATTTTTTTTTATTTCTAGTACCAACAAACCGAGAACGCTCCACAAAACAGCTATGAATATTACCCACAGCAATATGGTTACAACCAGGGGTTTTATCGTACCCAATTCCAAGGTTCATATGATTACCAAGGATTCCCATACAAATTTGTTGGACAATACCCATACCAATACCAGGGACAGTACCCATACCAATACCGCAGTCAATACCCATACCAATACCAAGGATTCTACCCATACCAATACCGTGGACAATACGCATACCAATACCAAGGGCAGTTCCCATTCCAGTACCGCGGACAGTACCCACACCAGTACCAGGGTCCTTATGAATATACATTCCAGGGACAGAACTATGGAGACCGATTCCCCTTTTCTGGCGTAAGTTTTTTCTATTATCTATTTAACTTTAGATTAACTATGATTGTTTAATAAATTAAAAACTTTTTTTTTTGTATTTCAGTTCCCATACAACTACTACCAAATTGCTGCTCACTAAGTCATCAGTCATTGATTCAACGGAACAATTAATCCAAACTTCACAACAAACAATAGAAGATCAACTTAATAAATTAGTTCAAATCATAAAATGTCTCTGCTTTAATATTTCAGTGCAATAAAACTATAATTTACAAACTTCAAATTTAATATTTTTATTTCCTATGATTCCATATTATTAATGGAGGAGCTCAATATATGTTTATGAATTATAAATGGTTATTGAGGTTTTAAAAAAAAAAAAAAAAAAACCTTTTGGCAAACCGTCTGGCGTCCGCGGCATTTCTCTGAAACTACTGGACCACTTTTTTTGAAATTCGCTACCAAAATACTAGTCCATGCAACGATGATCCTAACTCCTAGACGCTGATATCAGCTATATATTTTAAAAATGGATGGCCGATTAAAAGGGATTTAATTCATATAATAGAAGATCAACTTAATAAATTAATTGAAATCATGAAATGTCTCTGCTTTAATATTTCATTGCAATAAAACAATAATTTACAAACTTAAAAATTAATATTTCTATTTCCTCTCATCCCAAATGATCCTTGGAATTAGAAATGGTTATTAAGGTAACATATGCTATATACTAGTGAAGTGAAAGAAGATTTTTGAACTGAATTATAAATTAAAATGCTTCAATAAATTGTTTCATCTCAACTTTCCTGACGAATATTTTAGTTTTTATAGATAATTACTTTATGTTTTGTCATTTTAATTTCAAATAAGGGACCCAATAAATTACCTTTACCCTTCGTCGCTAACCGATGACCTCCTGCCCCACTGTTTCTTTTAATAATATCCCGCTCATACCTGTTGAGCTAATCCGATACCTAGGACTCCATCTTGACAAACGTCTTACATGGAATCCAAACAAGAGACTAAAACGAACAAAAAACTCCCCGTAGATACCGATTACTACAACACTTACTCGATAGACGTTCAAAACTTCCAATTCATTACAAAAAGCTCATTTACGTTGCCATCATCAGACCCATCTGGACATATGGAATCGAGCTTTGGGGCTATACTAAACCATCTAATTACTCCCGCATCCAATCCAAAATCCTTCACAAAATCCTAAATGCTCCTTATTTCGTCACAAATAAAATCATCCATAACGACTTTAATATCTCATTTTTTGCAGACCAGATATACCACCTTTAATTCCCAACTCCCAACCCATACAAACCCTCTTGTCCACAATCTATCAAACCTGAACCTATATTCCTGACAACCCTCCGAGACGATTGAAAATAAGATGGCCTCGGGATCTACTTACTTAAATAAACATCGAAATACTACCGCTGGGTAGTTTCTTCACAAGTCTTTTACGCCCTTTATCATAATTCAACACGTTTACTTATGGTATTTATGTTAATATACAGTTGTTAAATTCAATATAATATAAATATAAAATAAAGGAGTTTCTTGATTATTTTTCTTGATTATTATTTCCTACAAAGGACAAAACTGTAGAGGCATTCAGTAGTAAAACAAAGTATCTAAAAGAATTATTAAAAAAATAAATCTGAAGATTTATACAATGTTTATTAGTAATTAGGTTTACGTTCCGCAGCAGTTACTAACATTGTAACAATACGAATTTCCTGCTTGAGATTTACCATCTCAATAACAAAACATAGGATGGTAAGTCAAGTGAGGGTCGCAAATAGTAACTTCCTAAAATTAAATCACGGGAATATTAGCCATGTTATTAAAACTGATGAAGTTTGTAAATGGTTTGATCGACTTGGTTATAATAGCTTAGAACATTCATTACTGGATTCTTCCTTTTTGAAAACATATAGAAAGAATATCTCCAAGATTACAATGATGCTAATCAAGAAGACTAGGCGTTAGGGTCTGTCTAATCTACTGATACTCAAGATCTTCTGAATAATGTATTATATTTTCTTATGACTTTTTTTTATATAACAGTCTCTGTAACGTTCTATATATTTATAGAGAACATAATTTATACTGATAGATATTAACACGAAAGAATATTGTTTTCTTTAATTTTTTTTGTTTTTATTATTACTGTTTGTACGGAATTGTTAGTTTTTGCTTTATGAAGCTTTGAGTTGAAAATTTTGTTTTGATACATACAATATTGTTCATACAGTACATAAGTCATGTGATACAGGGTTTTTTGTTATAGATATTAACTTTTAGTTGACTATTATTTGTAATTACTAAAGTACTTATATAAATTTGGCCAGACTCTATGGCAACGCTGTATGGTAGCCAATAAATAAAATAATATATACGAATTTCCTAAAGATTATTTTAAGAACCTGTTGGGACATTCATTTATTTTTAATTATATAACATAAAATATATATTAGAGGTATATATTCGGAATAGTCTTAAAAATAAAACATTTCATTCTGTAACATCAAAGCAGACGATTTTAAGAAACAGAAAAATACAGACAAGATAAAACATACCAAAGTATTACATTTTTTGTTAAAAGTAGATTTTACTTCCGAATATCATATTCAATGCCATTTTTTTATTTTATTATTTTTTTTTTTTACCTTAATTCTAAATAACCGTGCCCCGAGTAAGTAAAATGTTGTACTCACTTGGGGGCACGGTTATAAAAACAGTTAATAAAAAACAGTGTAGTAACTATCATAGTATAAAGGTTAGAAGTTCTATTTTACGGTACTTACACAGATATTGAGGTATGAAAATTGAGGTACCGGACGGAAACGAAATATACTGTTGTAAAAACAAAAAGCCAACGTAAAAAGTAAATAGGATATAAATTGCAGGCTAAATTTTATTATTTTCTGAAAAAATGCAGCTCTATTTCGCTGGGTACTATATAGGTAGATATTGTAATGTAAAAGTTCATATTACTCTTTTTCACTATTTCATTGGTACAATGTGCAGTTAGTTATTTAAGTAGGTGTTGAAATGTTTAACGGACTAAATGATCCATGTCCGACATGTCTTCCTTCATCATTTCAGTTATAAGAAAAAAAATCTGGTGCGGGCAACACACGACTTTCACTTACCTCGATTTTTAAAATCAATGAAAGAATTTTCAAATACAGTTAGAGATAAAAATACGTGAAACTATTAAGGAATTAATCAAATTGAATTTATATATAAACATGTGTTTTATTAGAAAATCTATTATATTATTATCTAAAATAATCAGTTAGTTTTATCTTCTTCTCATCACTCTCTATTAACTTCTAAAAGCTTGTGTATGAGATGATATTTTTTTCTAAAATCTTTAGCTTTCCAACGGTATATCATACATGTATATTACTGCTCTTATGTTCAAAAACGAAAAATTTCATTAAAATAATATTTTTTCTGTTTTCTCCTTTAGTTGGGTATCGAATTTATTCAATTTATATATTTACCTGTTTTTCATCAGCGCTAACAAGATAATCTAGTTATTATTATTGAATCTAAAAAATTAAAGGTACTTTAGAGGAAGACAATTTAAAATATCGGCATTTAAGCCCTGTCAGACCATTTTTATCCAAATAAAACCTACATGATATTAAAGCCCATTTAATTTTACATCTATATAGCGAGTTTAATCAGAATCGTCGGAACCGTTTTTGAGAAAATCGAAAAAAGGTGCAAAATGCATGGTATAAAGTGCCTCTTCTGGTAAGCTCATTTTGATGAAAAAAGTTTTGTCACGTCTCGGGCGTATAATTGTCTTAAATATGAAATTTCAGTTTCATAGGACTTACCGTTTCCGCCCGGGAGTTACCACAGACACACACACACACAGACACACACACACACAGACCTTTTTGCGGGACTTGGTTATTTGGACTCAGGGGACCCTAAAACGTGTATTTCCGTTGAAAACGGATGAAAATTGAGGTACTGGACGGAGAAGAAATATGGTGATGTAAAAATAAAAAAACAACGTAAAAAGTAAATGGGATATAAATTGTGGTCGGGAGGTCGAGAGAGGGAAGTATGGGACTATGTGACCAGGACCCGTGCAAATCTCATTTTCTTGGTTCTGAGACCGTGTCACCTCACGGACTAGTTTTCCATCCTAATAGGGTTCAGTACAGAAGAACTCTATGAAGTTGGTTACTTGAGTGAATTACGAAAAGCTAACGTTATTTTAAAGTTATTCATAGGTGAATATATTCACAAAGCGCATCGTATGTCAATTGAATTTCATTAAGAAAAATGGATCATATGGATCTTTGGGATAGAAATTCGGAAAATATACTTCTGAAATACCTTTTATATTATATGATTAAGAATAAATGAATGTCCTATAAGGTTCTTAAAGAAATCTTCAGGAAATTTGTATTATTAAGGTACAATGTTGGTAAAGTAAGATGTTGACTCATGTGGAACGTAAAACCTTATTACTAATAAACAATATATAAACTAATACCAATTTATAAAAAAAAACTTAATTTTTTTAGATATTATGTTTTACTACTAAATGCCTCTACTATTTATATAGTTTTGTCCTTTGTAGGAAATAAGAAACGAGAAAATGCCTTGCTTTTAAAAAGGGAAAGAAAACACACACCGTACGGTAATAATAAAAAATACTAAAATATTCGTCAAGAAAGTTTAGATGAATCACTTGAAAAATACCATGCAAATTATTATACAATGGTTTGTTATTTCCAAATACCAACATTAGAATATAACTCTTTATAAAGCTATTGATAGGCCATTAAGTAATATGAAAAACAATAATTCAAAAAACAATGGTAATATCATATCACTACAGCTGATTTCAAAACGAAATATCTCAGCTAGTTGTTAACCAATTTTAATATTTTTTTTTTTAATTATGTCGAGAATTTAATTTTCTATCGAAAAGCAAATTGTAATTTATTTATTATGTTTTGGTATTTACTTATTTATTAATTTTTGGTATTTATTTATTTATTAATGTTTGGTATTTATTTATGTATTGATTAGGAGAAACGGATTTATTTTTATTCGTTATTCGGATTCTAAACATTTATTTTCATTCATTCAAATTCATCGGTAACTAAACATTTTCACTTCAATTTCAGTAAGGAATCAGAGAACAGCCTTATCTCTCCTCATTTGAAAAATGGAAAACATGGCATTGCTCTCCAACATCAACAGAGTTATATGAAAAGGGAGATGTTAATAGTTGACGTGTTAAGCGTTAACGTCATGTCTTTCAATTTATTGGAAATATGAGGTATTTTAGATACCAGATTCATTTCCGTTCATAAAATCATTTGAAAATATTATGAAGTATGTATATAAATATTGTAAAATACGATTCACGAAATAATTAATGTAACTTTAATCAGTTCGATTCGATACCCTTTGTGATATCAGTTCCATTTATTCTTTACAGAATGTGACTGGAATTACGTTTGTTTTTGGAAGGCGCACATGTTGCCTTGTACAAAACATACATTTTCGGAGTATTTGAAATATCAATTAGCCTTTGTTGATACACAAACGGGAGAATTGAATCTGTATTTGCCTGGAAATAGCAGTCCCAGTTAATAATTGCTTTCATACGAAGAAGCCTTTCGATGGTTCAAGAAAAAATAATTAAATTTACCTAAGACAGGGTTAAAAATTTAGTTTTAATCGATCAACTGTAAATATTAATATTCACCCAAAAAAGGTAACACGTGATTTTATCTTTCACTTATTTACGTGTAATTCCAGTTTTCAACGGAGATACACGATTCCCCGATGGCCTTTGTGACTTCCTAACTTCAAATTTTAATTTCAGTGCTATAAATAATCTAATTAAAGTTCTGCTACTAATTTAAGTGCATTATAAATCTTGGTTGATTAACTAGATGACTGTATTAAGACATTCAAAATTTTACAAATTTACTCGATGTATAATTAATACAGTATTATATTTCAAAAAAATAAAATATTTACAAGTAAAAAATATACACTTTTGGAAAACAACATGTTTTCAGAAGAAAAATATTGGAAAACCACAGATGTAATAAAATTTATAAGTGATTAAATATCAAATAAATTCTAATTATATTTGTCACATATCGCAATAATTTAAGAAGGAATCAATAAATTAATATAAGTTAATTGATAATTAGTATGATATGATCAGTAATCTAAAAAAAACAACAAAGATAAGCGAAGTCTCTTCTCCTATAAAAGGCGGCGAAGGAGTTATTGGAGATAATGGCCGTGGAGGATTCTTCATCATCCTCACATGGTCGGGGACTCAACTGGACCCGTCGACTGCCAGTGTGCAGCAAGATGATGACGAAACCAGGAGATCGTTAGCGACGCTCATGGACGAGGTAATAGATCTCTCTGTTGCATCGGAGGATGAGCGGAGCTTGGGTGGGTCCATTGAGAGAACCCCCAAGCCCCAGGAGGTGAAGAAGCCCTCCGGTGCTCAGAGAAGAAAATTTAAGAAATTGAGAAAGCAAGAGAGAGCTCAAACTGGGAATGATGCTGGACCTTCGGGACTCCTGGAGAACCAAAGTCAGGCGGCTCAGACCGCCGGACTGTCGGGACTCTCGGATGACCGGAGTAAAGCTGTTCCTGGAATGAGCTCTGAGAAAAGACCTAGGATCTCACACGGAACCTCTGCGCCTATGGCAAAGAAGGTCAGGAGTGTGGCCCCTAATGTTATCTCATACGCCCTAGCTGCCGGAGGGAGTAATGTAGCTATCATTCCCACTCGATACCCAGCTGAACAGCTCACCTGGGAGCAGAGTGAGGATGTTAGGAAACAGCTGATCGGTTTTGTCGATCAGCTAGAGGAAGGTGACACCCAGGCTGAGTTTAGTGGGTTCAGCTTTAAGATGGGAGGCTGTGTGGTGGTTTGCGACAATCAGGATTCTAGAGACTTTTTGTCGGAAATCATAAGAAATATTAAACTTAGTGGGGGCCTAGCGCTCCGTATTGGTGACTTTGAGGAGCTCAAAAAGCCGGTCAGAGTCGGTGGCTTTTTCCCTGGGGAAAAGCTCGAAGAGCACACTTTCTGTAGGCGTATACGCATACAGAATTCTAGAATCCCTGAGGTGAACAGGTGGTCACTAATGGGTGTAAAGGAGGAGAGGCACGGATTCTTTGCCGAGATGGGAATCTCGGAGTCTAGCCTTAGGTTCTTGGAAGAGAGAAACTGGCGGGTGACCTTTGGGATGGGCAAGGTCCAACTCAGGTTGCTGAAGAAGAAGAGGCCACCCAAACCTGCAAAGGAAGTGGCTACCAAGGTCTCATCCGCTGGCAAGGCTGAAGGCAGGAAGACGGAGCCTGGTCAGGACGGCAGAGCGCCGCTCTCGATGAAGGAGAAAACTGCTCTGGCTTGCGGGGGTGGCTCTGTGGTGGGAGCTGGGAGGCCTGCCGATCCAGGTGTCTCTATTGTAAGAACCGGTGAAGGCATGGCGTCTCGGCTTCCATCTGGGGATGCCTCCTTGGCGGGATCCGGTGGGCCTGCCGATCCGGGTTCCTCTGCGGAGGGCCCCGGAGAAGGCACGGTCGGTCGGCGCCCTTCTGGAACTGGCTCTTCGGCGGGGTTCGGGGGGCATGCTGATCCAGGTACCTCCACTGGGAGGACTGGTGAAGGCATGGCTCCTCGGCGACCGTACGGGGTTGGCACCTCGGTTGGGTCCGGGGGGCCCGCTTTTCCGGGTACGTCTGGGAGGACCGCCGAGGGACGCCGCCATCAGGTATTAATTATACTCGAGTAAATTTGTAAAATTTTGAATGTCTTAATACAGTCATCTAGTTAATCAACCAAGATTTATAATGCACTTAAATTAGTAGCAGAACTTTAATTAGATTATTTATAGCACTGAAATTAAAATTTGAAGTTAGGAAGTCACAAAGGCCATCGGGGAATCGTGTATCTCCGTTGAAAACTGGAATTACACGTAAATAAGTGAAAGATAAAATCACGTGTTACCTTTTTTGGGTGAATATTAATATTTACAGTTGATCGATTAAAACTAAATTTTTAACCCTGTCTTAGGTAAATTTAATTATTTTTTCTTGAACCATCGAAAGGCTTCTTCGTATGAAAGCAATTATTAACTGGGACTGCTATTTCCAGGCAAATACAGATTCAATTCTCCCGTTTGTGTATCAACAAAGGCTAATTGATATTTCAAATACTCCGAAAATGTATGTTTTGTACAAGGCAACATGTGCGCCTTCCAAAAACAAACGTAATTCCAGTCACGTTCTGTAAAGAATAAATGGAACTGATATCACAAAGGATACCGAATCGAACTGATTAAAGTTACATTAATTATTTCGTGAATCGTATTTTACAATATTTATATACATACTTCATAATATTTTCAAATGATTTTATGAACGGAAATGAATCTGGTATCTAAAATACCTCATATTTCCAATAAATTGAAAGACATGACGTTAACGCTTAACACGTCAACTATTAACATCTCCCTTTTCATATAACTCTGTTGATGTTGGAGAGCAATGCCATGTTTTCCATTTTTCAAATGAGGAGAGATAAGGCTGTTCTCTGATTCCTTACTGAAATTGAAGTGAAAATGTTTAGTTACCGATGAATTTGAACGGTGTGACCCCCGCAAGACCAAAAAGCAGTAATGGTGTTGCGGCTGATGCAGATCAACCTGCATCACTGCATTGCGGCATGTGGTGCCCTACAGCAGTATGTAAGAGGTAAGAATATTGACATTATTCTAATACAAGAACCTTACCTATTTAAAGACAGTGTAAAGGGGCTGGAGATGCGGGGTTACAGTGTAATAGCTGTGCCCATGCGCTCCAGGACCTGCATACTGTACAAAAACAACCTAAAGATATTACCCTTGTGGCAATTCTGTTGCAGGGATCTGACAGCAGCAAAAGTGACCCTCCTTGAGGGTAATAACAGAAGGGAGATCACAGTTTGCGCAGTGTACCTTCCTTATGAAGAGGACATCCCCACTGAGGCTCTCAGAAGGCTAGTTGCCGGGATGGAAGGCGAAGGCGCCCTGATAACATCATTGGACGCCAACGCTCACCACGGACTCTGGGGCAGTACAAATAACAACCAGAGAGGTGAGTCTCTATTAGAGTTTATCTTAAGCAATGATATTGAGATCCACAACAAGGGCAATACTGCCACCTTTGTTAACAAAAATAGATCAGAGGTCATTGACATAACACTAAGCACTAATTGTGCAAACGATTTCATTAAGGACTGGCATGTCTCTCTTGAGGAGTCATGTTCAGATCACAAATACATCAGATTTGACATAGATGTTAACGACATGTTTGAGTCGGTGTACAGGAACCCCAAACTTACTGACTGGGGTTCCTACTGCACCCAACTCGAACAAGAAATAAGACAGTGTCCTAAATCAATTAGAGACAAATGGCAATTGGACTGCCTTAACAGATCACTTACTGAGGCAATAATGAAATCCTACACTGATAACAACAGTGTATGTACTGTCAAGTCCAACAGGAACGTTACCTGGTGGAATAGTGAACTTGGCAAGCTGAGAGCTTCCACTAGGAAACTCTTCAATAAAGCTAAAAATACAGGTAGTTGGAATGCCTATAAGCAAGCACTGACCGACTACAATAAAGCCATTAGGAAAGCTAAGAGAGGGGCATGGAGGAATTTTTGCAACGACATCCTCTACTTTTAGAGTAAATAGAATCCTATCCAAGAGGCCGGGCTAGGGAGCTATGAGTGCCATCAGTGCGGAAGGGGGCCATACCGATTCAGAGATTGGCACCCTGAAAGCACTTGCTAGAGCACACTTCCCTGGCTGCGAGCTGATGGATTAGGAACCAAACAATCCCACCTCGGATAAAAATACTATTAATACAGACAGGTGGGCAGAAGCTAACAGAATAGTTAATTCTGGGAGACTAGAATGGGCAGTTAAATCATTTGCCCCATTTAAATCAGCCAGCACTGATGGAATATTTCCAGCTCTACTTCAAAAGGGCTTTGAGGTGCTGCGACCCCACCTCCTTGTTTTACTGAGAGGTAGTTTAGCACTTAACCACATACCTGATAGGTGGAATATGGCTAAAGTAAGATATATATCCAAACCTGGGAAGGCTTCTTATGACCATTCCAAGGTGTATAGGCCTATATGTCTGACATCTTTCCTACTGAAGACACTGGAAAAGATTATTGACAGACATATTAGAGACAATATACTGGCTGATAAACCATTACATAGTGCTCAATATGCTTATCAGCCTGGCAAATCCTGTGAGACTGCCTTACACTTTCTGGTCTCTAGGATTGAGAAAACTCTGATTAACAGAGATATTGTGGCAGGCATCATTGTCGACATAGAGGGTGCCTTTGACCGAACTCCTTATGACACTATGGCATTAGCCTTAGAATGGAGAGGAGTGGGAGGAATAATCTCCGGATGGATCAATGCTATGCTGGAGGGAAGGATGCTCACATCCGAACTGGGACACTCCAGATTGTGGATTAGACCGAGAGGAGGATGTCCACAAGGGGGAGTGCTATCTCCACTTCTATGGTGTTTGGTTGTCGACTCTTTGCTGACAATCCTGAGTAATGCATGTTTCTATGCACAGGGTTATGCTGACGATATCGCTGTGCTAATGGAAGGCAAGTTTCCGGAAACCATATCGGATCTGCTCAAAACAACCATGAAACTTCTTAGGGACTGGTGTCAGACGAATGGTCTAAGCATCAACCCTCAGAAGGTCAATCTTTGTATCTTCACTAACAAAAGAAATATAACAATTAGACCACCTCACCTTGGTGAGGCTGAGGTCAATATCTGTAGTGAAGTTAAACATCTAGGAATTACTCTTGATAGTAAATTAAAATGGAACAGCCACATTGGCAAAACCTGTACAAGGGCACTTAAGTGCCTCTTTGCATGTAAAGGGGCTGTTGGAAAAACATGGGGCCTCAAACCGAACGTGGTCCTCTGGATATATAAAACAGTTATAAGGCCGATGGTCCTATATGCAGCTGTTGTGTGGTGGCATAAGGCAATTACATGCAAATCTTTGCTGCAGCTTGGGAAGCTGCAAAGACTGGCATGCCTTATGACAACCGGAGCTATGAGTACGACCCCGACTGCTGCAATGGAAGTTCTACTGAACCTAACACCATTGCACATAGCAGTAGAATCTCAAGCACTTAACACAGCCTATAGGCTTTCTAAGCTAGGAACAAGATCCAGCTCTCTGGTTTACCGGGGCCATGGCAACTTGTTCAGAAGGATTGATGAAGATTCGGTGCTTGCCATGCATTCCGATCTTCAAGTAAAGAAATACAAGGTCACACTTTACTGTGCAGTGATTAACAGGACTGAATCGCACAAACCGTGCAATGGAGTCAACTGTTATACAGATGGATCCATGACAGAGCTAGGCTCAGGTGCTGGAATATGGAGAATGGACAAACCAGAGGAAGTGTTGTCCATTTCTCTTGGTAAGCATACCTCAGTCTTCCAGGCTGAAGTAATGGCTATCAATATCTGTGCTCAAACCATAATTTCAGAAGGGATGAGAGACAGACAGATAACTATCGATACTGATAGTCAAGCTGCTATTGGAGCTTTGGGTAGTTATATAACACGGTCCAAATTAGTAGAGGAATGCAAAAATAATCTAAATATGCTTTCCCTGCTAAATAAAGTCCGGGTACATTGGGTGCCTGGTCACTCAGGCATCTTAGGAAATGAGAGGGCTGATAGCCTCGCGAGGAGGGGTTCTGCTCAGCTACCTCTCACACCTGAACCTGTGTGCGGAATTAGTCTCAGCAAAGCCAAAGGTCTGATTAAGGCGGCTTCTGATAATAGATCCAGGCAATACTGGAGGGATACCGATAAGCAGCATCACTCCAAGATGTTTCTGGATGGATCCTGCAAAGAGAGAAGTCATATTCTACTCTCTATGGACAGGACAACCCTAAGGAGGGTAACAGGACTATACACTGGACACTGTCAACTTAATAAGCATCACCACAATATGGGTTTGGTGGCCTCACCGACTTGCAGATTCTGCAAGAAGGATGATGAAACTGCATTTCATTTGATATGCAGTTTCCCAGAGATTGCTGATCCCAAGGTGAGTGAACTGATTAACCCCCACAGGTTAGTCAGATTCACTAAGGCGCTAGCCCTGTATTAACAGTAGATTGGACGGCGCACAATAAGCCTGAATTGGCTGCAGTGCATTGGATTGCCGGCAAAAAAAAAAAAAAAAAGCGGCTGATTTTTAGTTCGTTACATTTGAGCACCTCATCTCAAATTTTTTTTTTTTTTTAGTAATGACAATTTTTATTGAGAAAATTTTACAATCTGTCCCAATTTGGACATTAATAATATTGCTGAATGATATCAAACATACTACATTCATACAATATTTACACAACATAAAATTACAATAAAATATATACACAATAATGAATCAATACAAAAGTCAATAATTCACTTATACCTATATACACATACACACACTCATACATACATCACATTGAGTGGAGAATCTAGCCAGTGCTAGAACTCCAATATATTTACAAAAGGTCGCGGGGCCACTGCCGTTTCAACCTTCTAGGTGGGTTGTATGGATGAGTGGAGCTGGATAGGGATTGAGCTAAAGGATTAGGATGATGAATGAGGTTCTGGTGGAATTTGGAAAATTTGGATGGAATTAGGTCTGAAATAAATGGAACATTAAGGTCGTGGTGCAAGGTATAATTGGAGACATAATAAGGAGCATTTACTATTGTACGGAGGACTTTGGATTGAAAGGATTGAATGCGTTTGATGTTAGAACGTTTAGCTGTCCCCCACAGTTCAAGTCCGTAGGTCCAGATGGGCTTCAGTATTGTCTTGTAGATTAATAATTTGTTTTCAACTGTAAGTTCAGATTTTCTGTTGATTAGTCGGTATAACTGTCCGAATCGTCGGTTGAGTTCTTGTCTTTTAAGTCTTGTATGTGGGTTCCAAGTCAATCTTTTGTCTAACAGTAAGCCAAGATACCGGACTGTATCTGAGAGAGGAATCGGTAATGAGTTGAAATAAACTGGCGGACAGGGTTTTCGTCTAAGAGTAAAGGTTATGTGTTTACATTTGGCTTCGTTCACCTTTACACGCCAGTTATTACACCAGTGTTCGATAAGGAAAAGGTGTCTCTGAAGGTTTAAGGATGCTGTTTCAGGATTGGAACTGGATGATAGGATGGCGGTGTCGTCTGCAAAAGTTGCCAGAAAGGTAGCAGGATGTGTAGGAATATCAGCAGTGTAAAGGATGTAGAGGATGGGTCCCAAGACGCTGCCTTGAGGAACACCGGCCTCAACGGGATAAAGGTTAGAAAATTCTTCACCACAGCGAACTCAGGTCACCTCAAATAAGAAATATTAAGTGAGTTTCAAATGTTTTACATGCTATTTTATACATTTATAAAGCTGGAGTAGCTTCAAAGATGTGTTAGGTTTTATTTTTGTTTTAGAAAAGAAACAGAAATAAACAACTTTATTTGAATAATATATTGTTATAGATATTAATTTTAACAATGAATTAATCTTGATTTATTTAAAATAATACATTTTATTTCTCATATAAACTTATTATGAGTTATTATATTTTTCAATTTATGCATATTTAAATATTTTTAGGAAAAATGTTCTTCAAAGCATTGTGCCTTGCAGCCTTATTGGCTTTGGCTGCAGCTGAACAGTACGGAGAGGTAAAATTTGTTAATGATGTTTTGTGATAGTTTGAAATTTATCTTGTCAATTTCATTAATAGATTTTTTATTTCTAGTACCAACAAACCGAGAACGCTCCCCAAAACAGCTATGAATATTACCCACAGCAATATGGTTACAACCAGGGGTTTTATCGTACCCAATTCCAAGGTTCATATGATTACCAAGAATTCCCATACAAATTTGTAGGACAATACCCATACCAATACCAAGGACAGTACCCGTACCAATATCGTAGCCAATACCCATACCAATACCAAGGATTCTACCCATATCAATACCGTGGGCAATACGCATACCAATACCAAGGACAGTTCCCCAATTCCCCTTTTCTGGCGTAAGTTTTTCTATTATCTATTTAATTTTAGATTAACTATGATTGTTTAATAAATTAAAAACTTTTTTTTTGTATTTCAGTTCCCATACAACTACTACCAAATTGCTGCTCACTAAGTCATCAGTCTTTGATTCAACGGAACAATTAATCTAAACTTCATAACAAACAATAGAAGATCAACTTAATAAATTAGTTCAAATAATAAAATGTCTCTGCTTTAATATTTCAGTGCAATAAAACTATAATTTACAAACTTCAAATTTAATATTTTTATTTCCTATGATCCCATATTATTAATGGAGAAGCTCAATATATGTTTACGAATTATAAATGGTTGTTGAGGTTTTTGAAAAAAAAAAACCTTTTGGCAAACCGTCTGCCGTCCGCGGCATTTCTCTGAAACTACTGGACCACTTTTTTCGAAATTCGCTACCAAAATACTAGTCCATGCAATGATGACCCTAACTCATAGACGTTGATATCAGCTAGTTATTTTAAAAATGGCGGCCGATTATAATGGATTTAATATATTAACTCAGTTATTTTTGAAGATAGAGAAAAAATTCATAAGTATTTTTTTAACCAAACACGATCGCAATACTTTCCCTTACTATATATGGTAAGTGAAAGTAAAAAACCGCGAATAATTATATAAAAGAAAAAAAATTAAATTTTAACATAGGTACGCTTATAACTCAGTTATTTTTGACAATAAAAAAAAGTCTGTATAGAGAATCAGTAAAGCGCCATTAAAAGAAAAAAAAATGAAATATCGCCTATTTATACGCTTTTAATTACGCCTATTTGTACTACGTTATTTTCGAAGAGATAAGAAGAAATCAATAGTGTTTTTCAACCAAAAAATCGCGAATAATTATATGAAAAAGAAAAGAAATTTTTTTTGTCAATTATTAATATAGAAGAGTAAATATAATTATAAATGTAATAATTGGAACTTTCTTTTGAAAAAATATAAAGAAAGAGAAGGGCAAGTTCCAATTATTACATTCATAAGAAATTTATTTTTTAATTTAACACATAAATACGCTCATAATTCAGTTATTTTGTAAGATAGAGGAAAAAAAGTATAGAGTTTTTGAATCAGTAAAGCGCGCTAAATAACAATAATATAATAATGAAAAATTCCATATTTATATTCAAGTAATAAATTAATTATAATATATGTAATTCCACCAAAAATCTGTTATAATTGAAGATTTAGAAAAATGGAAAAGATTTTCGAGATTAAGACAACGCGATGAACAAAGATAGAAAAAAAATATATATTAAAAATCATCTTATATGGTCAAGCCCCAACTTATAAGGGATATGATTCCCTGATAACTCGGTTACTGATGATAGAGATAAAATGTGAGGTGTTCTGGAATAAGGAAGTTTTATTTGAATAATTCGAATGAAAATCAAAAGAAAAAGAAACAGTAACGCAGTGATGTATAAATGCTTTTGTTTTATTATTTTTGATAATGAACCTTTGTAATCAACTAAAAAAAAAATTACCCTCCTTAAAAATTTGATAGGTAACGTTTTAAGAT
The DNA here is from genome assembly GCA_023052935.1 of Piezodorus guildinii. Taxonomy (NCBI): domain Eukaryota; kingdom Metazoa; phylum Arthropoda; class Insecta; order Hemiptera; family Pentatomidae; genus Piezodorus; species Piezodorus guildinii. The sequence continues at coordinate 73,637,756 of CM041296.1, forward strand.
GCTTAGAATCCAAATAACGAATAAAAATAAAACCGTTTCTCCTAATCAATACATAAATAAATACCAAACATTAGTAAATACATAAATACCAAAAATTAATAAATAAGTAAATACCAAAACTTAATAAATAAATAACCGTACGGTAATAATAAAAAAAAACCTAAATATTCGTCAAGAAAGTTTAGATGAATCACTTAAAAAAAAACAATGCAAATTATTATACAATGGTTTGTTATTTCCAAATACCAATATTAGAATATAACTCTTTATATAGCTATTGATTGGTCATTAAGTAATATGAAAAACAATACAGCTGATTTCAAAACGAAATACCTCAGCTAGTTGTTAACCAATTTCAATGTTTTTTTTTTGTTTTTTTGTTTTTTTTTGTTTGTTTATGTCGAAAATTTAATTCTCTATCGAAAAGCAAATTGTTATTTATTTATTAAGTTTTGGTATTTACTTATTTATTAATTTTTGGTATGGAAATAAATAAATAACAATTTGCTTTTCGATAGCGAATTAAATTTTCGACATAATTAAAAAAAAAAAAATCATTGAAATTGGTTTACAACTAGCTGAGATATTTCGTTTTGAAATCAGCTGTAGTGATATGCCGCGGACGGCAGACTATCTGAAATTAACGTCTAGGAGTTAGGATCATCGTTGCATGGACTAGTATTTTGGTAGCGAATTTCAGAAAAAGTAATCCAGTAGTTTCAGAGAAATGCCGCGGACGGCAGACGGTTTGCAAAAAGATTTTTTTTTTCAAAAACCTTAATAACCATTTATAATTCGTAAACATTTATTGAGCTCCTCCATTAATAATATGGGATCTTAGGAAATAAAAATATTAAATTTGAAGTTTGTAAATTATAGTTTTATTGCACTGAAATATTAAAGCAGAGACATTTTATGATTTGAACTAATTTATTAAGTTGATCTTCTATTGTTTGTTGTGAAGTTTAGATTAATTGTTCCGTTGAATCAAAGACTGATGACTTAGTGAGCAGCAATTTGGTAGTAGTTGTGTGGGAACTGAAATACAAAAAAAAAGTTTTTAATTTATTAAACAATCATAGTTAATCTAAAATTAAATAGATAATAGAAAAACTTACGCCAGAAAAGGGGAATTGGTTCCCATAGTTCTGTCCCTGGAATGAATATTCATAAGGACCCTGGTACTGGTATGGGTACTGTCCGCGGTACTGGAATGGGAACTGTCCTTGGTATTGGTATGCGTATTGCCCACGGTATTGGTATGGGTAGAATCCTTGGTATTGGTATGGGTATTGACTACGGTATTGGTACGGGTACTGTCCTTGGTATTGGTATGGGTATTGTCCTACAAATTTGTATGGGAATTCTTGGTAACCATATGAACCTTGGAATTGGGTAGGATAAAACCCCTGGTTGTAACCATATTGCTGTGGGTAATATTCATAGCTGTTTTGGGGAGCGTTCTCGGTTTGTTGGTACTAGAAATAAAAAATCTATTAATGAAATTTACAAGATAAATTTCAAACTATCACAAAACATCATTAACAAATTTTACCTCTCCGTACTGTTCAGCTGCAGCCAAAGCCAATAAGGCTGCAAGGCACAATGCTTTGAAGAACATTTTTCCTAAAAATATTTAAATATGCATAAATTGAAAAATATAATAACTCATAATAAGTTTATATGAGAAATAAAATGTATTATTTTAAATAAATCAAGATTAATTCATTGTTAAAATTAATATCTATAACGATATATATTTCAAATAAAGTTGTTTATTTCTGTTTCCTTTTCTAAAACAAAAATAAAATCTAACACATCTTTAAAGCTATTCCAACTTTATAAATGTATAAAATAGCATGTAAAACATTTGAAACTCACTTAATATTTCTTATTTGAGGTGAGGTGCTCAAATGTAACGAACTAAAAATCAGCCGCCTTTTATATGAGGAGAGACTTCGCTTATCTTTGTTGTTGTTTTTTAAGATTACTGATCATGTCATACTAATTAGCAATCAACTTATATTAATTTGTTGATTCCTTCTTAAATTATTGCGATGTGTGACAAATATAATTAGAATTTTTTTTATATTTAATCAATTATAGATTTTATTACATCTGTGGTTTTCCAATATTTTTCTTCTGAAAACATGTTGTTTTCCAAAAGCTTGTATTTTTTTTACTTGTAAATATTTTATTTTGTTGATATATAATATTGTATTAATTATACATCGAGTAAATTTGTAAAATTTTGAATGTCTTAATACAGTCATCTAGTTAATCAATCAAGATTTATAATGCACTTAAATTAGTAGCAGAACTTTAATTAAATTATTTATTGCACTGAAATTAATATTTGAAGTTAGGAAGTCACAAAGGCTATCTGGAAAACGTGTATCTCCGTTGAAAACTGAAATTACACGTAAATAAGTGAAAGATAAAATCACGTGTTACCTTTTTTTGTGTGAATATTAATATTTACAGTTAATCGATTAAAACTTTAATTAAAACTAAATTTTTAACCCTGTCTTAGGTAAATATAATTTTTGTTCTTGAACCATCGAAAGGCTTCTTCGTATGAAAACAATTATTAACTGGGACTGCTATTTCCAGGCAAATACAGATTCAATTCTCCCGTTTGTGTATCAACAAAGGTTAATTGATATTTCAAATACTCCGAAAATGTATGTTTTGTACAAGGCAACAAGGGCGCCTTCCAAAAACAAACGTAATTCCAGTCACGTTCTGTAAAGAATAAATGGAACTGATATCACAAAGGGTATCGAATCGACCTGATTAAAGTTACATTAATTATTTCGTGAATCGTATTTTACAATATTTATATACATACCCCATAATATTTTAAAATGATTTTATGAACGGAACTGAATCTGGTATCTAAAATACCTCATATTTCCAATAAATTGAAAGACATGACGTTAACGCTTAACACGTCAACTATTAACATCTCCCTTTTCATATAACTCTGTTGATGTTGGAGAGAAATGCCATGTTTTCCATTTTTCAAACGAAGAGAGATAAGGCTGTTCTCTTATTCCTTATTGAAATTGAAGTGAAAATATTTAGTTACCATTTATTTTAGGTACATGAAAGCTATTTCTAGATTTCAGTTATAATTAATGCTTTTACAAAAATCTTTCTGCATTACATTCCTACAAATTCATATAAAAAAAGACGTATTAAAAGTAAACGGACCTGGAAGAGTTATTAAAGGAATAAAGAGGAGATAAATTTTAGGGTTCGGTAGACCTAACCTAAATGGATAGGTCTGTAAATTTCACCTCACCAATTAAAGGCTAATACAGAAAAATAAACGGTTATGGAGGGTTGTCTAGATGCGGGAAAGATCTTGACTACCTTGCCTATATAGGGAGCAAAAGAGTCAGTACCAAACGTCCCAGAACCGGAATGAAAAAATCTGGTGATCGCAAAACACGAATTTCACTCACCTCGACTTTTAAAATCAATTTAATTTACTTCAATTAGAAAAATCTTTTAGTTATTTTCAATAACACGTATTTTCGTTTGATTTAGATTAAATAATATAACTATACCAAATTGTTAATCAGTGATAAGTTTATTCCCTATTCGTCCCTTTATATTACCTTTTACATTTTTGTGTATAGTATAAAGATTTTTTTTTTCTAAAATCTAGCTTTCCAACGCTATATTATACATCTATATTACTGTTCTTATGTTCAAAAACAAAAAATTGCATTGAAAAAATACTTTTGCATTTTTCTCTTTTGGTTAAATATTTTAATCTATTCAACTTATGTATTTACCTGTTTTTTATCAATGGTAACAAGATGATACGGTTATTTTTTATACATTATGTTAAAGCCCATTAAATTTTACACCAATATAGCGAGTTAAATCAAAATCATAAGTGCAAAATGTATGGTATAATGTGGCTCTTCTGGTTAGCCGATTTTGATTTTTTAAAAAGTTGCTGTTAAATTTCGGGGTATAGTTGTATTAAATATGAAATTTCAGTTCCGTACGACGTTTCGATTTTGCGCTGGACCACACACACACGGACAGACCTTTTTGCGGGACTTGGTCATTTTGACTCAGGGTACCCTAAAACGTGTATTTCCGTTGCAATACTTCCTCTTACTATATATTTCATATATAGGTCAGTAAAAGTAAAATGAATTCAACGAATTAATTTCTTTGGAAACATGCGTTTTATTAAGTAATCGACTACAACAATCAGTTAGCTTTATCGGCTTTTCGTCACCCCATTAGCTTTTAAAGTATTCTATAAACGACAATATTTTTTCTAAAATTTTTAGCTTTCTAACGGTATATTATACATCTATATTACTGTTTGTATGCTTAAAAACACTAAAATTGTATGCAAATTTTCTTTTCATCTTTTCTCCTTTAGTTAAATATCGAATTCGTTCAAATTATATATACACATTTATCAAAGCTAGGTTATATGGTTAATTTTTTTAAATGTAAAAATCAAAGGTATTCTGAGGGAACAAAATTTAAATATCAGCATTTGAACCCTGTCAGACTATACGAATAAATTAGTTCAAAAAATAAAATGTCTCTGTTTAAATATTTCAGTGAATAAAACTAAATTTAAAAACTTCAAATTAAAATTTTTTTTTTCCCTATGATCCAATATTTTATGGAGAAGCTCAATTTGTTTACGAATTATAAATGGTTGTTGAGGTTTTTTAAAAAAAAAATTTTTGGGGAAAAGTCTGCCGTCCGCGGCATTTCCGAAATACGAATTTTTTCGAAATTCGCTAAAAATATAGTCCATGCGATCCCCTAACCCTAGCTTGATATCAGTATTTTATTTAAATGGGGGCCGTTTTAAAATGGATTTAATATTTAACTCAGTTTTTTTAAAGATAGAAAAAAAATTTTAAAAAGTTTTTTTTAACCCAAACCGATCGAAATATTTCCCCTTATTATATGGAAGTGAAAGAAAAAAACCGCGAATAATTATATAAAAAAAAAAATTAAATTTAACATAGGTACGCTTATAACTCAGTTATTTTTGACAATAAAAAAAAAGTCTGAAATAGAGAATCAGTAAAGCCCCATTAAAAGAAAAAAAAAATAAAAATATCGCCTATTTATACGCTTTTAATTACGCTATTTGTACTTCGTTATTTTCGAAGAGATAAGAAGAAATCAATAGTGTTTTTCAAAAAAAAATCGCGAATAATTATATGAAAAAGAAAAAAAATTTTTTTTTTGTCAATTATTAATATAGAAGAGTAAATATAATTATAAATGTAAAAATTTGGGAACTTTCTTTTGAAAAAATATAAAGAAAGAGAAGGGCAAGTTTCCAATTATTACATTCATAAGAAATTTATTTTTTAATTTAACACATAAATACGCTCAAAAATTCAGTTATTTTGTAAGATAGAGGAAAAAAAGTATAGGGGTTTTTGAATCAGTAAAGCGCGCTAAATAACAATAATATAATAATGAAAAATTCCATATTTATATTCAAGTAATAAATTAATTATAATATATGTAATTCCACCAAAAATCTGTTATAATTGAAGATTTAGAAAAATGGAAAAGATTTTCGAGATTAAGACAACGCGATGAACAAAGATAGAAAAAAATATATATTAAAAATCATCTTATATGGTCAAGCCCCAACTTATAAGGGATATGATTCCCTGATAACTCGGTTACTGATGATAGAGATAAAATGTGAGGTGTTCTGGAATAAGGAAGTTTTATTTGAATAATTCGAATGAAAATCAAAAGAAAAAGAAACAGTAACGCAGTGATGTATAAATGCTTTTGTTTTATTATTTTTGATAATGAACCTTTGTAATCAACTAAAAAAAAAATTACCCTCCTTAAAAATTTGATAGGTAACGTTTTAAGATGCTTAGAATCCAAATAACGAATAAAAATAAAACCGTTTCTCCTAATCAATACATAAATAAATACCAAACATTAGTAAATACATAAATACCAAAAATTAATAAATAAGTAAATACCAAAACTTAATAAATAAATAACCGTACGGTAATAATAAAAAAAAACCTAAATATTCGTCAAGAAAGTTTAGATGAATCACTTAAAAAAAAACAATGCAAATTATTATACAATGGTTTGTTATTTCCAAATACCAATATTAGAATATAACTCTTTATATAGCTATTGATTGGTCATTAAGTAATATGAAAAACAATACAGCTGATTTCCAAAACGAAATACCTCAGCTAGTTGTTAACCAATTTCAATGTTTTTTTTTTTGTTTTTTTGTTTTTTTTTGTTTGTTTATGTCGAAAATTTAATTCTCTATCGAAAAGCAAATTGTTATTTATTTATTAAGTTTTGGTATTTACTTATTTATTAATTTTTGGTATGGAAATAAATAAATAACAATTTGCTTTTCGATAGCGAATTAAATTTTCGACATAATTAAAAAAAAAAAAATCATTGAAATTGGTTTACAACTAGCTGAGATATTTCGTTTTGAAATCAGCTGTAGTGATATGCCGCGGACGGCAGACTATCTGAAATTAACGTCTAGGAGTTAGGATCATCGTTGCATGGACTAGTATTTTGGTAGCGAATTTCAGAAAAAGTAATCCAGTAGTTTCAGAGAAATGCCGCGGACGGCAGACGGTTTGCAAAAGATTTTTTTTTTCAAAAACCTTAATAACCATTTATAATTCGTAAACATTTATTGAGCTCCTCCATTAATAATATGGGATCTTAGGAAATAAAAATATTAAATTTGAAGTTTGTAAATTATAGTTTTATTGCACTGAAATAATTAAAGCAGAGACATTTTATGATTTGAACTAATTTATTAAGTTGATCTTCTATTGTTTGTTGTGAAGTTTAGATTAATTGTTTCCGTTGAATCAAAGACTGATGACTTAGTGAGCAGCAATTTGGTAGTAGTTGTGTGGGAACTGAAATACAAAAAAAAAGTTTTTAATTATTATTAAACAATCATAGTTAATCTAAAATTAAATAGATAATAGAAAAACTTACGCCAGAAAAGGGGAATTGGTTCCCATAGTTCTGTCCCTGGAATGAATATTCATAAGGACCCTGGTACTGGTATGGGTACTGTCCGCGGTACTGGAATGGGAACTGTCCTTGGTATTGGTAATGCGTATTGCCCACGGTATTGGTATGGGTAGAATCCTTGGTATTGGTATGGGTATTGACTACGGTATTGGTACGGGTACTGTCCTTGGTATTGGTATGGGTATTGTCCTACAAATTTGTATGGGAATTCTTGGTAACCATATGAACCTTGAATTGGGTAGGATAAAACCCCTGGTTGTAACCATATTGCTGTGGGTAATATTCATAGCTGTTTTGGGGAGCGTTCTCGGTTTGTTGGTACTAGAAATAAAAAATCTATTAATGAAATTTACAAGATAAATTTCAAACTATCACAAAACATCATTAACAAATTTTACCTCTCCGTACTGTTCAGCTGCAGCCAAAGCCAATAAGGCTGCAAGGCACAATGCTTTGAAGAACATTTTTCCTAAAAATATTTAAATATGCATAAATTGAAAAATATAATAACTCATAATAAGTTTATATGAGAAATAAAATGTATTATTTTAAATAAATCAAGATTAATTCATTGTTAAAATTAATATCTATAACGATATATATTTCAAATAAAGTTGTTTATTTCTGTTTCCTTTTCTAAAACAAAAATAAAATCTAACACATCTTTAAAGCTATTCCAACTTTATAAATGTATAAAATAGCATGTAAAACATTTGAAACTCACTTAATATTTCTTATTTGAGGTGAGGTGCTCAAATGTAACGAACTAAAAATCAGCCGCCTTTTATATGAGGAGAGACTTCGCTTATCTTTGTTGTTGTTTTTTAAGATTACTGATCATGTCATACTAATTAGCAATCAACTTATATTAATTTGTTGATTCCTTCTTAAATTATTGCGATGTGTGACAAATATAATTAGAATTTTTTTTATATTTAATCAATTATAGATTTTATTACATCTGTGGTTTTCCAATATTTTTCTTCTGAAAACATGTTGTTTTCCAAAAGCTTGTATTTTTTTTACTTGTAAATATTTTATTTTGTTGATATATAATATTGTATTAATTATACATCGAGTAAATTTGTAAAATTTTGAATGTCTTAATACAGTCATCTAGTTAATCAATCAAGATTTATAATGCACTTAAATTAGTAGCAGAACTTTAATTAAATTATTTATTGCACTGAAATTAATATTTGAAGTTAGGAAGTCACAAAGGCTATCTGGAAAACGTGTATCTCCGTTGAAAACTGAAATTACACGTAAATAAGTGAAAGATAAAATCACGTGTTACCTTTTTTTGTGTGAATATTAATATTTACAGTTAATCGATTAAAACTTTAATTAAAACTAAATTTTTAACCCTGTCTTAGGTAAATATAATTTTTGTTCTTGAACCATCGAAAGGCTTCTTCGTATGAAAACAATTATTAACTGGGACTGCTATTTCCAGGCAAATACAGATTCAATTCTCCCGTTTGTGTATCAACAAAGGTTAATTGATATTTCAAATACTCCGAAAATGTATGTTTTGTACAAGGCAACAAGGGCGCCTTCCAAAAACAAACGTAATTCCAGTCACGTTCTGTAAAGAATAAATGGAACTGATATCACAAAGGGTATCGAATCGACCTGATTAAAGTTACATTAATTATTTCGTGAATCGTATTTTACAATATTTATATACATACCCCATAATATTTTAAAATGATTTTATGAACGGAACTGAATCTGGTATCTAAAATACCTCATATTTCCAATAAATTGAAAGACATGACGTTAACGCTTAACACGTCAACTATTAACATCTCCCTTTTCATATAACTCTGTTGATGTTGGAGAGAAATGCCATGTTTTCCATTTTTCAAACGAAGAGAGATAAGGCTGTTCTCTTATTCCTTATTGAAATTGAAGTGAAAATATTTAGTTACCATTTATTTTAGGTACATGAAAGCTATTTCTAGATTTCAGTTATAATTAATGCTTTTACAAAAATCTTTCTGCATTACATTCCTACAAATTCATATAAAAAAAGACGTATTAAAAGTAAACGGACCTGGAAGAGTTATTAAAGGAATAAAGAGGAGATAAATTTTAGGGTTCGGTAGACCTAACCTAAATGGATAGGTCTGTAAATTTCACCTCACCAATTAAAGGCTAATACAGAAAAATAAACGGTTATGGAGGGTTGTCTAGATGCGGGAAAGATCTTGACTACCTTGCCTATATAGGGAGCAAAAGAGTCAGTACCAAACGTCCCAGAACCGGAATGAAAAAATCTGGTGATCGCAAAACACGAATTTCACTCACCTCGACTTTTAAAATCAATTTAATTTACTTCAATTAGAAAAATCTTTTAGTTATTTTCAATAACACGTATTTTCGTTTGATTTAGATTAAATAATATAACTATACCAAATTGTTAATCAGTGATAAGTTTATTCCCTATTCGTCCCTTTATATTACCTTTTACATTTTTGTGTATAGTATAAAGATTTTTTTTTTCTAAAATCTAGCTTTCCAACGCTATATTATACATCTATATTACTGTTCTTATGTTCAAAAACAAAAAATTGCATTGAAAAAATACTTTTGCATTTTTCTCTTTTGGTTAAATATTTTAATCTATTCAACTTATGTATTTACCTGTTTTTTATCAATGGTAACAAGATGATACGGTTATTTTTTATACATTATGTTAAAGCCCATTAAATTTTACACCAATATAGCGAGTTAAATCAAAATCATAAGTGCAAAATGTATGGTATAATGTGGCTCTTCTGGTTAGCCGATTTTGATTTTTTAAAAAGTTGCTGTTAAATTTCGGGCGTATAGTTGTATTAAATATGAAATTTCAGTTCCGTACGACGTTTCGATTTTGCGCTGGACCACACACACACGGACAGACCTTTTTGCGGGACTTGGTCATTTTGACTCAGGGTACCCTAAAACGTGTATTTCCGTTGCAATACTTCCTCTTACTATATATTTCATATATAGGTCAGTAAAAGTAAAATGAATTCAACGAATTAATTTCTTTGGAAACATGCGTTTTATTAAGTAATCGACTACAACAATCAGTTAGCTTTATCGGCTTTTCGTCACCCCATTAGCTTTTAAAGTATTCTATAAACGACAATATTTTTTCTAAAATTTTTAGCTTTCTAACGGTATATTATACATCTATATTACTGTTTGTATGCTTAAAAACACTAAAATTGTATGCAAATTTTCTTTTCATCTTTTCTCCTTTAGTTAAATATCGAATTCGTTCAAATTATATATACACATTTATCAAAGCTAGGTTATATGGTTAATTTTTTTAAATGTAAAAATCAAAGGTATTCTGAGGGAACAAAATTTAAATATCAGCATTTGAACCCTGTCAGACTATACGAATAAATTTTGAATGAATGAATAAAACCTTAAATTGATATTATTAAGTTTAAATAAAAACATTTGTTTATTATATAATCTATTAATAATACATAATATCATCTACAACAATCAGTTACTTTTCTCAGTTTTTAATCACTTTCTAATAACTTTAAAAATTTTGTGTATAAGATAAAAAAAATATATTTAGCTTTCCAACGGTATATTACACGTCTGTATCAATGAAAAAGCAAACAATATGTTGTTGTTTTTTTAAATCTACACAAAATTTTATATATTTCATAGGATAACAATTTAAAATATCTGCATTTCAGCCTTGTCAGGCTATTTTAATCAGAATGAAACCTAAATGATATTATATCCCGTGAAATTTTACATTGAAACAGCGAGATTAATTAAAATCGTTTTAGCCGTTTTTGAGAAAATCGTAAAAAGGAGCATAAAACATGGTATAAAGTAGATCTCTTGGTCAGCTGATTTTAGTGAAAAAAAAAAAATATAGCTGTAATATCTTAGGCGTATAGTTCTCTTAGATATGAAGTTTCAGTTTCATACATTTTTCGTTTTCGTGCTGGACCATAAACATGCAAACACGTTGACCTTTTTGCGGGACTTGGTCATTTGGACTTGAGGGATCGTAAAACGCTTATTTCGTTTCCTTTCCTTAGGAGGGAGGCTACTGAGTCCCCAAATAGAGATTTTTTACCTAATATTTAAATATTTGCCGTAAGTGTATTTATCATCGCATGATAAATTGTATGTTGGATTGATTTTAGAAAAAGTAAAAAAAAAAATAAATAAAAAAAAAATTAAATTTTCCGGTCTTGGGAAATATTTAAAATTTCGTTGCACTATCATTTTCATCGAAATGCCAACTGACTGAAGATACTCTTATAAAACAAATTGGTAATTATACTAAGCTATCAACCTCTAAACATGGACATAGAGAACTAAAGATATACTGTTATAAATTGTAAATTACTAAATCCTATCTGATGATTATAATATCTGTAATTTTGTTTATTTATTTATTTTAATTGGCGGCTGAGCGTGATTAAGGCCTAATCACCTCATTGCACTGCCGTTGTCCTAGAAACAGTACGAATCTCTATATGTACTGAGCCCAAAACCCTTCATGGGTTGTAGTGGTACAGGTTTTTAGGTTTATTTTAATTATTATTTCTATCTGTTAATTTCATTTTATTTTGTTTTATTTCTCTTTTTTTTTCTTAGTTTTTTTTTTTTTTTTTTTTTTTTTTTTTTGTCCATGATCTTATAATATTGAGAAGTACAATTATATTATCTCTTCATACACCTATGTTTAAATAATTATAAACATACATATACTGCTGTAGGTTTTTTATAATGTAGTACTTTTATAAATAATGTAAGTATATCCTACATTTGTATTTTTTTTTAAATGTTTTTGTTTCTGTGCCAGGCACAAGACTTTGTTTTTGTACTTCACTGTTATTCTTAGGGGACCGAATGTCCCAGAATAAAATTTACTTTTCTTTCTTTTTTCTTTTTTTTTCTATGTAATTTTAAAGCTTAAATAGTGATATTTTTTTAAGTTATCACAATTATTTCTCATTATCTAATTGATTTTTCTCCAACTTCACTAAATCATGAAACTTCTTAATTTTTTATTGGAGCAATCCCTTCTATGATTGTTCTCATAAAACTTTTGAAGAACCATATATCATTATTTCCTTTTTTAAGGGGATATCATGTAATCAATAAAATTAAACATTTATTTTGTTGAATACAGTTTATTGTTATGAAATATTAGAACATTGTGATATTTTTATAATTTGGATGAGCTTATTTAGTTATTGTTGAGTTGTGGTGGATGATAGTTACGTTGAATCAGATATTTATCACTCAGTTAGCAGCCACTTGATTGTAATTGTAGGGGAACTAAAATCAAAAACATAATATTAATTACACAATTTATTAATTAATTAGTTTAAAATAAAATAAAAAAAGCTTTATACTTACGCCAGAAAAGGGTAATTGGTTTCCATAATTCTGTCCCTGGAATGGGTATACATAAGGGCCCTGGTACTGGTATGGGTATTGTCCTTGGTATTGGAATGGATATTGTCCACGGTATTGGTATGGGTATTGGCTACGGTATTGGTATGGGTACTGTCCTTGGTATTGGTATGGGTACTGGCCTTGGTATTGGTATGGGAACTGTCCTTGGTATTGGTATGGGAACTGTCCTTGGTATTGGTATGGGTATTGTCCTTGGTATTGGTATGGGTATTGTCCTTGGTATTGGTATGGATATCCTTGGAATTGGGTAGATCCCTGATACTCGGGGGCGTACTGCTGTGGGTATTTTTCAAAGTTATTTTCCTGGTCATTCTCTGGTTTTTGGTACTAGAAATACAAAAACATTGAATAAAATTGAATAAATTATCAATATTTTTTTACAAATGTAACTCCAACTATTTTACCTCAGTGTTTTTCTCACTTGCAGCTAAAGCCAATAAGGCAGCCAGGCACAAACTTTTGAAAAACATGTTTCCTGTAAATTACATTATATTTATTGTAATAAACCCTAGGAATCAAAAGTTCTGATAAATATTTATAATTAAATTATAAATAAAACAATAAAATTCCATGGAACAAAAGAAAATATTTTTTAAAACGGACATAGATCACTTAATATTTAATCTAACATTAAATTATATTCGTAATTTTATAAATATATAAAACTTACTGAATATTAGTAATTTGAGAAGAGATACTCAAATGTAAAGAATGTAAAAATTCGATGGCTTTTATACGAATTGATTACGGTTATCACTATTTTTTTTTTTTAAGAGCAAATAAATCCTATCTGTGCTAATAAGCAATTTATCTACTCATGCACATACTTAATTGAAGAAGTGGCCTAATAAGTTAAATTTTAAGATTTTTTTTCTGATGCGGTTAAACATTTTTAAAAACAACCAAAATTTAATACATTGTCTTAACTAATATAACAGTCTCAACTACACTAATTTAACTATTTTACTGATATTGAATGTAAGTTGTAGTCTATATCCAGACCGCTCATTATAGAGTAGGCCTTTTATTAAAACAAAAAAAAGGACAATAGAATTTTTCTTTTCCGACCACATGAAAGAATGTCACCCTGCCTCACGCATATAATTAATTAGCCTTGAACAATGAACTCCGTTATAAACAAAAATATGAACAAAGTTTGCAATGGAGAATGGGTGTCTCTTTTAAGTATTAATCGCTAAGAACGATTTTATAAACCGTTTCATACTGAATTAAATTAAAACATATATTTTAAAAAAACAGCCACACCTGATCCTTAAGCCCACGGTGAGTCTTTAATTTAGTACATAAGGATTCGTACTTCCTAGTCCTTGAATCAGAAAATTAATGCAAAGTACAATTAATGAAACTAATTAATAAATTATTAATTATAGACTCGGCTGATTTTATAAATATCAAAACTAAAGCCTTATTTCAAAAGGAATTCAATAACGCTATTGAAAAATTCAAAAGTCATAATTTTTTTCAAGACATTCAAGCTATTTTACATTCAAAGTTTAGCCCCAATTTTACTAAAATTAGTAGCTAAAATATGGGGGAATATTATTTTAAAGTAAAGGGACCAATAAGAAAACATAGATTAATAAGTCAACTAAGACTATGTCAACCTAAAAAACTAAAAGTGACCACTTATGGATTCCAAAATAGTTATTTAGATAGCAGTGTTGAATGCTCTGTTTTTAATTCAAGCAAACCCGAGGATCTGGGGCCACCCATAGCGTAGTGGTTAGCATGACAGCTTTCTATGCCAAAGGTCACGGGTTCAAACCCGCGGGTGGCCCTAGGATTTTTTAATGGGAGTAAAAAATCCTTAGTTATGCCGTCCTTCGGAGGGGACGTTAAAAGGTGGTCCCGAGCCTGTGCGATGTCAGGTACTCGTTAAAGATCCCTATCCTAATAAAACCTGGATAGGCAAAATTTAGGACTCCCACTGTAGCATCGTCCGATTAGCCAAAGCAGCATAAAAGTGACGTTAAACGAATAAACAAACAAACCCGAGGATCTAAATCATTTTTCGTTGCAATGCCCCGTTCATAGCGCATCGGGAAATAAATACTTAAGGAGGTATATTGAAAATATTTCAGAAAATAAATTTTTAATATAACATTTGTTACAGATAGCCAATAAAAATAAATTTGATTATTTGTTTTATTATGTTATAGAATATTTAAAACTAAGAAATTTGTATCTCTCTGTTCAAGAGTAATTTTAATTTAAGCCCAATATCAAAATAACAATAATTGAATCTTTTATAGTATTTATTATATATGTTGTTCATTTTCCTTAAGAAAAATATATTTGTTCTCAATCCTATGAATAATTTGTTACTATGGTGCCTCTAACCCTTGTCGTTGCACATGGCACCTAAAACTGAAATTACATAAATAAATATAGCATTTATAAAAAATATAATATTCTTTATTTTGTTAAGAACGCTTATTTTATTGATTGTAAATCGAATACATCTATTTGGTTTATGTATAAGTGGTTTAATTTTGTAAAACTCAATTCCATTTGTATGGGCTAGCCCGAAAACAAATAAAAATATTTATTTATTTTATATGCCGTTTGAGACTTCAGATTTAAGAAAAAAATTTGTTTAACATACAAAGCTGTAAAAGACAATAGAATGTGACGTTTAATGTTTAAGGGGTTGTTGTAGTTAATAATTTTGATTGTTATATCTTTTTACTCTATGATAACTACTTTTCAGTTGGAACTCAAAATACTTCTACTTTTTTTAATTTTAACAGTATTAAATGTTGTAAATGATTTAATTTTAAACATTATTTTCAATGTATTTAAGAGAGAAAAATAAAATAAGATTGTGAGTAATATAAATAATGCTAATATAAATAACTAAAGGAAACTATAAATAATAATAATTAAGTATTTTGACTAGGATATGTTTTTTTTTAAACATATTTATTGATATTTACAACTGTATTAAATAAAATACATCTAGTAAATGTGATGGTAATATATGAAACTGTCATGAAAAACATGTAGAGACACTACCCAGTGGCAGCACTCTAAAAATATTCTAAACTAGAAGGATGTTGTGTTCAATATGGATTAATGGTTATAGTGTGTGACAAGCAACCTGGTGAATTTGGGCAGCATTGGTATAAAATAATGCATCTGTTTCTCCCTAATATTGATTTTAAAAAGAGAAGTAAGTGAAAAACGTGTTTACAGTTATTTTTTGTGTACCTCATTACTTTACTTCTATTCATGTATAAGCGCCCATTGACACACTACTTTCCGTCCGATCTAGACTTGAGGTTGTCCGTGAGGTAGGATATTGTAGCAGATCCGTAAACGCCTCGTACCATAGGATCTAGATCTGTGGGACAAGAATGGGAAGAAAACGGACATAGGTTGAATAGACGGACACTACACAAGACTCTTTAATTCGACGGTAGTGAGATGTAAGGGCTTTCCAACCAGCTAGTTATGTGAGATGGCATTGTGTAGCCTACGGGAAAGCGTTCTCCTAGCTCATTCACCATTCAGCCTCTCCGTCTTGTGCAACCTCATGTCCATGTAACCCATTCTATATTATAATTCCTCCCTCCTACACCTTTCACACTGTCCACTTAACTTCCTCAGTGATCTATGACCGCTCTTGAGGAGTTTTCCACCGCTTTACTTTTTTCTCCGTAATGTCCTGCCGTAGTTTTTGCCGGCGCTGCGTACGGAACATAAACAGCTTTTTCGAGTGTATTGCTAACTTGCTGAAACGGACTATTTTCTCAGCTTAAAGTTCACTGATGACAAAAAAAGGAACCGTTAATAATGAAGTTAAGTATGTTGGTGTGAAACTGACACTTTTTCCGTCTTTTGCCCTTAGCTTTTGTTGGTGCATTCTTAAATTTATTCTTTCAAAAGATATATAAGAGAGTAACGTGTTTATCTGTTGTATAGAGGTAGTGCCATAAGAAAATTGTATTCAGTTGTCCTATAAACTCCTGATTTCCATTAAATAATCTAACATATCTTACTTGACAAGTTATCTAAAAAAAATTACTTACGTTTTTGCAATTTTCGTTATTCTTATTATCGGTTATCTATGAACTTTTAACCAGAATTCTTCATATTACATCTGTATTAGTACGCTCTTTCATGAAATATCTTATTTTTTTTAAATATCCAATATTCCCAAAAAAAGCAACAGAAATATTTCTACTGTCGATTTAAAATGTACTGTTAGTATATATCGTAGAACCCTTAATCATTATAAACAGATAATTGGTTAATTTAAAAAATAAAACAAGATGAAGGTTCTTTGAAGGAATTATTTGTGAAATTAATGATGATCCTTAACCTGTTTTCGTAAAAATTAATAAAATCGATGATATAAAGTGGCTCTTTTGGTAGATTAATTTCAAAGGAAGTTATGGTAAAATAAAAAAAATATATCTATCTTATTTATTTATTTATTGATCCGGTGCTGTACATTTTATCATTTCTGACTTGGACTTCTTATCATCCACAACCTTTCGTAAATTCATTATTTGAGCAAAACATATTTACATTCTATTTACCTATTTAAAATGCATTGAGTTAATATTTCAAACAAAACGATGTGCAAATAATACGTCAATGATTAATTGAAGCTGTGAGCTGACCAAATAAATTGTTTATCTGGCTTAATAACTTTTGAAATGTGATTCATTTATTATGTATGGCTTTTGTTTTTATTTACATGTGAACAACTCTTGACATTTCTATCTTACAACAGTATATTTCTTTTATATTTTTTACTGTTTCTATTTTATAATGTTTTGGTCGGATACCCAAAGGCAAAAAGAAATATTGACAAATGTGTTCATGCTACATTCGTGAACAAAATTACCTATATACTATATGTAAGCAAGCCCAGACAGTTCACCTTCGCATTAATAAAAAACAAAAAAAGATTTTTTTTTACATAATGGATAGGTGAAATGTGGCAATTGGTAGCGTTCCTTGAGCAAGAAGAGTAGCTGATATAAACTAAGCTCGTGCGGATCCTTAACACGTTGGTCTTTGTAACCGTCTACTGAAATCTCAATTCAAACCTCACAATACAGAAATAGGTCATGGATTGTATGTATAGTCAGAAAAAAAGTCTAGTAACCAAACTATATCTTTAAAATGACTCCCTCATAAGGAGCTTCTTTTCATAAATCACACTAATTTAGAATAAAAAGAGGGCTTAATTTGATAGAAGAGGCAATATATCAAAGTCATAAGTTAGTTCGTACAAGGACGCATGTTATGCTCTAACGCAATCATAAAGATCTTGTCAAAGGTATTTCTCTAAGGCTTCTCATACATCTATTATTAATTTGATTGGGATTCTGGAGCTTCGACTAATCATTGATTCGGATAGATCGCTTTTCCTCTATTCTCAGCAATTTGGATGTCATCTTTCTGTAACTGCTGACCCCTTACCAACCTTATACTAACTAATTTAAATATTTTTAATTGTAATCTAATAACTGTTGGTGCTTCTTAATATTGTTTACAGTGTAAACAGAACAACAATAGTTAATTATTTAGAAACAATTATTTATTGAGCAATATTACAATCTGTCCAATTTAGGACATTTTTAATAGTAATAAAGTACAACATTCATACTACATTCACACGATATATACAAAACAAAAAATTTATATAATAATAATACAATATACATATATACAAGACAAAATCAATAAAAATATATACAAAAGTCATTCATACCTATATACAATTCACAAGCATACAGCACGTGAGAGGAGAATCTAGCCAATGCTAGAACTCCAACATACATGTTACAAGAGGTCTCGAGGACACTGCCGTTTCAACCTTCTAGGAGGATGGTAAGGATGTGTGGAGCTGGATAAGGATTGAGCTAGGGGATTAGGGTGATGGATAAGGTTCTGATGAAATTTAGAGAATTTTATAGTTAATTATCTCATTAAAATGACAAGGCGAGTGTAAAAAAAAAAAAAAATCAATAAAAATATATATATATGATATATAATAAATATATCATATTATATAAAAATAAGTATCTAATGATGTAAACGTGACATTTATACCGGAGAACAGTAGACTAGTGCTCTATCCTCAAGGTCATGCCGTTCCCTAATCTCATCTATACTGAGAATATTTTTACCAGCACGAGTTAAGATTCTGAATATTCAATAGTTTTCGGTGAAATGAATATGAACAATGAGACGGTTTTGGTGGCGGTAAAAAATATCATGAACTATTGAAAAGCTATTTATTGTTATACGTTTCGACCCACGATGCGGGTTTTATTTAGGAATTCCAGACGAGTCAAGATTCAAATGCCATTGGGTTTTTTTTTTAAATCTGACACGTTTTATTACCTCAGCTTTTGTACTATGCAGTTCTAATGTCTTGAATGAGTTGGACATTTTTTTTGCCAGGTTTCTTGTTTACCAATTGAATAAAGCAATAAAAAATAAAGAAAATATAATAAATTAAAAAAAATACATCTGTACCTCTACAATCCATGAAGGGTCTCGGGATCCCTACTTATTGAAATTCGTTCTGCTTCACGGCCAACAGTCGTGCAATTAGATGATTTGGTCTAAACCACGCTCGGTCTCCCGGTATTCATCTAATTTATTCTGTCCCAAGAGGGTCTCCATGCCCTAGAGTCACTCCACAGCTGAAATAACAGAATAAATAATTCTGCCTCAGCCGGTATTTAAACCTGGAACCTACAGAGCAGTAATTCAATGCTCTATCCACTAGGCCTCGCCACTCTCTAAATAAAGCAATAATTATGAATCATTTTTATTCACTAACCGCACATCTCCCAAATATCTCGCCGAACCATAGCAACCCTAAAGCAATTCCGTCGCCTCCATCGTCTCCTACCATTCAATATTCTTAAACTCTTTGTTTCCTCCCTTGTCTTTCCTTACTTTGACAACGGTTGTGTGGTGTACAGGGGAGCTCAAAGCATAACTCAAGCGTTGTATGAACTGTGCAATAAGATTTGTATTCGGGATCACCAGAGACACGCATATAACCCAGTATAAGGCCGAGTTAAGGTGGCTTTATCCTCGTTGCAGATGCCAGTATTTTCCTAGCTTCCTTCCTCCACCAGGTTATCAGAACTCATCGTCCCAGCTACATCTTCCAAACCCTTCAATTTAAATCATCAATCCAGTCCCGTTCTACCGTCCTCCTTACCGTACTGCTGCGTTTGACAAGCCTTTCTAGCCAAAGTAACTTCTCTATCCTTCTTGAGATCCGACACGCAAGAATAGCTTCCTCCTTTAAACCGCTCCATTTTAACCACCTTCTCCTTTCCCAGTCAAACAGACAATAACCTCAAACTTCTGATGCTAGAAAATACTAATTTTGTTGTGTTTATATTATTTAAATTATCACTAATGAAGTAGCTATTTTTATTTTCATTCATGGAGTCTGATTCGTTAATATGTACATATTTTACTACCTTCATTAATTTTTTTTTTAATACAGCAAGTTGTTTCTTTAAAGCTATGACCACATTGTTCCGGTCATCAAATCTGTATTTTTATTTTATTCTTAAGGGACTTTAGTCCCAGGATAATAACGACGAAACTGACGAAATCCTTACGAACGTTACAATACATAAGTGATATATTCCATCCTATATACCTAGCTCAAGACATAGGGTTGATGTGAGTTTGCTACATTTAGCTTAATAGAGCCGTAGACAATACACCTGGATTATGACTTACAATATGGCTTCAAAGCATTGTCTAGAGACAATAGCTTATTAGAGGGAGGGTTTGTTAAGACCAAAAGCAGGGAGCACTCTGTTTTGTAATTCGAAACAAGATTACCGCCTTGATATTAACTGCCCGCTCTTCCACCGGAGCGTAATCAGAGTTAATGAAGGAAACCGTAGAGCTTGGCTAAGCAGCCCTATAGCAGCCATTTTAGCAGCTTTATTACATTCCATCAATGGCAAAGTCTGATTCCCGCAAGATCTTTTCCACATAAGCACGGAGGTTCCAGGAACGAAATAGCGTGGTTAATAACCATCGGGCAACATCCTCAAGTGACATACCATTATCTCGGATAATTAATTAATTCCACTCCACGATTGTTCTCATATAAAAAAATCAGGTATGCGCAACACACGACTTTCACTTACCTCCGTTGTTAAAATCAATTTAAATAGTTTTTATGAATTTTTAAATCGCTTAGAGATAAAAATAAATTGTTAAAGGATTACAAATACAATAGAAACATGTGTTTTATTAAATAGTCTATAATATAATTAATTATGATAATCAGTTAGTTGTATCGGCTTTCGACCACTCTCCATTAATTTTTTATAATTTTCTGTGTACGATAATCATTTTTCTAAAATCGTTAGCTTTCCAAACACAAATGTTTCATTAAAAATGTGTTTGGTCTTTTCTTTTTTAGTTTGATATCGTATTCGTTCAAATTATATATTTATCCGTTTTTTATTAGTACTAAATAAATGATATAGTTATTTTCATAGGTTCTACAAAATAAAAGGTACTTCAGAGGAAAAAAATATCGGCATTTAACTTCTGTCAGACCATTTCATTCAGAAAAAAAAAAACCTACATGATATTAAAGCCCATTAAATTTTACTTCGATATAGGGATTTAATCAAAATCGTTAGAGTCGTTTTAGAGAAAATAGTAAAAAGGTGCTAAATGCATAATATAGCAAAGCGGCTCTTCTGGTTAGCTGATTTTGATGAAAAAGTTAATGTAACATCTCGGGCGTATAGTTCTCTTAAATGTGAAATTTCAGTATTGTACGACTATATGTTTTTGTGCTAGACTTACCATACACCCACACACACTCACCTTTTTTCGGGTCATTTGGACTCAGGGGACTCTAAAACGTGTATTTCCGGTGAAAACTGGAATTCGAAAATTTTCACGATCGCAATATTTTCTCTTATTAAATATTTCATATATATGCAAGCGAAAGTAAAAATTTCATGCAGAGAAAATAAAATAAACCTGGTCCTCACGAAACACAAGCTTCAGTTACTACTTGTCACTTTATAACTATTCCGCATACGAGAATATCGAAATAAATTTAACCCGTTCACAATTATCCGGTGAAATACCCTTCATTTTCCATATAAAAATCCATAAAATGATTTTAAAGTAGAAATTATTATTTATAACCCAAGTTTATGGGTTCGGTCACTTTACGTTCGCGTCAATATTCGAATTTAATTGTTTTGCCATATTTTTTCCAAAATGTTGAGCATTAAAATGATGTGTTATACATTTGTATTACTACTACTTTTTACATTCAAAACGGTAAGTTATATAAAGCTGAAATTATAGCGTAAATCAGGAGCTTATGTGTCTGTGATGTTGCAAAAAGATTTTCATTACAATCGGCAAACCCGAAGAGCAACTTTGTACCATGCATTTTGCACATTTTTATAATTTTCTCAAAAACGCTTGTAACGATTTTGATTGAACTGTATATATCAATAAAAAAAATTAATAGGCTTTAATGTCAGGTAAGTTTTTGTTCTGATTGATATTATCTGGCATGACTTAAATGGCGATTTTTTTTTAAATTTTCCCTCAGTAAAAAAAAATAATAATAATAAAAAAAATACATATATCTCTAGAACCCATGAAACGTCGTGGGCTAAGTACATGTAGAAGTTCTTACTCTTTCTAGGCCAAGGGACGTGCAATGAGGTAATTAGGCCATAATCACGCTCAGCCGCCTGGTTTTTCCCCAATTTGGGTACCTTACTTTAAAGAAGCTAGGTCTGTCCCAGGAGGGTCTCCATACTCCATATCTTTAAACCTGATTTTACAGAACTAACGGTAAACTGATTAATAAGACAGCTTAAAAACTACAAATTTAAAAAAATATTATAATATATATTATAAATAATCATTTCAACATCGAAGGCAAGGACTGTTTAGGAAATATAACATAAGTGATATTACAGAAATTATCGAATTTGAGGTATGTTTCAATTTGTTAACACATAACTAAATTTTCCTGAAACATATTAGAGAAAATCTTATTTATACTAAAGTAAGAATTACTTATTTTATTTTTTAGTAGCACAGGATTTTAAGAAGGAAATTAAAATAATAATTTAAGATATTTTTTTAATCGATTTCTTATGATATGAATGTACTCTTCATGAATCTCATACACCAAAAAATTGATATACGAATAAAAATAATTAAGGTAAAATAAAGTATGAATAATATTAATAATATGTGAATCGATATTGAACTAAGTTCAATAACTGGTAGAAGTAAAAAAATATACTTTAAACTATTTCTCTTGTTAATCTCGCCGATGTTAATTTAATAAAAATCAATTGGAAAAATACCAGACTATTTGATATTAATTGTTACTTGACCGATAAAACATTAAGCAAACATATAAAATCGCTAAGAGAAACAAACAAAAACATTAATGATATACAGAAAGTGAAAATTAATTTATAAATTAAGAACGCTCTAATCAGTCTGGGCAAAAAATAAAACCGGTCTGAAGTAAAAATTAATTACTTCAATTTTAATTAAAAGTACTTGAGTGTAATTGAAGGATTGAGGCCGTGAACCTTCCTGGTTTGAAGTAGTTTCTGTTCAGTTCCACTTCATTTCTTGGGAGTTCTTAAATTTATATTTAAAAATTATTGAAGAAAAATATTCTGGTCTCATTAAACTATAAATATATGTTAATATTTTGTAATTATTGTTAGCTTCCATTGCAATTATATTTAGTTAAAATAGAAAAATCAATTTTCGTAAAATAACATAAAATTACAAATTTTTAATGATAGTTTTTCATCTTAATTTGTGTTAAATTAGTGACCTGAAGATTTTTTAAACATTTGCACTATTACTATTATGCGCTTTTCCTCTTCTTTTTTTTCTATTTATAAGATCAGGGTGACATAAACAATTATATTAAATTGAAAAAAAACTTACATTTAGTTGAATTGAAAACATTTTTTTTATTTTATTTTTACCATAAGCTTAAATAATGAAACAATAGACATTACTATCTAAAACAATCATTTAAGTTGACGCTATTTTCGTTTGTCCTAATTTCTTAAATGACTTTGTAGGTCATATATTTTTTTCTAAAATAATCATCACCTAAACCTAAAACTAAGTCCGAAAAAAATAATGTTTGATTTGAAAATATATTTCTTAATTTTTTCCTATTACTTTATTATCAAAATCCTTTCTACATCACAACTAATAACGGGATATTACTAAACCTTTCAAGTGAAATCATTTTGATTTATTTGTTATTCTGCATCTAACATTTCTAGTCATTAAATAATTGAAGGTACTTTAAAGGAAGAAAATTTTAGGTTGCCGATTTTGAAATAATAAAAAAGCCGTTGTAACATCATGGAAAATATATATCTGGATTGCGTAATTTTATTTTCTTACCTTTTCCATTTTTTGATTTGACACACCACTACACCAAATGAACATTTTTCCAACTGGATTTTTCAGACCCAGATAACCTAAAAAGCGTGTTTCTGTTGAAAAGTCAAATTAGGAAATAACATCGTCTTATATATTTTATTCATGAAGGAATGAATACAAAAATGTCTAGAATTCCTAGAAAAAAAAAGCTATGTGTTTTCAAGAACTGATTAAATGATACGACAAATTAAGCCTTTAGGGTATAAACTAAACGTACTATCAAGGCAAATTTATGTAGATTTTTTTTTTATTATATGCACAAATAAAGGACGAAAAAATGATTAATTAAATAAAGAGAACAAATTATATATAACTAGTCTAGTGGACAGAGCGCTAGTCTATTGTGCTCCGGGTCATGGATTCGAATCCCTTTTGTGACGGAATATTATTTATTCTGTTATTTCAGCTGGGGGGCAATCCTGGGGTATGGAAACCGTCCTGGGGCAGACCCAGCCTCTATAAAGTGGGTACCCAAAACTGGGGAAAAAACCTGGCGGCTGAGAGTGATCTCGGCCGAATCATCTCATTGCACGGCCGTTGGCCTTGAAACAGTACGAGCCCAAGACTCTTCATGGGTTGTAGTGGCACAAGCTTTTTCTGTTTGTTTTTTAAATGATGAGTACATATCGTTACTTGTAAGTAGGGCTTGGATTTCCATGTAATTAAAAATGCCAAATATGTAAATATATATGTATTGATTTTGATACTATATAATTATGAATAATTATGTGAAATATGTAAACAGTAAATAGCTTTCTAAAACAGTCTACACTCTCATTTTTTTTTATTAAAATACAAAAACCGGTTTTTTTTTAAACATAAAAAATACAAAAACAAGAAACTTTATAATCGCTGTAAGGAAAACAGTTTGAAACTGAAGGCATTTCCAAATTTTCAAACGTAAAACTACGCCGATTGGGCCTTAGTATTTACAAGAGTTTTTGATATATATCTTGCAGGCAGTTTTTTCTCAAGCTGGATTCATCGGACATTTTTATTCAATGTACTTTTACAAAAATAATTTAGGAGACGGATTATTAAATTTGCTTAACGGAATGTCGGCCTGCAAAAATCGATGGACAAAATCTATAAAAGAGTTAGAAATTTGAATGTATTGAGTGTTGGAAACTAGCGAAGATTTTTTAAAACTGGTTATTTGTTGTTGTTTTTTTGTTTTGTTTTTTTGTGACTTTCCCTATTTCAACAAAAATTAATATGGAATAAATCACAAAATATAATTTTCAAATCGTGTTTGGCAAGAGTAACACTTTACGACTCACAGATGAGCACTAAATAACAAATAGGTTTGTCCTGTTTATTCTGAACCAAAATGAAGGGAGATGGATGGAATCTCAAAGTTGTTTGGTTCTGAGAAGCAATTAACAGCTGCAATAGTGAATCTTTTTTATCATGCCCTCATAATTTAGATTTGTTGCAATGAAATATAAAAATTTAAAAATAACAAACATGGAGTAAAATTTGTGAAAATTCGTAAAGTATGTAAGAAATATGTAGATTTAGACAAATATGTAAATTTAAATAGATGCAATTCCGTTAAAACAGATACTTTGAAGTTAAAAAGTGTTATTGTAGTCAAGAGCCAATTGTTTTCTTCGTTACTCATTGTATTCTTTGTTAATGGAGTTTTTCAACAATAAAGGAGAACAGAAAAAAAAAAAAAAAGGAGCCAATATGTATTTACATAGGAATCCTATCCCTACTTATAAGTATTATTAATAAAATTTTCAGGCGAAAATAGCCTTAAACTTATGATTATAACTTGGAGACTAGCTATTAGCTAAGCTTGTGATGAAGGTAAAAGGACCCTGGCAATCCAATTTCCTAGCTATTTAAGGGGCCTTAGATAATGAGTAGTGTAATGAGAAGGGAGCTAAGGTAAGGTAACAAAACGCTTGCATTCTCCTAACAAGCTCTGTCATCTCAATATGATTAACGGAAAGCAAATTTTTAAGATCCTTTTTTATTTTCTGTCTATATTTAACGTCGCTTTTATAACATAAAACTAATGAAGTGTCTTAAAGCTGATTAAACTATTTTTCAATATAACTTAAAAGATTCCTATCCTATATCTACAATGCCATACTCCGGACCACATATTTTCCTGAACCTCAAAACTTATCCATTGTTAAAATGATCCCTAAACCCAAAAAGCCGCTAGAGATCCATTCCTTTTACCGTCCTGTATCACTTTTACCCATTATGGGTAAAATCCTGGAAAGACTAATCCTTAAACGACTAAATCCTATCCTAGAGACAGACTTTTCACGCAATCTCAGACAATCAGTTTGGATTACGCTCACCCCACTCCACCATCCAACAATGTCATTTTGTGGGGGATGTTGTCTCATTAGCATTACAGTGCGGATTGTACTGCACGGGAGCCTCCCTCGACGTAAAAAAATCGAGTTTGGCACCCAGGACTGCTTTACGAACTGCGAAAAATTCCTCCATTCTACATACAACCTCATTATTCGGGATCACTTGTAGCTGGGTGGCTAGCGTAACAGCCTCCCATGCTAAATGTCACGGGTTCAAACCCGCAGGTGGTCCTAGGATTTTTTAATGGGAGTAAAACATCCTTAGTTACGCCGTCCTTCCGAGGGGACGTTAAAAGGTGGTCCCGAGCCTGTGCGATGTCAGGTACTCGTTAAAGATCCCTATCCTAATAAAACCTGGATAGGCAAAATTTAGGACTCCCACTGTAGCATCGTCCGATTAGCCATAGTAGCATAAAGTGACGTTAAATAAATAAATAAACAAACAAACCTCATTATCCAGTCCTATCTCTCTGAAAGATCCTTCAAAATCAACCACAATCGTTTCTATTCATCCATTTCACTCAGTCTGCTGGTGTTTCTCAAGGCAGTATTCTAGGACCCATCTTTTACACAGTATTTACAGCTGATATCCCAACCCATCCAACACCTTCCTTTATGCTGATAGCACTTGTGTGTTATCATTTAATAACGATCCTACTGCCTCTCAAAATCTTCAATCCCACATCAGAAACCTTGAGGTATAGTGTCAGAATCGGAGAATTGAAATCAATTCAATCAAACAAATCCCACTAAATTATCATTACCCTTCCTGGTGAACCTATGACACCCTGCCCTACAGTGTCCTTTAATAATTTTCTGCTTGTCCCAGTGGAAAAGATCCATTATTCAGTGCTCCTACTTAGCAAACGTCTCACATGGAATCCGCACATAAGACGAAGAAACGACGAGAAACTGCCAGTCGCTTTCGCTTACTTTAACACTTACTGGACAGACGTTCTAACCTTCCACTTATTTACAAAAGGCCCGTCTATTTCACCATCATATGGCCTATCTGGACTTACGGAAATGAGGCTCTACTAAACCATCAAATACTTTCCGTATTCAATTCTTACATTCCCAAATTTTTCGAAAAATCCTCAATGCTTCTTACTTTGTCACGAATAAACTCACCCTTAATGAGGCCTTTATATTCAATTAAGTTGCTAATTTCGCCCAAACCAGGTATCAATCCTTCCATGACAAAGTCCACTTCCACTCTAGCCCACTAGTTTCAATCCTTGCTTCCTCTTCCATTCTTAACAATCCTCCGAGGCGTCTGAAAATAAGATTGCCGCAACCTTCTTGTTTAGATAACCTAGTGGAGTCCTGCCAATGGACATTTTCTCTTTATGTCTTTTTCATGTATTTAGCAGATAGCTAAAAAAATAAAAAATAAATTAAAAGATAGAAAATTATACTATGTGTTTTTCATCATGCCTAAAATAAGACATTAGATTAAATCAAAGAAATAGCAATAAATTTAATGAGTAATTTAACTATTTACGTTACTTCAATTTTAGTATGTTAAATTGGCTACAACGAATTTTACATTTTATGATAAGCCAAATCTAAAATTGAATAAAATCTCCGCATGTCTGATTTACGTAGCTCTTATCCTAGACTGATTCATATTTTAAGTTCGTCATTCTAAGACAAACCTTAACGTATTTCTCTTGAGGAGCCCGATATTTCAGGGTTTGATGAAAGGAAAGAGAAATGTTAATTTTTCAGACTTTCAACACCAACAAAAATAAATAAATAAATAAAAAATGGAAAAATTAATTAAATAGTTTGTTGTTTTTTTTTGGGCGAATACATCATCAGAAGTTCTGTTCTAATTCGGAACAAAAATATTTTTAATGAAGAAAAATTATGTTTACTTCTCTAAAACAAAATAAATAAGCTGAAACAAATAATCTCCAAGCTATTACGGTCATTTTAAAGAATTGAACGTTAAAAATAAAAACTTCCGGTATTGTGAAAAAGATACCAGCTATCTCTTCCTGCAGCCTTGTCATGATTAAGATGATGAACTTTCTGAACTAAGAAGAGGAAGGATTTTAACGAAATATTTCAGACTCTTATAAATCAGACGAATGGGCAGGACGCTAAGATGGAGTGTACAACTCTCACAATTCTTCAGGCTAAGCCCGAGTATATGATTTGAGGGCATCATTATTTTTCTAAGAACTTTTTTTTCTTTATTTTCGGGCTAAATATTTTTATAAATCGACTCAATTCCAAATACACTTAATTTATACTAGAAAAATTTACTTCCACTTACTTTTATTTAAAATACATAATAAGAGATAATACATAATACATAGTATTGGGATCTTGAAAACTTTCAAATTCCAGTTTTCAACGGAAATACACGTTTTAGAATCCCCGGGTCCATAGAACAAAGTCGTGAAAAAAGTTTCTGTGAATCTGCGGGACCGTGAATGTGGTAAGTATAACGGAACACGAAACAAAATCATACAAAATGTTACAGTAACTTATTTATGAAACAGCAAACCAGAGAGCCACTTCATAACATGTATTTACCCTAGGCGGTGCCGAGCGTGTTAGCGCCGTTGCTGTAGCAGCGTTGCCTAGCAACAATAACGAAAAGTGAACCTAATAATTACGAGTTCGACTCTCGTGCTGGGATTTATCTCGCATATATCCCCCGCCCTCATCCTCTGGCCCGAGGAACCCCCGTTTAATAGCTTTCAAGGCGAGGTTAAAAAACAAAAAACATGTATTTACCCTCTTTTGTAATTTTCTCAAACTGCTCTGATTTAGGTTAAACTATATCGATGTCAAATTTAATGGGCTTTAATATCATAATGGTTTCATTCTGATTGAAATAGTCTGACAGGGCTTAAATGCTGGTATTTTAAATTTTCTTCCTCTAAATATCTTTATTTTGTTAGATTAAAAAAAAATACTATATCATCATGTTACCATTGATAAAAATCGGAATTTTCGGAGATGTCCAAATAAAGGAGAAAGAGAAAAATATATTGTTTATGCAAGTTTTAGAACACAAAAATAGAAAGATATATAATATAACGTTGGATAGTTCAAGATTTTATAAAAAATATGTTATAAGCAAAATCGTAAAAATTAATGGAGAGTGATGAATGCCGATAAAAGTAAATGATTGTTGTGATATAATAGAATTATTTAATTAAACACATTTTTCTTTCGAAATAATATTAAACAATAAATTACACTACTTAAAAAAAAAAAAATTAAACTGTGCCTCTATAAACCTTCGGTCTTGGGATGAGTATATATAGAGATTCATATTGTTTCACGGCCAACAGCGGTGTAAGGAGGTGATAAGGCCTCGACCGTGCTCAGTTTTTCCTCTAAATTTGGTTACCCACTTTATGGAGGTTGGGCGTGCATATCCCAGGTCACTCTATGACTGAAAAAGAAAAAAAATGATTCTGGGATGAGCAATATAAATAAGAACCCGGACCCGGAGAACAGTAAGCTAGTGAGTGCACTAGATCACAGGACTAAATAAAAATTTCTATTCAAAATATAATTTTCTATATTTAAATATCTTTTTATAAACAGCTCTTTGTTTTGTTTGAAAATGATGGATTGCTGGTAGAATAATGAAAGGGTTCAGACCTTACTTAAAACAATGTGGCCATCCTAGTGTATCTTGGCTTTTGGTAAAGAGATGGGCTAGTAGTGGAAAAAACTAGAAACTATATAGAGCCATCTGGATCACAAAGCACACAAAGGGATAGTCTTCATACTCCATCAAGCCTGAAGATGAGTGACAAAGGAGGATCAATGAAGAAGAACGGCTATAGGGCAAATCTAAATATAAACTATTCATTATTGAATATAATATTAAAAAATAAATAAATTATATAAACTCGTTTACAAATATACTCCCGCATTTCATGTCATCTTTAAAATAAAAAAAAAACGCTGCAAATTACTACAAAATGGTTTATTATTTCCATATAATTGTATTAGGATATAACTGTTTATATGGCTGTTGACTGGCAATTAACTAATATGAAAAGCAATAAATACTTCAAAGAAAAATGACAGTTCATTGCTGTTAATTTTAAAACGCTATAATATCAATGCTCCTAGTTCTGAACCAATTTTAATGATTCTTTTTTCATTTCGTAGGAATATATAGATCTATATATATAATTTTTATTGATTCTAAAATTCTATACATAGTTTTCTCTGTCTTCACAAACAACTGAGTTATAGGCGTATATATGGTTAAATGTTCAATTTTTTCCTTTTCTTTGTTATTTTTTTTATTATTCGCGGTGTTTTAGTTAAGAACACGAATACATTTACTACTTACTTACTGCCGGGCGCTACGGTCCAACAAGGACCCGGGCCTCCTCAAGAACTTCAAGCCAGTCATTTCTGTCCTTCGCTCTAGCCCTCCATCTCCTCACTCCAAGCAACTTGAGGTCCTCGACGTCGTCCAACCATCCCACTCTTGGTCTTCCTCTGTGTCTCTTTCCTCCAATTTTTCCATAAAGGAGTAGTCTTGGAATCCTAGTTTCTGGCATCCTTTCTACATGGCCGAGCCATCTTAGGCGGGCTTTTTTCACTAAGGATACCAGGTCTGGTTTCCCATACATTGTTCGGAGCTCACTATTTTTTCTTATTCGCCAAGAGCCATTTTCTTTAATTGGCCCAAATATCTTTCTTAGTATTTTTCTCTCCCAAACATTGAGCCTCCTCTCGCTTTCGTTTGATAATACCCAGGATTCGCTGCCATAAGTAACTGTGGGTCTCAATATTGTTTCGTATATCATCACCTTGGCATCCCTTGAAAGATTTTTGAACTTTAGTATTGTTTGTAGGGCGAAAAGGCACTTGTTGCCAGCAGACAGCCTCGCATTAACTTCATCTTAAATAACAGAACCTAGGTACTTGAAGGTATCTGTACTTTTAAAACGGCGTTCGCCAATCTGCAGGTCGTGGTATTCCAGTACGAATACATTTTGTCTCTATATCCACAAATAACTGAGTTTTGGGCGCATATATAGGCAAGATTTAATTTTTTTTTTTTAATCATACTTTAGTAATTTAAAAACTCTGTACATAGTTTTCTCTATCTTCAAAACTATTTGAGATATGGGCGTATTTATGGATAATATTTCAATTTTTTTCTTATCTTTTTAAAAATTATTCACAGTTTTTGGGTAGTAATTTTGTTCTTTATCTTTAAAAATAACTGAGTTATTGAATTAAATAACTTTTAATGAGCCGCTATTTGGAAAATAACCTACTAATATCAACGTCTAGGGATTAAGATCATCGTTGCATGCCGTAGTATGTTGGTGGCGAATTAAAAAAGTTGGTCTAGTATTTTGGAGAAATGATGAGAATTTTTTTTTTTATTTACGCAATTTCTAAACCAAAAATGCTATACATTAAATTTTCGGAATTTTAAAATCTTTACTGTTTCAGGAATATTAATTTATTTCGGAATTATGAAATGAAATCAAAACAAATTTTATTCTGGAACAAAAAGTCCCCTAAGAACACCACAAATGTACGAATTTAATGATATTTGTCTGGTCTTTCTAAGGCTTCAATGCAGAAATGGGTCCGATTTCGTACAGATATACAGATTTCGTAGCAACTACTACTCGAACACAGCTATAAAGTGAATACCCAACAATTTGGAAACAAAAAAAAACCTGACGGCTGAGTGTGATCTCGGTGTAATCACCTCATTCGTTGACCTAGGAACAGTACGAATCTACATATAAAACTGAGCCCAAGATCCTTCTGGGATTTTAGATGTACAGGTTTTTAAAAATTAAATGTAATAATATTTAAAAGGCTGATAAAGTTACGATAATATGTGTGAGAAATTTGATGTTAAAAGGTTATACACGTGGCGATTACCTGATACATCCTACTATCACGCAATTTAAGTAACGTTTACTGTCCGGGTGTAAACATTACGTTTATGGACTGAGATCGTCTTGAGTCCGGTAAAAAAAAACATACTTAAACGCAAAGAAGCCTTGTAAAGGTTTTTTTTTTTTTTTTTTACAAAAACATAGGTATATAAGTTCATACTTCCCATTAGGTTTGCACTCCAGGAAAGTTAGACCATGACCCCCTATTAGGGGAGGATTGCGTGAGGTAAAATATGTTTTATGTATATATTTGTATTATAATCATTTAAGAAATTTATTGTTATTTTTGCTTTCTCTGGAAATAAATGGCTTTATATATTTATATAATTTCATATTCGCTACTTGATCCAATGAAGTATTATTTTTTCTATTATTCTTCTATAGTTCTTCTTTTCCTGATGACGGCCTACAACTTAACTCGTATAATATATGGATCAAAACAGCATATTTTATCACTACAGGAGGGTAACCAAATATGGGCTACCAATTCGTTTTGGCCTCAAAAATAAAAAAAAACTATAAAAAATATAGCCATTTATGACGTCAAAATAATCACACAACATTTTGAAAAGCTAATAACAATCTTATGTTCTTAATATTATAATATATTATTAAATTGAGCATTGACACAAAATATCAAAATAGACGCTAAATATGGAACAGGTACTCAAATATGGGCTACGATTAGGAACTTATAATATCTTGTAGGAAAATAACAATTTTAAGTACAATCTTTTAAGAGATCAAATTTCTTTGGTAAATGGAAATCACATAATTGACTTACAAAAATCACATATCCAGGTGACAAACTCTGGCCCAGCATAGCCATTATGAGCCCAGAGCTTAATGATTAATTAATTAATTACTAAATGTTAAATAATTATTAACCATAAAGCCTTATTATCGATTAATTATTAATTAATCACCAAACGAATTTTGCAAATTGTGACGTACTACCAACATGTATGCCATTCTGCGAAGATCAGTCCATGCAATTTGCTTTCAACGTTAAAATATATTGTACTAAAACGTTTTTTAATTGTGTCACTAACGTTCTTTTTCTACCTAATGTCGTGGCAGCCGCTTCTTCAGGACCAAGTTCCGTTTTCAGGCTTAAGCGTTGCAATGTCGACTAGCCCATATTCAGGACCATAGTCAGCCGATATTCAAAATTCTTTACTAAAATCAACTTGATCGTGTACTTTACAAATCATATATAGCAAGCAGTAAATCGACCAAAAATCATACAATTAAACTTATATTCTGCAATAAAACACATAGTTACAGAATTTAGACTTAATTTTCATTAATTAAACAATACATTCATACGCACCGCAGATAATTTTTTGACGGCAGCATAACAAGTATGTGCGAAGAGCGAATGAATGCGATAGACGATCGTCATTTGTTGCGTCTTTCGATTGAAGGATTTCGAGAAGTGAGGTACATTTTTTTTATATTACATACATACATTTATATTACAAGGACATTTTTTCAAATGTTTTATCTAAATCCGTCATTAAATTTTATTTAAAACACATATAAATCCTTTAAAAAAGTATTTAAAAATTGCATTTCTTTCCAAAAGGTACTAAATACACATTTTATTTCATTCCAAAAGGTACTATATCCATGTTTCGTTCCAAAACGTACTATATCCTATGTAAACAGATATAATCATTCCTTTCATTTCCTTCCAAAAGGTACCATATTTCCTACTATACGGCAGAAGCACCTAATCCCGTAATATATATCACCATTAATTTATTACTTTCACTTACTATATATAGTAAGGGAAAGTATTGCGATCGTGAAAATTTTCGAATTCCAAATACACTTTTTAGGATCCCCTGAGTCCAAATAACCAAGTCCCGCAAAAAGGTCTGTGTGTGTGTGTGGTAACTCCCGGGCGGAAACGGTAGGTCCTATGAAACTGAAATTTCATATTTAAGACAACTATACGCCCGAGACGTGACAAAACTTTTTTCATCAAAATGAGCTTACCAGAAGAGGCACTTTAAACCATGCATTTTGCACCTTTTTTAGATTTTCTCGAAAACGGTTCCGACGATTTTAATTAAACTCGCTATATCGATGTAAAATTTAATGGGCTTTAATATCATGTAGGTTTTATTTGAATAAAAATGGTCTGACAGGACTTAAATGCCGATATTTTAAATTTTCTTCCTCTAAAGTACCTTTAATTTTGTAGATTCAATAATAATAACTAGACTATCTTGTTAACGCTGCTAAAAAAACAGGTAAATATATAAATTGAATAAATTCGATATCCAACTAAAGGAGAAAACAGAAAAAATATTTTTTAAAAGCTATTTTGCGTTTTTGAACATAAGATCAGTAATATACATATAAGATATACAGTTGGAAAGCTAAAGATTTTAGAAAAAATATTATCTCATATACAAGCTTTTATAAAGTTAATGGAGAGTGATGAAAAGAAGATAAAACTAACTGATTATTTAGGATAATAATATAATAGATTTTTTAATAAAACACATGTTTCTATATAAATTCAATTTGATTAATTCCTTAATAATTTCACGTATTTTTATCTCTAACTGTATTAGAAAATTCTTTCATTAATTTTAAAAACAGAGGTAAGTGAAAGTCGTGTGTTGCTCGCACCAGATTTTTTTCCCATCATTTTATGCATTTTTATTGAATCACAGCTATTATTTCGATCAATGATTTTAACCTAATAATCAGTTTTTAGGCTATTTGAAACAAATTATTAGCGTCGCTTTGGTTCTTTTAGGTTGTAAATTATAAGTTTTTCCATAGTACTTCTGCTTGCAGCAACATAAATTTGGTTTAAAATTTTTCAGAAACTTACATTTTAATGGAATAATGGTATTTGATGCAGCAAATAGTTGGAATTAGCATTCCACGAACTTGCTAAATATGTGAAGAAAATCCGTGACTGATCAAACTTAGTAGTCGATTTTTTTATGTGAAATAAATGCTCAAAAGTTATTATTTATCAGTATCTATGGTTAAATATTGTTTACACGCCGTTAATAATATAGTTAAATTTGCTAAATTCACACAAATAGTAAATACAAGTTCAAAACAAACTTCACAATTATATACTTTCTTATTGCAGTGCCATAAATAGATAAATCGTCCTTTGAATATTTATTTTCTTCATGAACAATAGATAATCAATGTAATTAAACAACAAAAAAAGATATTTCTCAGAGAGAGAATAAGGAAATATACATAACTTAGTAATTAACGTTAGTTATCGGGTATTGTTGTATCAGGAAGGTTATAGTGACTGTTACCAACGTTATAATCTTCCAAAAACTACTATATCCCTTTTAATTCTTTCCAAAAAGTACTATATCCATGTTTCGTTCCAAATGTACTATATCCATATTATATTGTTCAAAATCATCGGAAAAGTGCAATAATTTGGAAATATGAGTTGGCAACACATTTAAAAATAAACTTTTGATTTTAATAAAAAAAAGAATGACGGTAAATTGGTTCGATAATGAATAAATGACAGAATTTTGTGTTTCCTGTAAAATTTTCTAAAGTGGATATAGTACTTTTTGGAAATCTTCAATTACTTATCCTCAATTTAATAATAGTACAGGTACATTGGGAGCTTTCTAAACGGGAGGATTCTATTGACCAACAGAAGAGGGCAGTTATTCAATGTAAGCCGAAGGAATTCCTTCACTAAAGGATGCTGTAATGACTTTATCTGCCAGTGTTGGAAAAGGTGGCGAGGGGACGGTAAAAGTAGGCGGTTGGAGCCGGCTTAGAGGGAGTGGACAAAGAGGAACACAATGGCACAAACCCTTTGGGCCACATAACCATTTTCCCTTCGTCGCTTCTCCATTCCTCTCTTCGCCCTTCCTAATATCCTTAGCGCACCGTCTCTCGGAGGAAGAGCTCTGTCAGGACTTATTTCGGTTATGTGAGGTACTTCAATTACATAATACAAATGGATTTTCCGCCTTTATGAAACATCATCAAAATTCACTAATTGAGCTTTTTTTTTTTAACGTTTTATTTTCCGATAGATTAAAAACACAACTATTGGATATGTTGTTGGGGATGCTATCATTGAAGAGAAATCCCAAATAAGCATTTTTTTTTACTAGTCCCACTTTTTGGCTTAAATTTCAGCCTTTCATCAGGATGATTGAGGAACCTTTTTTTTTTTTTGTTACAACAACAATTTTTATTGAGTAATATTACAATCTGTCCTAATTTGGACATAAAGAATAGTGGTGAAAGATAAAATTCACACAATATTTACATAGCAATACAATTATAATAAAATATATAGATTGAGAAACTAGATCTCTTAACAATCATCGATAATACATAAAGTGATTTATTGAAAAAAAATAAAAAAATACTTTACGACACCTCATCTTCATAATAACGTATTAAATACTTAAAACAAATAGACAACATTAAAATTAAGTTTACATCAAACTATAACATTTAAACAACAATTATATAAAAATTTTTATTTATATCTTAAATCTGATTTAAAATGATATTTACTTATTTGATGACATACCTTCCGTATTTATAACATAAATATAGGTCATATTATTATCAAGATTTTTTTTTTTACAATTGTCATTCTTATGGCTATAGTTTTTCATTGTCAAACATTTAACTTTAATTCTTACACATTTAACAACTTTAACTTTAATTCTAAATTCATACTTATTAATATTTCATTGTATTATTCATAACACAAGCTAAAAATTTAGAATATATTAATCAGAAGAGAGTGTTCTAATTTGAACATAACAATAAAATACTTTTCGTGGATAGTGATTTGAAATTATAGAAATGAATATTTTAAAGTTGTTAAGTCCACTTTTATAAAGACGTAATATTTAATTAAACATTTTTTTTAAGTAGATTTATCAATTTTATGTATGTTATAAAACTTTTTTTTTTTAATATATACATATAGTAGCTGTTCCCGAGGCTTTGTACGCGAATAATTCTTCCTTATCAATTTATATATGGTTATGGTAAAATATTATACATATAACTTAGTTATTAGTTAAAAAAAAGAATAAACTGTTGTCATTTATTGTCGGATATGAATTTGATTCAGTCAAATTTACATTAATATATCAGTAAAAGTCGGCATAATTATCTATAATTACTAAAACATACGTTATTAAACTTATTTGTTTTAGATTTTTAAATCGAAGGCTGTTTCATACTCTTAGAGACGAATTAAGTATTAATTAATGATTAAACTGATTTTCGATAGAAACGTGTGATTTATTAAATAATCTGTTATACTATTATATTTTTCTACCTTTCGCCATTCTTTGTTAACTTTTATAAGTTTGAGTATAATATAATATTTTTTTGTAAAATCATTTGCTTTCCAACGGTATATTATTCATATAATATAAATTATACCGTATTATAAATTTGTAATATACCGTTATAAAGCTTAAGATTACAAAAAAAAATCTCATCTCATACGTAAAATAAATGTTAAAACGTAATGGAAAGTGATGAAAAACTGATAAAACTAACTGATTGTTGCAGATAATATAATCGCTTATTTAATGAAACAAATGTTTCTATCGAAACTTAATGTTATGATTTCTTTGATCTTTTTCCTTCTTTAAAAACTTTTAAATTGATTTTAATAACGGAGTTAACTGAAAGTCGTGTCAGCAGCACGATTCAGTTCTGATCTATTTCGATTTACCCTGATATTTTTTATTATGTCTTGTATTTCTTTCTCGAAATAATTAAAAAAAAAAAAAAAAAAATATCTTCCTCTTTGAGGAACACTATTCAGAATTAAATATTATTCAAGGCTACGGTATCATCTAAAATAGTTCAGTGTTTTGTACAACCTGAAAGAAGTTCCCGAAGAAGGTGTGCTCCCAAAAACTTTTTCTTCAGGGATCACATCTGAGGAAGTGAGAGTGATTTTTTAAAGTTCGTCTTTCCATCATTACATACGCCTCCGTGTGTGGAATGTAAAATAGGTGAGATTTATACGTGATTTAAAACGCATTTGCTTTGGAGATAAATTGATAACGTGGTAATAGAAAATAAGGTTCAATCTATCTGAAATCTTCCAATTTTAGCCCAACATTTTTTATATTCATGATATTTTCACCAGTTATTCTCTATCTATTCCTGAATATAAAACCGTGGTTAAAAAAAAATCTGGTACGGGCAACACACGACTTTCACTTACCTCCATTCTTAAAATCAATGAACGAATTTTCAAATACAGTTAGAGATATAAATACGTGAAACTATAAAGGAATTAATCAAATTGAATTTATATAGAAACATGTGTTTTATTAAAAAATCTATTATATTATTATCTAAAATAATCAGTTAGTTTTATGTTCATTTCATCACTCTCTATTAACTTTTAAAAGCTTTTGTATGAGATGATATTTTTTCTAAAATCTTTAGCTTTCAAACGGTATATCATACATGTATATTACTGCTCTTATGTTCAAAAAAGAAAAATTGCATTAAAAAAATATTTTTTCCGTTTTCTCCTTTAGTTGGGTATCGAATTTATTCAATTTATATA
Organism: Piezodorus guildinii; assembly: GCA_023052935.1. Taxonomy (NCBI): domain Eukaryota; kingdom Metazoa; phylum Arthropoda; class Insecta; order Hemiptera; family Pentatomidae; genus Piezodorus; species Piezodorus guildinii. The sequence continues at coordinate 73,676,626 of CM041296.1, forward strand.
TTTACCTGTTTTTCATCAGCGTTAATAAGATAATCTAGTTATTATTATTGAATCTACAAAATTAAAGGTACTTTAGAGGAAGAAAATTTAAAATATCGGCATTTAAGCCCTGTCAGATCATTTTTATCCAAATAAATCCTACATGATATTAAAGCCCATTAAATTTTACATCGATATAGCGAGTTTAATCAAAATCGTCGGAACCGTTTTTGAGAAAATCGAAAAAAGGTGCAAAATGCAGGGTTTAAAGTGCCTCATCTGGTAAGCTCATTTTGATAAAAAAAAGTTTTGTCACGTCTCGGGCATATAGTTGTCTTAAATATGAAATTTCAGTTTCATAGGACTTAACGTTTCCGCCCGGGAGTTACCACACACAGACACAGACCTTTTAGCGGGACTTGGTTATTTGGACTCAGGGGACCCTAAAACGTGTATTTCCGTTGAAAACTGGAATTCGAAAATTTTCACGATCGCAATACTTCCCCTTACTATATATATATATAGTAAGTGAAAGTAAAAAAAAAAAAAAATAAATAAAATAACCGCTGCAAACTATTACACAATGGTTTATTATTTCCAAATAAACTTCATAAAGCTGTAGATAGGCAATTAAGTAATATGAAAAGCAATAGAAAATCAAGAAAGGAGGAAACAATTCTATGTCGCCTAAGGATTGGATATTGCGAGTTCTCCCACGGCTATCTTTTTTGTGGCTTAGAAGCCCTTACATGTTCTAAATGTTCTGATTCCAGAAGACTTTACATTTTCTCTATCACCAATAATAGCCGAGTTATCAGGGGGTAATATCTCTAAGAAGTTGTGGATTGACCATGTAAGATTTTTTTTCTTCTCTTTGTTCATCGCCGTGTTGTCTTGATCTCAAAAGTCTTTTTGATTTTTCTCCATCTTCAATAATAACCGATTTTGGATGAGATTACATATATTATTATTTGTGATTTGAATATACAGATCACTTTTATTTTTTTATTATACTTTTTTTTTTTTTTTTTTTTAATCGCGCTTTACTAATTCTAAAACACTATAAACACCAATACAATTTTTCTCTATCTTCAAAAATAACTGAGTAATGGGCGTATTAATGGAAAATTTTTTAATTATTTTCTCTTCTTTTTTTCTTATACTATTCCTGATTTTTGGTTAATAAACACTGATAAAATTTCTTTCTATCTTAAAAAATAACTGAGTTATTGAATTAAATCACTTTTAATCAGCCGCATTCTAAAAATAACCAGCTGATATCAACGTCTAGGTGTTATGGTCATAGTTACTTGGACTAGTTTAGTGGCGAATTTAAAATAAAATTGGTCCAGTAGATTCGGAGAAATGGACGACGGACAAACGGATTTTTCTATCATCATTGAAACGTAAGACCTCAAATTTTGAAGGGAATAATTTTCTTTTTTTTTTGGGGGGGGGGGAAGAAGAGGGAGGATTACAAAGGTTCATTATTGAAAACAATAAACCAAAAATCTGACTAATACTGTTTGTTTGGCCACCATATAAAGTGAAATTCGGGACTGAAAACGTGTTGTTAAAATCTCTCTAAATTTTATAAATATCCAAACAAAAACCTTATATTTTTTTTTTAACACAACAAACTACCTGAATAGTGCAGAAAGTGGTTAAAAAAGAATTCTAGCGATTTAAAAGTCTATAAAGGGAAAGAAACTCACCTTTGATTACTTTTTCTTATATAGTTAGCCATAGTCCTACTTCCTGTAAAAATATGTATGTATAATCTGTAATAGTTTCATAAATTGTTTACTCAGTCCCTTTTGAGACATTTTCATGTCAATTTTTTTTTTAAATCCATATAACAAAAATGACGTTCTCATGACCAAATTTTCGTTAATAGACTTTTAACTCACTACATGTATTTTTTTTTTTTTGTATCTTTCGAGAATTTTTAAAGATTCTTCATCATTTGGTTATGTGTGTTGTGGTGACAAAAATGTAAAACAGGTCTTTACTATATTTGCTGGATTTTGTTTAGACATTATGTCTTGATTTTATCTAGTACTTTTACGTGTTTTCAGCCGCGAATCTGACATAAAATATGTGTCCAAACTATATATTTCATCTAGAAAAATATACTTTATTATACGGTTTTATAATCAGAAAGGGATAGAGAAAACTGGTAAAAAATTGTGATAATCAAAAAGTTTGAAAGTCAAAATCTTGACGGTTTCGAATGGATTGACCCATAATGATTGATATTAATAATTAATTTATGTGAGATAACTATAATTTTAAAGAATATTGTATCAAACTTTATACGTTAGTAGATTTTATCAGCAGATATATTAATAGATTTTATTTTTCTTTAAATATCTGTACAGTTAAGCAATATTTATAGGATGTAATAAATGAAGAATGAGAATAGATTTCTTGCAACCTACTTTGCATGAAATAAGACGTTTTACTTATATAGTTTAAAAAAACTGTAGCATTCACTTACTTACCAAAGTCACTTTTCCTTGTCTTTTTCGCCAAGGATACCCCAGGGGACACAAGCGGACGTCAAACTTATTTTTTCAGAAACCATCTAAGAGTTAAGAGAGGAATAAAATGTCTATCCTTTCATTTTGTTACAGTCTTGCATAGGAAAAGGATATTTCTTTTTTTTATAAAAAAAAACCTTCTTAAAGTTTAATATGAAAAATTTTGTCTTGGATTCTTTTACAGGTAAATTGTTTTAGATATAAATTTAAATTCGATTCATGTTCGACTACAATCTCATACTGAAAAACAAAACGAACTTAATTTTACGAAAACTTGACATTTATTCATCTATAATTTATATGACGTCAATAGTATCCCTTTGTGATCTTTTTCTAATCAAATGAGGAAAATATCCGTAACCTTCAGAAACTCGAAAATTAATATCCTCAAGGTATTTGGCACTCTCGCCTGAACTATTTTCAGGGAAATTCCGAAGATACTTTCCATGCTCTGAACTCGTGGCCCTTACTTCAACTACAGGTTTCCGAAACATTTTATAATTTATGTCATTTATAATATTTAGCCATCAAAACTTGAGACTGTTGAAATTTACAATAACGATGTGTGTTAATTTTATGAAACAACAATATTAACTAATCGTAAATTAATCCGGGAAGCCATTGAAAGAAAAACAATTAATTAGTTTCAACCATTGATTTTCTTGCCTAAGTTTCGACCCTCATTGTTAGACATCAGAGCTAAAAAAGATGGAAAAAAGTGGCACATCTATTTTCTTGAAATTATCCAAATGTGAAAATAATTACAATGTTAGGTTATGCATTTGAAACAACTTTCCATTTATTTTAACTTAAACAATTTGTTCTATATTTTTCTAAAATCTTAAGTACTGTATGGAAGAGTATAACCTGTACGATACTGTACGTAGCAACACTGAATCACCATGAACTCCCATTACAAATAACAGATCTTTATTAGTTTATGGTTTTATAACAACTTTCTATTATCTTTTAAGAATTATTTTATTGCATATTAACTTTTCTAAAATTAATAGCGCTTCCTAACGGTATTATACGTCTATATTACTATTTAAAATTCAGGAATCATTTTTTTACAGCTTGATTACAGAAAATTTAATGTTCTCTTTCAAAGATAATCGCAATGTATTTCACTCTTGGCACTTCAATATGTAATGAGCCTTGTAGAGTTTTAGAGGTACTCTTTTTTTATGCATATATTTTCAGTTATTTTCACTTCAATTGCCAGATTTAAACAGTTTAACATATTACAAAAAAAATTATAATAATAGTTTCTTTAACAATTAGAAAGAGACACTCCCTTTGGACCTAAAGTAATATTTGTTTAAAAACATAATTTATTCTTAACACTAAAAACAAGAAAATTTACATAACCTAGTTAATGGATCTTGTTAGAATATTACATTAAATAATAAATACTAATGAGTAACCTTTTATTATTTTTTTTTCTTGGTGATAATGGTGCTTTTTCACCACTAAAATAATTCTAGAAATCTATGCGGCTTTTAAACCTTAACATTATTTTCAACAATAAAAAACAGTAAAATATAATAGCGAAATCAAAGAATTTTTATAATTAAAGTATTGCTGTAAATTATGTCATCAACCTAATAAGTCAACAATATTTTATTGGCAAGAAGAAGGAATGGTGATTTTCCCATCTGAAATAAATATCGAAACCTATGCGGGTTTAGAATCGTGAACCGAACGTCAGGGACAGAAAATTAATGGCATAATACCACTTTGGGTTGCCAGGGATTTTTTAGATTGAAATCACTGGACAATGCGAATTTTTTTTTTAATGAAATAGAGGCGAAAGATTTATGATCCACTGTAGATTTATTTTGCTGCTGTTAAATCAAAATTTCTAATTTTATTTCTTAATCCAATCTATAAAAAACAAACAATATTTTCCTTTACTATATATTTCATATAAAGGTAATGAATATATATATATATATATATATATATATATATATATATATATATATATATATATATATATATATATATATAAGAAATTATGGAATTAAAACCGGGTAGGTGTCTAACTTGACTTATTATTTATATTATTAATTTCACTTCCTTAAGTATAAAATATCTGTTTAGTTAACTTAAGGAGAAAAACTAAAACAAATTTATTTCTATGCTAAAAGTACTTAAAAATATGAGTGGTAATACATATCGTTAGAAAGCTCAAAATTTTTAACAAAAAAAAAAAAAATTAAAAATCGTTCATTTTATTGAGCTAAAAATAGCAAACTGATAAATTCATATTCATATAGTAAATTAAGATAAACTATTGAACATCATTTTGTATTTAGGTTGTAGTTGAGGTTAACACCATCATGCGAGGCACTCTGGGGAATGGTACCTTATCTAATTGCTAGAGGAGAAACCCTAGGGAATCGTTTTGAAACCCACCAGTGCACCTTGAAATACGCCTTTCTTTTCAGAATAAAAAAGTGTTAAACGTTTTTTTTAATACATTTATATATATATATATATATATATATATATATATTAATATCCGATAAATATATATGTTCAGACAAAAATGGATACTGAGATATATATCCAAGGAACAATAAATAAAATTATAATGAATGAAAAAACAGAAAGTACTTATTCACTAACAGTAAGTCTACTTATTCACTAATTATCGGTAGCAGTCATTTCAAGTATTAAATAATTACTATATAATCTAATATTTATTTAAAATATAAAATAAATATAATAAAACACATATAAATAGACAACGTAAATATATCATGAAATATATAAAACTAGAGTGCTGCCAATGGGCAGTTTCTCTTCATGTTTTTTTCATGTGTATTATCATTGTAGCCTATTTACTTGATGTATGAATATACAGTTGTAAATTTCAATAAATGAATTAAAAAAAAAAAAAAAAAAAAAAATATATATAAAGAAAATTAAATCAAAATAATACCCTGCCTGACATATTCTTTTTTTTACCGTATTAATCGATAGATAAATATTTTTAATTGCAATTTTATTATAATAATGTTAATAATTATTATTATGCAAAACCGAAGGTTTGATGAAGATACCTACAAATGATGCCAGCACATATTTGTCCAATGACCACCGTTCAAGCCCAAGTCCCAGAGATCAGATTTACATTCACGCTTCGGCCAGCCCCTCGAACGCCTACCAGTCGGTTCAACGCGAACCTACTTTTTCGGAATTGGTTCTTCAATGAGCGAAATAACTTGAGAGGGTACAAGCTCCGTAATTCCGTTTCGTGTAACCTTCTGAATTCCCCAGTTGCCTCATATCTTTTTGGACCAAATATTTTACGTAGGATCTTATTGATAAAAACCTCAAGGCGCTTTTTATCCTTCAAAGTAAACGACCACATTTTGCATCCGTACATAACCGTCTGGAGAATAATAGTTTTATAAAGTCTAATTTTTATGTTTCTTGACAGAAGCCCCGAGCTAAGTAATTTCGGAAGCGAGTAATAACACGCATTTTCCGCAACTTTGTTTCCTTCTGGATTATATTTTATTTTTTCTAGTTATTGTCGAAACGAAATATTTAAATTCTCTATGTGTTTAAATGTATGTCCTAAAATATTATTATCACCAGGTTCGTAATTTTTTCTACTACTATTCCTATATTTCGCCTTATCCGTATTTGTTCCATCTCCTATCTCTTTGCCAGTTTTCATTAATGTACTTGTACTTAGTTGTGTAGGCCTTTGCCTAGCACCACCAAGTCATCGGCGTACACTAAAACCGTAATTTCACCGCACAAATTTAAACGTTTCTCGGTAAAATTCTCCTTTGAATGACTTATTTTTATGCTAAATTAAATAAAACAGGTAAAAGGGAGTCATCTGGTTTCAAAACCAATCGTACATAAACTCTTTCGGAGTAATCATGACCGATACTACCTTTCTAGATACTACCTGTTCAATCGTGATGTTATACAGCTTCTAGCAGGCTATAGAATCATAAGCTTTTTTGAAATCAATATATACAGTTGATGGACTACACCGTTGTATTCCAACTTTTTTTTCTAGTATTTGACGTAAGGAAAATACTTGATAAATAACCAAACGATTCCGCCAAAAACCACATTGGTAGTCACCAGTAATTTCCTCAGCGTATTCCGCGATTCGTCCAGTTAAGACTGACTAGTTGTTATACAATTTTCTCAAGGGGAAGAGAGATCCCTCGGTAGTTGTTACAATTGGTTTATTTATGAACCAAAATAAGTATTGATTATTTTCATTTTTCGCGCATTTTTTTCCTTTTTCCGATCTAGTTTTTTCTTCTATCACGAATTTATTATTAATTGTAAGCTTATTTAATTTAACTAAATCAAAATTTTAAGGAAGAATACAGTTCTGCCTTTTCTTTTTTGTATTAATTTTTTGTTGAACCTTCGCGATTACTAATTCATGATCGGACTCGCATTCTGCACCCGGATACGATCTTACGTTAATCATACTTCTTTGCCATCTGTTTTTCACTAAAACTTGAACGGTTTTATTCAGCGTTTGTGAATCTGGCGTTATTCCACGTGTAGGTATGTACATCTTTATGTTTAATCGTAGTACTTTTAATAATAAGGTTTTTCAAAATTACAAATTTTATTAGTCGGGTCCCATTATCATTACTAAATTCGTGTAAACTTTCACTACCAATCGCATGGATGGTATACCTCTGTACCAACCTTTGCGTTCGCGTCCCCTGGTATTATCTTCATACGCTTTCGCGGTAATTTAGAAACTGACTCTGGTTTATATCAATTTAAGAAGTTTTAGATACATTTAGAGATGAAAATAAAAGTAAATTGCTAAAGAATTAATTAAATTTATTTCCGATAGAAACATATGTATTCAATAAATAATCTGTTATATTATTATCTACGACAATCAGTTAGTTTTATCAGATTAATATCACTCTCCATTAACTTTTACAATTTCTGTATTAGATAAAAGATTTCTAAAATCTTTAGTTTTCAACGGTATAGTATACGTGAATATTACAGTTTTTAAGTTCAAAAACATAAAAATTGCATACAAAAATATTTTGTCTCCTTTTTCCTTTAGTTGGATATCGTATTCATTCAAATCATACATTTATCCGTTTTTTATCAATGCTAAAAGAGTGATATAATTTTTTTTTTTTTAAATCTATAAAATTAATGATACTTCAGAGGAAGAAAATATCGCCCTGTTAGACTATTTCAATCAGAATGAAACCTACATGATATTAAATTCCATTAAATTTTAAATCGAGTTTAATCAAAACCGTTAAAGCCGTTTTTGAAAAAATCATAAAATGTGCAAAATCCATGGTATAAAGTGGCTCTTCGGGTATGCTCATTTGATTATAAAGTTTATGTGACATATAGGGCGTATAGTTGTCTTAAATATGAATTTCAGATTCATACGACTTGCTCTAGACTTACCACATACAATCCTTTTCGCGGGACTTGGTTATTTGGAATCAGGGTTTATATAGACCCTCAAACGTTTATTTCCGTTGAAGACTGGAATCCGAAAATTTTCACGATCGCAATACTTTCCCTTACTATAAATTTCATATATATTTACGTAAAAGTAAAAATGTTAAAGTTGAAATTAATTGTCATATTTGTAAGGCTTCCCTTCTGCCCTGAATCAATTTATGCTAGAGGAAGCTTGAGACCAGAGTCTTGCAAAGTAAACAGGACCAGTAATTTTTGCGAAGCCTGAAACTTGCTTCAGAATCTAGACCCCAGCTTAGCCCGAGGCTTTACAGGAAACTCAAGCATAACTCAGCGCTAGATTAAATTAGGATTAATCTTTTCTACAAAGTACTAAATCAATGTACTTAGCACTAATCGCTATAATATGTTGTGATAGGAATAATCCCAAAATAGTAAAAATATTGCATATAATAAAAATAAAAACATTATAAATTTAATTATTTATGGGAAAAAACAGATTGTTTTTACCAAGCTCAAAAGTTAAATTTTTCGTTATAACTCTCATTTACGTAAAAATCATAGGATTTCGGAGCTATTTTCGATTGAAAATCTAACCGAAACCAAAGGTTGAGACTGAAGTTGGGAATGAAAAAGTTAAACGAGGCGGAATTAGCCTGCAACATGGACGAAGCTAATCTTATGGAATCAAGTGTTACGTACAATTCTAGTGTCTGGGAAGTTGTAACAGGAAGAAAAAGAAACAGCGTAGCAGACAGGGATCCTCGGAAACAACAGCGCTTGGAGTCAGAGGTACCCACTAGTAATAGTTTTGCAGTCCTCGCTAGTGTTAATGAAGAGCAAAGTAATCCATCATCATCTAACTCCAAACGACCTCCTGTTTTTGTTACTGATGTACAAAATTATGCGGCTTTGGTCTTAAAGTATAGGTAACTTACTCGATGTATGTATGTACAACACATATGTTTTTTTTTCTCTTATCCCCTGAAGATGCAGTGTTGTGGTTGGTTTTGGTGTGATGTGATCACTCTTTTCATAGTCTCTTCTAAGGCATTCTATGCATTTTGAAAGGATTCTGATGTACGGCGGCTGGAAGGGAATATTTGTCGAGTAGCCTTTCAGTCTCTGTGGATGGGGCTCTCTAGTTGTTTGTGTCTGCCTTGTATTGAGTGTGTGTGTATATATAGGCTCTCAAAGGGCTCACAAGATCCTACTCCACTATGTGGAGGGGGATACCTTGTGATACCCAAGTGCCTACCATCACGTCCCCGCCGTGAGAGCCGGTAACGTACATTGTGCGGCTAACGATGGAATCTAATTTGTTGGGTACGGAGCACCCTCCAGTATACAAATTGGCGGGCATCCTCCCGTCAATTTGTATCCTGGTAAACCGTAGAGGCTGCGAGAAATTTGCAGTCTCGAGGCACGCGACCATTCGGGCCTTTAAGATATCATAATTTCAAAATGGTACCACGGGGATGGTCCCTAGCCAGGACCGGGTGGTGGCCGGGAGAGCTTGCACTGCCCGGTCACAAGACGTGGTGGTCGGGGTTGGATTCCTCTTGGAGGAGGAAGCTAGTGCGTAGGTTATGCCCCAGTCCTTAAAAGATAACACATCAACCGGCAGGACAAAACACTTTCGAGTGAGAAAATCCTGGTTGAACTAGTTGTGTAGTTGTGTGTATATATATATATATATATATATATATATATATATATATATATATATATATATATATATATCAAAACTAACAAAAAGATGTTCATCTGTTGGTTATATTTGATACGTTTTTGTTTTTTTTTTTAAACAAAGGTCTCACTTGTTATATTTTCCAAAAACATCAAACCGTTCTCTTTAAATGCATGTAGAAACCTTTGTCCTATAGAAACCTTTTCTCCCATGTACCCTGTATATATTTTTCCCTCTATCTCTTTCCTTCTCACGGTGCAAATAAATAATCAAATCTTCATTATTGGACTTCATTATTATTATTACACACGTTACAGGCCTTCTATCAGACCACGCGAAACAATGATGTCTACTTTTCTTCCTGTTCTTCCAGTACTCCTTCATTCGTTCACTGAAGGCCCTCTTCCTTTCTTCAGTCCACTTTGGCCTTTGGACTTTAGGTCCTGTTTTCTCTTACATCACTTCCCACTTGTACACTTTTTGTTTATAGACGCCTTTGTCCATTATGTCCGCTGAATCATTCAAGCTTCATAATTAGTTATTTACCAAATTTCAATATCTAGAATTCAATTTTTATTTAACAGAGTTCTATATTTTCCTTTAATGCATGACTTGAATCAATAATCGCTAGAATATTTGGGATGAAATTTTCACTGTTAACTCAAGAGTCGTTAGAGTAACGGTCTGGAAGCGATTTCTTCCATTGCGGCATATTCTCTATCCATCTCTGCTTCCGTAACATTTTTCCTGTCCATTTCCTTTTTCCTGGAACACTTTTCAACCAGACGGAATACATTCCGCTCATTTCATTACTTTTACTGATCACATTGTTTTTATTTGTGCAGCTTTCGATCCAAAATGTAATGAAAAAAATACGTTTATTAAACTATAAAAATGAAAACTTATTCATAGATATTAATTTTGTTAGATGAGATCCTTTCATATCGATAAACAAAAGTTCAGAAAGCTACGTAAAAGTTTTAGTTAAAGGAACTAGAAATCATGATTATAGAGAATAAGGCAGACTTAAGATAGTTAATTTTCTCTTTGAATGGATTGAATCGAAGTTTCTTGCAAGTTAGTTAACTGTTAATGGAGAAGAATGATCGAGCAATAGTAGCTACGTGTTGCCTGTCTCTACAGTTCTTGGTTTGAATATAAATTACTTTGGTTATCTTGTTTTTAGATCGTCAATTTAACGTTTCTCATTTTACGTTTAAAAAAATAATATCCTTATAAAAAGTCCATTATTTAGAACGTTAGGTTGTAAAGGATTGCTAGGATAGATAATTTAAAGCCTGTAAATGTGATGAAAAAGGAATGTTTTGGCAGAAGGTTCGTGAACAAGTTTATGTACTTAATGAAATCATATTATTTTGCAAACATTACTTTAAAAAAAACGCTGCAAATTATTACACAGTGTTTATTTTTTCTAAAGGGTATAACAATTTATATAACTTTTTATAGGCAATTAACTAATATGAAAAGCGATAAACTCTGCTGAAGAAAATGGAACATCGCCTCTGCTAATTTCAAAACGCTACATCTCTGCTAGTTCTAACACAATTTCAATGATTTTTTTTTTCCATTTTGTAGAAATATATAATTATCTTCAAACATAACTGAGTTGTTGAATTAAATAAATTTTAATCAGCTGCTATTATAAAAATAACTCGCCGATATCAACGTTCCATTTCCACCTGACACGTCGCTCTTGCCTCACAATTTCTCCGATTCTTGAGACAATGCCAATCAATCTTGGCTGATTTGTTTCAATAATAACGTCGGCCGATCTTACATCGAGGTTCGATCTTATAGTGACATATCTAATTCTGCCTTGCTTCTAGGGATTGCAATCCGGTGTCATTTCCAATCCGGCCGGATCCGGTCCCAAATTTCATCAATCCGGACGGATCCGGCCGGATCCGGATGGTATGACTAAATCAGGTTGATTTTCACTTTTCGGTCCAAGATGAACTGTTAGTATGTTATTCGAATATAATTGTACTCATAATAGGAAGTTTATAAAATAAAAGTTATGTTAGGATTAGATATGGAGCAAAAAAATTAAAGTTTAGTAGTTTAGGTAAGTGGTAAAATTTTAATGGCTATTAAAACAGTCGGCTATTGATTAACATTTGCTAAAATAAAGACTATTTGTTTTCTACCACCCTTTTTCCAAAATCAAAATGGAATACTATTTAAAAACCAAATATTGTCAGTAGAATAATTTTAAGATTTATACTCATAATACAAACTCATTATTGTGATAATTATGCCATTCATCAGACATATTCATCAAAATATGATTGTGCCCATCATTAATATAAGAGTTTTTTGTGATTGTTAGCATTCTCAAATAATTTAAAATTATTGTTATCACAATTCCCATCTGAGTTAATTACGCAAGGATAATTATATAGGATTTTATAAAGTAACTTAATAAATTAATTGAGCTATCTGAGAAAGTGAAGTATAGGAAGACTTGAGCAGTAACGTAGCTCAGTTTTCCTAGATTACAATAGATTTGTAAGCAGTTTATCATATAATTCAGTACACTTGAGTGAGTCAGTACTTGAGTGAGCAATTTCTCTAAAAAAAGTTAGAGTTGTTTCAGAAGTTCCTCTACAGACAATTTATAGGATGCTATAGCTCGCGTATATCCAAGATAATAATATCTGTTAACATACATTTAGGTGAAGCACCGACAAAACAAAAGCACTTGTACTGTCTCGTAAAAGGCGAACGAATGATGCTGGACTGAACTGATGACGTGATGTAATTTGGCGTTGAACGACACCACCATACATGTACACCAATTGTAACGCATTTAAAGTACTTTTTTTTATTAAACTGCACTATTTTTGGCCAAAAATTGCTATAATCGGATCCGGTTAACGCATAATGATGCCGGATCCACCGGATTACCGGATCCGGTTTTCCGGATTGCAATCCCTACTTGCTTCGTCTTACCCACTACTTTCCTCAAATATCGATATTAGAAGTAATAATTTAGAGACATATCTTTTGTCATTATATCCTCTTTTAAAATAACAACGAACATTAGTATTTTAAATTCAAATCACGTATCGGCCAATATAGACCACACGAATAGCATTTCTTAGACTTCTTTGGAAGTCTTAATTTTCTTTCTTCCCACCGCAGAATCATGATTTTCGACTGAATTCCTTTCCTTTCTTTGGACTACTTTATACCCCTCTTTTTTCCTCTTCTAATATTGATGAGATTTTTTAGTGTTTTCCTGTATGTGTCTTTATCTAGATAATTAGCATCTGAAATTTTAAAGTTCTTTCATTCCTCTATTTTGTAGCTGAAAGTTTTGCTAAAAATATTTTTCTTCAATGTTTCCTCCTTCATCCTTTACATGTGCCCAAAGAAAATTAACCTCCTGATTTTTATATATGGTTCCACATTTTTTATTTTTCTTTAGATCTCTTCATTGAATCTTCGCCTGTAGCCTTCTTGTGTTTTCCTACACCCATAGATTTTTATCAAGATCCTGCTTTCTATTCTTCGCAGCTTTTCCAAGTTGGATAAGTATGTAGTCTCCATTCTATATAAGATCACCGGCCTTATTACAAAGTTGTAATGCCTCAACTTTTCTACTGGGAGAATACACTCACGTTTCTCGATGAAAGTTTATAAGGTAGGGTCATCACTCCCTGCGCCTATTTTTGTGAGTGGCCACCAATTGTTGACTATCTCACAAACCCGGGGGAGAGGTTGTGAGTGAATCCCCATTAAATTATTTGCTTGAAATTATTTGAAAAAGTCCCGCCGGACTGGACAGGGATTCGAACTTACAACCATTAGCGTGAGAGACTATCGCGCTAGCCACTCAGTTACGGGCTCCCCGAACATAAAAGTTAAGAACTAAAGTCCTAATATCACATTTTCCATTAATTTTAGTGCTACATACTAAGGGGGGGGAGGGCAATAATTTCTGAGAATCCCAGACCATTGGTTGATTTTTATACAAACTTGAGTAATATCTTTTTTATTTACTCAAAGGAATTAAATCCTGGAGGGGAAAAAAATCAGTAAACCTGTTGAATGAAGGATTAGTGTCCCCAAGGAAAAAAGTCAGGAAAAAACAGGTCTCGCTTATATTAGGAGCTTAATCCTTAAGTTCACGTATTGTCGATTTCACGGGATTAAGATGAGCTAATTCTCAATTAAGGAGGGATTAGACCAAGATGAATCCGAGGTCTTAGAAGGTTTCCATCCCTTCCTTATTGCTTATAGAAAATTTTTTTATAAAGATTAATATATTTTTTCTATATTGAATATTGCAAAATAATAAATAAAATACACTAATACTTTATTTCCTGTTCATTAACTAACTTGTTTTCTGTATTAATTATCTTCTTTGAGCTTTTAATCGTGAAAATAAATTGGCTAGTAAATTTGAATATTCGACAATATATATTATTATTAAGTATAAAATATATATTATTGTTAAAATTATTTTTTCCTCTATTTATGTTTTACCATGCAGTGGGAATTTAATGCATATTTCTCTGTATCATCAATAGACTTTTTTATGAATAACGGATCTGCTTTTTTTTCTTTAAACTATGACTCTTCAACAAAAAGATGCAATAAGGCGGGAACCTTCAGTATCTTGCCTTAGTGATATATTTTTAAAGGATATTTCAGTGTTACGGAGATAATTATTATTAATCCGCATTGATATGTTTTGTATTATTTCGAGTTTTTGATAACTAGTCGAGGAGGTTGACAAGGTCTGGAGACTGGCAAGGCGTATGTAATCAGCGGGCGGATAACTGCTATATATATATATTATTAGGATTTTCTGTTGAAATAAGGAAACATTTTAAATATAAACGTTTAGAACATCAACAATAACTACGAGACTAAAAGAAGCATTTACTAAAACCACGAAATGATTGAGCCAATAGAGATTAAAACCCAACTCTGAAAAAACGAAGCAATGATACTTATTAAACTAATTTAAAACAAAAAAATAAATAGTGCCCATAAATTATTGTACAAAAAATGTACCCCTACTATAAAAATAAATAAATAAGAAAACCTGTACCAATACAACCCATGAAGGGTCGTGGGCTCATACATATAGAGATTCGTACTGTTTCTAGGCCAACGGCAGTGCAATGAGGTGATTAAGCCTTAATCCCGCTCAGCCGCCAGGTTTTTCCCCAATTATTTTGGGTAGCCACTTTATAGGGGCTGGGTCTGCCACAGGAGGGTCTTCATACCCTAGGATCGCCTCCCGACTGAATTAACAGAATAAATAATGTTCTACCACAGCCGGGATTCAAACCCAGGACCCGGATCACAGCAAACTAGCGCTCTATCCAATAGACCACGCCGCTCCCTCCTACTATAAAATAGACAGATAAAAAAAAATTAATATCATACATAACAGTCAACAGACCTAGAAATACATATTTATGCCCAGTATGGTGTCTTGCAGGCCAAACGGATATGAATAAACTACAATTACTACAAAACAAATGTCTAAGAATTATTAATAATTATCCCCCAAAATAGTTATTGCATGCTGCACAAAGCACCATATATTTCAACAATACGATAATGTTTACACCAACAAGAATTATTTTTCACAAAGAGGCAGCTAACTGAGAACACTCTCATAAACGAAATAGGTAATTATACAAGATCATCAAAAGCAAAATATAGACATGAAATAACAACTCATTCTATTATAAAACATCTATACAGCTCACTCTTATCGTTATAATTTTATTTATGTCTCTAGTTTCATTTTATTTTGATTAATTTATGTATGTTATTTTTTTGTTTTACTTTTCTCTATCGTTTTTTTTATTTTTTTTTTTTAACTTTTACAAAGAGCTTAAATAATGATTTGTAGAAGTTTATTTCAGATAATATGAATTTGTATCCCTTCAATGTATAATACATTTTGCACGTTAATTATTCTAAATAAATAAAGGTCATACATTCAAAAACACAAAACATTATTACATTCAAAAATTTTAAGACAGGACTGTTAAAAAACATCATAATTAAATAATCATAAAATAAAATTACAAACAGAATTGTAATTCTATATTGGCGATGTATAGTCGACTGTTGAAATTATGAAAACCATCATCAAGGCATCAGTGAGCTATGTCAAGCATAAACTCACTTTATGTGCTATTATCAAGAATAATAGTTCACAGCTCACCGATCCCCTGATGACGGCCTACATTTGCAAGCCGAAACCTCGGCAGAAATAAAATATTTTTTTATAGCACACAGACTCCTGACTATTTCTACCAAGAGAATTATAATTCCCTACAAGGCAGTAAAATAATGAATGAATCGGAAATTATAACCTTCATAAATGATAATTTCAAATTAGGTCCGTAATATCATGCTACCGCCAGGGTTACCTGTCATATGAAGACTCTAAATACATAATAATATACAATGCATGATATATGCAAACGGGATTCTCACTGTCCAATACATGCGAGATAGATTACATGCTCACTAAATCTGCCTGAGAGAGACAGTCTACCGTGACATAGAACCCTTTCAGCACTCGATAACATTGAAAGTGCATTTAGTACCACTAGCTCAAAGTTCACGCCATATTCATATTCTCTAAAAAATATTTTAACAAAAAATCATTTAATCCATCTTGCATATCAGTTGGAAAAAAAGGCAAACTTATTCTAATACATCACCCTTTTACTAGAAAAGAATAACTAATACTGATCACTAAGTTTGATTTTTGGTGGTAAATTAGGTTACAAAAATGATTTTTGTATTTTGGTACATTATTCATTACAATCAATGCACTTTATGGTTTTTATAATATTCTGACCAAATGAAAGTAAAATTATTTAGATGAATTTCTATAGTAAACTATAGGAATAGAAGGTTTGATTTTGTGCTCAGATGACAAAATTATATAAGACAACTTTTTCAAGAAATGAGAGTTTTCAACATCCTGGAGTGTTATTCGTTTATGTTCAGAAGGTGGAAAAATGTCATGATAATTTCTCTTTCAGTTTATGAGTAAACAGCTCCACCTCGTACGATAAACGACCTAACTTCTAAACATAAACGAATGAACGCTCCAGCATTTCAAGAATCTCAATTCCTGAAAAATGATATATCATTTTACCATATAATGCAAAATTATGATTATTATTTATACCTCCCTAACGTGACTTTCTGCCAGATTGATTTTGCATATGGAGTCATGACAACTGCATTCACCACTTCTGCGAGCAGACATAGAAATTAAATCTATTTAATAGATTTTTTTTAAATAGTGGCCGTGTAATATTTGATTTGAGAGTGCCTTCTCTTGCGATATTGTACAATAATTATAAGTCAATGAAGGTAACTTAATTATTATTTTAAAATCTCTGGAACAATAATAACAAAATTCACGGACAGCAAACAGATTGATTTATTTGTTTTTTTTCAATGTTTGGGTTCAGAAGGAGGAAGGTGAAAGAATTTTCTTTACTCTGTTTGCTGTCTA
Organism: Piezodorus guildinii; assembly: GCA_023052935.1. Taxonomy (NCBI): domain Eukaryota; kingdom Metazoa; phylum Arthropoda; class Insecta; order Hemiptera; family Pentatomidae; genus Piezodorus; species Piezodorus guildinii. The sequence continues at coordinate 73,693,832 of CM041296.1, forward strand.
CACACACAAAAAAATACGTTAACCCCTGGAAGGTCTTAGTAAGAATCATAGTACCCACTGTATATCTTCTGCCTGTGACCCCTGCCGGCATCCTGAACCCTAGGTTAATTCATGGATGATATATCAGAAAGTATAAATATCCTGTCACAGCTGGATTTACCCAAATTAAACGATAACTCAGTCAAATTTAACAAAAGAAACTTTGTACCTCTACAACCCTTGTAGGAACTTGCGTTCAGTGCATACAAAGGTGCATTTTTTCATTAATCTTTAGGAACCCACTTTATAAATGTTGGTGTGCTCTAGAAGGCTCTACATACCCCAGGGTCACCGTATGGCTGAAATAACACAATAAATAAGGATTCCCCGATTGACAGGTATCTGAAGAACGGTATTCTATGCCATCCCCTAAATTAATACTGATTGTCACAAAATTTAGTTAAGAAACAATGTAGCTAAGATTGATCAACTTGGAGGTGCAGAACGCTCGTGGAATCCTTAATATATTGCAGTACGAAATAGCTATTATTTCAAGAACTATGTTTGTATTCAGTGCTCTTATTGACTGATTTAATAGAATTAGTTCTCCTCCCATCCCATCTTAATTAATGTTGTCTTCTCGGTTAGAACACAATTAATCGGAAAGAGTAGAAGGGATTCGGAACTGCTTAGGAACGTGCTTGGATTGAATACGTGCTGGGAATCAATCGACTGGGATAAGGAATGTGATGAGGTCCAACTAAGATGTATTGTTCTTACCTATATCGAATAATCCCAATATCCAACCTTGTCCAAGTCGCCTGGTTATTGGCATTCGTTACTTATAGCCTTACTTAATTACTCCCTACCTTGATTACGAAAAAGTCCAATAATTTATTCTTTATTAAAAACAATATCAAGAATTTTTTTCAATAAACTTACTCGAGTCGTGCAGGTTAACACCTCGAAGACTAAGTTGGAATTGCTCTTTCTGAATATCTGATTAGAATCTTTGACTTTGTTTTTTTTATCATTCTCAATATCAGTAAATGCAGGTCTAGGACTCGAGTGTTTATCAACATTCTGCTCTGGTGCAATAAAACTGGTATTACGTTGGGAAGAGAGAAAAGATCATGTTACTCTTAACAAACAGTATAAAGCAGGTTCATTGCTATTATTTTACCTTTATTGGCGTTACAAACAACTGTTGCAAATACTTACACTTGTATACTGGACTAAAAGCTTACTATTTTCTATTGCTTTGTTAAATCCCCATCAATGTCAGACGACACTCATATATATATATATATATATATATATATATATATATATATATATATATATATAAATAAATATATATATATATTCTTTATCCATTTAAACGGGATGCTGATTGATTTTCACTAATTCCTGTATTATTGGGTATAATTTATCCTGGAGGGAATACATTTATCCTCGAGGGTTTCAAGTGTTATCTGTGTTAGAATGTATTTTCAGGCAAAGTTGGGTAACTATTTCGATCGCTCCAGCAACTCAAGATACAAGGAACCCAAATAATGATTGGATAGCCATCAGCAAAAAATAAAAGAAATGAAACAATGTTATGGCCCATTAAAATTGAGCATTGTTAAATTTCTCATGGCTACCTACTCCATAGTTTACAATCCAATACATGCACTAGATTTCTAGATGCACTAGAAAGGAAAGTCAGCCGTAGTTTGGTAAAATGCCAATATATATGAGCTCATTAAGCGGAAGCTGAACAAGTGTCAAAATCTTTATGGCGCATCAAGGAGTTGAGTTTTGGGGTTCTACTAAACATTAAATTCTTTTCGTATGCAATATCTATACAACCTATCGTAAAACCTTCAATCTTCCTGAATCCGTCACGAATAAACTCATCCACAATGACTTTAATGTTTCATGAGAATATTTACTTCATACGCGGGGCATTGTGTCAGCCGTTAGTACACGTAGAACCCTGTCTCCCATCTTGGTCATTAGTATAGATAAATGGGTTCCACTCAGCGTTCTCCGGAACCCCACAACTAGGCTATTATAAACCTTTTTTTTTTTTTTTTGTTCTGTTTTGACACTGTCGTGGATGGTTGTTATTACAGAGACAGGACTTCAGGGCTCGACCTATGTTGGAGGTTGTAGCCCGCCGCGGTAGAAACTCGTGCTGCAGCACCAAGTATAAGGTTAACCTGCCAGGTAGGGGTGGGCCTGCGCCTACCGCTAAATTGAGGGACTGGTTTAGAAGGAATGTACCGGAGGTAGAAGCACAACAGCAGCGGATAGGATACCTCATAGATGCAAATGAGTAGAATCCATGCGCCCCATCCTGTGAGGAGGATAAGGCAGGATAACTAGGTCGTTCATAACCGACACAAATAATAGGAACATAATCAACAAAAGTTAAACATTTTAGTCATTATAAAAAAGTAACAAGACGGCTTAGGTCGAGGTGTGAAGGATGCCACGCCTTTGACCCACCGGATGTATATAGACTTATGGCTAACCTCAACACCGATAGGTAACCACTTATTTAACTGTTACGGACCAAAACATTCTCTTATTAAATAGCCTTTCTTTTACTTTATTAATAAAAATATGTTTACAGTGAACAATAGATATTAAAATTTACAATAAATATAACCACTTACAAAATTACATATATAGTGCAGTACGGATGGAGCTGCCTAGTGAGTATAGGCTCAACTACTCTGGGTGTCTGAATTCAGATAGCGGGCTATCAATTCGTTTTCGTGGTTCGTTACAATACTTTACTTAAACTGACGATTTGAATGGTTTATTGTTATTGTCGACAACGATAAATATTGAAACATGCAAAGCTAAATCAGACATCTATCCAACTGTATGAAAGCGTCCTAAATCTAAAATATCCGAAAATTGGAAGGATTGAAAACTAATTCATCAAAATAATAAGTACTCCGTACTGAAATTTCGAATGAATCATTTTGAATCTAAACGAAATGAAAGCCTAATAGCCATATTTTTTTTCTAAAAAGCTGCGCGGTATAAATTAGGACGCCTTTCCATCACGTCAAACTCTTGGAACTGACAAAATATTAATAGCCAATGGGGATCGCTGAATGCTGGAGCCAATTAGCTACCTGCTGGAAGTTTGAAGTTTGGAGCTTCCTGTGAATGAAGAGCTAAAGGCGATTCGGTATAAGTTTGACTCTAACAATCAGTTAACTGGGTGAGCAAGCTTAACGATTCGTATAGTCAGGAGTATGGTTTAACTAACCCTAAAAGTTTGTCAACATTTTACTTTGCTAAAGTTATTTGTATAAACTAATTTCTATCTCAATCCTTATTACATCATAATTAATCATGAGTATTAAATAAGAGTAACTGATTGTTCACGAAACAAGAAATAGTTTTAATTATTCAAGAATAAAAAAATTTTGGAGCACGCAACTCACGAATTTCACTTACCTGGGTTGTTAAAATCAATTTAACATGTTTTATATGAAATAAATCTTAATGAATTACATACAGTTTCGTTGGAAAACATGTGATTAGTAGTACAGTAAAATTAGATTTTAACCCGAACGTCAAAAAAAAACAAAAAAAAAAAACAGAAACCTGTCATTAATCGTTCATTACACTTTCCTTATTAAGTGATAAAAAGTCCCAGAGTTTTCCGGTTCGGGTTTTGTATGGGCAGAGAATGAAAAAATGTATTTTTTGATTTTGATATCAGAAAAATTAAATTTATTTTATTTTTCAAATATCTCAAAAAGTAATATCTTTATCGAAAAAATTATTCTATACAAAATTAAAGTACCTTGAAATGTCTTAAAAAATGTTTTTGTTACAGTGAATAGTTGATCGAAGGGACAATATCCATCATACCATATATTTGGCAAAATAAAGTACCAAAATGTTTACTTAAACCTTTCTCGAAAACTATTAAAGGTACAGATGTCCAATTACACTCAAATCAAAGCTAATTAATCGGACTATTTACTTTGTCTTCATAATGTTCATAGGAAGCACAGTTTTTATGATATTTTATACAGTAAAATAACAATCTGCCGTATTACGAATTTTCGAAAAAAAAAAGTTTTTACTTGTAAATCTTTATTTCGGAAACTATTATACTCAAAAATGACCACTCAAATTAAAGCTGATTAAATATACCATAATGTGTCTTATCTTCATAATTTTCGTTTAAAGAACTTTTACAAAGCAATTTTTAAGGGAATTTTACACTTTAAAGAAGCAAAATGTTGATTTCCGATTTTTAGAAAGAATAAACTTTTTACTCAGATCAGCGTATCTCGCTAATTATGGAACTTAAGGATTTATATTACCAATCAAATTGAAGTTAAGTCATAATTCGATTTATCTTTATAATCTTAGTAGGGATAACAATTTTAATGGTATTTCACAAAATAAATTCGTAAAATGGGGATTCAACATTTTTTTTAACTAAAAAAGGGTACTTTGAAAAGTTTTATCTTGGAAACTACATAACACAAAGATAATTGATGAGGCTCCGCAAATAGCAATTTTAATGTGCTTTTAAAAGATATTTACTTTGTTTTCACGTTGTTGATGAGTATTTAATTATTGAGCCTTGAATGAAAAAAAATCGAAAATTTTGGTTTCATTTTAGGGTAATGTGAACTTCGTGGGTCCTGAAATAGCTCAATATTTACTTTGCTAGGACGCTGGTTGTGCAAGCTAAGAAGTTTATTTAAAAATTTAATTATTTTATGAGAGTTCGGAAAATATGTATATTTACACCATATTGAGTATATTATGTGTATTAATATATTTATTTTATTTTTTTAAATTACCTAAACAAATATTTTTAATCATGATTTCTTTATTTATTAATCATATTCGATCAACTTTTACATTTTATCTCCTTTTACCAATGCTAACAAGACAGTTTATTTTCTCACCATTGTCCCAAGTTTTGGTTCAATTTTTGTAATATATATATATTTGGCCGTTTCCAAAAGAAGTTGATTTATTTATTTTGCTTTCACACTTTACAACGTTTCAGCCTCTAAGGCCATTTTCAAGTATCTGTAAATCAATTATAATTTTATGATAATTGGAGTTCAGCTGGGTCCGCCGGCGGAGTCACATCGTCTCCATATCGATCATATAGAACTTTTATAATAAGAGTCCTATCGGCTTCGAAATTTACATACGAGTTAATGTACAGTTTTAGTGCGTATGTGTAAACTTTGAACAAATTCGGAGCGCGAACTTGGCCACACGAAGAGCGGCAAGTTGGGCTTCAGATCCCGAGAGGCGCTCTCTTATCAGGAGGAGGTTGAGACAGGTCCATCCCCACCATCTCCAAGTCGCCGTACTCAGCTAAGCCCTTTGTTTATACTTTTATTTCATTATTAATGTTCACTTTTATCAATGGCATAAACGGGTAATGACCCGGTTGTTTGTTATTATGTCAAGTTATTTTAGAATGTGGACGTTCTTTAAATTTCTATTTATTTTCTAATGTTTTATTTATCCTTGCATTAATGATCAAGTCAATTAATACATGAATCACGTAGGCATGATTTCTATATAAAAGGATGCCATATGATATGAATATCTTCTAAGTATACTTTAAACTTAATATATTTTCTTAGACTTTCTACGTGATTATGTAGTTTTTTTAATCCTATTATATTCATATACTGTTGATGTAATTATAACAATATGCTTTTAGTTATATATAACAAATAATAATCGATAAGCTATATTTTAAACTATTTACTAATTTTAATTGCATGTTTTTTCTCTAATAATTTTAGCATTTAACTATGTTTTTTTTTTTTTTTTTTTTTTTTTTGTTTTGTTTTTTTAGCCTTTAGAAATGTTAGAGCAAATAATTTTATAGCTATGAATCATGCTATGATTTATGTTTTTTGACGTCTTACTATATTTTAGACCTAATATGTTTTCTTAGTCTTTTACGTGATAATATTGTGGTTTTTTTTTTTAAATATTATTTTAGTCATAACATCTTGGCATATTTATATTTATATGCCTATATATATCTTAGTTATTAATATATAAGTTGTTTTAAACTGTTTACCTAATATTGATTGCATGTTTTTCTATAATGATTTTAACGCTTAACTATCTATATATATTTTTTAAATTATAATTATTATTATTTTAATTATTTTAATGCACTTTTACTTATTTATAACAACTAATAATCGAGAAGCTATATTTTAAACTATTTACTAATTTTAATTGCATGTTTTTTTTCTCTAATAATTTTAGCATTTAACTATGTTTTTTTTCTTAGCCTATATAAATGTTTGAAGAAATAATTTTATAGATATAAATAATGTTATGATCTTTTTTCAACATCTTACTATATTTTAGACCTAATTAAATATATTTGCTTAGCATTTTAGTGATAATATTGTGTTTTTTTTTTTTTGTTTTTTTTAATCTTATTGTAATCATAAACTCTTGATGTATTTATATACTTTTACCTATTTATATCTTAGTCATTGACCTGTGAGTTATTTTGAACTACTTACCTAATATTAATTGCATATTTTGTTCTAATAATTCTACGTTTTACCATTTATGTTTTTTAGCCTTTATCAATGTTTGAGCAAGTAATTTTATAGATATGAATAATGTTATGATCTTTTGAATTTCCTAATGGAATGGCTATATAAAAGCGGTCATTTTTTTTTTGTCTTCTTTCTTTTTTTTCGCTTTTTGTAGAGATAGAGGAGTAATTCTAAATTTTGCCACTATTGATGTTATATATTGAGTACTAAGTTGTTGAACTAGTCCTAAATAACAAAATGGAAGATATATCCGGAACTGGGAAAAATATAGATGTTGGCCAGCAAGTATGGATTCGAAGAACATGCGGGTTGCTTCAAGAGGCCTTTATTACTAATATAGAAAAGAGTGATAAGAATAACTACCGAATTGTGTCCGTTGAATGGGAGGAGAATACCGGCATTTTTTCTGGAAAAACTGTGATCGACAGTGAGCTTTTCATACGAGACCCGACAGTGATTATGGAGTCACATGAAAAAGACAATGACGGTAATCGTAGCTCAGAAAATTGTATTCAAGAGGGCTCACATAAAAAATGATAGATTTGGATCCTAAACAGCAATGTTTAACAAAAGATAACTCTTGCCACATTTGTTCGATTTGCCATCAATCATTTAAGAGTAGTCGTGGGCTTGTAATTCATACCTCAAAGAAGCACCCGATAGAAGCGAATAGGATTAAGTTGGGAAGGATAGAAAGGAAGAATGAAGGTGAAAAGGTCGAAAGCTCAACTGAGAACAACATTGGGTTAGATGTTAAAAAGTGGGCGGACACATTTAAAGATCTGCTTAAGGCTCCTTTCAATTCTGAAAATTTTGATAAAAACATGAGGGACTTTCATTGTTTTCTAAGAGAAGCGAATAAAACTCTCCCAGGTCCAAAACATCCAGCAGTACGTTTTTACCAAATGCGTAAAACGAAAAAGCTTGCGATGGGGGGGAAGGGTGAACGAAAGGCTAGCAATCCTCAAAGATCCAACAAGGCCGCAAGGGAAAGGAGGCGTGAACAATACGAATACGACCTGGCCCAGTACAAATACTACAACTGCAGGAAGAAAGTGGTTCAGAGTGTAATGAATGAAAATCGCCCAAAGCAGTGTCCCATCGCCATTGAGAAGGTTGAGGATCATTTCAAATCACTTTTTGAGATAAAAAATGATAACGAAAAAGAAGACTACCCTTCATCACCAGGTATTCCTAACGTGCAATCAATTGATTTGAAAACAGTGCACAGGGTAATAAAAAATATATCTTTGGACACATCAGCCGGTCCAGATGGAGTTCTTATAAGAACAATTAAAAAAATAGGAATCGCACATATAATGAAGACAATAGTAGAAATAATCCTGAAATTCGGACACGTCCCCGAAATTCTCCGCTGTGGACGAACAGTTCTAATTTATAAAGGAAAAGGGGATAGCAAGGAAATATCCTCTTGGAGACCGATTACAATTTATCCCATCGTGAGGCGTATCGTTGAAAAGGTTCTCGACTTCGAGCTTCGAAAGCAAATTTCATTTCACCCAAGCCAGAGAGGTTTCATTATTGGCCAACCGGGGTGTCATGTCAATGCCAGAATAATTGATGCTATTCTCAGGGATGCAAAAAATAAACAAGAAGACGCGGCAGTCGCGTTCTTAGATGTGACTGGAGCATTTGATAACATCGGACACGGCCATATCTTGAGATCTTTGGAGTCGAGAGGAGTTTCGAGCGACTTAAGAAAAGCGATTGAGGGCCTATTGTGTAAAAACACGATAAAGATCAATCTTGGGATCAATAAAACAAACGGTATCCATGTTTTGAGAGGAGTACCTCAGGGTGGGCCACTTTCACCGGCGCTGTTTAATCTAAGTATAGATTCTCTATACACCGAGCTCTGTGATCCAAAGGTAGCTAATGAGTATGGATACAAATTACTTCCAAACCACGACTCTGTTTTACTCACAGGTTTTGCGGATGATCAAGCCGTGACCTGTCACAATGTGGAATCTGGAGAGAGAGCCATCAACTGCGTCCGTAGAATACTTGGAGAGATAGGATTATCTGTTAATGCAAACAAAAGCACAGGTATAATCTTGAAAAATGGAAAGTTGGTTGGGTCAAAGTTTTGTTTGGATACGGGAGAGGAAATCCATTCTATTCAAGATAAAGATTTCATCAAATACCTGGGTTGTAGATTTTCGGGGGAATTAGAATTTGATGAGGTATCCGTCGGTAGGCTGAATCGAGATATGGAAAAGCTTGTAAATTCTAATCTCCTAAAGCCTGACCAAAAAATAAACATTGTAAATAGATATGTTTTTCCTTCCGTGATATACCCGCTGCAGACTGCACCACTAACAAAACTGCGCCCATCTTTGTTAGAGGCAATCGACGTCATAATTCGAAGATGTATAAAGGCTATCATAGGATTGCCAGCCAACTCCTGCTCTTCTATGCTGTACTCGCCGCGACGATATAGGGGTCTTGGGCTTCTGCGTTGTCAATGGGAAGCTCCTCTTCAGCATTGGGCGATTTCTCAAAGATTGGCCGGAGTAACAGACGCCCTGTTTCAAAATATCTTCAACTTAACGGAGGAGATCCGCGAGTGCACCGAACTACTGCGAATTGAGGGAAATGCTATAGAGGCCCCTCTCACGGTAAAGAGAGTGAGGCAGTTCTTGAGGGAAAAGTCTTTTGAGGAGTGGAGCCAGTGCAAGTGGCAGGGTGTAGGCGTGGTACATTTTAAAGCCAACCCGAGCGTAAACAGGTTTATGTTCGATCGACAAATGTTAACAGGATCAGAGTGGACAAACGCACTCAAATTGAACATAAACTACGCACCACTTCGTGGAGTCCCTGGATCGAGATGCCAGGGTAACGAGGCTGTTGGACCCCTCTGCCGCAGATGCGGTCGAGAGTTAGAAACCCCTTCACATGTGTTGGGAAAATGTCCACATAACATGCTTCTCGTTACCCGCCGGCACAACCGCATAAAGAAAGAAATATCAGAACTTTTGGAAGTGAGAAAGTATAAATGTTTTCAGGAAGTCTTTTGCCTTGATACAGATGGGTCGACAAGATTTGTGGATATCTTGGCATTTAATGCCACAAAAAATGAAGCACTGATAGTGGACCCCACTATCAGATATGAAACAAATGACCAGGAACAAGGCAAGAGGATTCAAGAAGAGAAAGAGAACATTTATACAAAATGTATTCCATACCTGAGGGAAAAATTTCGTGAGGAGTTCGGTGAAAGGGAATTTAAAGTCGTGGGACTTTGGTTCGGAAGCAGAGGGACCATCCCAGTAGCCACTGGATTATTTTTAGAGAAATATGGACTCGGAAAAAATGAGATGCAAAGCATGGCGGAGACCATAATCTTGGACTCACTGGGAATCCTGCATCACCATATATATTGAGGCTAGTCGGGATTCTCAGATGTCCATGACCGATTTCAAAATTAGTAAAATATATGTATTTCCTATTTGGCGGAATCTCTCTCTATCTTGTTTCTTCTTTAAGATTGTCTTCGGGATTGATGCGGTATGCTGTGTACTGTAGCAACTCAGCGAAGTTGAGCAGCAGATCCAAATTGGAATTTCCTCCTTTCCTCCTCTATACTTTTTACATCTTATTTTAACATTTAAATGAATTATTTTATCAATCGTGTCTTTTTCTAAAAATGCTTACCCATCATGCATATTATCCATATTTACTCTTACACCGCTTCATCAGCAGTGTCGTCCAATGCGTCCTTGCTGCGTCACTTCTTTTGGAAACAGTCAAATATAATATATCTTACAAAGACATTCTATATTTTTTGTCTACCAAAGTAAAGATATTTGAGAGGAAGAAATTTAAAAGATGGGAATATAATCCATTTTAGGTTATTTCAATTAGAATGATTAAAGTTTAAATTAAAGCCCATCAAATCCATAAAGGAAGGGTTGATCATAACCGTTTGAGCGATTTTTAAGAAAAAAACAGTAAAAATTAGCAAAATACGTCGTATAAAGTGGCTCCTATGGTCGAATTTCTTGAAAAAGATGCTGTAACATCTAAGGCATAAACGCTTCTAAAAATATGAAATTTCAGTTAAATGATAAACTACTACTTATCGTTTTCAAGCTAGATTTACCAAATACACAGTTTATTTCCATTGAAAATATTTATATAAATAGATTTTGAAAAAGTAAAAAATCGTTATTTTTTTAAGCTCCCATGTACCGAAAAATTCCGTATCCTCAGACCCTCTTAGAATGCAGAAAACAGATCCCAGATTCCTTCCTCTATTTCCGATTTTCAACCTTAAATCCCATGGGGCTTAGAAAAAAAAAATTAAGCAAGAATTTATTTAAACTACATCCAAATGAAAAAAAAAAACAACTAATAAAACGCTGCGAAAAAAAGCCCAATTTGGGCAGCTTGTATAGTTAAAGAAAATAAAAGTAAAATAAAAAGTGTTATATTTTATTATTTTTAATATTTGGTTTAAAGACTATATACAAAAAAAAGAATAAAAAAATTGATAAGCTATTTAAACATTATCTAAATTGAACTTGTTGAAATAAGGTAGCAGATATATTTGTCTGGATTATATTAATTTAACTTGTATTGATCCATTATCTTAATTAATATAGTGTTTTTTTTTTACTTTTTTATTTTTAGCACCACTCTATGTTTTAGCTTTAAAAAAATAGCAAATAACCATAGGGCAATCTTAAATGTTTGAACAACCCAAATTAACAGTCTATTTTTTTCCATTTAGAACAAACAAGTGTGAAATTGCAGGTTCCTAAAGACAATAATACATAATGACTTCTTGTTTTAAGTAAACAAATTATTTAATAACACCGTACTATTTAATATAGGTCAAAATCCAACAGACTTTATTACAGACTTTTTTTTTTGACCTCTCAATAAGACAAAAAAAATTGAATATCTCTAATAAATCTTTTACCATAATTTTTAGACTTATTGAATTTTAAAATTATATATAATTATTACAAATTTTTTAACATAAAGCAAAATTTTTATCAATCATTCTTTTAACCTCATATTTAAACTCTTATTGATTTTTCCCAATTAGAATAGAAATAGAATAGAAAAATGAACTTTATTCTGGGGCATAGTCCCTTAATTATTTATATTTCATTTAAAATCCGGTAGTTTCATAAGGTATTGTAAAGAATAGTTTATGTTTTAAATCAAAGACTTAATTAAAATGTTAAATGTCGGGTTTTAAAGTATTATAAGTAATTTAAATATTAATTATTATCACCATTAAAATATCATTTGCCATCAAGAAATAGTAAATTCTTGAGTATCCAATTTTACAATAAAACAATTAATAAATTATTGAAATAATTTGAATAGTTCAATAAATTTAAATAATTATAGAACTTGTTTCTTCTTATTTTTAATTAAATAATAAATTGATAATAATTATTAAATATGCTTTCCAACGTATCGAGGCCATTCCACAACAGAACTACGCTGCTTTAAAATAAACCTATTCACTAAATCTGAGATACATTTCACTTTAAAATTTAAAAAAAAAAAAATTAACGACTTAAACTTTTATATACAAAATCGTATATTTTTAAAAACATTAATAATAATTTCATCAAGTATTTTAATTTTGTTGCTGTTTTCACACTAAATATATATAAGACAATTTCTACAATCACATTTTAAAACTAATTATTCTATTTACTATTATTTAATCCTATAAATTAATTAAGAACTTAATAAAATAATAAGAAAGGACTAGTTTCTATTATTTTTTCTGTTGGCTCTACATGCCGTGTAAAGGCCCTTAGCCGCGCTGTGGAATCTGACGGATTAATACATCCTGGATTCTTGATGTTATTTTAAAGAGTAAGGTCATCGCTCCCTACGCATATTTTGTTTAAGTGGCCACCAGTTGGCTGACGGGTTTCGCATACCTGGGGAAGAGGCTGTGTGTAATACCCTATTTAATTATATGCTTGAAAAAGCCCCTCCGACACTGGGAATCGAGCACACAACCTTTAGCGGGGTAGACTAGTGTGCTATCCACACACCACAGGCTCCCCGAATGACTACTTAGTAAAACTAAATAATTGAATTTTATAACGTAGGAATGATCTCTTGAATCTTCTTTTTCATTAAAATATTTACATATATTTTATAAATACGCAGAGCTGAACAAAAAATAATAAATAAATAATCTTAAAAATAGAACCGAACTAAATGGACTATTAGAACAAGGGTTTCTAATATTGTTTTACAATTGAGACGTTGATTTCCAAAAGGTACTATATCCATTTAGGAAATTTTACAGGAAGCGCGAAAATCTCTCATTACAATTATTAAATCAGCTAATTTGGGTCTTTTTGCATTAAAATTTAGAATTTTTTTTTTACTATGATAATAACATCATATTAAAGTTATAAAATGTATTTTTTTAGAATAATTTCGAACGAAAATAAATGTGTAATTAGTACATTAAAAAAATGACCGTATTTCTAAATCGCGTTTTTTAAGGACTTGAGAGTTCATTAGATAACATCAAATAGAATATTTAGATAAAACTAAATGATGAGAATACAAATATGTAAAAAAATCAGTATCGTAAAAAATGTCCTTTAGTACCTTTTGGAAATCAACGTCTCAATTATTGAGTGTGAATGTTGAATAAGTGAAATTCTTGTAAGATAATTTCTATCCCTTTGAATAAGAATATGTACAATCCTTATTTGAAGTTATATATGAAAGAAAATAATAAAAACTGTAATATCAATAGTAGACAGAAAAATAGGAGATGGATGTTTGAAGTAAATGTTTATAAAACTCTTGAGAGACACCGTTGTGAAAACAGAGTTCTTACTTCATATTCATTCTCCCTTATTTTTTCATATATACCCTAAAAAAAAACATAAACTCTTCATCAATTTATTCCCAATTAATAGTAAAGTTGGCACACCTCTGATTATAATTTTAACAGCACAAATATTGAGTTCGATAAGTGCTAACCTATTTAATTAAGACGAGACAACTCGCCCCAAATCATAACAAGGGAAATCTCAACTCATAATATATAATTGTTTATTTGTTCTACTTCTTCTGCGAAAGAAAAAAAAAAAAAAAAAAAAAAACAGGATGGTATTGCGCAAAAATTATGAGATACAACGACAATGCAATTATTAATAAAGCATGTTTTATTTACATTAACCCTAAAATGAAAAATATTAAATAAAGATTTTTACTTTAACTATAAAAAATAGTGTCCACAAAAAAAAAAAAAAAAAAAAAAAAAAAAAACCTTCCTCAGAATTGAGAGCTTACGTTTCAAGATACGTATAACCCGAAAATGTTTTTTGGAAAAATATCAGTTTTTCATAATTCGCGAATAAACAAATTTACAAATACTAAATGTAAAAAGAATCACTGAAATTGGTTCAGAACTAGCAGATATAGCGTTTTGAAATTAGCATTGGTGATATGTTATTTTCCCTTGAATTATTTATTGTTTTTCATATTAGAAGTTACGGTCACGATTGGACACTGAATCCTATATGGTCAATTCATATTAGATAATTTCCTATAAACAGTTATACCCAAATATAGGTATTTGGAAATAATAAACCATTGTATAATAATTTGCAGCGTTTTTGAATCTGAGATTTTAACGAAATTGCATGTTTTAAGATTCCTAATGCCGGAATAGTAAGGCCCCGAAAATAGCGAGTGTGGCAAGTCTAGCTAAAACTAGAACAAAACTTTATATTCAAAATATTGGGTTGTAAAATAAGATCTTACCATTTTTTTCCTGGTGATTTCAATAAAAACTTCAGATTTTTATAAATATTTGTTAACAAATATATCTGTGGCGGTCGTGAAAAACTGGATAAAATGAGTTAACTCCACGTATCGCTCCCTCAGACCGTCTCCCACGTCGTGTTAAATTGGTTAAAGAAATTTCTTAGAGGAAGAAATTTCAGGTGGAAACAGATATGCAATAACTCTATTTTGGGTATTACGTAAAGTTTAAGTCGCTCAACTGTAAAATGAAAGATTTTGGCTTAACCACTTATTCACGACCACCACAGATATATGATCAGTTTTGGTCTACTACATATTGCCTGTTTCAGAAACCTTTTTGATGTTTGCGCAATGAACTCCTCTATTAGAATTTTGCAGTACTCTAGTGAATTAAAGTTTTTCCCGTTAGGAAGTTTTGAAGGTCCCCAAATAAGTCTTACAGTGAGGGTTGTCTGTAACCAATGCTTCAATTTGGTCATCATCAACAGTTTGACGACCCGAGCGTTTTGCATCTTCCAGGTCAAAATTTTCGGTTCTGAACCGAACAAAATACTTACGGACGGCGCTTTCTCCTAAGGCATCACAAACTGCAATTTTTGTTAACCGTCTGTGCAGCGGTTATAATCATATTAGTTAATTGCCTATAAACATCTATATAAACAGTTATACCCAAATATAGGTATTTGGAAATAAAAAACCATTGTGTAATAATTTGCAGCGTTTTTGAATCTGTGATTTTAATGAAATTACATGTTTTAAGATTCCTTACGCCGAAATAGTAAGGCCCCAAAAATAGCGAGTGTAGCAAGTCTAGCTAAAACTAGAACAAAACTTTATACTCAAAATATTGGGTTGCAAAATAAGTTCGTACCATTTTTTGCTGGTGATTTTAATAAAAACTTCAGATTCTTGTAAATATTTTTTATCAAATATATCTGTGACGGTCGTGAAAAACTGGAGTTTCGAAGGGCGCTAAATAAGTCTTAGAGTGAATGTTGTCTGCAACCAATGCTTGAATTTGGTCATCATCAACAGTAGGACGACCTTTGCATCGTCCAAGTCAAAATTTTCGGTTCTGAACCGAGCAAAATACTTACGGACGGCGCTTTCTCCCAAGGCATCACACACTCAAATTTTTGTTAACCGTCTGTGTAGCAGATTTTCGTTTTCGGAAATAAATAATCATTAAACAAGAATAATTTATTTTTTTCTCTTCTATTTTCAGCAAGGAAAATACCACTTAAAGATAAGGAATTTTGGTTGAAATTGATGCATATAAGCACCTTGACTAATACTTTTTTATAATATGTAAACATTATTGATCAAGTAAACATGGTTTTATAAACACAGAAAGGATTAAATTAAAATACTAAATAACCCCATGAACTTATTTTACAATACAATATATATTCGAGGTAGATATATACACCTGGAAATTTGTATTTATACACCTACCAAAATGGACTAACTAACCGAAAGTGTTTCCTCGTTCGATTTTAACCGTTTTTATAAGTTACCCGAAAGACCCGTACAACGGTTTCGATTAAGCTTAGTATACCATGTATAACTAAAGCGTCAAATATCAGGTAGGTTTAATCATCATACAACAATGTCTCAAAAGATTTCAACACCGGATTTCAATTTTTGTTTCTTCTAAAGCACTTTCAGTTTACTTTATTAATAATAATTAACCGTCTCTCTTCGTTGAACGTCATGAAAACTATAATTACAAAAGCCTTTTCTAATAAAATAAAGGAGAGAAAAATGAGAATTTCTGTTTAATTTTTTTTTCTTCGATAAAAGCTGTAAGGACTATAGATGTTTAATATTCTATTGGGAAACTAAATATTTTAGAAAGAAAAATATATGCATTATGTAAATCATTCGAACGTAAAGGTTTAATCCAACAAGAACTATTGAATTAATGCAATGTTAGAAAACTTAGTGTATTTAAAATTTAGTTAAAGTTAGATGAAAAAATGAGTATGGAACAAGAGACGAAATGAGAGCTATGGAATCTAATTTCTTATGGATGGATAGAAAAGTAGATTGGGTGGACTCTTAAACTTTTGAGGACACAATCTTTTAATTAGCAGAAAAAAGTTAAAAAGAAAAAATAACAACTTCTTAAGGAACTGGTTTTTCTCTCTTCCTGGAGAAAATTAGGTCGATATAGTTTTTCAAGTTCAACTTCACAAATAGTACAAACCCATTTTAAGTATTAAGCCTTTTAACTCTAAAGAACTAAGTTAAAAAACAATACCTTTATCAGCATCAACAAGTTTTGGAATGTTCAAGTACAATCCGTGGAATAAGTTCAATAAAACCTAATTCGAGAAGGTTTAGCAGTTTCTTCCAATATATCCCTAATGAATAGTATCGTTTTCATCATTATTTGACGTAAAACACACATTTAAATCCATTTGAAATACAGTGTGTTCCACGTTTGTGTAATGCATTAAAAAGTTAAAAGAAATCATTTTAACCTACATTTTCTATGAGTTTCTTATTGCGTTCAGTTTCTACAGTTCTTTGATTTAAAAAAAAAAAAAATGAAATTTCATTAAAAAAGAAAATAAACTCTAAATGATTAACATTTTTTTCAGTTCATTATTTATAATAATGGACCTTTTTAATCGACCAAGAAAAAAATACATAAATAACGCCCCTCTCTCTCAAAATGTGAGGTTTCACGTCTGAATATACATAGAACCGAAATAATAATTGGGTAATCATCAGCAGAAAATCGAGAAATAAGAGATTAAATAGTGTAATGGCCCATCAAAATTGAGTATTATGAATTTTATCATGGCTACCTTCCCCATAGTTTAGAATCCACTACATGCATTAGATGAATGTCAATATGTATGAACTCATTAAGAGGAAGATGGATAAGGGTCAAAATCTTCATGACACATTCAAGGCCTAGGAACACAACCAATTAACAGCTCATTTACATGACCGAGGTACACCTCCGTCTCCGAATTTTATAGCGAGTTGAAGTGGCTTTATCCTTCCAATCGTCGGAAGTATTTCCTTGCATCATTCCTATACCAAGTTATTCAATCCCGCCGTCCATCATACATTTTCAACCATTTACAATTCAAATCCTCTGTCCATTCCCGCTGTACACGCTCTAGGCCTTCAGATTTATACACAACGGCCCACCAATCTGCACATTTTGACAGATCGTTCCTTATCCGATCCTCAATCCTATGGAATTCTATTCCTCTTTCTATCCGTCACTCCAACTCTCTTCCTGCATTCAAATCCCGCTTATTCATTCATCTCATGACCATCCAGTCAGAACAAAATTGTAATTGACTCTATTTTATTCTATTTTCAACATATTTGCGTATGTCTGTTTTCTGTTAGTCTTAGTCAAATTGTTTATAAATAATTAATTTCTCTAAGACTCTAAAGTCCACTTTACATGTTATGTAGATGTTATTACAAAGGGACTTGTCCCAGAATAATAAAGAACTTATTTATATATTTATTTATTATTTACATGACTATCATTGGACAAATCTGGACCTAAGGAGTTGAGCTTTGAGGCTCTACTTAACCAACAAATTTTTTTTGTGGGTAATCCTTAAAATCCAAAATCCCTCGATGATCCTTGCTTCATCTCGAATAAACTCATCCAAAATGATTTAAATGTTCCATGCGTTGCTAACTTTCCCCGATTCAGATACCACTTCTTCCATGACAAAGCCCATTCCTTAAAAATCTAAAAACAAAAAAATATAAAATACAGCCGTAACTCAAGGCTAATGGAGTTTTTGTTACCCTCTTATCAGTCCTACGACTTTATTTAATACATATTAAATTTTCTAAAATCTTGAGCCTCCCAACTGCATATTACTTCCAAACATGTTTTATTTATATTTTTTTCTAGTTTAGTCAAATTTCAAATTCTTTCTTATTTATCCTTATGTTAATCATTGCTAATAAGAAAGTATGCTATAACATCCTAGTCTTGTATCCACCTTACACTTGTAATTTCAGTTTCGTACGGCTTTTCGTTTTTGAGCTAACAACCTGCATAGATCATTTTGTTACCCTTGGCCATTTAGACTCACAAGGGTATTCAAATTTATGTTTTTTCGCAAACCCAGTTCTTTGTCTTACTATAAATTTCATATATAGGTAAGTAGAAGTATGTTTTTTTTTTTTTATTTATTCATTTAAAGTCACTTCAGATTATGAATTGTTCTTTAAGATTCGTTTATGGCACGTCGAGACGGTCTCATGTATGCTATATTTATACCGAATCAAATTGGCTTTTTCCCCACACCCGTAGGCAATACCTCCTTGGATCATTTATATATCAAACCATCAACTCCCAATATCCCCTCCTATATCTATAATTTCCTGCAGTTCAAACCCTCAATTCATCCACTAGAAACGAGATCCCGTATGTCCAACCTTTATATCCCTTTCCACAGAACAAATAAACATGAATGCTCTTTTCTAGCTCGTTTTTTTTTTCACCCATACCTCGCCTTTGAAGGCTATACGGACGGAGGTTTCTCGGACCCGAGGGAGGGAGCGGGGGGAGAGGGCGGGGGATAAATGCTGAGATAAAAGACCCCCACATCCTGGGACTTGAACTTGTGATTATTTTGTTCCAAGTTTTTGGTTCTCTGTTGCTAGGCAACGCGTATTGAAAGCTACGCGCGCTAACCTACTCAGCTACCCCGCCCCCAACTAGTTTCTGGAATTCCCTCCCATCAACATCCGTCATGCCCTTCCTCTTCACTCCTCTCTCTCTCTCTCTTCTCTCTCTCTCTCTCTCCTCTCTCTCCTCTCATCTCTCTCTCTCCTCTCTCTCTCTCTCTCTCTCTCTCTCTCTCTCTCTCTCTCTCTCTCTCTCTCTCTCTCTCTCTCTCTCTCTCTCTCTCTCCTCACTCTCTCTCTCTCTCTCTCTCTCTCTCTCTCTCTCTCTCTCTCTCTCTCTCTCTCTCTCTCTCTCCTCTCTCTCTCTCTCTCTCTCTCTTCTCTCTCTCCTCCTCCCTCCCCTCTCTCTCTCTCTCTCCCCTCCCCCTCTCTCTCTCTCTCTTCTCTCTCTCCCTCTCCCCCTCTCCTCTCTCTCTCTCTCTCTCTCTCTCTCTGCAGTGTCTTGCATTCCCTCTCACGGTGGAAACGGCTATTGCCAGCCGATGCCAAGCGAAAAATAATCTCAGCACTGGTACGCCCACTAATATGGTATTGTGACTCCGTGTATATAGATATATCGGAAGCTGAGGACTACAGGATACAGAGAGCGCTCAACGCAGCTATCCGATTTATATTTGGTATTAAAAGGGACCAACATATAAGTCCACTTATAAAGGAGTTAGGTTGGCTTCGAGCAAAAGAATATCGCCGCCTCAATTTAATGTGCCTAGCCCGTAAAGTGCTTGATACCGGAGTTCCAGAAATCCTAAGGCGTGAGTTTGTTGAGGTGCGGAGTGAGAGGTTGCAGGGCGTATTCCAGTTACCTGCTTGCAGAACTGAGGCCTTGAGGAATTCTTTCCACGCCGCGGCAGCGAGAGAGCTCAACCAGCTACCGGTGGAAGTCAGGTTTTCATCCTCTTTCCGTAAGGCTTGCCTTCGACTACTCTTTGAGGCAGACTCGTCGAGTGCACCTTGAGGCTCTGAGCAAACATGGAGATGCTTCCTTTCCCTTTCCAATATCCCTTTGTTCCTTTTACTTTATTTGATTGTTTTTCCTTAATCTCTTCCCTCAGTGTTAGTTATTATTATCATTAATATTTATTTTATTTTATTTTAAATAGTCTACATAAATTTTGTTTATTATAATTAATATTTTCTTTTTGTATAGTTTAAAATATTTACTGTTTTATGTTTATTTAAAAAGAAAAAAGGGTTATATATGTATTGTTTAAAACTGTCTTTTTTTTTTTTTTTTTTTTTTTTTGGCACATTAATTATTGTAAAAATTATTACTTTGTCTGTAAGAAAGGGCCTCAGGCCCTAAGACAATAAAAATCTAATCTAATCTAATCTAATCTCTCTCTCTCTCTCTCTCTCTCTCTCTCTCTCTCTCTCTCTCTCTCTCTCTCTCTCTCTCTCTCTCTCTCTCTCTCTCTCTCTCTCTCTCTCTCTCTCTCTCTCTCTCTCTCTCTCTCTCTCTCTCCACATTCAAATACCTTCTCTTTCAGTACCTTTTAGCATCCCAAAATGGCGCTGCCTGACAATGTAATCATTTTTAATAAAATCGTATTCATTATTCTTATTATTTTTCATTTCTACAAGTATTTATTTAAGATATTTCAACTTTTTTTGTTTCAATCGTTACAGTATTTTTTATATTGTCATTGGAAGAATTTGTTTCTTATTTTTGTAGTATATTATTTTCATTTATGTTTTAATTATTTTATTTTTCATTAATTCTTAGCCAATTAATCATCCTTTATTATAGTAAAGCTTACGTTATTCTTAGAAGACTAAGTATCAGAATAATGTAAATATTCATTTATTTATTTCTTCTTTTTGTTTTATATTTAAGCTCATTTATTTTTCATTTTGTTCAACAATTATTTTCTGAGGATTATTTTAATTTTAATTATTTTATTTTACTATATTTTGTATTATGTATATATTTATCCATAATTGTAATTATCAGTTAATTATTTTCATTTTGTCTGATGGCCAGACATATTGTATATTATGAAGTGTACAAATTTGTTTTTCTCAAGGGACAGGATAAAATTTACTTTCTATTCTATTCTATCATCCAGTGCATTATCAGAAGATGCTACTTATTGTTAGCACTTCTTTAAAAAACACCCAAATGTTTACTTAAACAGCCAGCTTTGACGTTTACTTCGGAGAAGTGGACTTTGAATGATTCAGAAGAGAAGGAGTTGCTTATCTTTGAAAGGACGATTGTGCGCTTTATTTTGGACTCATTAATTAAAAAAAAACCAGCTGATGAGAGGCTATAACTAACTGGGAGATATACGAACTATTTGAGGCAGAAAACATCGATCGTTTAATAGAGTGTGGTCGACTAAGATGGGCAGACTACATAGCAAGGAAGAATGAGGAACGAATACCCAAAAAAACTACTCTTTGAGACACTAAACCTGTCGAGAGGAAGAGGAAGGCCAAGGCTGAGTCGGGAAGACGCCGTCAAGATTCCCGGATTTTAAGCATACGAAATTGGAGAACGGCTACAAAGGACCAAGCCACTTGGCTTAAACTCATTAAGGAGACTAAAGTCTAAAGTATGGGCTGTAGTACCATTGAAAGAAAAGAAAGAAGACAGCGCACAAGGGCAGGACCACCATTTTATGTCCCCTCCGGAGGAGAGCCAAGAATTGTTTACCCTCATTGAAAAATCCAAGGGGAATCTGTCAAGTTCGAATGCTCAACCTCTGGAATAGAAGGCAATCGCAAGAGCCACTGCACCACATTTAACGCCAAAGGGAAATATAAATACTATCACGCGTAAATCCAATCTCGTTTACTTCCTTATATAATGACGACTAAATGAGTATTTATTTAATAATCGACTACTGATGGCAAAGCCGATTTGCAGTTTAATCTTGTAGATTTATGTGAGGGCTGTGATTTCAAAGCGCTTTGAGGCTACATTTGAAAGCACGTTGATGAACCTTGTTAATAGAGCCCTCGAATGAATTTGCCTAAAGCTAATGACGGGCTAGATCGCTTTACCGCGCTCCAAAGCGGCAAAACACTACCTTTCCATCAAAGACTTCTCTCTTATTCTCAGCATATATTTAATATAAAATATAGGTTTTGTTGACATCACAGATAAAATACTCTCCCGAATGAAGTAGAAAGGAGTTAAGCTCATAAAGTAATACACATATATTAATAATACATAAAATGATGAGAAATGAATGTATCATAATAAAACTTTTATACATATAATGGATTGTAAAATAAGTTCGTCGCGTTTTTTAGAAATAGAAATAGAAATAGAAAATAATCTTTATTCTGGGACATAGTCCCTTAAGAACAACAAATATGTACAATTAAAGTATACAGTGTATCTGGCCAAAAGACCAAATGATCATGATTAATTCTTGTTTACAATGGTGTAAGAAGTAATAGAATAAAAAAAAAAGGAATATATCTATACAATAAAACAAAAGAGTAAAATAAATAAACTTCTTCAGATGCATACTTTTGCTGAACAAAACTAAACTTAAAAAGATTAATAAATTAAGTAAGGTATGATCAATAAATAATAATTCCTTTTTACATTCAAAATCTGATTTTTTATATAAAACCTCATTGCTGTTGAGCGTCTGTTTGGGAATACAGGAGGTATTGGAACAGTTGGGACTTGAATGATGATAGAGATGAAGCATGGCGGATATGAGTAGGTAGGGAATTCCAGAGATTTGCAGAGCGGACAAGAAAGGAATGATCAAAAGTTGTTGTTCTATGGGTAGGAATGTAAAGGTCAGAATGGCGGGACCTTGTTTCGAGGGAGTGGATTGACGATTTAAATTGTAGAAGACTGTGGATATAAGGAGGGAGCTTGGTGTTAATGGTTTGGTAAAGGAATGATCCTAGGAAATATTGTCTACGAATTGGAGGGAGGAGCCACTTTAACTCGCCGTATAAATGGGTCACATGAGACCGCTTCGGAGTGTTGAGGACAAATCTTAAAAATATGTTCATAATTCGCTTTAGCCTGTCCTCAAGCACTGTCGGAAGGCCACCATATACTAAGCAGCAATAGTCAAAGTGGGGGAAAACAAGTGAGGAAATAAGGAGGTTACGGATGGATAGTGGAATTTATTTATTTTATTGGTGTTTTAAGTAAAAAATCTCAGATTTTTATAAATGTTTTTTATCAAATATATATGACCTACTTTGATCTAATATATTTTGCCATTTTTCAAGTAATTTTTAGAATTTGGTCATCATTTAAGGACGACCCGAGCGCTTTGCATCTTACAAGTCAAAATGTCTGGTTCTTGACAGAGCAAACCACTTAACAACGGTGCTTTCTTCTAAGGCATCAGGGCCATAAACATTGTAAATTTTTTCAACCATCTGTGCAGCGGATTTTCTTTTCCGGAATAAAAAATCATTAAATGACAAAGTGAATTTTTTGTCTCTTCAGGCAAAAAAAAGAAGCGAAATATTAATTAAAGATAAGTAAATGCTCCTTATTATGTCTCCAACTATACCTTGCACCACGAACTTAATGTTCCATTTATTTCAGACCTAATTCCATCCAAATTTTCCAAATTCCACCAGAACCTCATTCATCATCCTAATCCTCTAGCTCAATCCCTATCCAGCTCCACTCATCCATACAACCCACCTAGAAGGTTGAAACGGCAGTGGCCCCGCGACCTTTTGTAAATATATTGGAGTTCTAGCACTGGCTAGATTCTCCACTCAATGTGATGTATGTATGAGTGTGTGTATGTGTATATAGGTATAAGTGAATTCTTGACTTTATTCTATTGATTCATTATTGTGTATATATTTTATTGTAATTTTATGCCGTGTAAAAATTGCATGAATGTAGTATGTATGATATCTTTCAGCACTACTATTGATGTCCAAATTGGGACAGATTGTAATTTTAGTCGATAAAAATTTTTAAATTCAATTAAAGATAAGGAATCTCGGTTGAAACTGATGCATAAAAAGACCTTAACTAATCCCTTTATAGAATATTTAACAAATAAACATGACTTTATAAACTCAGAGAGGATTCAACTGAAATAATGAAAAACTCTAGAAAACTTATTTTACAACCCATTACATAAATTATCAAAAAAAAAAAAAATTCAAGGATATCTCCACATTTATTGCAACACAGAACGAAGTGCTAATAGTAAGTTCCACAATTAGAAATCAATCTGTTTTTCAGGAACAAGGCAAAAAAATACAGAAGGAAAAATATAACATTTTTTTCTAAAATACCACTACCTGCAAGAGAAGTTTCAATTGGAATTTGGCGAAATATCGTTTACAGGATTTGATTCGAAAGCAGAGGGGGGCGTTCCATTATGCTTTGAGAGCAGTTTTGGAAAAGTTTGGACTTCAGGCTGTGCTACAAAACGATAGAACAGGTAGGTGAAAAACCGTGAGAGTGAATATCATGCATTCTCAAATATTTCCAACGTATTATAATAAATATCAAATTAACATATTTTCTATGAAACTTTACGTTTATTTTTTTAAACTTTTATTATGAATAATGTTTAATTTCTTAAAATATTGCGCCCTAACTCAGTCTCTACTGACCAGTAATGCGGCTGAAAGAGAGGCGCTGGGATCTCTTGGATTCCGCTTTTTTCCTCCACAAGTGGAGGGAAAAGCCCAATCTGGGGGACCCTTAGCAGTTGTATATATTGTATATAGTTACCATTGTTTGTATGTTTATTTATTTGTCAACTTTTTATTTATCTCAATTATAGGTTGTTTTGATTTGATTTGTTTTTTATTTTATATTATTTTAGAGTAGAGCTTTGGGGCTCTACTAAACCATCAAACTCTTCCCGTATCCAATCCAAAATCCTTAACGCTCCTTACTTTGTCACGAATAAAATCATCCACAATGATCTTAATGTTCCATATGTTGCTGATTTGGCCCGTACCAGGTATCACACCTTCCATGAAAAACTCTACTCCCACTCTAATCCATTAGTTTCAATCCTTGCTTCCTCTTCCATTCCTGATAATCCTCCGAGGCGTCTGAAAAGAAGATGGCCTCGAGACCTTCTTGTTTAGACTCACTACCAAAGAGTGCTGCCAATGGGCAGTTTCTCTTCATGTTCATTCCATGTGTTATAACATTACAGCATATTTACTTGATGTATTTTTTGTACAGTTGTAAATTTCAATAAAAAAAAATTATTAAAAAAAAAAAATTATTTTATTGTATATATATATATATATATATATATATATTATATATATATATATATATATATATATATATATATTATATTATATATGAATTTATTTATTTTCTATTTTATGTAATTTGACTATTATTATTATTTTCTGTATATATTGTATGAATATGGTCTCATATCAGCATTACTATAGTTCATTCTGAAACAGATTGTAATAATTCTCAATAAATAAATTTAAAAAAAAATTCTTAAAATTGAGTTTTACATTTAAAAAACACGTTTTCTTGAGGTGTATATTACACTTGTTTGTTTTGATACAACTTTAAATTTATTAAGGTAGATTTCAGGCTGAAAAAATATCCCTTTCTCCTCTCTCGCTACTTTCATGAACTCTCACAAGACCTTGCTCTTACAATATTTCACCAAACCTGTTCTCTCACTGTGTAGAGTGAAATGAACAGTTCCAAAATATAGGCTAATATAACGTCATTGGTGTTGTATTTAAAGTGCTTAAGAGTATACACACACATCGTTCCTAATTATGATTCGTTTCATTCTATTCACATAAATAAACATGTAAAAGAATTCTAACATTTATTATTTCTTTTAATTTCAGTAGTACGTTTCTACCACTCAAGAACCGTATCGGTGTTCTTTTTCGGAATATCATTCTATCCCATGATAGAATTGGATGATATCAAGTCCATCTCAAGTCGAGAACTGTGAAATATCGTATAAGACTCAACTGTCCAATATAGTGGTGATCACTTCTTGGACTTCTCTCCTATTTCACTGTTATTAGACCCTGTTTCCGAAAATTAAATTCCTTGAGGTGATGGTCAAAACACCTTCCATCCAGGCATTTATATTAATGCTAGGACCTAACTTCCCTCATACCTTTCTTTTTATATTATTATTGTAAAATCAAAGTAGATTTAATTTAAATTTTTCTATTTGAAAAAACTACCGAAAGGAATGTGTTCATAACATTCTTTCCCTTGACTAATAACTCTCCCCCTTACCTACCAAAAGAAAAGTGTTTCAGATAAAAGTCCAGTTTTCAAAGAACAAATTCTGTAAAGCATAAAATTATATTGCACAATCATTATACTTAACAGCGTTATGGAATCATTTAAAGGTTTTATTTGAATTTCGAATGGGAGGGTCGTAAAAAGGACAGTTTAAAAAAAAAAAAAAAAATCCTTTAAACAGACCATTGTTATCTATGTAATTCAATTAGTTAATAATGAATTAATTTTTTCTTTAAGTAGAGTAAGACACAAATATATATATATATATATATATATATATTATATATATATATATATATATATATATATATAATTTAATAATTAACAGGCCCATTATTTAAAGGGATATTTTGATGATTCAGATAGTTACTGATTTTTAATATACTTCCACGACTATTAGTTATTAATTAAATTCGGAAACAGGCGATTGATAAGCTAAAATTAAATAAATAGAATTGAGTTTCTTATCAAAACAATATTTGTTTGCTTGTTTTGTTTTTTTTTCTAAAAGAAAGCATTAGTAGAACTGTTATCAGATAAAAGCCTACTAATTATTTATCATAGAAGTGATTCTTTAATTTAATGTTATATTTTTTTTCTTTTCCTGGTTAATAAAAATTTCCATTAATTAAATATGAGATCGAAACTCTTAAAATGTCAAGTGGAAGTCATGGCTGAGTATTCTTTCTCTTGATAAGTAAAATAAACTTAGAGAAATGCATTTAAAA
Organism: Piezodorus guildinii; assembly: GCA_023052935.1. NCBI lineage: Eukaryota > Metazoa > Arthropoda > Insecta > Hemiptera > Pentatomidae > Piezodorus > Piezodorus guildinii. Next base: position 73,720,819 of record CM041296.1, read on the forward strand.
AAAAAAAAATTAATTACAAAAAATAAAACCGGTTCCTACGTACTTACTCAAGTACCAGTTGCATTACGATGCACAATGATCATTTAAAAACGGGCGATCTTTCCAAAACGAGCCCAGTGCGTATTTAATTTAATTTCAAATCATACTGAAAAAGTTTTCCTGCCTTACGTAAAGAAAAATTAGTTATATAGCAAAATATAACCTCTGGATTTTAATACAAAAAGATTTAAGAAAATAATTTAGTAATAAAATGGATTAATGATATCCTGTAAGAATATAGCACCTCAAATCTGAGTAATTTGTTAAATATGTAAAAAATTGTATATATTTTTAATCGTATTTTACCCGCAAATAATCAATCTTATAGTTACTTCACATCCCCTAGTTTCAGATGTATATGTATCAAAAAGGCGGTTCCAGAAAAATGATAACTAATGTCTACCAAGAGAATTATTTGAAGGCGATTTGTTTCAAGCAGTTAACAAAACTTTATCTCACGTTTTGGTATGTGAATCTTTCAGGTAGATAAAATGAATAATTTATAATTTATTTTCTTCCTTTTTTTTTTTTTTAAAGAGTGCATTTTCGAAGAGTGTCCGGCTTAAGTTAAAGGATGGACCCGGATGTTATAATTCTTTTTTTTTTTTTTTTGGTTAATTATTTTTAATAGTGAACCTTTTTAATCGACCAAAAAAAAATAAAAATTATTCCCTCTCAAAATTTGAGGGCTTACGTTTTAAGATAGGTAGAAAACGAAAAACAAATTTTCAACAAATCCGTTTTTCCGCCATCCCCCGTACGCCGTACAACCTCCGCGGGTTTTCTCCGAAACTATTCGATCTATTTTTTTGTTTTTCAAATCTGACACAAAAATACCAGGGCATCGAACGATGATCCTAACATCGAGGCGTTGATATTAGTCGATTAGTTTTAAAAAGTGATTTAATCCAATAACTCAGTTATTTATGAAGATAGAGAAAAAAATTAATAGAATTTTTTAACTATCAAAACGCTATTTTTTTTTTTTTAATTAGTTTTACATGGTCAAGCAAATAACTTATTAGAGATGCGATTCCGATTTTTATTTATTTCCGATATTTATAGTAGAGAAACAATTTAAAAACGTTCATGAATCAGGAAATTTTATTTTAATTATTTGAATGATGTTCGAAAGGAAAGAAAAATAAATATTGAAGAAGCCTAGTATAAATAGTTTTGGTTTAGTATTTTCAAAAATGTAATAAGGTTTAGTATATTCAATAATAGTAATCGAAAAAAAAAAAAATTACCTCCTCTCAAAATTTGAGGGCTTACGTTTCAAGATACGTAGAACCCAAAAACGATAGAGAATTAAATTTCCTACAAAACGAAAAAAGAATCATTGAAATCGGTTCAGAAATAGCAGTGATATAGCGTTTTGAAGTTTCAGTGGTGATAAACCATTTTAGTTCGTTTTCCTTTGAATTATTCATTGATTTTCATATTGGTTAATTATCTATAAATAGTTTTTAATCAGTCATGCCCTATTTTAGTTATTCGGAAATAATAAACCATTGTGTAATAATTTGCATCGTTTATTATTTTGGTAGGGGGGAGGTGAGGCAAAGACCATTTTTTAGAATAGAATAGAATAGACAGAGTCCCTTAAGAACAATTGATATGTACAATTAAGATATACGATGTGTCTGGCCAAAAGACCAAAGGATTATGATTAACTTTTATTTACAATGATATCAGAAAAAAAAAAGAGGATTAAAGTGTATAAAAGAGTAAATAAAAATAAAAGAATAATATATATAACATCTTATAGATTAAAGAGTTGTATAAAATAAAAAAACATTGAAACTGGTTCATAATAACATATTCATTAACTGAGTTTAATATAAACAATAAATAATAAATTTTCTGTATGAATTGAAATTTGATTTGAAATATCAGACTTGTAGTTCAGCGTCTGTTTGGAACAGCTGAGACTTGAATGATGGTAGGGATGAAGCATGGCGGATATGAGTAGGTAAGGAATTCCAGAGAGTAGTAGAGCGGACAAGAAAGGAATGATCAAAAGTTTTTGTTCTATGGATAGAAATATAAAGGTCAGAATGGCGTGATCTTGTTTCGAGGGAGTGGATTGACGATTTAAATTGCAGAAGACTGTGGATGTAGGGACGTAGCTGTGAGTGGATGGTTTGGTAAAGGTATGATCCTAGGAAATATTGTCTGCGGATAGAGGGAAGGAGCCACTTTAACTCGCTGTATAAATGGGTCACATGAGACCTCTTCGGTTCTTTTAGAAGATGAAGTGAAGGGGTTTGACTTCCCAAGTAACTCTGACTATGCTAATTAGAATATCTAACAAGTTGACAGCTATTCAAGCTGAGATATCAATGTACTGGGGTACTTGAAGTTGCTCAGTATATTTATTAGTGTTTTAAATAGGCCATAATTATTATTATTACTTTTTTCTCTCTCTGTAGCTATTTGTTTTTGGCGGAAGGTATTTTCTCCTTTCAGCTCTTCCTATCGATCCATCAATTTTTCAGGAATGCTTGAAACTTTGTCTTCAAGTACAGAGTTCTCTTCTTTTTTTTTTTTTTCCTCATTTCGAATCCTTTTCTATGGGCCCGATTTTTAAAATCTCCTTCTAAAATGGCTGGCAAGTGTAAATTAAATTCCGAATGTAGACATCTTATAACTAAAAATTTTTATAAAAATTAGACATACAATTTCCTTTGTACAACATCGAGATGACTGAGATTTAACCTGCAACTCTCATGGGTTTGAAACCCACACTGAATATCTTTATCGACTATTTGTTGCTTTCGAATTTATCGATTTATTCCTCCCACTAACCGTAATTTTCGTTTACCTTCTGTTATTTTCCCACACTTTGATTACGGATGCATAATGTAATGAGGACTCATGCGGTGAGCATGAGATGAGAACAAAGAGGTTAATGAATCGCTTCGTAAAACTCATTTCCGAGGTTTTTAAATTATAAAAACATGAATAATAAAGAAACTATCATCATTAAGAATAACTAAAGTTTTGCGTTATTCGACAATATCCATGTCAAATATCAAAAGCATTACTTTTCTAAAGTTATATTCCATAAATTACAACTTAAATTTAAAAAAAAAAATTTTTTTTTTCTTCTTACTCTCTTTATTTTTAAATAGTTAACAAACTATTTCCAAATATTTAAATAGAATATTGAAGATCATATTATTGTACTTATTGATAATAGTTTGAGATAAAATCTATGAGACAAATAATTGGTAAATCAATTTTGATAAAAACATCTAAGGCATACCATATAAACATTTTGAGAGACTTAGTTATTTTGAATCGTGGAATATTAAAACGTGTACTTCAATTAATAACTCTAGGGATCAATTGAGACGTTGATTTCCAAAAGGTACTAAAGGACATTTTTTACGAAATTGATATTTTTGCATATTTATATTCTCCTCATTTAGTTTTATCTGTATCTTAAATTCGGTTGTATCTAATAAACACTTTAGTCCTTTAATAACGCGATTTAGAAATAATATTAATTTCTTAAGATACTAATTACACATTTAGTTTCGTTCTAAATCATACTAAAACATTTCATTTCATAACTTTAATATGGTGTTATTAATATAGTACAAAAAACAATTCTATATTCTAATGCGAAAAGAATCAAATTAATTGGTTAAATAATATAATTACAAGAGATTTTGGCGCTTCCTGTAAAATTTCCTAGAATGGATATAGTACCTTTTGGAAATCAACGTCTCAATTGTAGCTGGGTGGTTAGCATAACAGAATTCTATGCCAAAGGTCACGGGTTCAAACCCGCAGATGGTTCTAGGATTTTTAATGGGAGTAAAAAATCCTTAGTTATACCGTCCTTCGGAGGGGACGTTAAGAGGTGGTCCCGACCCTGTGCGATGTCAGGTACTCGTTAAAGATCCCTATCCTAATAAAACCTGGATAGGCAAAATTTAGGACTCCCACTGTAGCATCGTCCGATTAGCCATAGTAGCATAAAGTGACGTTAAATAAATAAACAAGCAATTAATAACTCCAATCCTAAATTTTCATAGTTTCGATACATATTGCAAATATAACTAAGGCAAAGTAAATCACTGTAGACGAAATTGCATTTTAAATCTTTCAGTCCATCGATTTTTTTTTTTTTTAAGTAATAGTCCCAATACTTTTGAGGACTATAATGACTCCTTTGTATTCCTTATCCTTCAACTGTTCACAATTTGTCTCCAGACATACATCGATCACTGCATTATCAGTAAGTGAAATGAATTTTCATATCTGTCGGAATGCAGAAGCCGAGAATTGTCAAAATATGAAGTGCCTAATTTAAGGGCATAATCTCTTATCGGCCACTATATAAGGCATGATATTGCTTTATGGTATCAGTGTTGAATCACTTGAGCATCTAGGAAGAGCATTTATAAACGTAATAATATTTATATTATTTTTTAATATATATTATCTAATCAAATAGGTCTATGACGATAGTTGATCGTAGTTAATCATTATATTTTACTAATAATGATTTGTAGAATAATTCATAGCATAACATAAAAATGTATAATATGGATCCATGTTTTGAGCATTTAATATAACCACTATGTCTAGTAATATATGAGGAAGAAGAAGTAGATCTATGTTAAATTTTGCAAATCCTTAACGGCTATTAAGAGGTTGCTTCTTCCTAGTCCTTCCCTTAACTTTATGGTTCTAAACCATGACATTTTGTGTCCATTAGTTACGCTGTCGAATTTTCTTATTTACTTTTTGCCCGTCCTCGAGGTCGCTTTCCTTCTGCATATGCTCTTCATACACTTTTTAGCAGACGGTTAATCGACATTCTTTGTGTATGTCCGAACTTCATCATTTCTCTTTTACCTATGTTTTACTTACTCTTTGGTACCTCATACGATCAAATCAAAGTGAGTCTTAGACCAAGTGATATCTAATACTACTCAATCCAAAGCTAATTTTATGCCTCGTAGAGTATTTTATAACAATTATATTAACAGGAACAGCCGTTTCCATGAAATCAACCAAATTAATGACAAAAATAAGAAGTTTCTCGGTTTCCGGTTTTTTGTAAGAACCATATTTATATAACCATTAGTCATACATACGTGTTTTACAACTCAAATTAAAGGTGATTTAATTTTCTATATTAATTGTTATAACTATTATCCTCATAGGATAAGCCGTTTTCATGATATTATCCATAATAATGTTAGAAAAGAGTGATATCTCGTTTTCCGCAATGTTTTCTTTTCTTTTTTGTAATACCTCTATGTCGTTGAATTTTGAACATACAAATGTATTTAACCACTCAAATGAAAGCCTATTAAATACTTGATTATTCACTTTATAACGATTATCCTCTTAAGATGAGCCGTTTCCATGATAGTAACCATAATTATTTTAGAAATGAGTGATATCTCATTTTCCGCCAAATTATTTTTTTTTTTTTAATACCTCTATATCGCTGAATATTGAACAAACAAATGTTTCTTATAACTCGAATGATAGCTTAATAAATACTTGATGATTTACTTTATAACGATTATATTCTTATATTATTTTTCGAATAGCGGCCATTTTGTAATCCACCCGTTTTGAGAGGGAGAAGTGTATTTTTTGCTTTACCATGTTAGATGCTCTGCATAAAACGTACTAAAAATTTTGGTAAAATGGGTTGCGGACTATCAGGTTTCTTGATGCTTAACCAGCTTCAGTAGCATAGATCAGCGTTGGGATGAATACTTGTTTGTATTCTGTCATCTTCATGTCCACATCTCTGTATCAGATAATGGCATTCCATAGCTAGTAATAAACTTCGGTTGCCTCTCTTATTCACTATCTCTTATATTTTAGAATCCGTTTATTACTAATTTTAAGCCATGAGTACTTGTATAGGTCTGACTGTTCCAACCCTAAGTCTCTGCTTCCTGTTCTCTGGTACAACTAACTGAAAGGCTTCTCTGTTTTCCATTATCAGGCCAGGGTCAAATGGATCCCCCTTCATTTTGATTTTGCTCCAACTCATTTTCATATTTCTCTTTTTTTACATGTAGCCTTAGTGGTTCTGTGGTAATCCCTACATATGATTTATTCTTTCTGGCAGTTGAGATCTTAATTCTAGGGTTTAAGACCAGGAAGTGGTGGTCAGTATTTATTTACTTCTACTCTACATATACCTTTGCCTCTCTAAGGAAAGGCTTATCATAAGTACAGTAACCAATACTGTTTTTTAAGTTTATGGGAATGTAGTCCAGATTCATTGCTGATTGATTTTTGGAATCATTGATGGTCCCCATGAAGGCTTAAGTTGTAAGTCACCCTTTCCAGCAATGGTTGAAGTATTTGTTAGTAGTTCCTCTAAAAGGCAGAATGTTGTATCCACTATTTTGCGTATTAATTTTCACTTATTCTTATTTTACAATTACAGGATTTATTCTAAAAATTTGCAAAATAGAACTGCGGATTGTTATAACAGAACTTACAATTATGATTTTTATGATACATATAAAAATGCTTTACAAGAGTATTGTCGGATACTAAAATGACTCAAATAGTCTTGATGTGCTTCTAGGATTCTTGTTACATTTTCTAAAACGATTTGTGGTCCATAAGTTTTTCATTTAAATGATAAAACATTCTTGGCACAGTAATAAAAATACATTTATCGCTATAGTCGCTGAGATGCTGTTTCGAGGATTTCTGATCCTCTCCACTTGCTTGGTCTTGGTATCAGCCAAACACACTTGGGACCAAGGAGAAGATGATGATGATCCTGAGATACCAACAAAGAAACCCACAGGAAAACCAACAGAGAGACCTGATGTGAAACCAACAGCTAAACCCACTCTACAACCTGAAGAACCCACAATTCCACCAGCCATCATCGACAATATATTGGTTAACACCCTGTATATACCCATAACGGATCTGAGGGGTCAAGTTGTAGGATACTACACATATGTAAGGATGTAGTTCAATTATAGCCAATTTCAATTGCAATTATCATTTTTTTATATAATAAATTAGTTTAATTCTAAAAATATTTCCAGATTCCAAACTTTCAACAAGTAGTAGCTTTTCCATTTGGCTTTAATGGACAGATCCTTCTGACTCTCCGTCAAAGAGGATTAATTCCAATTTATGATATTTTTGGAAGATTTTGGGGATTTTTTTCCACAGTAAGTTCCTTCACTTATTACAGTTCTCAAAACACATACACAATGTAATAATAAAATAGTTTTATATATTTTATAAAATAAAACTGAACAAAGACACAGCTGTTTATGGATATAATCATACTTAAGACAACAAAAGAATCAAATCAATAAAAATTTGATCATTAAAAGTTTAGTAACCTCAAATATTTTGATAAAACCTTTCAATAGAATACTCAAATCATTACTATGTTGATTAAATTATTAAAGTGGCCTTGCAATTTCTTCATATCACACAGATTTTACACTAAATTGAAAACAAAACTTAAATGATAATTATTATTTGTTTTTAAATTATTACAGCCAATATTTTGACTAAGCTATGCAGAACATCTTCAGGCATTGAGCTTACTCAAACTGAAGATAGCAAAAGAAATGATTTAATTGATAGAAATAAATAAATGGTTGTTCTTTCCATAATCACATTACCTCACAAATTTCTGAAGATAAATTGTTTTAAATTATTGAATTTGAAATTCAATATGAAAAGTTCATTAAACTAAACTAGTTTCAGAATCGTAAATAGAAACTATAAAATCATTTGTATTCATTAATGTGCTTAAACAATTGATGTTAAATTTATTGTTATTCACTTTTTGTGCATATTTAATCCTTTGTAATGTAATCATAATCAATTAAAATTAAAACATTTCTTAAAATAAATAATAACAACAATAATATGAATTAAATTTACTTTCAGACGGTAGGAGGCAGCCAAGAGCCAGAAGTGAAGACATCTAAGACACTCGCCACAAATCTTTTTATCCATGGGCTATATCCAGTTCAAAATGGAAATGGAGAAATAATTGCTATTTATAAAATTGTGAGTAATATATGTAACTTCGATCAATTAGGAAAAATGTATACAAAGAAGGAAATTTGCATATAAAATTATTCATTTAGTCAAGTAATTTTTTTTTCCCGAGAATTAAAGTATAATTATCTATTTTTTAGCATCGCAACTATCCAGCTAGTTACCACATTACTTTTCAACCAAACCAAGGCCAAGATCTATAACAGGTATATTCTTTTTTAATATTATTATAATGAATCTTTAAACATTGCACAATGGTTTTTAGTTCCTTAACTTAAGAAATTAAAGTCAGTCTTAATATTAACTTGGAGATGAGTAAAATGAAGAAATTACTGACAAATAACGAAAATACAATGTTACAAAATATTTATTTTGTTTAAATAATTGTGTTTTATCTTTTTTTTTTTTTTTTTTCAGCACTACCAGAACTTTTGAACCAAACAACCAATAAAGGATAACACTACAATAACCCTAAATCATATTTTGAATCTTCAATATTTATGTTTTCTTTTCAACAAAATAAAGAATTTAATTTGCCTTTAATTTTATACTCATTTTTCCATTAAGTAACCTGAGTAATAGTCTATTATTCTGTAATTGATTGTCTCCTAAAACTAGCGCATAAATGTTTTTTTTGTTTTTTGTGTTCTTTGATCAGTAATAATTCTTATTTTTCTGGTACATTTATGTTATTGTTAAGGGACCTTGTCCTAGAATAAAGTTGTTTTTTTTTCATTCATTCATAAATGAAAATGAGGTCTAGCTAACATGGTTATTTCAACTGGCATGAATTGTTTCATAAAATAAGTAATTAGATTAGAGTGAAGGCTGAAGAATTAAAGAGGTTAAGATATTATTGGTATTTGAATTAAAATAGGAAAGGTTCCAACAAGAACCATTTTGTAAAATGCTTCCTTAAACTAACTACTAGGCCAAGTACAGAAGCATTAACATTTCAAGGGTTGAGTTTAAGCTATTTTTTTCTTAAATCAAAATTCTTCTATTTTTTAAAGTACAGTCTGATATGATCTGTGGTTAGTAGCCATTTATAATCCAGCTGTTATAATCTTATAATCAGCTGTTATGATCTTATAATCAGCTGTTATAATCTTATAATCAGCTGTTATAATCCGATTTGTTGTCTGTATCACCCCATGGTTTTCAACAGTAAAACGTCTTATACACCAATTTTTACCTGGTCTAATGTTTAAAATGTTTTTCACTTAAGAAAGTGAGTCATTACTAAGAAATGAAAAAAGTTCAAAGGTACGTGATGAAGAGTATAGGGTGGATATGGTAGAAATTCAAAGATTCTTCAATGTACCCTGTTTCAGAGACATTCTTTCTTCTATTACTTCCTCAGAATATTTGTCATATTCTTCTTCTAAAACCTCATTAACAAGATTTGAGGGTCATGGAACAAGGTGTTAATGTTTTTAAATGAATATTTAATGCACCTCTACTATTTCTAGACGGAGAATCGTCGAGTACGCCTTGGTGCTCTCAACAAACCAGTTGATATATCCTTTCCCTTTCCTAATACCCCTTTTACAACACTATTATCATTATTTCACTTATTTATCTCTTCCTTTATATTATTTCATATTTTTGTGAAATTTGAAAAAAATAAATTAAATATTTTCTGTATTATGTATTCTTATAAAAAATATTATATAAGTATTATAAATCTGCTGTGACTGGCATATTTTTAAGACAAAATAAAATATACTATTTTGTCTGTGGCCTAAGACTATAAAAATCTATCTATAGCTAACTAGATTGACTAACTAACTAACTAAATTGATATATCAATGAATCAATTCAATCCATTCTCAGTAGATCACTCTGAAAAAAATATAGACAAAATTAATGAATATACATAAAATGTTCATTTTACAATAATGATAAACATAAATCATTCCTACCTAATTGTAAATCATCATCTTCTTCTAACTCTTCATCAGAAGCACTGGAGATTGACCCTGAAGATAATTTTATGACTATTTCCTCTAATGCTTCTTCCACAATTACATCCGTCCTCCAAGCATCGTGCAGACTTTTCTCCACATGTTGTACAGATTGCATCCAATCTTCCTCAGTAATTCTTTCAATTCCCTCATTAATAAGCCTTTCGATCTCTACTAATGTAAATTGTGTGTTATTCTTAGCCACATATTCCTTTATATTAGCCCAAATGAGTTCAATAGGATTAAAGTAACTATGGTGTGGAGGTAATCTAAGAACTTCGTGACCAAACTGGGCGGCCAATACATCTATTTCATAAGAAGGGAATTGTGGTTTATTCTGGTTGACTAAATCCAAAAGTTCTACTTTCCTGGCATCTTCATCAGCTGTGATGCTGTGTAAAGTTAACCATGACAATATTTCTGTTTTGGTACTGTAAGCAGTAGGAACACGATCAGTGACTTTGGAGTGGTATGGAGCACTATCCATCACAATTACTGATGGTGTTTTTAAATTAAACAATAATTTGCTTAAAAACCACTCCTTAAACTTGAGGGAACTCATTTCCTCCTGAAAGTCCCCAGTTTTTTTAGATACTATTACATCTTTGGCTCCTAAAATAAATCCTTTCGAAGTTCCAGCATGTCTCAAGATAAGTCTTTCACCTTTTCCTGATTTTCCAGAAAATGAACTACTTCTCGGATCATCTTTACAATTTTTTTTAATAGTGTGACCTACATTCACACAAGTCTCACCTAACCATACCACATTTTCAAGATTTATTTGCGGTTTGATCATGGCTCTTAAAAAGCGACAACGCCACAAAACTATATTATGTTTTTCTATTAATAACTTTCTTCCACTAACTGATGTATACTTAAAGCCCAGTTTTTTTAATACCATAGACAATGCAGTAATGCTACCAGAAAATAAATTGGCATCTTCCATACTTTGCAACAGTTTTCGAAATGTTGGATATTCTTTTCTCTCAAAATATCCATAAATAATTTTCCTGATAGCTTCTTCTTGGAAGGAGTCCAAAGTAATTACATTTGAGAGTCGACTTCGTTTTCGTAGTTGTGGAGAACTCTCAGGACCACATTCTACATGTAAAACATTTTTTTCATTGGCAATTTTAGAAATGGTAGCCTTGGAGACTTTTGTAGCTGCAGCTGTTCTGTCCACGGTTTTATTAATGGAACATAGAGGGCCACCAAAACCCTTCTCATGCTCAAAATGATCTCGAACATTAACCACTATTTCCCGGGCTTCACCACAAAACTCAAAACCTTGTCCTATACCTCGAAATTGAGAACGATACAACTGAGAGGTAGTCTGTGAAGTGGAAACTTTATTGCTCAGATCTTCAGATGCACCTGGTGAAATAAAAACTAAATAATCAAAGCTAATACTGAAACAGTAAAAATAACATTATAAATGAAATTTATGTAACAGCGAGTTGAAAAATTGGCACTAAAGTTATTTAAGATTGAATGAAATAAAACAGATGACAAATGAAATGACCATCTCTACTGATTGATAGACATTGCAACCAACAAGATTCTATTTCAGTACTTTAGATGTAACCCAAAAGCAACAAATTTGTTTGCCAAATATTTTAATTGTCACATAGTTAAGGGGCCAAGTGCTGACCATTTACAATATTCCTCATTAGTAGTAAAATTATCATTTTGATTAAAAATGAACATAGATTTTTCTTTTAGAATTTTTTGAGTACAAACAAAAAAAAAAAATAAATAAATAGTATTCACTATCAAATGCCTATTAAAAAAACTAATAAATTATTTTTTCATTTTTTACACAAAATAGTTTAAATTTGAAATTTGGCTCACCATAGTAAGTATTTACTTCTTCCTCTTCCTTGATACTAACGTTAGAAGCTGGAATAAAACCAATACTATTTATGATAATGTTTGTTAATAACTCATTATTATAATTAGTTTAATTTTGTAAAGTAGATTTTTTAACTTACTGCTTAAAACTCTGAACTTTAATGGAAATTTTAATTATAATCAAAATACACTATGCTGCTTTAACAAATTTAAAAACAGTTAACTTACAGGAGTCATTTTCATCCTCTTTTTCTTTTTTTATAAAAACTGCAGTATCTGAAAAAAATAAATATGATGATTGGACATCAGGTCTACCATATGTTTTATTAGTTACAATCATAATGCACACTGAAAACTTTGTTCTTCATTGCAATTATAATGTACACTGAAAACTTTGTTTTTCATTGCAATTATAATGCACACTGAAAACTGTTTTTTCATACTAACATGCCAGAGGTTGTAAGATCCAATCCCAGGAGGACTTTTTTAAGAGCATAATTAAAAAATGGATTTACTCACAACCTCTCACCCACGTATATGAGGCCCATCAGCCACTGGTGGCAACTCATAGATAAAAGGCATAGGGAGTGATGACCCAACCCCATAACTTATCTTTGAGAATTGTAAATGTCTTCTTCTGGAAGAAACGGACCACAAGGCTTGTCTTATTATCCAAAAGAAAAAAAAAAAATAATGATAGAGATAAAATGAGTCAAACAGTAAGAAGAACATTTAGTCATATATTTCCAAACATTTGATTATTCAATTTTTTTTTTCTGATGACATATGGGCCATTCTCAATGAAATGTACAAACGCTGTCCAAATGATTTCCCTCGTACTGAAACTGGTTTTTTTTCCATATTTTTTTTATTTTACTGGTAGATATTTTTCTGCTCTACTTGGTGCACATTCATAAGTTCAAATAAATGAATTATTCCTGTGTGAAAATTTGAAAAAAAAGTCCGAAAAATTATTGGCTCATCCTGTCCAAATCAGACTTCGCCAACTTCAACGTGGTACCCAGACAATTCAATATTTTAAAAATATTTAACAGATGAAAGAGGCGAGGACTTTCTTAACCCTTTTAGAAGTTCAAAAACCTTAGGGAGATCATTCCAAAAATCATTGGCTCACCGACTCATCATTGCCTCACCACTAGATTGTCATTAGCTCACTTTCTGATTTCTTGGATAATTCTTATTTTTAATTAATTAATTAATTATTAATGGGATTAATTATTTTGATAATTATATCGAATCAAGCTTGGCTGAGTGCTACATCAGATCAGATTTCATATATAGGGACACAAAAAAAAAAGGATGGAACGAAAATTCAACTTTTGAAATTTCCAAGAAAGACGCTCCCGATTGTACGTTTTGCTGAGAATGGAACTGCGACCTAAAAGGTCTATTGTGTGCCATAGTATTAGGTATTTATACAAATTAGTATATGAGTTTTTTAGCAATGCAAACTTAAGGAGGGAATATGTTAGGGTTGATTAGTTCATTATTTACAGAGCTCTACAGTCGGCCAGATCCAAAAAGATCATACCTCAGCCTGGAGAAGCTATCACACCAAAAGATGATATGAAAAGATGTTTCATCTTCTTGTATACAGAATCCACACAGTGATGTACTTGAAAGTCAAAGTTTGAACATGTGATAATTGAGTTTACAGTGCCCCGTGTAAATGTCTGTAATTGTTTTCAAGGAGGATCTGTTCAGATTGAGTAAACCCTTACTCCTGATTGTACTTGGAACGCCTAAGAACAAGAGAGAATATTTATGTATATTGTTTGTCCACAGTTGTTTGAATTTCACCTTATGTGTCTGACTAATAGCTTGAAGAGCAGATTATTTCATTGGTCTGTGAGATTAGGCTTAATAAGAAAACGGGAATAAGTCAAAATCATAATGAGGGTTGGAATTCTGCTGGGCTGTTGTGGGATTTCAGGATTTAATAGCATATGATAACTAAAAATAAGTAAAGTCAATATATGTGGAATATAAAATTGTAATAAAAACATCTATCAAATATACATGATTTCTGTAAAGTAAAAATGTTTCTTACCATTATCTAGGATAAGTGATTCTTCTGGTTTCACAGGAGTTAGCCCATCTAGCATTGAGAAACAATGCATATTATAAAAAATAATACAAGCAAAAAAATAAAATAAAAAACATATATGTACATTTAAAGGGATATTTGTCATGATCATTTTGTTAATTACTATTAAAATAAAATAAAATTCATATGAGCAGAAAATCACCATTCAATTATTTCCATATTAAGGTAAACCAAATATATTACCTATAATTTCAAAATCCAATTAAAACAACCAATTAATTTGCTCGAAGTTAAAGCTGAACCTCAAAGATTAAAAAAAAAGTTAATAATTAATAATAAAAAATACTTATAATCGTTATGGAAAATCTGTTACTTTTATTTATGAATATATCAAAGATTCAAAATTCTTATTGTTATGAGCTATATCAAACATTTTCATTCAGAACAACCATCAAATTAATCAATCTAATGGTGGACTTGATCAAAACTAATTTTAAAAATTGGATAGTTTTTAACTAGAACATTTTAGTTCTCTCCAGTGAGAAACAAAATGCTGACGAAACTTGAGTATATTAACCTGATGTCTGCATTACCAGTATATGCCAGATTCAGTGTACTTAAAAGCTTTCTAACATGCAATTAAAACCTCAAAATATGAAAAACCACAAGATGTGCAAAAAAGTAATAACACTTTTTTAACTAAGTACCAATAAAAAAATGTCATTCTGTCAAATTGTAATTCCTGTAACTATGTGTAGTTTTTGGAGCCCATGGCTGAGTGGTAAGCGGGCTAGTACAGAACGTCAAAGGTTGTGAGTTCGAATCCCAGTCCCGGCAGGATTTTTATAAGGATATAATTGAATTGGGATTCACTCACAGCCTCTCCCCAGGTATGTGAGACCCGTCAGCCTACTGGTGGCCACTCACAAAAATAGGCATAAGGAAGTGATGACCCTACCCTCTAAAAGTTCATTGAGAAACGTGGTGATCTATCTTTGTAGGCAGGAAAGTAAATATATCAGGATAAATATAAGTATAATAGATAAAAAGAAATTTGTTTGGAAAAGCTAAAAATATTTTTAAAAACAACATGATCAGAATTTCCTCTATTTTAAACTAACTTTTTCTTTTTGGGGTTACCTACCTGTAGCATGGTGGTAAGCATAACAGCCTCCTATGCCAAACAAGTAGCTGACGGGTTCTTAAGGAAACAAGTATCTGACAGGAGTCAATATTCATATTCATGGAGTCAAGAAAACTGTTTAAGGGTAGAAATTGAAATGTAGGATATTTCAAGTGGTCATGGTTATTCTAGGAGATCGAGGAGGTCAAAGTTGACTCTGAGGTTTTTAACACAGGAGATACGAACTTTATCAAGAAATAGCAATGGGAAGTAAGGGAATGCAAAAGTGGTGTAAAGCCAATGAAGTTATTTTTAGTTTTCCTATATTCCTTAACAGCATGTTTTTTTTTTAGTTTATTTAAAAATTAAATTGATATCTCTATTAATCATGTATGATTACATTCAATTAATGTTTATTCTAAATAAATTAAAAAAAAAACTTACAAAGTTCATCTGTATTTTCTTCTTTTATAACACAATGAAACTTATCCACATCTGAAAAAATACATATATAATCTGCAATAACATTTTAGCTTAATCATAAAATTTTTAAAAAATAATAAAAACAGGATCAAGGAATAGAATTGATATATTTTTTTACCAATTCAAATTTTCATGGTTTAGTTCAGTTAAAAGTGTAGATTAGAACTAACACCTAATAAGAATAGTAATAAAAAAAAGAAATACTTTTTCTTCAATGACAAAAAGCAATAATGTTACTGATAAAAGATATATATATATATATAATATATATATATATAAATTCACAAGGTTCATTTATAGGAAACTTACAAGCAGTATCATTTCCTTTTTGTTCTTCTATTGCAACTTCACACACTGCAATGAAAATTGAAATGCTATCAGATGAAAACAAATAATATTTCTAAACATTAAAATATAACATTAAAAACTTACAAGGTTCGTCTATACTTTCTTCTTTTATGAGACAGTCAAACTTATCTAAACGTAAAAAAAAAAAAAAACATTTTTGGTCAATCGTAAAATCTTTAAAAAAAAAATAGATAGGCTCAAAATTGAATGTATATATAATTCTATATAACTTTCCAAAACAATATCACTATTCAACTACTAGCATTCAAAGTTTGAATTGAATTGAAACTTCAAAAATTTCATTCCTAAAAATCAATGAATAAGAATTATCTTGGTCACATATAATATGTCAAAATAATATGAAACAAAATAAAAAGTCGTTGTGAAAGATACTTTCACAGGGAAATTTTATTACAAATATTATTCATTCTAGTTTTACTATTGTTAGGAGTTTTATTAATAATTAATTCCAATTCCGATTGCATATTTAATTTTTAAAATTACTGTTTATGCATATCCATATAATATGTCAGGGTTGCGTCGCCATCATCTAGACTCTATATTGTACTTTATTAACAAAGATGGATACTGTTCGTCAACTTAATAAACATGTATCATATTGAGTCATTTCTTGTACCTAAATTAAGAATACATAATATATATTATAAAGAGTAGGTATATTACAGCATTGTGGTAACTAAACCTTATAAATGTTTTATTAGTTGATACACAGCATCCATCTATGATAATAAAGAGCAATTATCAGACTTACAATAAAGTCATAGTAATGTGAATACAATTCCAAAAATGTTGATTGACATATTACAGAGGTGCATAAATTTTTTTAAAAATAAAACAATACTTGGAATGGGAAATATAATGAGCTCTATTTAATTAAAAAGTAATATTTATTATTATATAACTAAAGAGTAAAATCATATTTACTTTAAGTTTACAGCCATGTTAACCAAGACCACTGGATTTTAATGGGAATAGATTTTTTTCAAATATATATATTTTATATTATTGAATATAAATATATATTCAAATAAAAAATATTAATAAAACAATATTAGTATCTAAGTATGCCACTTCTTTAAATTTAGGATTCCTGCATATTGAGGTGTTCCAAACAAAGTGGTTAATGATAGAATTGTTATTTTAACTCTACATTTTATCCAAAATTAACCTTTATGTAAAATATTAATTAAACTAAACTATTTAAACAACAATCATTTAGGACTTGTAATGATTAAGAAAAACTAAAACACAAAAGACTTAAACGGACCCAATAATTCTGGATAAAATTATATAAAACTTCCTATTTAGTCATTCATTTAAATATAATACTAAAGGCCAAGAACAGACTGAATCAAATTGAAAACTTGATCCTTACTCATTACATCAGTGTCACTAGAGTAGCAGGAAGTTTCTTCAGTTGTTAGTTTGGAAATGTATTTTGGTGAGTGAGGAAAAATCTGAGGCACTGCATTTTCAGTGAGCATCCACCGAGTCCTAGGAAGCTGGATTTTTTCCCCATTAATGGTATGTTCATAACAACTTATTATAAAATGCTCAGGGAAGTGTTTGTGACATACACGGTGCTTCCTTGTTAATTTGAATCTACGAGGAATGGCTTTTTGCCACAAACTTATTGATCCAAGTGGAGGAGTAAATAAATGAGCTTCCACGAAGTCATTTTTCACTGATTTGTACCCAGTATTACACCCGGGGACACAACAATTGGGCATAATAGCTAGGTAATTAAAAAAAAAAAAACACTTTAAAAATTAATTGGAACAATAACATATAACCAGTAGAGTGAGGTTACAACCTTCAGACTTACTGTTTGCAGCGCTGGAGTTTCACATTTCTACCACTGACAAGGCCATGGGGTATGATGATCGCACTAAGACTTTAAGCAGACTATTAAAATTTTAAGTATAACTTCTTTATTTGCCATTTTCTGCGTTTCACAATTTTATTGAAAATTTAGGTTCGAATAAAATTCTCTAACACATAATTTTCAATATATGTTTAGAGTAAAAGTTTATTGTACATTAATGGTCATGTTTGATTTTAATAATTTGTTTTATAGGACGTAATGAACGTGGCTTGATTTTTCTACAAAGAATTCAAGAGAAAACATAAATTAATATAAAGGATAAAGGCTTTGATTCCATTTCTGTAAATTATCTTTCCAATTAACGCCTAGTAAACAAATTAGCAGGCTTTGAAAAATTTCTGTAGTACATGCATTAATTGCCCTATATCATTATTCTGATTTTTTTTCAAACGGTTTTGGAACAACTCTTTTTTTTCATGGTTGCCGAAGCTCATTAAATTAGGTGTGTCAAAGTGAGGGAGTACATGTGTCATCGATTCACTTACATCTCATCAATCGGAGTTGTAAAAAAGGTTGTGATATGTCCTTATCGTCTTTCTAATGCTAAAATAATGATTGTGAAAAATCAAATTTTTCGAAAACGTTAGTTACGTTATTCATCTGGAACATATTGCAAATTAAAATTTTATTTAACACGCATTTAAAACTATTAGAAGTTTAAAGATACAAAGATAAAAAATCTGGTGCGGGCAACACACGACTTTAATTTACCTCCATTTTTAAAATCAATGAAAGAATTTTCAAATACATTTAAACATAAAAACACGTGAAACTGTTAAAGAATTAATTAAATTGAATTTATATAGAAACATGTGTTTTATTAAAACATCTATTGTATTATTATCTAAAATAATTAGTTTTATCTGCTTTCCATCCCTCTTTATTAACTTTTACTAGCTCTTGTGTATTAGATTTTTTTTTTTCTAAAATCTTAAGCTTTCCAACGGTATATTATAAGTGTATATTACTGTTGCTATGTTCAGAATAAAAAAATTGCATTAAAAAAATATGTTTTCAGTTTTATCCTTTAGTTTTTTTTAAATTAGCACAACTTACATATTTAGCTGTTATTTATCAATGCTGACAAGATAATTTGGTTATTTTTATAGAATCTACAAAATTAAAGGTACTTTAGGGGAAGAAAGTTTAAAATATCGGCATTTAAGCCCTGTCAGACCATTTTAATCAGAATGAAACCTACATGACGCTTAAGCCTATTAAATTTTACATCGATATAGCGAGCTTAATCAAAATCTTCGGAGCCGTTTTCGATAAATCGAAAAAAGTGCAAAATGCATGGTATAAAGTGGCTCTTCTGGTAAGCTCATTTAGATGAAAAAGGTTTTGTAACGTCTCGGGCGTATATTTGTCTGAAATATGAAATTTCAGTTTCATAGGGCTTACCGTTTCCGCCCGGGAGTTACTACATACGGACACACACACACACACACCTTTTTGCGGGACTTGGTTATTTGGATTCAGGGTACCTTAAAATGTGTATTTCTGTTGAATCTGGAATTCGAAAATTTTCACGATCGCAATACTTTCCCTTACTATCTATAGTAAGTGAAAGTAAAATATTCATAATAAGAAAGTCAAAAATAACATATGAATTTCTTTTATAATCCCGTGAAAAGTGACATGTAATCTATGCATTAAATAATGTACATTATTTTGTTAACAACTGTGCTGACTCATTTTCTGATATCACCCCACCACCCAAGCCTAGGAGGTGGCAAGGATCACTACCTCTTGACGACGTTGTAGTCATAGGAGTTCGGGCTATGCTGAACACAATTTATTTCCATAACTTTGTAGAATGGTCTCTCCCCATTTTTTTATTGTATACGTAAAAGAATAAAAGCCCTTAAAATGTAAAAAGTGCATGCAGCGCACCTAGAACTAAAAATATTCCTTAGAATACCTTCGGGTAAGAAAAGGTCAGATATCCTGAAAATATGTATATATTGTATTTGTGATTTTGTTCACCAATGCAGAATAACCAGCATTTGTCTGTGGTGCATTGGCTAGCATAACAGCCTTCCATCCTCAACGTCGTGGGCTCAAACCTAGCAGACGGCTCCAGGTTTTTGTAATGGAAATAATAATCCATAGTTATGCGTGCTGCCGAGAGGACGTAAAAGTGTGGTTTCGAGCCTGTGTGATTCAGATATTCGTTAAAGATACCTATCCTAATAAAATCTGGATTGACAAAATTCAGGATTCTCAATGTAGCCACAGTAGCATAAAATGACGTTAAATGGATAAACCCAACATTTTCTGTCAATTATCTTAGGTAAGCATACATAAATTCAGCCAAACATAAAATTAGGACACTTTCTTTCAAGTTTCCTTTCTGCTTTTTATGAGGTTAACTGGAGTTGTAAAATGTGCCTGCTCAATAAAATGTCAGGTAATCCACTCATTTGTGAATTTATATTACCAAGAAGTAGGAAATCGTGGGCTGACATTATGAGACTTCCAAAGAAATATTACGTACACATATGGAATGGAACTAGATAACCAATTTATATTTTTCTTCTTTGAACAATGAGGAAAAGGGTGACATTTATGATTTTCGTGTAAAAAAACTAAGACATTTTTGAAATCCAATGACTACATCTCTTCGTTATCGAAGGCGAAAATAAAAACAAAAAATGCTTTTTTGTGTTCGTTATTCTCAAGGTTTTTCCACCCTGGATTTATCATAACTCTGAGTGAAGGAGCAACTATCGAAAGCATAGTTTGTTCACCTTACACAAACTATGCACTCGGTAGGGACGCAAGTTTCAAGATAAGTAATTTGTAAGAGAGCTGAATGTCAAAAGTTTGATAGGCCCAGAAATTTGGCTTAATTTTTGGATGTTGATGTCGGGAATTTTTATATCAAGGGTTTCAAATAAGCCATAATTCTTCGTTTTCCTTTCCCTTTGTTAATAACTCTGAAGCAAAGTCACCAGATAAATTTTTATGTTCATATGATTATAAAGTCATTAATAATACAGTTTGTTTTGTATACATTTTTAGAGCGATAAGTAAGTAAATGTTAGATGACAAGTTTTTTTTATGACAACCTCAAACAAAGCTATGTCTGATTTTCAGCTGCACTTTACTAAGAGTTTTTCTCCCACACAAACGTGAATGTTTTTTTTTTTTTCAAGGAAAAAAATACATCTCCCATTGCTAGAAAAATCTGGTGCGCGCAACACACGACTTTCACTTACCTTCGTTATTGATATCAATTTTAGAATTATAAAACAAATCTAGCGTCGAAAATAAATGATCAAAGAATTATTAACATTGGATATTAAAAGAAACATGTGTTTTATTAAATAATCTATTATATTATTATCTACGACAATCAGTTAGTTTATCGGCTTTTCATCACTGTCCGTTAACTTTTACAATAGTATGAATAAGATAATATTTTTTTCTAAAATCTTTAGCATTCCAACGGTATATTATACATGTATATTACTGTTCTTAAGTTAAAAAACAAAAATTTGCATTAAAAAAATATTTTTTCACTTATCTCTTTTAATTAGTTATCGAATTCGATCACCTTGTATACTTACGTGTTTTTTAGATTTAATAATCAGATGATACGGTGAATTTCATAAAAAAAACTACAAAATTAAAGGTACTTTAGAAGAAGGAATTTTGAAATATCGGCATTTAAGCTCTGTCAGAGACTATTTCAATCAGAATGAAACCACTGGAGCGTCCGGCGACGACAGCGCCATCCAGTGGCCAAGCGATGAAACAATTGCATTAAAAAAATATTGTTTTCAGTTTTCTCGTTTAGTTGGATATCGAATTCGTTCAACTTATATATTTATCTGTTTTTTATCAATGGTAATACGGTGGTAAGGTTATGTTTATAGAATATACAAAATTAAAGGTACTTTACAGGAAGATGATTTAAAATATCTTCATTTAAGTCCCCATCAGACAATTTCAATCAGAATGAAACCTACATGATATTAATGCACATTTAATTTTACATCAATATAGCGAGTTTAATCCAAGTCGTTAGAGCCGTTTTTTGAGAAAATCGTAAAAAGGTGCAAAATGCATGGTATAAAGTGGCTCTTCTGGTTAGCTGATTTCAATGAAAATGTTGCTGTATTTTCTCGGGTGTATTGATGTCTTAAATATGGAATTTCAGTTTCGTACGACTTACCGTTTTGTCGCTAGACTTACCACACACACACTGACACACAGACCTTTTTTCGGGACTTCGTCATTTGGACTCAGGAGACCCTAAAACGTGTATTTCCGTCGAAATTTTTCAAGATCTTAATACTTTTCCTTACTAAGTATATATAGTAAGTGAAAGTAAAAAGAGTTTTCAATGTCATTTTGTAAACGGAAGTAGATATTTTTCATCTTGATTTCTTGTAGACCAGTCCAATTCTAAGCAATGTGGTCTTGTCCTATGGAGGCTCTTGACTTGTCTGTTGTATTCCTTTCCTTATAGGTATTATATTTTTAAAAAACATGAATAGCGGAGTACCCGAATTGCAGCCCTTTGTATTAATCAGAAAATTTCATAAACTACTATAACATTGGAATTTTACCCTACACTGGTTTATGTTATACAGAAAATCAGTTCCTTTCATTAGGTCGGTTGGGAATCAGGGTAGGATTCAACATTTATCAACATCTTTTTGGTCTAATACAGTATAAAAAGAGACTCAGCATCATTAAAGTGGCCTATGAAGGGTATTGATCAGCTTGATCCAGAAGATTTCCGGTATGCCTGAATAAAGCAATAGTAGATATCCAAATGATTAAGAGCAAAAATGTAAAATAACCCAAAATACTCAACAATAGATGAAATAATCAGTAATTTTAAAATCACATGGAGAAGCAAGGGTAAATTTTAACTAATGTTGCAGAAATTTGCGAAACAAAGAAGCCATTTGAATGCCAAAATATCACATAAACCACTAATACTGCATTACATCACATCTTCCATAGGGAAGAGGTTTTTAGAATGGTTTCAGTAGGCTACTATAAAAAAAAAAAAAAAATAATAAATAAAATAAATAAATAAATAAATATATATATATATATATATATATATATATATATTAACTAATATTTAAAGCTTTTTGTAAATTTACAAAACTAGAATTATATACGTAATTCATATAAAAAAAAAAATATTTGTATAGTATGTATTTCAACAATTGGAAAACCAATAAAACAGGCTTAATAAAAAAAAGTGGTTTATTTATCATTAAAAATATAAACACACAAGTAACATTAAATAAAACATTTGAGAGAATACAAATGTACAGTTCATATATAAAATATAGATAATCTTTGTACACCGAAATCTGGATTTTCAAATAACATCTAAATATTTATTTGTACATATATACCTTGTGGAATGAAAACTTAACATTTTTAAATTAATTTATATTTTAAAATATACACATAATGTACAGATTTGAGAAACCTCGAGTCCAAAATATTATATTAAAACTTAATATATATCAGTCCTTAGAATGGCTTTTTTCATAAGTTGAGCAAATATTTCTTCAACCTTTTTAGAAAGTGGATATGGTCTTAAAGGTACAAGGTCGCCAGGCTCTGCTTGGTAACCTTCCTCAGGCCAGGCCCACTGCCCACAGATAGATGCTTCCGACCTGGAATAAAACGGAACAGATAAAATACATAAAGGAATATTTCAATGGATAAATTATAAAAAAAAAAAGGAAAATGTATATCTAAAAAGTGATTAAGGTCATTATTAATACCTTGCAATTCTTCCTAATTGAAGTAAAAGAGAAACCACATCCTCTGTCAGAGGCGGAAAAGATTCGCATATTCTTGTTAGGCATTCCAATGTGGAAGAAAACAGTTCAGTCCTGCTTTGTTTTGGAAGAACTGAAAAATAATTAATTCACAGATCAGACAATAAACTCAAGAAAGTTTTAACTAATCAGTAGGCTAAGAGCCAGGTTGCGACTGCCTCGTTCATAAATACAAAATCTGGAGCGGGCAACACACGACTTTCACTTACCTCCATTTTTAAAATCAATGAAAGAATTTTCAAATACAGTTAGAGATAAAAATACGTGAAACTATTAAAGAATTATTTAAATTGAATTTCTATAGAAACATGTGTTTTATTAAAAAAAATCTATTATATTATTATCTAAAATGATCAGTTAGTTTTATCTTCTTTTCATCACTCTCTATTAACTTTTAAAAGCTTGAGTATAAGATAATATTTTTTCTAAAATCTTTAGCTTTCCAAAAGATATCATACATGCATATAACTGGTTTTATGTTCAAAAACAAAGAATTGCATTAAAAATTATTTTTTGTTTTCTCCTTTAGTTGGGTATCGAATTCATTCAAATTATATATTTACCT
Source organism: Piezodorus guildinii (assembly GCA_023052935.1). Taxonomy (NCBI): domain Eukaryota; kingdom Metazoa; phylum Arthropoda; class Insecta; order Hemiptera; family Pentatomidae; genus Piezodorus; species Piezodorus guildinii. The sequence continues at coordinate 73,745,034 of CM041296.1, forward strand.
GTTTTTCATCAGCGGTAACAAGATAATATAGTTATTTTTATAGAATCAACAAAATTAAAGGTACTTTAGAGGAAGAAAATTTAAAATATCGGCATTGAAGCCCTGTCAGACCATTTTAATCCGAATGAAACCTAAATGATAATAAAGTCCATTAATTTTTACCTTGATATAGCTAGCTTAATCAAAAACGTCGAAACCGTTTTCAAGAAATCGAAAAAAGGTGCCAAATGCATGGTATAAAGTGGCTGTTCTGGTAAGCTCATTCTGATGAAAAAGGTTTTGTAATGTCTTGGGCGTATATTTGTCTTAAATATGAAATTTCGGTTTCATAGGATTCACCGTTTCCGTCCAGGAGTTATCACACACACAGACCTTTTTGCGGGACTTGGTTATTTGGACTCAGGGGACCCTAATTTATGTGTATTTCCGTTGAAAATGGGAATTCGAAATTTTTCACGATCACAAAAATGCTGTACATTATTACACAGTGGTTTATTATTTTGAATAACTATATTAGTGTATAACTGTTTAGAGGCAATTAACCAATACGAAAAGCAATATATAACTCAAAGGAAAATGGTCTATCACCACAACTAACTTAAAAACGCTATATATCTGCTATTTCTGAACCAATTTCAATGATTATTTTTTTGTATTTATTTATGTAATTATTAATACTTCATTAATATTTCGTTTTATTTTTTTTTTAATTTTCATTCAAATAAAATTTCTTGGTTCCAGATCACCTTGCATTTTTTTTTTCTATCATCAATAATAACCGAGTTATCAGGTAATCAAATCTCAACACATTCAGTGTGGCACGGGGTGAATTGACCCCGTGTCTAACTTTCCAGCGTGAAAGAGGTAAACTTTCAAAAATGCTCGAACCTTTTTCAGCTTTGGACCTTTCCAAGAGTCATGTTTCAAACTTCAATAATCTCGCATATTGGATAGTTACTGACCCATGTTGCACTTGTGGATAATTACAGAGTTCTCCTTCCATACTGAACCTGTTAACCACCATATAAGATTAATTTTATTTTCACTTAATATATATAGTAAGGGAAGGTATTACGATCATGAAAATTTTAGAATTCCCGTTTTCAACAGAAATACACGTTTTAGGGTCCCCTGAGTCCAAATAACCAAGTCCCGCAAAAAGGTCTGTGTGTGTCCGTGTATGGTAACTCCGAAACGAAAAGTCCTATGAAACTGAAATTTCATATTTAGGACAACTATATGCCCGAGATGTTATAAAAACTTCTTCATCAAAATCGGCTAACCAGAAGAGCCACTTTATACTATGCATATTGCACATATTTATGATTTTCTCAAAAAAGGTTCTGACGATTTTGATAAAACTCGCTATATCGATGTAAAATTAAATAGGCTTTAATATCATGTAGGTTTTATTCTGATTAAAATAGTTTGACAGGGCTTAAATGCCGATATTTTAAATTTTCTTCTTCTAAAGTACCTTAAATTTTGTTGATTCTATACAAATAACTATATTATCTTGTTACCACTGATGAAAAACAGATAAATATATAAGGTGTAGATTCTTTAAGGTAAGGTCAAATTCTATGAATTAAATTGGAGTCTGATTTTTATTTCACATAAATTCAAATATATAAATTTAATGAATTTGATACCCAACTAAAGGAAAAAACTGAAAAAATATATTTTTAATGCAATTTTTTGTTTTTTAACTTAAGAACAGTAATATACATGTATGATATACCGCTGAAAAGCTAAATATTTTAGAAAAAATATTATCCCATACACAAGCTTTTAAAAGTTAATAGAGAGTGATGAAAAGCCGATAAAACTAAGTGATTATTTTATATAATAGATTTTTTAATAAAACACATGTTTCTATAGAAAATCTATTTAACTAATTCTTTAATGGTTTCAATAAATTTTATCTCTTACTGATTGGAAAATTCTTTAATAGATTCTAAAAACGGAGGTAAGTGAAAGTAGTATGTTGCCCACTCCAGATTTTTTTTTCCTTCTGTTTACCATAGTCTTGATCTCGAAAATCTTTTAGATTTTTCTCTATCTTCAATATTAAGTGAGTTTTGGGAGAATAACATTATCTCTTATTAGTTTGTGACGAAATGTATGAATTTTAATTTTTCAATTTTTTGCTTATCTCGCTTTACTATACATATATAAATCTACGCATATATTTCTTTATCTTAAAAAATAAAGATTTGTAGGCGTATAAATCAGAAAAATTCCAATTTTTTTCTGTTTTATAATTAATCATAGTGTACTAATTCTAAAAAATAATTTGTATTTATTATTCGGGTTCCACATATTTTAAAATATAAGCCCTTAAATTTTGAGGGGAGTATTTTTTTATTTATTTTTTTTTTTTTGGTTGTTTACAAAGGTTTATTATAGAAAATAATCAACCAAAAATCAAATTCATGAACAATTTTTATTAAAAACTTACCTGATAACAGTGTTGATAGTGTATTAATGGCTAATCGTGAAACACTGAAAGCTTTAGGTAGTGAGTACTGCAAGGCCAAATATGAAGCCAAATCAATGGCAAATACTTGTTTTTCAAGCACTGGCTGACTTAATAGTTCTGGTATGAAGTCCAGACAAATGTGAAGAGAAGGGACACCAGCGATGGCAACAGGAAGTAGCTCCCGAGTGTATCCCTGGAAGGTTACAAAAATACATAAATATAACAGAAAATTTACTTAGAATATAAAAAAGGAACTTATTAAATAATAAAATTCTATTGCTTAAAAGAATACACAAATTTCGTTTTGGTATAAGGTCAGTAGCTCACCTGAAAATGAATTAGTTTTGCAAGAGAAGGATCTGCAATAAACCTCTGATGCAAATATGAACAAATAACACTTCTGACTTCTCGCAAAGCCCATCTTTGACCTCGGACAATCTGAAATCAAATTTCGGCAATTATACATAGACGTTAAAAAAAAACTTTGTTCAAGGAAAAGGACCTTGACAATAAAATAGATTACAATAAATATTTTAATTTATTTTTTATCACAAGACTGATCAGAACAAACAAATCATTAAGTATCAACTTATCAAAAACCTTTAGATACAACAGTAAAGCAATATAATTGTTACTAAAAAAATCTTTTTACTTAATTCATGTATAACGCAAAATCTTAATAATTAAAAAATATCAATATTAAAATTAGTACTATGAAGATTATAATATTTTAATATATATTAATGTAATAATGTAAATGTTTCAAGAAAGTAAATTATTTTAATCTTGTTTTAATATTTATTATGGTTTTTAGTTTTTATCAAATTTATGAAAATGAATAAATGTCCCCGAAACGTCAAAAATTATTGGAAAATGTAATAATTCTAATAAATAAATGTTTATCATTTATTAAAAAAATATCATTTTTTGAATACAAAGCTTGCAAACTGCAGTAAACTATGCTATTTGAAAAAATATAGTTATAAAAGAATGCATAATCATATAGCAAAAAGAAAAAAAAATGTAGAGAAAAATAATAAATACAAAATAATCTAATGTATTAAAGATAAAATTGTAGAGTAATTAATAAAAGAAAAAAATTCTGGTAATATCAGAACAAAAAAAAAACAATAAAAGAACTGTATGGATAACAAATAAAGATTCATTAATTAATCAATAAAGTTTTAACTCACAACATCTTCGGTTGAAAAAAGGCATGCTTCCAAAAGAATTTGAACCGCCAAACTATCTTGAGCCGAGACAAGTGCGGATCTCAATTCTTCCCTGTCAGTATCGCTACAGTGTTGGCTTCGGTCCAAAGGATGGTCTAGGATGTGACGTGCTAGCTGACTCTGAGAAGCGGCTAAGCAAGATTCGAGAACACGAAGAACCACACTCAGCAAAGGAGCACACCTTAGAGGAGGATTTTTATTTTAAAAACATCAATGATAAACAATTAACTAATCAAGTATAATTATCATACTCAATACTTTAAAATAATAAACACATTAGCATCATAAAATATAAAATGTTATGAGATAATCTTGAAAAACTCTCAGATGTCATAATATGAAGGAAGGGTGTATGGTCCTTTAATTTTTTTTTCAAAATTCTATTTATTAAGAAAGTAGTATTTATTTAATTTGACAATATTTGATAAGCTTTATTGAATATTGAACAAAGAAAATAAAAGCTGAACAATGAGATTAATTCACTTAATCAGTTAGGACCTAGTTTCTTTGGCACACTTACCCACATACACTACTACTGCCATGAAGGCCATCAGTCTAAATTAGAAAGGACATTGGCATCAAGGAAGCAATAAACAACTTGTTTCTTTTTATTTTTTTATTTCATAAAACCAATCCTCAACAAAATATCTATTTATAATTAGGTAGTAAATTTATTGAACTATATCGCTGCAAATTACTACTTATTACGTTACTGATTCTAAAACTCTATACACACTTTTCTTTATCTTCAAAAATAACTGAGTTATAAGCGTATTTATGTGAAAAATATTTTTTTTCTTTTCTTCTTTCTTTTTTGTATATTTATTCGCGGTTTTCGGGTAAAAAAATAATAATGATTTTTTTTCCTATCTTTGAAAATAACGCAGTTACAAGCTTATATATAAGCGAGATTTCCATTTTTTTTTTTTTCGCGCTTTGCTGATTCTAAAACGCGATACATACTTTCCTCTATCGTCAAAAATAACTGAGTTATGAGCGTATTTATGTAAACAATTTCAAATTTGTTTCCTTTCTTTTATATAATTATTCGCGATTTTTTGGTTAAAAAACAATAATGAATTTTGTTTCTACCTTCGAAAATAACGTAGTTACAAGCGTATATATAGCATTTCTAAGACAAATTCAACATTTTCCAAGTCAAATTCAACTTTTTCTATTTCAAATTCGACCTTTTTCGATTTCAATAAAAAACAAATTAACATAATTTTATATTTTTATGGTTATTTTAATTATACATTATGTTTTCAACCCTTGTGGCTTGTTAACTGTTCAAAGGGGCCTTTTTAAATATAATAAGTCACGATTATAATCATATGTATAACCGATACTTTAATTTGCAGACCTTTTTGATACAAGGGCTGGTAGTCGGATTAGCGGGGGCTCTATTATTTTGTTTTAGAATGGAGGGATAGAATATTATCAATAGAGGTTTATTTTAACTTTTTCGTATTTATTGGATACTAGGTTCAGTAGCTGCGTTCCCAAAGGTTCGTTACCGATTATACTATTAATCTTAATCGCGCTCGCTCAAATATGGGTTTATTATAACTTGTTCGTATTTATTGGATACCAGGCTCAGTAGCTGCGTTCCTAAAGGTTCATTACCGATTATACTTATACTATTAATTTTAATCACGCTCGGTCAAATATGGGTTTATTATAACTTTTTCGTATTTATTCGCTATTAGGCTCAGTAGCTATCATTGCAATGATGAGGCAATTTAAGGGGAAAAAAATCTGGAGCAGGCAACACACGATTTTCACTGACCTCCGTTGTTAAAATCGATTCCAGAATTTTCAAATACAGTTAAAGAGAAAAAATAAAGAATTAATTAAATTGAATTTTTATAAAACATGTGTTTTATTTAAAAAAATCGATTATATTATTATCTAAAACAATCAGTTACTTTTATCGGATTTTTATCACTCTCTATTAACTTTTAATTGCTTGTGTATAAGGTAATAGTTTTCTAAAGTCTTTAGCTTTCCAACAGCATATTATACATGTATATTACTGTTCTTATTTTCAAAAACACAAAAACTGCATTGAAAAATAGTTTACTCTTTTCTCCTTTAGGTTGTTAACAAATTCGTTCAACTTGTATATTCAGCCGTTTTTTGGAAATGCTAATCAGTTGATATGGTTATTTTTACAGAATATGCAAAATTAAAGGTACTTTAGAAAAAGAAAATTTAAAATATCTGCATTTAAGCTCTATCAAACTATTTCAATCAGAATAAAACCTATATGATATTAAAAGTTGACATTGATATAGAGAGTTTAATTAAAATCGTTGGAGCCGTTTTTGAGAAAATTGTAAAAAGGTGCAAAATGCATGGTATAAAGTAGCTCTTCTGATTAGCTGATTTTGATAAAAAGGTTTTGTAACATCTCGGGAATTTCTGTAAATATGGATTGTATCAGGGATGTAAATATGGAATTTCAGTTTCATAGGACTTATCGTTTTCGCGCTGGAGTTTACACACAGACCTTTTTTCTGGACTTTGTTATTTGGAATCAGGGGACCCTAAAACGTGTATTTCCGTTGAAAAATGGAATTCGAAAATTTTCACGATAGCAATACTCTCCCTTACTATATATTTCATATATGGCTAAGTGAAAGTAAAGTGGTTAAGTGTGAGAATCATTTACTAATCTTCCTCCTTAAAATACGCAAAATGTTACAGTTGAAGTAAAGTGTTCTTTAAGCATTTTTTGGCTCTATAGGTAATGGGTTTCAAGGGGAAAAAATATAAATAGTACTCTAATAAATATTCTAGTTTTTATTTCGCTCTGAAATATGTTAAGGGGAATTTATAACTCTGAAACCAGCGAAGTATCAATCACCAAATATATCTCACTTACACCCATTAAATAGATGTGTAATCTGCATTCGTTGCATAATTTTTCACTCAGTCCCTTTTGAGATATTTTCCTGAAAACATAGTGAAAAAAGAATTTCTGCCAATTTTGAAAATTCAAAAACAAAATAAGGACTATGTTCACAAGATCAAAATTTTAAAATGACGTAGGTCTATGACAAAGCTATATAAGAAAAAATAATCAAAGTTGAGTCACTTTTCCATATATATTTTTAACCCACTAAAAGTTTCGGTTTGTATTCATTACCGAGAATATTTTAAACCACTTTCTTCACTTTTTAGGTAATGCTTTGTAGAGACAAATTATATAAAACATACCCTAATCTTACTGCCAATTTTTGTTTTGATTTTAAATCTACAAAATTACAAGAATTAGAAAGATTTTCCCAAAACACATGTTTTTAGCCGCGAAGCTGACTTAAAATGCCTGCAAAACTAAAAGTATTAGCCAGACAAATATTTTATCTACAGTTTTTTAATCAGGAAGGGATAAAGATTAACTGGTGAAAAAAAAAAATCATGATAATCCAAAATGCTGAGCGGCAAATTTAATGAAAATTGGATATTTTTAATGGATTGACCCATATATATTGTTTGATCAGTTCTCGTCTGTTGATAATTCATGTTTTCTACTGTTTTTCGGTTTCAGTCAATAAATGAACAATTTTATTTATGCAACGTTTCGAGAATTCATTGTTCTCATAATCATTCAATTTTAGATAAAATAGCGTCTACATAGGCATAGTGTAAACTATAAGCTTTGAAATTGTCTTACATAAAAACATATGTGTATACTATAAACTTTGAAAGAGCACTATTCATCTCATTAACTCTTGATAATTTCGGTTTGATCAGTTCTCTGCTGTTGGTAATTTAAGTTTTCTACTGTTCTTAGGTTTCAGTCAATAAATGAACAATTTTATTTATGCAACCTTTCAAGAATTTATTGTTCTCATAATCATTCAATTTTAGATAAAATAGCGTCTACATAGGCATAGTGTAAACTATAAGCTTTGAAAGAACACTCTTCTTCTAATTAACGCTTGATAATAGTATTGTTTGATCAGTTCTCGACTGTTGATAATTTAAGTTTTCTACTGTTCTTTGGTTTCAGTCAATAAATGAACAAATTTATTTATGCAACGTTTCGAGAATTTATTGTTCTCATAATCATGCAATTTTAGATAAATAATCTGGTGCGCCCAACACACAACTTTCACTTACCTCCGTAGTTTAAATAACTTAAAATAGTTTTTAAGAATGTTTAAATACACTTAAAGATACAAATATATTGTTAAAGAAAAAATCTGGTGCGGGCAATACACGACTTTCACTTACCTCCATACTTAAAATTAATGAATGAATTTTCAAATACAATTAGAGATAAAAATGAGTGAAGCCATTAAAGAATTAATTAAATGGAATTTCTATAGAAACATGTGTTTTATTAAAAAATCTATTATATTATTATCTAAAATTATCACTTAGCTTAATCGGCTTTTCATCACTCTCTACTAACTATTACAAGCTTGTGTATGAGATAATATTTTTTCTAAAATCTCAAGCTTTCCAGCGGTATATCATACATGTATGTTACTGTTCTTATGTTCAAAAACAAAAAATTGCATTAAAAAAATATTTTTTCCGTTTTCTCCTTTAGTTGGGTATCGAATTAATTCAATTTATATATTTACCTGTTTTTCATCAGTGGTAACAAGATAATATAGTTATTTTTATAGAATCGAACAAAATTTAAGGTACTTTAGAGAGAGAAAATTTAAAATATCGGCATTTAAGCCCTGTCAACCATTTCAATCGAATGAAATCCTAAATGATATCAAAGCCCATTAAATTTTACATCGATATAGCGAGTTTAATCAAAACGTCGGAACCGTTTTTCGCGAAAATCATAAAAAGTGCAAAATGCATGGTATAATAAAGTGGCCTTTTGGTAGTCATTTTATTAAAAAGGTTTGTAACATCTGGGGCGTATAGTTGTCTTAAATATGAAATTTTAGTTTCGTACGACTTTTCGCTTTCGTGCTGGACTTACCACAAACACACACATAGACCTTTTTGCGGGACTTTGGAGACGTCATTTGGACTCGTGTATTTCTGTTGAAAACAGAAATTTGAAAATGTTTACGATCGCAATACTTTCCCTTACTATATATTTCATATATAGCTAAGTGAAAGCAATAAATAGTGTTCTTTCAATGTTTATAGTAAACAAATATGTTTATGTAAGACACTATTTTATCTAAAATTGAATGATTATGAGAACAATTAATTTTTGAAACGTTATATAAATAAAATAGTTCATTTATTGACTGAAACCTAAGAACAGTAGAAAACATATTAATTTATTATAATTATAATATAAATATATATTTTATATATATTATATATATATATAAATATATATATATATATATATACATATATATTTATTAAAAGACAATAACATAAAATCACGGCAGACTAAAATAAATGAGTATGTGTGATGACATTGAATCTTCATCTCTATCGTAAATAAACAAGGTCTTTAACCTGAATCTTATCATGCCGTACTGACATGTTTAAAGGTTCAACCGAAGCAACGAACTCTGAAAATTATCTTTAGGAAATTTAAATATTATCGTTTTGAAACGCCTGTCTAGAAATCATGACATCGGCGCGCGCTACTCTGCCATGCGCTGTACTAGCCCAGTAAAAATAAGTCTTCGGGCTGCGAGTTAGAACGGTATGGATTTTACGATATTTATAAAACTGGCATGGCTACTTCCATTAATATTTTAACATAGCATATTTAAAACCTTAAATTGCATCAAGTTAAATCATAACGGTTATTAAATGTTTCCTTACTAATCCTATTCCGAAAAGGATTAGAAAATTCTTTAATTCTATTTCTGATTCTCTTTTATTTTATTTTAATTAATCAGAAGTAAATAAAAATGCACACGTAGAGCCTAGTATCAGAAAGAGATAGCCTAATTGTTTCTCGTGTTGATAATTAGGAGTACAGTATGGTGGCCTGAACACATGCGTTGTGAAATGACTAAGAATTTCAATTTTAAACGTAACAATCAGTATATATAGCAAATTGTCATTTCTATCAATGATTGAACTGCATATATACATTTATGTAATATGTTAGAAGGGGATCAATAAATATAACAGTAAAGACAACCATGCTTTTATTGTTTTGATTTTTAACTTACACTTAACGCTTGGACCCTACTATTTAATCCATCTTAAAGGCTTTAACAGAAGGTAAGAGAAACAAAAGTTGATAGAAACACTGTTAAAATAAAATTATAAATACGAATGAAGATGGATATAAAAACAACAAACCAGATAAAAAATAATGATAAACAGAAAGAAGGTATATAAATAGAGAGAGAGAGAGAATAAACATGAAAGATAGTCGAATCATATAAGAATGGTATACATGATGCATAGAGAATTCAAATTAATATTAAATAAATATAGCTGTTTTATGAATTGTAAACAAACGGGGTCTTCGCTTTGTTTTTTAATTTAAATCCGACGCATCAACCTTACGGTTATTATATTAAAGACATGGTTTAGGGAGAAAGCATTAAACAAACAATTTTCTTTAATAAGTCATAAAATAAGCTGTGATAAATAAATGTAAATCACATATACAAATAGATAACATCTGGTACGCACAACATACTATTAAATAATCTATTTTATTATTATTATTACGACAATCAGTTAGATTTAACAGCTTTTCACCACTCTCCATTAACTTTTACAATTTTATGTATAAGATAAAATTGTTTCTAAAATATTTAGCTTTACAACAGTATATTATACGTCTATAGTACAGATTTTAGGTCCGAAAACACCAAAATTGCATTAAAAAATATTTTAGCTCCTTCATCTTTGAGTTGCACATCTTATTCATTCAAATTATATATTTATCTGTTTTGTATCAATGCTAACAAGATAATTATGGTTATTTTTATAGAATCTACAAAATTAAAGGTACTTTAGAAGAAGAAAATTTAAAATATCGGCATTTAAGCCCTGTCATAATATTTCAATCAGAATGAAACCTACATGATATAAAAGCCCATTAAATTTTACATCGATATAGCGAGTTTAATCAAAATCGTTAGAGCCGTTTTTGAGAAAATCATAAAAAGGTGCAATATGCATGGTATAAAGTGGCTCGTCTGGTCAGTGATTTTGATGAAAACGTCTTTGTAACATCTCAGGAGTATAGTTGTCTTAAATATGAATTTTAGTTTCAAACTACTTTTCGTTTTTGCGCAAGACACACACACACACAGACTTTTTTCGGGACTTGGTTATTTGGACTAGGAGGACCCTAAACGTGTATTTCCGTTGAAAACAGGTATACGAAAATTTTCACGATCACAATACTTTCCCTTACTATATATAGTAAGTGGAAGTAATAAATAACAAATTTCATACATGATAAATCGATATTTCTAGTTAAGAGTTAAATAAATACAGTATATAGTGTAGTTGGTAGATTTTGGAACAAAATAAATTAAACACCCAGAGAATGAAGCGTTAATTCACACTGAAACAAATATCAATACGAAGATAGCAATGACTACAAGATTTATGGGACATGTATCATCTACCAGCGGATCGTTGATGTGGAAAATAATGAGTGGAATAATCAGGAGTCAGTCTTTTTCTAAATATTTTTAATTTTGCCGACGTTTCGGTCAAGTTTGTGGCCATCAACAGGTCATTATGTCCAAGCATAACTCTGATTATGCTGACATGCCAGTAAGGACTGAGTTCACAACTTGAGCGAAACGTCGCAAATTAAAAATATTTAGAAAAAGACTGACTCCTGATTATTTCACCTATAATGTTTCTACAGTCGACTATACATCCTCGATATAAGAAAAATAATGAGGTGATCGGAGTCCAAATGACCAAATCCCGAAAAAAGGTCTATGTGTGTGTGGGGTGTTGTGTGTGTGTGTGTGTGTATGGTGTGGTGTGTAGTGTGGTGTGTGTTGTGTGTACTCCCGCGCGTAAAAGAAAAATTCCAATGAAACTGAAATTTACAATATTTAAGACAACTATACGCCCGAGATATACTATACTTCACAAAACTTTTTCATCAAAATCAGCTAACTAGAAGAGACACTTTATAACATCCATTTTGCACTTTTTTACGATTTTCTCTAAAACGGCCTCAAACGATTTTGATTAAACTCGCTATATCGATGTAAAATTTAATGGGCTTTAATATCATGTAGGTTTACATTCTGATTGAAATATTTTAACAGGGCTTAAATGCTGAAATTTACATTTTCTTCCTCTAAAGTACCTTTAATTTTGTAGATTCTGTAAAAATAACCATATTATCTTGTTAGCATTGATAAATAACAGCTAAATATGCAAGTTGAGCGGATTTGAAAAATAACTAAAGGAGAAAACTGAAGAAGTATTTTTTTAATACAATTTTTTGTTTTTGAACATAAGAACAGTAATATACATGTATAATATACCGTTGGAAAGCCAAATATGTTAGAAAAAATACTATCGTGTACACAAGCTTGTGAAAGTTAATAAAGAGTGATGAAAAGCCAATAAAACAAACTGATAATTTTAGATAATGATATAATAGATTTTAATAAAACATATGTTTCTATAGAAATTCAATTTAATTAATTCTTTATTAGCTTCATTCATTTTTATCTTAACAGTATTTGAAAATTTTTAATTGATTTTAACAACGGCGGTAAGTGAAAGTCGTGTGTTGCCGCACCAGATCTTTCCTTCATAATATTTTCTTTCGACTGATATAAACATAACGAAAAAAGATTTAGAGAAACCAGTCAAGCCGTTCAATCGTGATGCGATGACCAAGGAAAAGGGCGATTCATTTTGGATGTATGGATGATCTTATGTGTTTCAAGTCTATATACTCTGGCGTTGATCCAAGACCGACAATCATCCACTTGAAAGACTCGACTGTAACTGGGTTAGATCTGCTCGAGTCTTAAAAGTAAGGTGTTAAATTACTTTATTTTTTTTTGTTTATTTATTTTTTCAAGACGGGAATCTCTTCACTCGATTATATTATATTTCAAGGTATCATTGGATTGCATTTGAGCTGCTCCTCCCATAAACCACCATTTTCATGTTTCTATCTAGCTTTGCGAAAATTGAAGCTCAAAATTGTGTTTGGTCTATCAAATCAGCAATTTCGAACTGGAGAACACAATGAAAACTTTATGCCAATGTTCATATGTGCCATCGGTGAATTACGAAGAAAGATGTAGATTAAAACTTGAATAAACTCCTCATTGCTATGTAGTCATTATTTAAATGATTCCTAAATTTGGTACCTAAAGTAGACAATAACGTCCCTTCCATTTCCAAGTATCGAATATGAAAATTGAAAGTTTTCAAGAGAGCAATATAAAGCAAGTAAAACGAAATAATATATTTAGAATTGGTCATATTTGATACTTTATTCGAGGAATTTCCGGGAATTCTAAAGGGGATAGAGTTTCGACAATTTGCCACAAGCCACAGACGGTACTGCAATGCAAGAGCAAACAAAGTATGGAATCTGAAAAACGAGATTTTTCATATTCGATAGTTGGAAATGGTAGGGACGATATATTCACAGCGGGGGGAGCCTAGGAGAACGAAGTTAGCGAACAAAAGTAATAAAACGAAAACAATTATCACTCAATATTGATAAGTATATACACCAAGTGACAAGTGAGATGTCATAAATAATCTATGCAATTTTTAATTAGACCCACCTACTTGAAGTTTAGATAAATATTTGTCAAACGTGATTCAGACCCTTGAGGTTCAGACTGTTTTGCACACAAAACATCACATCAACCATTAAAACATGATAACAAAACAAATGAATGATGCATCTGGCGTCAGTTTGTTCTACACTTTAATTCCTTTATACCTTTATGTACGTAAGTTTCAAATGCCTTATTTAAGATTTTATATTATATCTATTAGAGAAACATCGCTGTTAAGAGGTTGTAAAACAGACGTAATAATTATATACAAAAATCAAGGATACCTATAGCATTCATTCTTTTTTACGATTAAATGAAATTAATAGGTATGTAACCTAATACCTATGAATGAGGAAATAAATATATAACTTTACTAAGAAAATTAGGCATCATAACGATCTATTTGTTTTGTTTATTTATTTAACGCCACTTTATGCTACTTTGGCTAATCGGACGGTACTACAGCAGGTCTACACAGGCTTGGGTACACCTTTTTAGGTGCCCTCCAAAGAACGGCATAACTAAGGACTTTTTTGGCGTAGAAAGATGTTAGACTATTGGCAACACCCTCATAACGATCTAAATGATCAACAATAAAATTTCATCCACAGCTTCCTAAAACGACAGATTAAATTTAAAATAATCGTAAGATCAATAGCTTTGATCCATTTCAAAATTTTCTTTTAAATGCTGATCTACCCTAGATAACTTTGCTGAAGATTTCCCTTATCTTCTTGTGAATCCAATTGGAGGAAAGAGGAAAATAATAATATCCCTCCCCTACTGAAAACAGTTTAATTTATATTTTATTTGCTGTAATAAATTATCATGTAGGAGGCATCACTTATGGTCACATCACATCTGGATGGACTGAACTTTATTGACAGCCCCACAGAATGAATACTTTACCAATCTAGTTAGAACAGATCAATAACCTCTGTAATAACTCATTGTGTTTCATTTAAATGGTGCTGTTAACAATGTTAAACTTTTTTCTTTATTTCTCTTTCTTTTCTGAGTATGACCCTGCCTTTCCCATATGAAATGCTGCAAATTAGATGGAACGAATGGATGAACGGGATAAACCCACAAGTTTCAAAACGAGAACTGATGACATCTTTACTAGTTATGATTAACGAAAAAAATAGTAATTGCTCGTGGTGCTGGTGCAGCAAGATTGTTGAAATGGTGGTGGTTTCTTTTTCCTTATAAGACATATGGCATTAGATGCTTATTAAAGGTGAAAAAAATGGACATTAGACTCATCAATAATAACATTCCTAAGCCCAAGAATTTACAATTAAAAAACAAATTACCCTGAGAGGAAACATTCAACTCATCCATTAAACTTAATGAAAATTCATTTATTCATAAAATGTAACCAAGTGTCATAAAAATATGCTTACAGCTGCAAATGAAATAAATTAATCCAACGGTATCACACAAATATCTGGTACGTGCAACACAAGACTTTCACTTACGTAGGTTATTAAAATTAATATATTATAAATCTATATTACTGTTTTTAGGTAAAAAAAAAAAAAAAATTAAAAAAAAGTACCTAAAGAAAAATGTTTCTTTTTTTTCTCCTTTAGTTGGTTATCAAATTTGTTCAACTTGTATATTTACCCATCTTTTATTAATGTTAAAAAGACATTATGTTTAATTTTTTTTAATCTACAAAGTTAAACATACTTTAGAGGAAGAAAATTTAAAATATCCGCATTCAAACTCTGTCAGACTATTCAATCAAAATGAAATCTACATGATATTAAAGATCATTACAGTTTACATTGATAAAGGAAATTTATTCAAAATCGTTAGAACCTTTTTTAGAAAACTGTAAAAAGGGAGCGGCGTGGTCTAGTGGATAGAGCGCTCGTCTGCTATGCTCCAGGTCCTGGGTTCGAATCCAGGCTGTGGCGGAATATTATTTATTCTGTTAATTCAGTCGGGGGGCGATCCTAGGGTATGGAGACCCTCCTGGGGCAGACCCAGCCTCTATAAAGTGGGTACCCAAATTAATTGGGGAAAAGCCTGGTGGCTGAGCGCGATTAAGGCCTAATCACCTCATTGCACTGCCGTTGGCCTTGAAATAGTATGAATCTCTATATGTACTGAGCCCAAGACCCTCCATGGGTTGTAGTGGTACAGGTTTTAGGTAAAAAGATGCAAAATACATGGTGTAAAGTGGCTCTTTCCCAATATTTTCCCTTAATATATATTTCATAAATAGGTAGGTCAAAGTAATAAATAAAATTAATGAAAACAATAAGAATAAAAAAATTATATTGTAGATGTAATTAGTTGACCGTTGAGAATTACTGGAAGGAATTAGTGCGGGTGGTGGTCATTAAATGAAACAACTATGATGATGATGACCCACAAAGGGGGTCGAAACGTTGGCAAACAATAAATAGTTGAAATTATTTAGTTTAACAATGATGAAAAGAACACGGGAACAACAAAAAAATACATCCTCCTCAACTCTTCGCCGCAGCGCCAGTATACAAAATCGCAAGCAGGACATAATATCTACATCTCAACAGCCATTCTCATCTCAGCAAGTCATCATTTCTACACCTCCAGGTGACTCATGCTCTTTTCATCACCACTATTCCAGTTCTAAAAAGCCCTGATGATGACCCACAGAGGTGGTCGAAACGTAGGCAAACAATAAATAGTTGAAACTATTTAGTTTTTCATTTAATTACCGCCACCCGGACTAATTCCTTCCAGCAAAAAAATTATATAAACATACCCTTTGTCCTTTCTTTTGAGAAATAGTTAGTACATTATTTAAATTTTCTAGTTGAGCTCTTTGGCAACTAGGTATGGATTAAATATATATAATATTATTATTTATTATATTTTCCAGGTACTAACCTTCATAAATGTTTCAAATGAGCAATGCAGCAGTTTTATCAACTATTTTACCAAATTTTGTGTCGATTTGCTAAAAGAGTTATCGATTTTTTTTTTTTTACAAAATAAAGGAGTGATACTATTTTCTGTTTTAGATTAATAACAAGTAATTTGAATAATGCACCAAGAGGATGAGAGACCAATAGTTGGAATTTTGGCACAAGAAGTAACAGAAATTATTAGAAAAAAATATCCCTACAGTAAGAGCTACATCGCTGCTTCTTATGTAAAAGCTATTGAAGGATCAGGAGCTAGAGTGATTCCGATTTTTATAGACAAAAATGAAGCTTATTATAGGTAAAATATAATTGTTAAAATAAATTTCTTATTGGTGATTTTCTATAGGACTAAAAAATATGAAATCAATGATCAATATTTCCATATGAAATGAATGATAGGAAAACAAAGTTTGATAAAAAAAAATTTATGGCAACTATAATTAAATACACCCTATAAACTATTGTTACAATAAACCTTATGACTTAAATAAATTAACCAAGAACTGAAGTTATACCTTGCATTCATTTTGCAATATTTTGACATTTTGAAAAAAATGTCAGTAAAAGACAAGAACCTATGATTTTTTTATATAACTTTTCAAAGCTAAATATCTTATTTTTTATGTGTTATAGCTCAACAATGGTTAAATTAAATTTAAAAACGCTGCAAATTATTAAACATAGTAAGCCAATGAACATGTGGACGAATAGCAGTAAGCTATGGAGTGAAATAGTGAGTTATATATGAGAAAATGTTTTTGAAGGAATAACCTTGAGAATGTCTTGAGAATGGGGAAATAACCCCGAAATGTTGATATGTGTGAATGGTTGTGAAATAAAATAAATAAACACAAAAGGAAGTTAAAGTGTGCTCATTTGAGTGTTAATATCAACAAAAACTTCCAGAAAAATTAAAAAAGAAAAGTAATATATATTTTTTTTTAATTGGTCAAGCGCTCAGAAAAAATGTCAGTAAGAGAAAAGAACCTATGATTTTATTATATAACTTTTCAAAGCTAAATATCTTTTTTTTTTATGTAATATAGCTCAACATTGGTTAAATTAAATTTAAAAACGCAGCAAATTATTTAACATAATGGTTTATTATTTCCAAATAACTACCAAATTTTTTCTTTTCTTTTTTCTAATCATTTGCAGTTCTTTGGTTATTAAACACTAATAACACACTTTTTTCTCTATCTTGGTTATTAAACACTAATAACACACTTTTTTCTCTATCTTCAAAAATAACGGAGTTACAAGCACATAAATAGAAAATATTTCAATTTTTAAATGTCTGCTTTCTAATTATTCGCAGTTTTTAGGTTAAATCGCTAATAAATTTGTTCTCTATCAAAAATAATGGTGTTACAAGCATATATATAGGCAAGGTTTTAATTTTTGTTTGTTTTTCCTTTCTTTTTTTATATCGATCTTTATTGATTCTAAAACTCTATACATATTTTTCTCTATCATCAAAAATAACTGAGTTATGGATGTATTTATGTGTAAAATATCAAATATTTTCTCCTTATATATAATTCTTCAGGGTATTTTGGCTAAAAAACACTGCTACATTTTTTTCTTTATCTTCAAAAATAACTGAGTTATTGAATTAAATCACTTTAAACCGGCCCCCATTTTAAAAATAACCAGCTGATATCAACGTCTAGGTATCAGGATCATCGTTGGATGTTCCAGTATTTTTGAAGTGAATTAAAAAACAAAAAAAAAAAAATAGGTGCAGTAGTTTCAAAGAAATGCCATGCATGTCGCATGGCAGACAAATGGATTTTTTTTAATTTGTTATTCGGATTTTACATATCTTAAATGTAAGCCCTCAAATTTTGAGGGAGGGGAAGAGGTTTGGTCGATTACAAAGGTTCATTATTGAAAATGATAAACCAAATGTTTTGAATTTGCTAACACTGTGGTATTAAACTTTTTTACTAAGCCCAGTAGCAACTGAGCAATAGAACGTTCAAAATAAGTAAATTCTTAAAAAAATCACCGAGTGTTTCAAAAAATATGTTCTGCTTTCTTAAGAGTCACAATAAAAAAAAAAGAATTTTTTAAGTACATAAAAAATACTATAATATTTTCAGAAAACATATTTTTATGAAATTAAAAACAAGTGGTGTTACAGAGGGCTAATCATGAATACCATTTCGAGAGTTAGAAAAAAAATAAATTGAAATCCTCTAATAATTTTTTTTCTTATTTAGAGATATTATCCGCTCAATAAATGGATTAGTTTTACCAGGTGGAAATGTCTGGTTATACAAATTTGATGATAAAACACCAAAAGATAATGGATATTTAAGAGCTGCTGAAATACTTTATGAAGAAATCAAAAAGGTAACATTCATTACAGTTAATTCTGATAATGTCATGTTGTAATAATATGACAAAAATAACAATAATTGCTTCACAAACATTCACATTCACACAACTAAATCTGATTACATTCTATATCATAAAAATTCACCAAATTATTTAATTATTTTTATGTTATTAGATAAACAATGAAGGGAAAGAAAATTTTCCAATACTTGGAATATGCCTAGGACTTGAAGTTATGCTTTTTATTGAAGCAAGTAAAAAAGAATACAGAGAAACGTGTAAACTAAACCAATCAATAATGTCATTAGACTTTTATGAAGGTTATAATGAGAGCAGATTATTCAAGAATCTGAATGAAACGGAAAAGAATATTGAAGATATTTTACAAAAACCTATACATTATTTTAGTCACCAGTGAGTATCTTTAGAACACAACTTTAATATTGGTAAATACAGTCCAAAGTGAACTGTTCATAAAGAAAGAAAAATAAAAAAATAATCCACTATCCTCATAAAAAAAGTAAAAAACATCATCCAGTTATTTTATCACATCATATTTCAACATTTTTGCATAAATTATCAGAATTATTATTATTTAAATTAAGTATTCTGATAGTTTTCTTAACCTGGCTTGAAAAATTGAAATTGATACTTCCGAACCTATTAACCAACTACCAAATGTAACTGGAAGAAAAAAAAATAGTTAGCAAAATTTTGGACAAAATAGCTTTCCTTAGCAAGAGCCTCAACAGAGGGCTTTTTAAGTTTAATAAAATAATTGAAACTATTTTATTTCATAATAAAAACTGCTGCAAATTATTACACAATGGTTTATTATTTCCAAATAACAATATTAGGGTATAACTGTTTATATGGTTGTTGATAGGCAATTAAGTAATATGAAAAGCACTGATTCAAAGCATCATATCATAACACTACCACTGATTTCAAAACGCAATATCAAAGCTAGTTGTAAACCAAATTCAATGATTCTTTTTTCATTTTGTCAAGAATTTAATTCTCTATCAAATGGCACCAAAAGCAAAAACATTTTGGTACTTATTAGGAGAAACGGATATTTTTTTTTTATTCGTTATTAGGATTCTACGCATCTTGAAACGTAAGCTCTCATATTTTGAGCAGGAGTAATTTTTTTGGTCGATTGCAAAGGTAGATAAACCAAAAGCATTTATACAGGACTGCGTTACTATTTCCTTTTCTTTTCTTTCCTTTTGATTTCATTCAAATAAAATTTCCTGATTCCAGAAAATCTTACATTTTATCATTATCATCAATAATAACCGAGTTATCAGGGAATCACATCTCTAATAAGTTTTGGCTTGACCATATAAGATGATTTTTTTAATTTTAATTTTTTTTTTTGGCACTTTGTTCATCGTGTTGTCTTGATCACGAAAATCTTTTCAATTTTTCTCTATCTTCAATAATAACTGATTTTTCATTTATCTATCGCGCTTTACTGATTATAAAACACTATACTACTATATTTATGTGAAAAATTTCAATTTTTGGTTTCTTTTCTTTTCTTTTTTATATCGTATATATAGGGGAGAATTAATTTTTTTCCTTTTTTCTTTTTTTTTGTTTATCGCGCTTTACTGATTCTAAAACTATTTACATACTTTTCTCTATTGTCAAAAATAACTGAGTTATGAGCGTATTTATGTGTAAAATTTCAATTTTTTTTCTTTTCACTTTTATAAAATTATTCGAATGGACTAGTATTTTTTTGGCAAATTTAAAAAAAAATTGGTCCATCAGTTTTGGAGAAATGCCGCGGACGGCGGACAAACGGATTTTTTTTAATTCGTTATTTGGATTCTACGCATCTTGAAACGTAAGCTCTCAAATTTTGAGCAGGGGTAATTTTTTTTTTTGGTCTATTACAAAGGTTGATTATTGAAAATAATAAACCAAAAATAAACAGTTATATTTTTGTTTTTTTTATTTAATTTATAAATTAAAATCCTATTAATCCCTAAACTTTAAGAAATGTGTTTATCTCGGTTGTAATTTGAATTTTCAAGCTTTTTACTACTCAAATCATGTAGTCATGTTTTAAAATATCTTGTTGATTTTAGGTTTTACATAACAAAGGAAGCCATGAGAAACAAATTTAACAATGACTGGAAAATAATA
Source organism: Piezodorus guildinii (assembly GCA_023052935.1). Taxonomy (NCBI): domain Eukaryota; kingdom Metazoa; phylum Arthropoda; class Insecta; order Hemiptera; family Pentatomidae; genus Piezodorus; species Piezodorus guildinii. Next base: position 73,765,873 of record CM041296.1, read on the forward strand.
TCAACTACTAAACTAGGAAATCAGGATATTTTGTTTATTTCAATAGCTGAATCTATAAAATTTCCTTTCATTGGTTTACAATTCCATCCAGAAAAAGTATACGAATGGTCAACGAAACAAAAGGGGTGTCATTCTCCGGAATCAATATCTGCCTGCAGATATTTCTTTGATTGGTTGATAGAAGAATCAAAGAAAAATATGAATAAGTTTGATAACAGTGATCTTGAAAATTCATTATTGATAAACAATTATCATAAAACATTTACTTCAGGAAGATTAAATTTTGATGAATTATATTTGTTTGATGAAAATAATTCAACTCAAATATTAATAAAACAGACAAGTTTGATTCCTTATGTTTTATAAATTACAAACTATTTTTATACTATAAAAAATATTTTAATTAAACTGATTCAAGATATAAAATTAAGAGATATATTCCATACAATAGGCATAAAAATAAAAAATATATAAAAAAATGCATTTAAAAAAATTGAATTAATTAATCTGAATTTCATGAGAAAATTAAATGGTGAAAGTAATGATTGTTATTTTTATTTTTTTAATAAATGGAAAATCGTATATCGGCTAAACTTTTTTCCATGGGTTTAACATCTTTAAAATTTTAAAAACTTTCAAAGTGAAAATAATTGTACTTTAACAAATGATTTTTCATTACCTAATTTAATTAATTTTTTTTTATTTTACTTTAATATGGACCTCAATTATAATCAGCAAATAAAATAAAGATGAAAACAAATTTTTGAATAGTAATATATCACCAATTATAGAACTGAATTTCACAATTAAATAGTCAAGGAAAAGAATTGACTATTACTTAGTTCTGAATTTCCAACAATAGATTAAATAGTCAACAATAGATATTCATTACAGTAATTAAATCGTTTGAGGAACTGGAAATGATAAAATAAAACTGTTAAAAGACTGATTATAGTCATTATTGAACGCTAATTTGAATAAAAAAGAATAAAAGAGAAAATAGAAAATTTAAAAATTAAAATGAAAGTTATCATCAAATACCTGAAAATCCTTGGATCACATCGTAAAACCTGAAGAGGATCTAGCACAATATTCTCTTGTGTTAATGGCGTTGTAGGTATGTTTGGAGCAGATTCCGGAAGCAGTGCATTAATAGTCATTACCCACAAACATCGGGGTAATACAGAATTCAACCTCAACCAAACTTGTTTATATAATTCTAAAAAAAAATCATACAATTATTTACACAGGATAAAAAATATAATAAATGGTGAGAATTTCATTATACTAATTAATAAAGTGCATGATGCAACATTTAGAACATAAATGAAAAAAATTAGCAGTAAGAACAGAGAAACATAGGAAATATCATAAATTGAGCAAATTTGTATAATATAAATAAATGATTCATACAATAGTTAGTGAAAATATAACAATTATTTTGAAAAGTAAATAGAATCAAAAGTGAATATTTAAAAAAATCACAACTTTAGTTTTTTAAATCTATAATTATAAAAAATGTGATAATAATTCCAAGGTTACATAAGTGGATGAAAATGTGATAAAGTAATTTTTCATCTTTATAAAATAAGTTTTTTGCTATGTAATTAATACCTAGAAAATTTTATAAGATAACAAAGTCTGCTTATTAAACAAGTCAGAAACAGAACTTAAAAAGTAAATTTAAGTTTGTACTATATAAAGTTTTGTAAAAATCGAAAAAATAAATAGAAAGAGTTATAAAAATGTATTATATTTTATTTTCTACATTTTAGTAAGAAATTGATTGATGTATTATATGTGGCAAATTATAATGCACTTTGAAAATATAATGTTTTATGTATCATGTTTGTTTATTTAATGTCTCTTTTATGCTGTTGAGGTTAATTAGATGGTACAACAGAATAAGTCCTTAATTTTGCCTATCCAAGTTATATAAGGATAGAGATATGTAAGGAGTACCTGAAATCGAAAAGGCTGGGGACCACCATTTTATGTCCCTTCCAAAGGACGGCATAACCAAGGATTTGTTCACCCATTGAAAAATCCTAGGGTCACCTGTTAGGTTTGAACCCACGACCTTGGGCTTAGGAGGCTCTACCACTACACTATAGGTGACCCCTTCTGTATATCACTATTTCTATTTGTATTTTGAGATCACCATTAGTAAATATAAAAAAACAAAACAATAAATTACCTTGAATATATCTAGGCACAGTATTGTCCAAAGCCTGTCTAAAATGTTTCATAATTACTGGAGCGAATTCCCACAAGTCTGATGGAGGTAAGTCGAGTAGATTTCCCAAAACTTGTCCAGTTTGAGATGGGCAAATTGTCATCATACTTAAACCTAGAAAAAGTGTTACAAAATAAAATATATAAATTTTTACAGGAGATTTACTACAAATCTTCATGAATAAAGAGAATAAACTCTATACCATGTTCAATATTTTCTTCTGTTAATGTTAAATGTTTTTCATCAGGACCTCCTGCATATAACATTCCGATGCTGTGGGACTGACGTTCCATCCAATCATCAACCAAGCAAAGATGTGGAAAATGAGTAGCCAGAAGTCTTAACAATGATGAAAAAATACCTGAAATATAAAACATGCACATATATTTTTTTTTTTGCCTATCAGGTGAAAATCCAAGTTAAATTACTATAAAAAAACAAAAAAAAAAAAAAAAAAAAAAACCCTGTACCACTACAACCCATGAAGGGTCTTGGGCTCAGTACATATAGAGATTCGTACTGTTTCTAGGCCGACGGCAGTGCAATGAGGTGATTAGGCCTTAATCGCGCTCAGCCGCCAGGTTTTTCCCCAATTAATTTGGGTACCCATTTTATAGAGGCTGGGTCTGCCCCAGGAGGGTCTCCATACCCTAGGTCGCCCCCCGACTGAATTTACAGAATAAATAATATTCCGCCACAGCCGGGATTCGAACCCAGGACCCGGAGCACAGTAGACTAGCGCTCTATCCACTAGACCACACCGCTCCCTATTAATTACTATAAATAATTATAAATATGTAAGCGAAAAATTACAGAGTACTTTAGAAAAATGGCAAGTGAAAAGAGCATCTAAATTTTAAGAAATAGAATAAACAATAAAAAAATTATTCAAAAGATGGGCAGTATATTTTTTCACAGAAAATTTATTTCATTTTAACTCTTATTAACAATTTCAATAATACACAACATAAATTTTAAAAAAAAAAAAAAAAAAGATTACCGCTGTAACTGGCTTGATCTTTTTGAGCTTGCTGTAAAAGGTATTTTATTGGTAATTCAGACAGAAATTCTTGAGAATATGCTTTCACGCGATGCCTCGTAGCTTGAGCAGCTGATGAAAGTCTTACATCTTCATAATGAAGAAGATAATACAACATCAGCAACTGCGATGTTAGGGATTTTTGAGTATCCCTATTTCCATCATTCTGTCCAAAATTATTTAAATAAATGCATATTATTGGTCAAAGCAAAGATTTTAAAAAATATAGAGATTTTCAAAAAAGATAATGAAGTAATTAAAAACTAATTATAATTCATTACTTTGATCTGATAATAAAATAAAAGTACCAGTTTAATAAAACTTGTATAAGTACAAGAAATAAATCTCTTATGCATCAATGACCATAAAAAAAAATTATAAAAAGCAACATACTATAATAAAAAATATATAAACTGTTTTTTAAGGATATTAGTCCTCATTATGTTAATGTAAGTGTTAGTCATTGATAACAATAGTATTACGCTGGCGAAGTCCTGGAAGAAGAGACCATGGTGGCTGACCATGTAACAGTAAATGGTATAAATCCATCATGATGCAATTAATAAAAAAATAATCAGAAAAAATAAACAAAGTATTACCTTTTTTACTATAGAATTAGAAAATACAGCTCGAATTTCGTCTTCCATTATAGGTTGATTGGTGCTTTCAATGGAAAATTTTCCTACTGGCATCAAAATAGAATTCACATAAACTTCGACCAAAGCTGGAAGAACTGGATGGAGGGGAGGAATACTTGAGCAAAGTTGCCTATACAAATGGTATATAATTAACTAACAGTGTAATACTACAATTTACGGTTTTATTGTTTATTTTATTATTGTACTATATTTCTATAAATGCAAATAAAGAGCAGGAACATATTGGAATATAATGATTCAACAATTGAACAATGATATCTTAAACATATGAATGAAGACAACATAGCACCATTATTACATCTTAATGATAATAGTGCACAACACGGTGTTGGTTTGAAAAATTTAGCAGTGGAGATAAGATGTTGGAAAAGAAGAAAGGCTTTGGACGATCATTAAAGTATATTGATGAGATTGTGCAGGAAGCTGTTGAGTCAAATACGTCCACAAGTTTTTGCGAACTTCCACAGAGAGTGTGGTGTGTCAAAAGACGCTGTTAGTCACCATCTACTGACTATGAGGAAGATGAAAAAGTGAAGTAGACCGGTCTCTAACTTACTTCTCAGCAATCAGCAAAGAGATATGTAATTAGTGAGCATGTATTGAAAACCTTTTTGATCTGAGTTCTTAATGGAAGATTGTCACCTGTGATGAAAAGTGGGTTTACAAGCAAAATCCGAATACCTGTGAGCAATTTCAAACTGGTTTTCCAGTTGCTGCTAGAGGCAATTTGAAAAAATTCAAGCTTCGTGACTTTAGTAATTTTGAAGATTTTATTCATCACAAATGTTTTTTCTGATATATGCTCTACAAATTCCAAACTCAGCTGCAAACAATTGGAAAGATTGAACGCAAAGTTGTCAGAACTTAATCCTGCTTTGATCAACTGAAAAGGTGTTTCATTCCAACGAGATAATTCTTGTCCTCACACTTTCTGTTGAACTAAGGAAAAGTTTAAATAACTTCATACGTTCGAATTCCTGCTCATCCATCATTTAGTCCTGAACTCGCACTATCAGAATAAAACTCCTTTTATTCCATGGTTCATTTTCTTCAAGGGAAAATTTTTCATAATTTGCGGAAGTTGATATTGCAGTCCAAGAGTTCTTAGACAGCCATCCAAAAAAATGCTATCAGCATGGGATCAAGTGATTGGGTAGCAGATGGCTAATGTCAGTTGGTAAAAAGGGATTATAATTTGAGTTTAATTTTATTTTATATTAAAGAAATATTAATACAAATATTTGGCTGAAAATCAGTAATTTATTTTTGTATACACTCCATTACATCAGTGATATACAATACATGTAGCTAAAAAAACTACTATTCCTTCTTAATTATATTATTTTAATCTTAAAATATTTAGTACTTTATATGGAATCTCAGATTGCTTTACCTGTAAATCCAATCTTTAATGGGAACTTTATATTTCGTAAATGCTCTACTTTTCAAAAGCTGATGAATACAGTGAACGGGCAGAAAACCACTAATATTAGCATTTAAATTTAATGTAACTGGAACCTTGACAGCATGAGCAGTTACTACCTAAAACATTAAAAAAAAAAAAAATAATAATAAATAAAAGAATAATAATAATATATATATATATATATATATATATATATATATATATATATATATATATATATTAAATTATAAGAGAAAATAACAATTTAAGATTGACTACTAGATTTTTTTAAAAAATATATATTAAAAAAAGCGAGTGTTCTGTGATTTAAATTCATTAAAAGAGTTTCCTAAAAAACAGAAGTACAACATTTAAATAGATAATTGTTATTACTTGTTCAGTAAAGATATCATGGGTGAATACATGCTTCATTCTTGTCATGGTGTTATGTCTAATTGGTACTTTCATCCCCAGAGTAGAACAGACCAATTCTATAATAGCACTTAATTGATTACTATGAAAATGAATCGCCATTAGTAACAGCATTTCCCCGAATGAAGAAGTAACACCACTGGAACTATAAAATAATATAAGTTATGTACAACTTACTTTTAACTGTAAGTAAAAAAAATAAAATAAAAAATAATCTAAAGATACCTTTCCAAGTAAGCTTCTTCACTGGCCAGCCATTGTACCCACTGGATGCAATTAGCCTCATGATTGGTAATTAACGAAGGGCAAGCTATCAGCATACAAAGGCCGAGAGAGACAAATCTAACACCTGCTGGGCTCGCTGGAGGGCGAGAAGTAACCAACTTTACCAGCAGAGTAATTTCTTCTTCTTGAAGTCTAATAGAGATATCAGAGCCAATTAATTCATGATAAATTCTAATTAATATCAATATTATAATTCTTCAACTAATAACCATCGGTCTATATTGTGCAAGAACTATCTTAATTACTCTTTGTATCAGTAATCTATTTTATATTAGCTGACCCGACAGACGATGTCCTGTATGAACTATGTCTTAGCAAAATCAGTTAAGCCATCCAAGCAAGATGCGATGACAAAGAAAAAAGAGGATTCATTTTTGTATATCTAGATAAAGAGATTACCTTAGGAAATAAAAAAAAAAAAAAATAGTAAGATTCTTATTTTGACTGATATAAACATAACAAAAAAAGAATTAAAGAAAGCGGTCAAGCAGTACACGCGTGATGCGATGACCAAAGGAAACGGCGATTCATTTTATATGTATATAGATAAAGCGATTATTATTACCTTTAAAATATTAAAAAAAAAAAAACTATCTAACAAAGATACTTTTCTCTTTTTTTCTTTCATAAGATCCTTCTCCTGACTGATATAAACATAACAAAAAAAGATTTAGGGAAATCGGTCAAGCCATTCAGGCGTGATGCTATGACCAATGGAAAAGGCGATTCATTTTTATATATATATATACGAGGCATGTTTTTTAAGTAAGTACCGTTTTGCGATTCCGCCGCTGCAGCGCTATGGTCGGCGTTCCGCGCATGCGCGCTGGTTACCTACATCTCTTGTCTACGCACTGACGACATTACAGTCAGATTCTTCATTGTATACGTTGTTTACTGAGTGTTTAAGATGCCTCCGACAATCGTGAGTCCTGCTGATTGTGAAGTACAGGCTGTTATATGATTTCTTAGTGCTAAAGGCGTAAAACTGATCTATATTCATCGTGAGATGGTTGAAGTTTACAGACAAAACATTATGAGTGATGGAATGGTAAGGAAATGGATGAGAGCATTTAAAGATGGCGGCAAAAATGTGCATGATGAAGAATGGAGTTGGTGTCCTTCGGTCAGAGTATTGCTAGTGGAGTTTCTGCCTCGTAATGAGACAATCAATGCAGCGTCTTATTGTGAGACATTGAAGAATCTGCGTCGTGCAATCCAGAATAAAAGACGTGGCAAGTTGAGTAAGGGTATCGTTTTGCTGCATGACAATGCCCGTCTACATGTGGCTAATCGGACCAAAGATCTCATAAAAGCATTTAAATGGGAAACTCTAGATCATCCTCCATACAGTCCTGATCTGGCACGAAGCGACTACCATTTGTTCCTGCACTTGAAGAAACACCTGGGCGGTCTTCAAGACGATAACAAAGTCAAAACATTTGTTAACAAGGCGACAGAATTTTTTGAGGAGGGTATTCAAAAACTGGTGCCGCGTTATGACAAGTGCCTCAAAATTCATGGAAATTATGTAGAAAAGTAGATCAAGGTATAGACTTTCATGTAAAAATAAAATTATTGCGATATCTTTGCACATCTTTTTTTAATTCCAAAATGGTACTTACTTAAAAAACATGCCTCGTATATAAATCTAACTGAGCATTTTAGTAAACAATTTTTTTTTTTTTTTTTTTTTTTTTATTACGTGTTATTTTTATTATGATTTTAAGTAGTTCAAAAATATTTCAGATGCGTAATTTAAAACCAACTAAAAATCAATAGATACATTATACACAAATGGAAAAAAGGACATAGAGGTCATAGAGTCTGGCTCAGAGTGGGCAAAGCAATGACGATAAACTTCGCGTGGGTGGAGAAATGATGTCTTGGTGTGGCACTTTGTTATCACTAATATGTGTATACATGTATTGCGTGTAGGTTCACAGTCAAAGGTTTTTATTTCTAAATATATATTTTAAGAAGATATAATATCCATATTAAATTAATTTTACGAAACAAGGAAAATAATGACAAAAAAGCTGGAAAACTTCTTAACAGAAATTTGACCTAATAACATAGTATAAATTACTAATTGTTAACTATAATTTATTTTTATTTCCTGATGGTAAAAAAATCCCATAAAAACTGTAAATGTTTTAAGAAACTTATGTGAAAAAAAGGGTAGCTCTTTCTAAAAAATATATCGAACAAGAGTGAGGAGGTAAACACAGTATTCCGAGTAAAAAAATATTTCAAGTGACACCAGACAGAATTGCACTAGAATTAATTTAGAAATGCAAACAACTTTAGTATGGAGAAAGATGAGTTGGGAAGAGAATTTAGACACAGAAATTCTCTGCTACCCAAAGCAGTAAATATAATCTGCAAAATCTATCTTATCTTCCCCTCCCTTACATCAGATTAAGAGGAGAAAATAGGATAGGTTGTTATACAGTGGTCCGCTTGAGTTTGAGTTAATGTTGTCTGTAATGCTATACAATTTATTAGTATAAACTCTTATAAATTATTAGTCTAAACTCTTATAATTTATACTAATAAATATACTATTAAACTCTCATAAATTATTAGTCTAAACTCTTATAATAGTGTGCTGAAAGTTTTAACAACGTGGAATTATAAAAGCTGGAAAAAGAAATTTTAAATTTAAGACATAGCTCTCCATTTCAAGATTAGCAGTCCACACCTTAATAGTTTATAATTGAATGAAGTAAATGAATTCGAGAGATAAATTATGATGCATTTATTGTGGCAATATCAAATTATCAGGTTGTTTCACATGAAATGTCCGTTTTTAAAGTTTCTGAAATACATAAAGGATTTTGTAGGTCTCTGTTGTTCTCTTCCGAATGTTTACATATTTAAAGTAAACAGTTACTAATCCTCTACCTTTGTATTATAAACATTAGCTTCCCAATCAATTACCCACTTTTAGTATACCTCCAAATATGAACATGGAAACACGCGATTTTCGAGTAATATTTTTGTACGAGTTTAAACTTGGCCATTCAGCAGCTGAGGCCGCTAGAAATATTTGCAAGGTGTTTGGGGAAGGGAGTGTTAATGAACGGACCATTTGCTAACGGTTGGTTTGCTAAGTTTTCAGCTGGGGATACCGACTTGGAAAACTTGCCCCGAGGAAGACCTCCGTCCGTAATAGACAACGATGTTCTCAAACATACAGTAGGAGAAAACCCCTATCAAACAGTTAAAGGACCCTCAGCACAACTAAATGCAAGTGCATCTACCGTTTCCAGACATTTAAAGTATATTGGGAAAGTAAAAAAGCTCGATACATGGGTACCTCATGATCTCACTGAGCGGCAGCAATTGAAACGCCTTGAGACCTGCATTTCTTTGCTTGCGAGGCAAAAAACCGAGCCTTTCCTTGAAAGAATGCGATGAAAAACGGATCGCATATGACAATCAGGGCAGTGGTTGAACATTAACGAAACCCCGGGGCAAATGCCAAAACCGAATTTGCATCCCAAAAAATTGATGGTGGTCCATGGCTGGGATAATTCATTATTCCTTTTTACCTAGAGGTGAAACCATTACCTGTACGACGTACTGCAATGAAATTGACCAAATGCACACAAAATTATTAAAAAACAACTTGGATTGGTAAATCGGAATTGTCCTATACTCTTACACAACAATGCTAGACCCCATGTTTCAAAACAAACCGTGTTAAAATTGAAAGAACTGTTCTCCCGTTATTAAAAATTAAATTTGAATAAATTGAAGATATTCTCCCGACTTATCTCCAACAGATTACCACCTGTTCAGGAATTTAGACAACTTCATCAAAGTAAAACTTTATGAAAATGATGATCAAGTGAAAAGTGCATTTTCAGATTTTGTTTCACTTCAAAGCTCAGAGTTTTTCAGTTCGGGGATAAAAAAGTTGGTGTCACGTTGGGAAAAATATGTAGAAAAAGAAGGTAAATACTTCGAATAAAATTATCTTTTTTTTATATCGTATTTTTAATAAAAATCCTTTACCTTGAAAACGGACATTTCATGCGACACAACCCAATATATTTCCTGATTTTTTATCATTGGCTTTGAATGTTTATATTAAATAATCTTTGGTAGCATATAACAAATATTTACATCAATAAAATAAAAATTTAAATAAAGTCTCACTTTATTCCAGCTATCCCTCGCAGTGCACAATAAAGGCGCAATAATGATGAAGCTTGGACAACACAGGATTCAGATAAAGATTCACTTTCTGATACAATAGTATTCAAATAGTTTAAAAGTTCATCTCTTAAAGCTTGTAAGCTACTATTAGCTTCTCGATTTCTCTGCAAACAAACAATAATTATAAGGTGGAATATTGGAAGTATTTAACAACGAATAAACATACAAATAAAATTACCTTTTGTCTACCTCTTATGAAACCAGAAAACCAATTTCTCACTTGCTGATCACTTCCTAGAAGAAGGCTCGATACAAAGGCCACTGCATCACGAATTGAGCTGTCAAGACCAGGAACAGGTATACTAGGATCAAGTGTTAATGTGATCGCTAAAGCAGGCATTCTGCACAATTCCACCTGAAAAAAAATTATAATGTTTACATCATGTGAATAGTTTAAATTTATCCCCATTGTTTCCTAATCTTAAAAAAAAGAAAATAATGAAAAAAAAAGGGAAAAGATACTTTTCTTTCATTCTGTGTTCAAATATCAAGAGTAAGTAATAAACTGACCTTAGTACAATTTTTTCATATTTGAATTTCACAAGGAAAAACATATCATAAAGGTAAGTGGTTTGATTAAAATTAATAACACTTGGAAACAAAATTATATATTGATACGTTTTTTCAACGAACTATAGAAAGTAGAAAAAATGTCAACACCAGTATGCTTAAACTAAGAAATAAAGTACTGGATTTTTTTCTTCTATTTTTTGACTACTTATGAGCAGATTGTCTTCATTTATGAGCACTTGACCGTTTTAATCCCAACTTCTTTGCCACAAACTTGTGTATAACATTTTGTCCAATAGGTATGTTAAAATTGATTGCAATATCTCTTAATGCTCTTTTAGTTTTGAATACTCGTTTTTCTCGAAGCAATTTACTTTTCAGTTCCAAACCTCGGAGCTATTTTCCCTTTGTTTTACTATTGTAAATAACTACCAATAGAGTAACATTATAACTTTTGAGAATTGTTTTAATGGTTTATTATTTTAGCTTGGTAGATTACAGACTATCTTAGAAACGTTCTACAAAGACAAAATCAAATCATACTTTAAGAATTGAGAGCTATAGAATAAAAAAAAAAAATGTAGACAATCAGAAATACACTGATAAAACAACAACAAAAAACAAAACAACGTACATATGAATTATCGAGGGGACCAAATTAAACTGATTCTATATGAATTAACATATTTTTAAGGACCAGCATATTCATACGAATTTTCTGAATTCTACTGCACTATAAAAATAATTTTTAATATTGATCTATTAATTTATTAAATTATGAACAAAAAACATAGTAATATTTTTTGTATTTTAATATTAACCTTTGAATATGTGGAATTAAATATTTAATTTAATAAGAAATACCTACTTCACTCATATTTAAAAATGATCAATGAATATTTCAATTTCAATGATTCATCCATGAATAAAGAATCAAATAACAAACCAATTGCTATCTTTTTAATCCAAATCAAAACCAAAGCAAATACATACACATTTTGAACGAACGGCTAGAGCCATTGAAGGACACATTTGGCATAGTTTTGTCAGAGCTTCAATACGAATCCTGCCACCATTGTTTTCATCCTCCATTTTATCCGAGTTAGCAACCAAGCTTTTGCAAACTAAAAACAAACAATAATGATGTTAGAGACTATTAAATTACTTGAATTTATACACATATTATAAATTATAGTTTTAAGGTTCTTACCAACTAACAGACTACAGGTTACCTAAAAATCCTAGCCAGATTGCAAAAGTCAACATTCATTCTATGTGTTTGTCACTAATTAAATATCAGCCGAACCTAAGGCAGATTTTACTGACACTGTTCCAGGCGTGTGGCTGCTAATGTGACAACATATTCACAGCCACTTACGCCTTTTATTCAAGATATCCAACATAATAATAACAAATTTTAGTACAAACCTTCCCAAAATACATCTGGAGAATTAGCCACAATCCAGCAAATTATATCTGGTCCGTACTTCATATGTAAAAGTGTTTCAACAATTTCAACTGGAGAAAGCAAAGCAGGAAGTTCTGATAAAGCAATATTCAAGACATCGCATATTTCAGGAATATACACAATATTCTCAAAAAGATCAGAATGTTTAACATATGTATCTAAAATATTCCTTTGTTGCTGCTGCTCTTCCTGGATCTAAAATAAGGTGAAGGTTTATATTACTTATTTGTAGTATATACATGAACCACAGATTTGAACATTAATGTGTATATGTTTAACCGAGCAAGTAAGAATAGAGTAAGTTACTTTTTTCTGAAGCTTATTTTTGAACAAAACATCACTTAGAAGCATATACGTGATCCATATACTGCAACGTTCATAATAATACGTTATTATTATTTTATTTATTTAATATATGAATACATTTCTTTTAAACATTCTTTAATCTAACAGTTGTGAGCCATAACCAGAATATATTTGCAAATAGAATAATAAAATAAAAATTCTGAATGCTACACCTGAGAAGCAATATACAAGATCTCGCTCAAAACCAATCGTAGACGTCTGGTAGGGTCAGATCTTTCAAATTCCATAGCCAAACCATTTTGAATTGATTGAACTAAGAGTCCATCAGACTGCACACTACCACCCTTTTGCCTATCAAAATATGAAAGATAATATTTATATTCATAGAGAACTGATGATTAACAAATATAATTTTAACAACATGAACCTTAATTGTTGTTCTTTTTTAACTTCAGTTTCTAATGCATGAAAATCGATGGAGAGAAGGGCTACAATAGAGTTCACCATTTCAATTCCAGATAGGACAGTAAGAATTTCTTTTTTGTTTTCAGTGCATTTTTTCGTCACATCCACAGGCGAAATGAGACTCATTCTCACAAGGCATGGTAGTACTGGTCTCAAATCCTTTAATGAAAAATTTGCTATTCCTTTAACATCTAGTGTTTGTAGGCATCTAAAAACACCAGGGGAAACTGAAAGATCCGTCATTTTTGTATGTATTTGTGCACCCTTATACGTAAATGAAGTGAAATAATCCTGAACACTAGAAAACTAAACCATTGAGATTAAGCTAACTAATGCTAAGGAATAGAATATTGAGCACCGGTGTTTAAACATATCAACTTCCAATAGCCAGAGGCAGGTTATAAACATCTCAAAGAGGTCGTAATTTTGACACTTTGAAAGACATTTGAAATATTTACATTAAACAAGCACCAGGATCTTTAACTGATGAAACTGTTTAAATATGTTTTTAGTTACAATGTTAATATAATATCGTTTATATCTAGTTATGATTAAAATTTAATTACAACACATCCTTATCAGGAAGATCACATCGTTCAATGATTGGGATTAAAGGCTGAGATTCTTTCATGAACGCTAGTGTTGTTTTTTTTGGAAGGTTTTCCTATATCTTTAAAAGCTTATACCGTTTAATTTATTCGGCAGATTTTGAGTTTTAAGTATTAATTGTTAAAAAATGACTTGATAATAGTTTCAATTTTGATTAGATAAATACTTATAGTACATCTCTTAGTATACGAGTGAATTATATTTCAAATTGAGAGTATAGTTCATTTTGTGCTTGAATGAGTTTTAATAATTTTCATAATTATGAATATTAGATGTGTAAAAAATACTAAGTTATTATTCCCAGCTCTTAGCTGTTGTTCACAATATTTTTTTAGTACAACAAAATGTAATGGGTATTTTTTTGAAAAAGACCCCAAAGGAGGTTATAATAAAAATGAACCAAAATATTCTAATTGGGAACATATCAAAGATGGTTGGAAACAGTTAGGAAAAGAAGTTAAGTTATTCAAAAAAGAAATGATCGAAGCAATAGAAAATGATCCTATCACGGGTTTAGTTCCTGGTATGTGATTTGATTGCTTATTATGGTTATACAACTTGTTTTATTTTTGACTATATGGACCAAAGTGTCTATTTTATGCATAATTTAAACTTATGAATACAGTTTGATGGACAAATTTTAATAGTATTTTTGTCGGAATTTATTTATTTCAACATGGGAAAAAATGTTTTTTTAGTCTTGGTAATGTTTTTCAGTGGTTAAAATATGCTAATAAACTTTCTGTATGGAACTGTCTCATTTTTGCTAAAAATTTGCAGTTTTCAGAAGCGGAGTTGTGTTTTTTTTCCTTTTGAGGAAGTTTGAAGATCGCTCTACTCCAGCTGCTCCAGACCTAATAAAATGTTGAATGACCATGACCATATAAAAACACGCTCAATTTTTATTGAGTTTTGAAATGATTTTGAGTTCAGAACACAAAAGAACTGAACTATATTATTTAAGAAACATGAATGTATGAATATTAATAACACCTTCAATTGTTATTGGTTTTATTTTCAATTATATAAAGTGGTAAAAAAACATTTTACTGTTTTATTGTCGAGTTATTTCTTATAAGAGAAAAGCTCCACCCTATTATGAGATTAATTCACATTTATGTTTCAAAGTTTGACGACGTGTGACAATTATGTTTAAAAGATAAAACATAACGGGTCATTTTGCCTACTCCTATATTCTTGCAAATTTGATAAAAGAAAATGAAAATCTGTCATTAAATAAAAGCATTTTATTTTTAAATAAAAAAAGTTGAAGTGTAACAGATTGACTGATTACGAAGTTATGTTTATTCCAGTTACCCTTGCCAATAACTTATATAAATTAACACAAATTGAAATATTTGGGAGCAGAGCCACTGGTGACATTTAGTAATAGATAAAATTTGTGATAGTGATATTATGAAATATATTACTAAAATATTTATTGTAAAAAATTATAGTAATATTTTTATTATAAATTATAGTCAGAATATATGAATATTAATTGAAATTTTTAGTTGATTTTAATTAATAATTAGTTTCAAATTCCACATTATTTTGTTAAAAATTAATTTTCTTAACATTCTTCTTCTTGTAGAGCTATTTAAGAATCATATAAATTTGTTAAGTGAACTGTTTGTCAAACCTGAATATTTTATTTAATATATAAACCAACTTTTTCCAAATTCTTAAAAAATGTTGTGATATAGACAATTAGGTTTTGGTTAGGTTACTTTGTTTTCTTAGGCGATCAACAGCAAGGTCATTATCCCCTAGACAATTAGGTATTGTGAGTAGACAAATTGCCGAGTCCACATTTCAGACTGTTAATCATTTTTTAATATTGCTCAGGTTACATGTTTCTTATTAGTGTAGTATTTGTGGGTGTGAAATAATTTTAAAAATGTTGTACAGGCATGTCAATAATAAATTAATATCTGGTATAAAATATTGAGGAAGCGGCATAGTCTACTGTCTTCATGGACCTTGTTCCAACCACAGCTGTGGTAAAATTATTTATTTTGTTATTTCAGCTGTGGAATGACCCTAGGGTATGGATATCTTACTGGGGTACATCCACCCTCTATAAACTGAGTACTCTGAAATTGAGGTGGAAACTGGGGGCTGAGTTTGATTTAGGCCTATTCACCTCTTGCATGACCATTGGCCATGAAACATTACATGTCTATATAAGTACTGAACCCAAAACACTTCATGGGTTGTAGAGGTTTTATTTATTTATTTGTTTTATATAATACTGAAGTGATGGTTATAAGACTCTTGAAATAACATTAAATCACTTAAGTTAATAAAATTCATTTCCTCCCATATTGTTATAATTTATTGTCTGTGTATTTTTTTTCTCTGCTGGGTTTTTAAAATTTGTTCCAAAAAAAAAAAAAAAAAATGATTAAATACAAAGTAATTTAAGATAAAACAGAACGCATTGGGAGGGAGTATCCCATTAATTAATAATAAATTATGTGCTTGAACTAAATAAAGCTCATTCATTTATATATATTTATATAAAACTATTGCTTCAATTAGAGTGATGATCTTGTCTTTGCTCCTCCTTATTTTTCTCTAATTATTGATATTTTTCTTGTATTTATCATTCAATATCATTGATACAATATACAATTGTTTTTTTCTATTAAATTTTAATATTTAAAGAAATGGAATTTAGAAAAAGCAGTGATCTTATAACTGATCTATCTGCTTAATTTATTTATTTTTAATTTAATTTAAATAAATTAAAATATATATTTGTTTGCTATTTTTATCAATTAAATCAATAATTAAAATTTAATGTGAATTAAGCAGGAAATACTTCAGAATTGGCAGTTTTATCAAAATTTAAAAGAAATGTATTATTTTTACTAGGTGTCACTCAAAAGCAATGGGAACTTCGTAATGATGAAAGTTTGGAAAATTGGATAGTAACAGCTGATTCTGACCATGGCGAAGGGCTTAGCTCCTGCTCGTTAACATTAAACAACAGCGGATATGGTCATTTTGCTGGAGTGTTAGATACAACAGTACCAAAAGATGGTAAAACAAAAAGAGCTGGTTATTGCTCTATCAGAACAAAGAGAGCAAGGGTAATTACCATTGTTGTTTTTGTAATAAACTTTTTTATTTCATTGTTATCACATCTGACATAAGTCTAAGTCTAAGTCATCAATAACTTTATAAAATCAGTTGCTGTTTTATGGTTTAATTTTAAATTCTTATGGTAAAGAATATTTTTATTATTGCTTAGGAAGATATGTTAAATTATATTATATATCATTACATCCATTCTTTATGTAAAGCAGTTTTGTTTGTTCAGAATATTCTAATTATTATCAGATATCAGAAATTATTTGTAATTTTATTTTACAGAAAAGTTTCCAAAGAGAGTCCTTTTACAATTGGTGTTCATACACACATCTTGTTCTTAAAGTTCGTGGCGATGGTCGATCCTATATGCTTAGTATTGCTACTTCAGGTTATTTTGATCAGCTATGGAATGATATGTATCAATATGTGTTGTTCACACGTGGAGGACCGTATTGGCAAATAACCAAGGTACACTTGTTTGTTGATGTCTCATTTTATGAAGTATTATTGTTTTTGAAACATTACTGACTTTTATTTTTAATTTTCAGATTCCATTTTCAAAGTTCTTCTTTTCAAATAAAGGGCGTATTCAGGATAGACAAAGTCCGATAGACCTTGAGAGTGTTACTCATTTTGCTATTACAGCAGGAGATAAAATAAATGGTCCCTTTTCTTTAGAAATAGACTATATTGGTTTGATGTATGATCCTACTCATAATGAAGAATTCGCCTACGAAATGTACGAATTACCGCAAAACATTGCTGGGCATTAGTGTTGTAAAACTGTTGTACAAATTGTAAATTTTTAAATAAATATTTATGTTTTTTTATTTATGTCTTTTAACCACTATTGGTGCTTTTTCCATGCACATTGACAAAAAACTTTGGATATTTTTCACCATTTGCATGAGTTGGTCTGTAGATGTTGGAAAGTATAACAGAGATTCCTTGTTAATATAGTGGTGTACTAATCTTCAATATTTTAATAACTAAAGCCTCAAAAGTGAATTGGTACCGATTATAATGTTCTATGACATTGAAATACAATAAATAAAAAACCATTAGATTCAAAATATAATTTAGATACTTCTAAACTACACTCGATAATCATACTTTTGAATCACAAATAAAAAACCTGCTTTAAAACTTTATGTTATATTTTTTAAAGTTTTAAACAGTTTGGGAGCAGCATGGTCTAGTGGATAGAGCAATAGTCTACTGTGCTCCGTGTCCTGGGTTCAAATCCCCGGTATGGAGAGCTTCCTGGGGTAGACCCAGCCTCTATAGAGTGGATATCCAATAAGATAGTGGAAAAAACCTGGCGGCTGAGCGTGATCTTGGCCAAATCACCTCCTTGTACGGCCTTTGGCCTAGAAACAGTACGAATATTTATATGTACTGAGCCCAAGACCCTTCTAGGGTTGCAGTGGTACAGGTTTAAACAGTTTATATTTAATATGTTTTTATTTAAACAATTTGTATTCAATATGTGTTTTTTGTTGGAAAGATGCCTATTGCAGGGCAAGTACAGCATGAATCAACAAAAATATTGGTTTGGTCTGTAAAAAATTTCATAGGGAAACGAAATATGTCTATATTGTATTTATCATTTATTTTCCATTATGTAAGCGTTTGTTAGTTGGTCATAAAACAGTAGGAATCAGTATATATACTGAACCTATGACCTTTCATGGGTTTTTTAGGTATATGTGTTATGTATGTTTTTGTGTTTATATATAAACTTGTTTTTCTCTTCATCATATTTGGCAGTTCTTATCGTTCTGTACATAATATATGAATGATTCATCACTAGCTCACAATCCTTGCCAATTTCAATTTTATGTTTGCTTGTACCCAGGTTAATTATTCAAAATTTTTCATTCAATATGATATTTATAATGTTGTATTTTTTCTTTATACATTGATTTATCCCTCATTGATTTATTACTGCATATTAATTGACAAGGCTCTCGATACAAAGTCTTAAGAGGCTTATTTGAAGGTATTATTCAATACATATAGCAATTTAATATGAATTTTTATTTCAGTTTTACTTTCACTTACCTATTTACCAGATAAGTATGGGTTAGAGATAGTTTGGGAATGTATTGCAGTTATAAAAAAATTGAATTATAAATGGAAATAAACTTCTTAAGGTCAATAAACTTCAAACCTGTCCAAAAAACCAAGTTTTAAAAAAGGTCTTTGTGTCTTAAAGTAAAGGAAATAAAAAAGTTAAAAAAACTAAAGTTACAATTTAAGGACTAATACAATGCTACAAAACCATTTTCCATCAAAATCAATATACCACAGTGCCACATTATGTCATTAATTTTATATATTTTTTACACTTTATAGAAAACTGCTCTAAAGATTTTGATTAAAATGGTCATAAAATTATTTTGTATTTGGTAGGTCTTTTCCTAATTAATGTAATCTGGCTGGTTATAAATTCTGAGTGTTCAAATTTCGTTGCTCTTAAGTGTATTTCATTTTGTTTACTTGAAGTAATTAACATATCCCATTGTTCACAGTTATCAACAAATATAACTATGATTTATGAAAGAATTTGATTATTATCTAGGGGTGGAAGGAAGAGGGGAGAAGGAGATATTTTTCTCAGGTTGATTTTTGGAGGAAATTTAAGTAGTGATATTGATTTATATTCCGTTGCAAATCTAACATTTCTAGAAAAAAAAATTGTGGATCATATAAAGTCCTGGAAAAGAAGGAAGACACATTAAAATGCGAAGTTTTATATAATGATTTATTTTTTAATCAAATAAGTGTTTTTACAGAAACTAGGAAGAGGTGTGAACGTTGTGTTCAACGCCGATTTTGATAAAACATTTTTGGGTGATTCTCCTTAGAAAAGAAAACCCAAAAGTTTCCTTTTTGTATAGTGGAGCCTAGCCTCAGATCCTAGGGACACTTGTTTCTTTCTAAAGTGTAAAAAAAAAAAAAAAAAAAAAAAAAAAAATTCGAAATCGAGTATACTGAAATAAAAACTTCAAAGTGAAACATATTTTCGTGGATTTAAGGTTTTTAAGCCCCTTCCATCCAAAAGAAAACTTTTGTGGGAAGGAGGAGTAGGGATATTTTGGACTTAAGTTTTTGCTGGGCCTTAAATCAATATATAACATCAGTTTTGAAGTGAAAAATTCTGTAGTTTTAGTTTGCTTATTATGTTTTACATCAGTTCCTAATTAATGGTCCGCCCGCGGACCCATGGGGCTCTGCAGACAATTACCAGGGGATCCGCTTGATGACATTGGAAAATTATTTTAAACTAAATGATATATATTTGGTTAGCCTTTACTTAATCAAATCAATGTTTCACTCATATATTGAATTTCGTGGGATGTTTGATGGAAAATAGTACCTTAATATATTTCTAAATTTTAGTAAATCTCAGCGTACAATATTTCGCGGAAGGTAGTCGCTTTTTAGAGTCTGGATAAAGCATATACTATCTCGAATTATCTTTAATAATTTATTTAAATCGCGGTCACTAAATCGTTAGTCCATTATTTATGCATTATGAATGAATGGACTTGATTATTTTTGCATTGAAATATATAATTGTCTCTTCTCTATGTATATACAATAATAACGGTTTTTTTTTTTTTTTCCGCGAACTCCGTTCTAAACCACTCGAAGAATTTCGATACGGTTTTTACTATCATTCAGGGTACTGTTTCCTAAACGTTTAAAAGTAAAATTTAATATGCAGTAAAAGAAAACATAAAAGTTAATATAAAATTGTTGTAGGCCCATATACTTAAAAACATATGTTATTGGGAAAAAGGGAGGTTATCACCGTCGTACAGGATCGTGCAAGTTATATTCTTCCATTTAGTACACAAGATTGTAGAAACAATATTACGTATTTAATTGTATTTAAGTTTTTAACATAAATGATAAGATGTTATAAATCTTTAAACTAACATCAATTAATTATTTTAAATTTAATACTATTTCATGACAACGGATGTTTCATTGTAAATTGGATTCATGAAACTTTTGATCTTACATAGCAATCAAGTTTCTTTTATGAAATTTAATTTTCCGTCATCTTTGCTTCACTTTAAAATAACTAACAAATAAACCTGACTTACTTTTATATCTTTTATTTCTGCCAATAATTTATAGACGTTACAAAATAAACATATTTCCTCGCTAATTGTACTTTTCGTGTGAACCTAATAAAATATGAACCATAGTCAATCCTATACTTTTTGTATACTTACATAGCAATCAAATTTTCTTTATTTGGAAAATTTTAATTTTCCGTCATCTTTGCTTCACTTTAAAATAACTAACAAATAAACCTGACTTACTTTTATATCTTTTATTTCTGCCAATAATTTATAGACGTTACAAAATAAACATATTTCCTCGCTAATTGTACTTTTCGTTACTATAAACTAAAACTCCCAAAGCGATCAACTCTAAATCAGTATGACATAGATTTTTTAAATATAAAAAATGACTTCTCGTTCTAATTGTATCCGTGCGAAGCTGGGCCAGGTCCACATGTTTATATAATATACTAATAACTTTTTATGTTCAGTTTTTTTACGTTATGAAAGAAAATGTTTTAGTATGTTTTGGAACAAAATTAAATATGAACATCGTTCCTTTTGGATAAGCAATTCAAACTCGCTTTTCATGGACTTTCTTGATATTTAAGTTGAGTCGGAAGAGGGATTTATGAGTAAATATATATACACTGGTCCTTGTCACTTTACTGATTGGATGATTGGAAGGGGTCCGCGAAATTATTTTGTTGTGAACCACTGTTTTACATTTTTTATAATTTTTCGATAAAAAATAAATTATTTTTTCATTTTGTATTTTTATTTGAATATGATTTAAAAACAATAACAAAGGATCGCTAAAGAATACTATGACGATAACATTTCTCAAAGACGAGGTATGAAATAAAAATTAAACGGAATTTGTACAATATATAAGGATCGAATTTTTTCAATAGACGAGCACTTAAAAACGTTTGATGAAAATTAGCGTTTGACACACCCTTCTGGAGTCCTGTAAGAGGAATTTCCAAAGAATCTGAATAAAGTTTTTTAAAGCTTATTTAAATTAATTAACTTGGTTAGCATAACAGCTTCCTATGCCAAAGGTCACGGGTTCAACCCCGCAAATGGTCCTAGGATTTTTTAATGGGAGTAAAAATCCTTATTTATGCCGTCTTTCGGAGAGGACGTTAAGAGGTTGTCCCGAGCCTGTGTGATGTCAGGTACTCGTTAAAGATCCCTATCCTAATAAAACCTGGATAGGCAAAATTTAGGACTCACACTGCAGCATCGTCCGATTAGCTGTAGTAGCATAAAGTGACGTTAAATAAATAAACAAACAAACAAATTACTGAGGTAAGTAATTAAGTAAGTTTTTAGCGCATCAGATTTTTAAAATTAAATTAGTTGATAAATTAAAAAATGTAGATTTGAAATTTAAAAAAAAAAACAACGGTTATTTCTTAAATCTGCTTTGTGTGGTTAACAGTTAAATTCAACCGAAGGTGGAAGTTTTTTTCACTGGTTAATTTTTAATAACATCGCCCTGAGGGTAAAACTAGTTTACTCTGAGACTTAATGTGGACCATGAATATGTTATACTCGGATTAAGTCAGTGAGGAAGATTAGGTTATACCTTTAGAATAAACTTGCATAAGACTATTTTAGTCTCAAGTCTCAGCAACAAAGGCCAAGAAACATTTCTTTAGATCCAAGGGAAGAAATATTAATGTAGATTAAAATAGTTACTTCTTGATTTTGGATTGATGTGGAGATGTGTTAGATTTTTTTTTCCTCTGTTGAGATCTCCTTAAAGCTTAAGTGAAATATTACATTTGATGATCACGACTTCAGCTATCCGTACAGCCTGTAATTATCTATCATTTGAATCAAGTGAATATCTGAAATGAGCTAATCCAACGATTTATTTTTCGTCCATTGCTTCTTGATGGATAGGTCCTGTGTGGCCTTGGTCCATGGATATATGGTTAAGTCTTGCTTTGGTTTTATTGGATTATATTTCGTAATACACTGAACGAAAATCGGATGATGTTTTGAAAATTTAATATGTCATTATTATTAATAACCATCCCTGTACCAGACTGTGCCTACTTCAAAAGCCTGACAAATCCTTTTTCTATTAAAAAGTCCTTTTTTAAGGTACCGAGTAAGATCCGGATTAATATGTTAATCATACATTTAAATATGCTATTGTACTGTAACATGCATTACAATATGAAGAGAATAATGATAAAGTAGTCAGTCATAAATCCGTAAAAAACAAAACTTTCACTCAATCGAAGTGATTCCATTATCTAGAGTTACGATTTTGATGTTAAAAAAAAAAAAATTGTATCTTTTTAATTCTATGTTAGCACGTTTACGCCGGCGTGACCCACCGGTGGCTCATACTTGATTGTTCCGTGGGGTGGGATGACCCACTTGTGAGTCACGCTTAACTACCCCGTGGGGCTACGTCCATTACAGGCGAGTCACTTGTTTTCAGAAAATAAGTCGCTAAGAAATAGGAATTCATTTATTTTATAGTCTTCAACATTCCCTCCCAAAGGACTCTTTTTGGTTAATTTCATTTGATAACACTTCTTTAAGATTTTTCTTAAATTTTATAATTTTTTTTGATAATTTCATCTACCTTTACAGTTGATGCAAGAAATGTGCGCTCAAGAAAACATCTTGTCAAAACTGTTACATTCTGGCATTTAGCGCACTGGAAGCCTGGAACTGTTGTGATCTCGCATTAAACTTGATCTTACAACAGTGTCGCCCTTCCCCACGAAGCGTTGCAACTAAGACATTCCCGCCCCACGGGAAAAAACGTAGATATTCGCTCCAGCGTGAACGAGTTAACTCAATTTGTATTACATTTTTTTTTTTTTTTTTTTTTTTTTTTTTTTTCTTAATTCAGAGGGTTTTTATTGACCATTAACATTGCCATATTTTTAACAGTTTCCAACTTTTGTCCAAAGTTTACGAATATGAACATTTCAAAATTTTCTTCTTTGAAACTAAACCGATTTTGAGTGATTATTTGGTGATTTTCTGTGAAATACTTCTTGTAGTAATTTTCCATTAAAAATTAAATTTTTTATCTTTACTTCAAACTATTAAACAATTTTATCTTTACTTCAAACTATTAAACAATTTTATCTTTACTTCAAACTATTAAACAATTTTATCTTTACTTCAAACTATTAAACAATTCAAAATTAATTTAAAACGCCTTTCTAGGGGAAATATTGTTCATGATCTTATTTTTTTTAAATTACAAGTAAATGAGAAACAATATCATGACTCATATGTTGAAACTCTCACATTGATAACCGTTCAATATAAATTCTAATTTATTTATTTATTTTTAACATAAAGGCTTTTCAACCACTAGGGTTATTTTAGCCCTGAATTGTTAGTACAAAAAAAAAAAAAATAAATAAATAAATAAAAAAGGTACAATACAAGCGAAGCCCAGAGACTTTCATATGAATTCTAATTTAAAGGGTCTCTTCGTTATGCTCCATTTGGACCCATCGGAAGATTTTCAGGAATCGGTGGACTTGATACAAGTGGGCTTAAATGATTAAGTCTGTCAAAGAAGGAAAGGTATCTGAATAGAGACAAATCTACGGTGTATTGAACGTATGGAACGTTATAGGTTCTTATTTAATGTTTATTCATTTAACGTTACATCTATGCCACTGAGGCTAAACAGATGATGCTACAGTGGGTGTCTTGAGTTTTGCCTATGCAGGATTAATCATTATAGGGTTCTTATACGAGTATCCGTCATCGCACAGGCTAAGGACCAACATTTTACGTACTATCCGAAGGACGGTTTAACCAAGGATTTTTAAGTCCATTAAAAAATCTTGGCTCTATAATTATAAAGATGGTTTTTGTGATGTGTAAATAAAAAAGAAAAATTTCAGATGTTAAAAAAAAAAATAAATAAATATATATACATATATATCAATGATCAACTCGGTAATGTGGAACCGGAACACTATCCCCAAAACAAACAAAAATATATATACAATAGTATATTACTGAGGATTATGGCATATGGCAGAAACTTGGCCTTTTAAAAGCAACCTAAAAGAAAAAAAAAATCTTAGCCACAGAAATGGACTTCTGGAGGCGTGCAGCGGGAATATCCAGAATGGACAAAGTAAGAAATACGACCATCAGAAAAAAAGATGGAGGCTGAAAGAATCATTCTAGGAGAAATTAAAAAAAAAAAAAAAAAAAAAAAGAAAAAAGAACGCCTGAAGTGGTTTGTACGGAAAATTAAGGGAAAAAGAGGACGAGGAAGACTTAGGATGACGAAGTAGAGGAGTCCATGATGGGCCATGATCTACGAGAACACTAGGCCTTTGATAGGACATTATGGAAAGAAGCTATTTAAAAAGTTTTAGTTTAAGGAAACCCACTTAATTGGAAACTCCTAAATAAAAAAATAAAAACATACTTGAACCATTTGTTGACTTTGAACCGCGACCCTGCGTATTGAAAGCCACTACAATACAGGCGTTTCTTCGTCAAACATTATCCCACTCTTGTTCAAGAAACATTGGGGCTTAAGAAGGATTTTATAATTTAAGGATGTGATACTAGATAAATCGATGGTTTAGTGGAGTCCAAAATCATAATGCTATAAGACAAAATAGGTATTATTGCAGTCATGTAAATCAGCCTTTTATAGTTACTTAGAAGTTTTGAGTGCTGGTTTTAGAAAGAATTAAAGTATCCCAAAACATCGTGTCAGTAGAAAGCTTAAAATGTTTCTGTTTACTCGCACTATTAATATTTTAAATTTTTGATCGACAATTATCTGGCCGATTTGCAAAAGAAATTCTTGGATATTTTTTTAAAACAATTTATTTATTCCAGTATCGCGACGTTTCAGCCTCTAGGGCCATTTTCAAGCTTCATGCATATCCATCTCAATTATCTTTTAATTTTACCGCTTTTCAGCAGCGTCGTCATAATTTTTTTTTTTTTTAAATGTCATTTTTAAAAAACTTAACAGTTTTCAGCCGCCTTTTAGGTGTTCTCGTGCGCGACTATGACGACGCTGCTGAAAAGCGGTAAAATTAAAAGATAATTGAGATGGATATGCATGAAGCTTGAAAATGGCCCTAGAGGCTGAAACGTCGCGATACTGGAATAAATAAATTGTTTTAAAAAAATATCCAAGAATTTCTTTTGCAAATCGGCCTGATAATTATCGAACAAATATTAGAACAAAAGAACAATGACGACAATGATGAGAAACAAATAAATTTTTGAAGTTAACTGTTGTTTCAATAATAATATTTCTTCTTATGAATAATTAATTGTAACTTTGTATGTCACGACTAGGTTTTAGTTTCGTAAATAATTTTCTTAAATTTATTGTATTTTTCAAGTAACTGCAGTGCATATTGAGCATAATTACGACGTTGAAAAACGATAAGTACCTACTTACTTTAATCTGTTTCGTGACCTCTGAGAAAACAATTTAATTTAATTTCCTTCAGACTGTTATTTGAATGTTTTAAAAAAAATTCGAATGAATATTGTGTATAATAGATGGATTGCAATTTTCCGGAATCTGTCCAATTGCTTTTCATGGAATCATTACTGACAGATTTAATATTCATTTAAATCGAAGTCACAACCTTAATAACTAATGGTTTTATCTTCCAGACCGATTACGTAGTTGACTTTTAAACATTTATTGTAGACTCACAACGGTTCTTATTACGTAATAATCAATAAGGGAATAAAAAAATATGGTAAACCTACAAAATGAATGCTAGAGTTTCAATGATACCTCGAATTTAGTCAACTAAAACTCCATCAGTAGTATTATTATTTTTAATGTTAATGCTAGTGCAAGATTCCTAAAATGCGTTTCCTCTTTTAAAAAACCTACTGACTCTATTGTGTATGTCTATTTATATTAATCTATTGCACTTCTTTTAAATTCATATAATTAATCAGAAATCAACAATTGTTACTAACTTAGTGCTATAAGTTGAAAATGTACTTTAAATATGTTGAAATTAGTCGACTGCGGTAGACGTGTGTAGTGCATATCCAATGTGTGATTTATTGATAACTTAGAACACAATGTTATATTTCAAATGGATATATACTTTTTCAAGATTCTTTCCTTAAGCTTCTCATACAAAATATATTTTCTTTAAAATTATAACTACCTTTGCAAGAACATTTGTTTGACCATTTTTGGTCCATTATTTTTATCTTTGTAATAGACCAACAAAAAAAAAAAAGTCTGTTTCTCCGCTATACCCCGTCCGCCGTTCGCGGCATTTCTCTAAAACTACTAAACTATTTTTTTTTAATTTGACACAAACATACTACGGCATGCAACTATGATCCTAACACCTAGACGTTGATATCAGCTGGTTATTTTTAAAATGGTGATCGATTAAAAGTGATTTAATTCAATAACTCTGTTATTTTTGAAGATAAAAAAAAATGTATTAGTGTTTTAACCGAAAAAACCGCGAACACTTATATAAAAGAGAAAAAAGAAAAGAAAAAATATAGAAATTTTTCACATAAATGTGCTCATTACTCAGTTATTTTTGACGATAGAGAAAAGTATGTATAGAGTTTTAGAATCAGTAAAGCACAATAAACAAAACAAAAAAAAAAAAAATAAGGAAAAAGGAAAAAAATTGAAATCTTGCTTATCTACACGCTTGATATATATACCTTATTTTCGAAGATAGAAAAAAAAATTATTATTGTTTTTTAACCAAAAAAAACGCGAATGATTATATAAAAGAGAAAAAATTGAGATTTTTCACATAAATACACTTATGTTGCTATTAGTGTCATTGGACAGAGAATTAAATTTTGGACCAAATGAAAAAAGAATCATTGAATTTGGTTTACAACTAGCTTAGATATTGCGTTTTGAAATCAGTGGTAGTGTTATGATATGATGCTTTTAATTAGTGCTTTTCATATTACTTAATTGCCTATAAATAGCTATATAAACAGTTATACCCTAATATTGTTATTGGGAAATAATAAACCATTGTATAATAATTTGCAGCGTTTCATACAAACTAATATAGGTTCACAATGATAGGTCGTAGCGGAAAATTTTATATAATTTAAAATATTCTCAATTAAATTTCTCATACAAGAACAAATCCGATACGTAGGACTCCATCTTGACAAGCACCTTATTAGTAAACCAGTGGTTGACATAAAAAAAAATTCGCGGATAATAAATAGTTCTTTTCAAGAAATTTTCACGAATTTTCATTACCCTGCATATTTACTCATTGTGTTGTACAATACTAATAATATTAGTTGTAAATAACAATAAATAAATTAAAAAAAAAAAAAATCATAAGGAAAAAATCGGCCAAATTTTCGATCCGAGCTACACTAACAGAATGGGTGGATCCCCTGTAGTAGGGGGGCTAGCAAAACAGCCTCCTATGCCAAAGATCACGGGTTCAAACCCGCAGGTGGTCCAAGGATTTTTTAATAGGAGTAAAAAATTCTTAATTATCCTTTGGAGGGGATGTTAAAAGATGATCCCGAGCCTGTGCGATGTCAGGTACTCGTTAAAAGATCCCTACCTTAATAAAACCTGGACAGGCAAGGCTGGTTATTTTTAAAATGGTGATCGATTAAAAGTGATTTAATTCAATAACTCTGTTATTTTTGAAGATGGAGAAAAACATTATTAGTGTTTTTTAACCGAAAAACCACTAATAATTATAAAAGATTATAACCCATTTTATAGAGGCTGGGTCTGCCCAGGGTCTCCATACCCTAGGATCGCCCCCTCCCCACCCCCTTCCTCCCCGACTGAATTAACAGAATAAATAATATTCTGCCACAGACGGGATTCGAACCCACGACCCGGAGCTGACTAGCGCTCTATCCACTAGACCACGCCCCTCCCCATAGAAAAACTAAAATAAAAAAAATTGAAATTTTAGCTAAAAACGCCCATAGCTCAGTTATTTTTAAAGATAGAGATAAATATGTATAGATTTTTAGAATCAGTAAAGCGCGATAAAAAAAAAAGAAAATTGAAAAATTTCCGATTTATGCGTTTGTAACTCCGTTATTTTCGAAGATAGGGAAAACATTTATTAGTGTTTTTCGACCACAAAATCGCTAATAATTTGTAAACAAAGAAATAAATTGAAATTTTACCCGTAAATACGCTCAGAAATCAGTTATTTTTAAAGATAGAGAAAAATATGTGGAGAGTTTTAGAATAACTAAAACGCGAAAAAAAAATAACTAAAGATAAAATTTGGTTTATATATTTCTACAAAATGAAAAAATAATCATTGAAATTGGTTTAGAACTTGCAGAGATATTAGCAGTGGTGGTGATATTCCATTTTCCTTTGAATTATTTATTGCTTTTCATATTAGTCGATTGCCTATAAATAGCTTTATAAACAGTTATACCCTAATATAGTGATCTGGAAATAATAAACCATTGTGTAATAATTTGCAGCGTTTTTTTGGAGCCGCTGTTTTTGTAGACGTATAGCCTTTTTCAGCGAGCAGTAGAAACATATTTGTAAAGTAACCAACTACACATAAACGCTTATCGTTTCAAAGGTAAATATACTTTATTTATGATTATTTTCTGAAGCTACAAATTCACAAATATGTTTCATGTAGATTATAACAACTTTAGCAAAAATATTTATTTGATAATTTTTTCGGAACCGGTGCTTTTGACGTATAGTCTTATACAATACATAGCTTTATAATAATAAGCAATGAAAAATTATTTGTAAATAAATTGATTTTTCGCTAATATTTTGATATTCTTGATGATTATAATCGTTCTCTCAGCCCTACCGTCTTCCTAGAGAATGACTAATTGAAAAAATTAAAGCGAGCCAACAGGATGATTTAGGTCTCCCTTCTCATGCTAATGAGATGGCACCTACACAAAGGGCCTGCGTAAGGTGACAGGGATATCATTGTGGCAGAACACGACTCGCCATTGTAGCACAGGCCTAACCGGAGCTTCAGGGAGGCGGAACTGACAACAAGAACTGACATGGAAATAAAACAAATTGCCACTAAGTCGGGGGTTGAGCGCAGCAAAACGAAAAACTAGAAGAGAGAAACCGAGATGTTGCTAATGTTCATCTCAAAGCTCAATAGCTTTTCAGGGTCAAGTCTGTTGATGTTTGCTCTGTCCCTGGTATATATATCGCTGAGCATCGTTCCAGGAGCATCAGTGATCTACCACAGGATAAACCATCATGAAGTCTGTATTCATTGTGAGTATTTGTCTTCATCAATTTAAATTTTTTAAACATTTATATAAAATTCTTTATTTAAAAAGGTCAATTGCAATTGATTCAAAGTTAGCTGTTTTTTCAGCCACCTTTATTTGAGACTTTCCAAACTCAAGTAGTTAAGTTAATATGTGACGTAAACTTGTTAACAGAGATAAGTCTCTCGTTTTTTCACCCATGATTTTCACCCTCAAAAACGTTACATATGTACCATTCTGTTGGTTTGTTTGATTATCTATTTAACGTCACTTTATCCTACTGTGGCTCATCGGACGATGCTACAGTGGGAGTCCTAAATTTTGCCTGTCCAGGTTTTATTAAGGTAGGGATCTTTTAACGAGTACCTGACATCGCACAGGCTCGGGATCATCTTTTAACATCCCCTCCAAAGGATAATTAAGAATTTTTTACTCCTATTAAAAAATCCTTGGACCACCTGCGGGTTTGAACCCGTGATCTTTGGCATAGGAGGCTGTTTTGCTAGCCCCCCTACTACAGGTGATCCACCCATTCTGTTAGTGTAGCTCGGATCGAAAATTTGACCGATTTTTTCCTTATGATTTTTTTTTTTTTTTTTAATTTATTTATTGTTATTTACAACTAATATTATTAGTATTGTACAACACACTGAGTAAATATGCAGGGTAATGAAAATTCGTGAAAATTTCTTGAAAAGAACTACCAACCTTATCCCGAGGCTACCTTCTATTCAATCGCCTCGGAGGATTATCAGGAACATCTAAGGAAGATAGATCACGGACAAGTGGGTTTTTGTGGGCAGGTAGTTTGGAATGAAAAGAGCTATATCTATCTCGGGCTATGTCTGCAACAATTGGGATGTTGAGGTTATTATGGAGGAGTTGATTTGTGATAAAAGAAGGGGCATTCAGGATTTTGCGAAGGACTTTGGATTGTAAGGATTGAATGCGGGAGGAATTCCATATGTCCAAATAGGTATGATAATAGTGATGTAAATGACTTTTTTGTAATATACTGGATATATTTGAACGTTTGTATTGTACAGTGGTGCCCAACTGGGGGTTCGCGAGATGCTTTTGGAAAATTGTATTAAATTGCCATAATAAAAAATCCGTAAAAGCCTTGGATTGTTACAAAAATAACTAATGCATTGCACGAAATTATTAAATTGCGGGTGCTAAATAATAGTATACAAGTACCTATATTGTATTTCTAAATATTATCAATTCCCTGAGAATAATGTTTAGCGGATTGTGGTCATTCTTAGAGCCTGAGTATAGCATATAACATGTTGTGTTATCATAACAATTTATTTCAACAGCAAAAGGTTTCTGATAATCGGATGCGCCTTAAAATTACTGTATAATTTTAGAAAATCTTAAGGTTTTATTTTTTTGCTATTTACTTGTTTAATTGTTTAGTTGAAATCTAGAATTGTTTTTAAGGTTATGCACAAAGATGTTTCAGTATGCTTTTGATTAAAATTAAATATTAATTTTTTCGGAAATAATTGCAATATTTTTTTAATTTAGGGTTTCATTGCCATTATACTGCTTGGATAAAGGGGTCCGCGAAATTTTTTTGATGTCAACCACTGGTTTACTAAGTGTTGTAGTAATCGGTATCTTCGAGCAGTTTCTTGTCGTTTCTGTCTTGTGGGATGATTCCAAATAAGGCGCTTGTCAAGATGGAGTCCTACGTATCGGATTTGTTCTAGTATGAGAAATTTAATTGAGAATATTTTAAATTATGTAACATTTTTCGCTAGGACCTATCATTGTGAAGCTATATTAGTTTGTATGAAACGCTGCAAATTATTACACAATGGTTTATTATTTCCCAATAACAATACAAGGGTATAACTCTTTATAAGGCTGTTGATAGGCAATTAAGTAATATGAAAAGCACTAATTAAAAGCATCATATCATAACACTACCACTGATTTCAAAACGCAATATCTAAGCTAATTGTAAACCAAATTCAATGATTCTTTTTTCATTTGGTCCAAAATTTAATTCTCTGTCTAATTGCACTAATATCAAACAATTTATAAGTGTATTTATGTGAAAAATCTCAATTTGTTTCTCTTTTATATAATCATTCGCGTTTTTTTTGGTTAAAAAACAATAATAATTTTTTTTTCTATCTTCGAAAATAAGGTGTATATATATATATATAATATAATATATATAATATATATATATATATATATATATATATATATATATATATATCAAGCGTGTAGATAAGCAAGATTTCAATTTTTTTCCTTTTTCCTTATTTATTTATTTTTTTTTTGTTTTGTTTATTGTGCTTTACTGATTCTAAAACTCTATACATACTTTTCTCTATCGTCAAAAATAACTGAGTAATGAGCACATTTATGTGAAAAATTTCTATATTTTTTCTTTTCTTTTTTCTCTTTTATATAAGTGTTCGCGGTTTTTCGGTTAAAACACTAATAAATTTTTTTTTATCTTCAAAAGTAACTGAGTTATTGAATAAAATCCTTTAATCGGCCGCCATTTTAAAACTAACCAGCTAATATCAACGTCTAGGTGTTAGGATCATCGTTGAATGGACTAATATTTTTGTGGCGAATTTTAAAAAAAATTGGTTCAGTAGTTTCGGAGCAATGCCGCGTACGGCGGACAAACGGATTTTTTGTATTCGTTATTTGGATTCTACGCATTTCGAAACGTAAGCTCTGAAATTTTGAACACGGGTATTTTATTTTTTTTTGGTCGATTACAAAGGTTGATTATTGAAAATAATATACAAAAAATCACGTCTTGTCTATTTTTTTCAAGTGTTGGATTTATTTTTATCAACAATTTATTGTTATATGACCTTTGTCGCTAAGACCTACCTCTTATTAGCTATACTGGGTAGGGCTGATAGAAGGAAATAAATAAAATATAAAATCATGACATTTTACGATTTTTACAATTATGCTTTTTTGCCCAAGGTAATTCAGAGCAGTCGCGACGCCCTGCATGTAATGTGTTAAGATATAATTAGTACAATTCTCAAGTTATGAAATACCATTTTAATTAATAAGATAAAAAAAATTCTAAAAATTAAGAAAATATAATTTAAAAATTTATACCTGCATTTAAATATGGATTCATCATAAATATCTCATATATCAAGTCTTTGAGAGGGATTGATGGGTTTTAATAATTCATTTGAAGAATTGTCTACAGAAGAATATATATCTATTTCGATATTTAATAACTTATTAAATTATATCTTAAACAATTAAGATCCGTCACGGAGCACGAACGATATGTTTATTTAAGCTTCTAATCTAGGACTCAAGATGAATTAACAAACATAATTAAGATGCAACGAAAACTCTGTTAACCACTGATTTGATGTTAATAATTTGATTGATTTAACAACGGTCGGTAAAGCAAGCTCACTCATATTCAAGTTTTAACGTGGGAAGTTCAAAATCAAACATTAAATTTCTCTATATATTATTCTCAACTTTAATCCAGTCTGAATATTCATAAATCCTAGAATCTGTTTAAGTTTGAATAGAGAATCGGTACCTACTTTATAGCACTCAGACTATCGACTGAATTAGTCTTATAAATATTCAATGTTTCTTTGTTTGAGAAGTATTAGTTAAAAACAAAAAAAAATCTAAATTTCTAAGAAATCTAGTTAATATACATCTATTATTATTATTACTTTCTTTTACCTATATATGAAATATGCATTAAGCATCTTTTTACGATTTTCTCAAAAACGCTCTAACGATTTTGATTAAACTCTGTATATCAATAAGGGTACTCACTACGTTTGCTATAGCATGCTATTTGTGCTATTGTGCTAAACCCATCAATTTTATACAGGAAATAACTGTAGAAACTCGACGGGTTTAGCAAAATAACACAAATAGCATGCTATAGCAAACGTAGTGAGTACCCCTAATGTAAAATTTGATGGGCTTCAATATGATGTAGGTTTTTCATTCTGATTGAAATAGTCTGACAGGGCGTAAATGCCGATATTTTAAATTTTCTTCCTTTAAAGTACTTTTAATTTTTTTTTTTTTGTAGATGCTAAAAAAAAATAACAATATAATCTTGTTATAAACGATGAAAAACATGTAAATCATTGAACGATTCGATCTCTAGCTAAAGGAGAAAACTGCAAAAATATTTTTTAATGCTATTTTTCGTTTTTGAACACAAGAACAGTAATATACAGGTATAATATACCGTTGGAAAGCTAAAGATTTTAGAAAAAATATTTTATTATAAACAAGCTTGTAAAAGTTAATAAAAATCCGATAAAACCAACTGATTATTTTAGATAATAATATAATAGATTTTTTAATAAAACACATGTTTCTATAGAAATTCAATTTCATGAATTCTTTATTAGTTTCACTCATTTTAATCTTCAACTTGTTTCAAAACATTTAAATTACAGCTTTTAATTAGGAATGATTGAATGGAAATTGTAAAATAAGGTGCAAATGACCCTTGTGGTTGAAAACCCCTAATAAATAAATAAATAAAATAATTAATCTTTATCTTTATTTGAAAATTCTTTGATCGATTTAAAACACCGGCTGTAAGTGAAAGTCGTTTGTTGCCCGCACCAGACCGTTTTTTTTAATTTTTAGGTAGGCGGTATTCTACCAAAAAATCTGCAAGTAGATACAAATCGAATAATCTGATTCATTTGACAAGGTTCACTTCCACCTTTGTTTCTCTCCAGCTTGGACGCACAGTCGCCAAGGAGGTCATGGTCTAATCTATAGAACACTAATCTACTGTGTTCCGGGTTCAAACCCCGGCTGAGGTATAATTCGATGGAAAAAGCCTTGCGATTGACCTAAAAAACCTAATCACATACTTACACAGCCGTTTGCCGTGATATTGTGCTTATCTCTGTATGCACTGAACCCAAGACCCTTCATGGGTTGTAGAGGTTTATATAATTTTTTTTGTAGACGTTATTTTGAAAAAAAAGCTATATAATGTGATAATACATAAATATGTTGTCAATATGTAAATATACTGATAAAAGTTTTATATCTGTGCATTTCAGTTGTTCGTGCTCTTCGCAGGATGCCTGTGCACCCAATGGGGAGGCCAGGCAGGAGGCAGCCAGTGGGGCGGTCAGGCTGGAGGCCGAGCTGGGCAGGGTGCATGGGGCCAAGGTGGAGGAGCTCAGGGGGGCCGCTCTGGGCAGGGTGCCTGGGGCCAGGGTGGAGTAGCTCAGGGGGGCCGCTCGGGAGGTTCTTGGGGCCAAGGGGGCGGATCCCAAGGAGCTTGGGGGCAGCAGGGCAGGGGCGGTCGCAGCCCGGACGGCCAGCAGTACGGGGCTACCATCATCGACACTCCCGAAAAGTATGGGTATGAATCCAACATTCCAGGAGCTCACTCCAAGTTTGTAGGATACAGGTCTGGAAGATCTGGAGGTGAGCGTAAATATTGAATCTAAAACTGTAATTACTATTAAGTTGTAGTATTGATTGGTGATATTAACCCTGCTACTTCCACTAGGTGGTGCAGGTCAGCAAGCTGGTGGTCAGGGAGGTTGGGGTCAGCAGGCTGGAAGTCAGGGAGGATGGGGTCAGCAAGGTGGTCGCCAACAGCAGTGGTAATTTCTGCACATTTTCCTCACCGCACAGCTTTACAAAAGTTCTTGGCTTTTCTCATCATACATAAATGTTGTACTTTTACTTTAATAAACAGTATTTCTTAAGTCTGTGAAATCAATCTTCTCTTTAGATCTGTGTTTGCAAATATCATTTAAAGTAGACGTACCAGTGATTGCTATTTCATAATATTGTTCATTTCACTGTTATCTTCTCAGTGTTATCAAATGCATAGGCTCTCTATGTATTTTAATATGATTAAATCATTAATTTAAACTTTCACTTACTATATATAGTAAGGGAAAGTATTGCGATCGTGAAAAGTTTCGAATTTCAGTTTTCAACGAAATACACGTTTTAGGGTCCCCTGAGTCCAAATAACCAGGTCCCGCAAAAAGGTGTGTGTGTGGTAACTCCCGGGCGGAAACGGTAAGTCCTATGAAACTGAAATTTCATATTTAAGACAACTATACGTCCGCGACGAGATAAAACTTTTTTCATCAAAATGAGCTTACCAGAAGAGGCACTTTATACCATGCATTTTGCACCTTTTTTCGATTTTCTCGAAAACGGTTCCAACGATTTTGATTAAACTCGCTATATCGATGTAAAATTTAATGGGCTATAATATTATGTAGGTTTTATTCTGATTAAAATGGTCTGACAGGGCTTAAATGCAGATATTTTAAATTTTCTTCCCCTAAAGTACCTTTAATTTTGTAGATTCAATAAAAATAACTATATTATCTTATTAACGGTGATGAAAAACAGGTAAATATATAAATTGAATAAATTCGATACCCAAGTAAAGGAGAAAACAGAAAAAATATTTTTTTAATGTAATTTTTTGTTTTTGAACATAAGAGCAGTAATATACATGTATGATATACCGTTGGAAAGCTTAAGATTATAGACAAAATATATTCTTATAAACAAGCTTGTAAAAGTTAATAAGAAGCCGATAAAACTAACTGATTATTTTAGATAATAATATAATAGATTTTTTAATGAAACACATATTTCTATAGAAATTTAATTTAATTAATTCCTTAATAGTTTCACGTATTTTTTTCTCTAGCTGTTTTTGAAAATTCTTTCATTGATTTTAAAAAAGGAGGTAATTGAAAGTCGTGTGTTGCCCGCACCAGATTTTTACTGTAACTTTTTAATTTCACTTACCTATTTATGAAATATATAGTAAGGGAATGTATTTCGATCGTGACAATTTTCGAATTTCAGTTTTCGACGGGAACACACGTTTTAGGGTCTCCTGAGCCCAAATGACCAAGTCCCGCAAAAAGGTCTGTGTGTGTGTTTGGTAGCTCTAGCCCAAAGAAAAAGTCGTACGGAACTGAAATTTCATATTTAAGACAAATATACGTTCGAGATGTTACTGAATTTTTTTGATCAAAATCAGCTGACCGGAAGATCTATTTTATACTATGCACCTTTTTACGATTTTCTCAAAAACGGCTCTAACGATTTTGATTAAACTCCCTGTATCAATGTAAAATTTAATGGGCGTTAATATCATGTAAGTTTGATGGGGCTTTAATGCAGATATTTTAAATTTTCTTCCTCTAAAGTACCTTTAATTTTGTATATTCTATAAAAATAACCATATCATCTTCTTACCACTGATAAAAAACATGTAAATATATAAGTTGAACGAATTCAATAGCCAAGTAAAGGAGAAAATTGAAAAATATTTTTGTAATGCAATTGTTTCACCATTTGGCCACTAGAATGGCGCTGTCATTTTAAACTGAATGTCGCAGATAATATTATAACATGTAATTCTTTAACTATTTATTTTTGTTTCTAAATATGTTTAAAAATTCTTAAATTGATATTAATAACAGAGGTAAGTGAAAGTCGTGTGTTGCTTATTAAAAAAAAAAAAATAGCATCTAACACTTATGAAGTGACAATATTCCATCAATGTGCTAAATCTAATAAGTCAATCTGTATTGAATGCAAATATGTGAACAGTATCCACATACATAACCGCAAAATACAAAACAACAGGTTTTGCTCTTCGACACGACGATCATCATAATCCACTTATATATATATGTATACCGTTGAGCACCAGTTATATATTCCAGGAGTATCTCAAGCGGCCATATTAGATCATCGAAACACACAACACCTTTTTTAGCGGTTATGAAACGAACATCAAGCATTTTCACAACTATCCAATAACCTTCAATACCATGAAAATGTAAAAAAAACAAAGTGATCAGTGTCTTGTGATAAAAGACTTGTCTATGTTCTGGAAGATTAACGTACCGAAGAAGATTAGGAGTGATTCAATATTGTTTAGTTCCCCTTACGTATTATGAAATATCTATGCGATCGAGAATATTTTCGATTTCCAGTTTTAACCGGATATTCATCTTTCATGTTTCTTCAAAAAGGCCTGATTGTGTGGGAATGTGGCAAGTCTAACTCAAAAACCATGAGTTGTATAAAATACAAATTTCACATTTTAGGAGCTTGTTTGCTTCAGATGTTATAGCAACTTTTTCATCAAAATTAGCAAACCAAAAGAGCCAATTTATCCAATGGATTTTGCACCTTTTTACGATTTTCTTTAAAACGACTTTAACGATTTTGATTAAACTCGCGAAGTTGGTGAACAATTTATTGGCGTAAACATCATGTAGGTTTTATACTCATTGAAACATTCTGACAGAACTTAAATACCGATTTTTTAAATTTTCTTACTCTAAAGTACCTGCATTTTTGTAGATTCGAAAAAATTTAACATTTCATCTTTTGTTGGCATTGATATAAAAAACGTGAATATACAAGAAAAAATAATTTGAAAACCAACTGAAGAAGAAAACAGCGGAAATATTTTTAATTTTTTTTTTCCCGACAGATGAATTGTAATACAGATGTATTATATACCCTAGGGAAAACTAAATATTTTATAAAAAATGCGATCTTATGTAAAAAGTTGTGTAAATTAATGAAGAGTGATCAAAAGCAGATAATATTGAATCATTGTTGTAGGTAATATTTCTATTGTTAAATTATTTAATCCGAAACACTAGTTTCCCTCGATGCTCAATGTAATTCTTTAACCTTTTTTCAACTCTAACTTTATTTAAAAGTTGCGCTCACCAGATTTTTTAAGACGTAAAATGGATGCATAAATGCAATATTTTTCTATTAGCGATAAAAAATTTCAAATATTTCAAGACTATAAGAACTAATACATATATGAATAATAACAGATTAAACGAACTATTTAAATAATTTTCCATCGGATTGTGTTCCTTACAATAATACAACTCAAGGCTGAACTATAGTTAGTTTCGTTATTGTTTGTCTTGCTTTGTTTGGTTTTACTTGCTAGGAACTTGACTCAATTTACGTCTCACCGCAGTTGTACCTGAATATTCTCAACAGCTTTTGTTGAGGCCTTAGCTCCGGGAAATGAGTTTTACCTTCAATAATTTTCGAATAGTGTTTAAATGTGAAACCAACATAGTTTTGTGAAAATCTAAATTGATTTTTGACAAAACAAAAACCAAATGAATCATTATCATATATTTTATAACTGCGATATTTATCTTATAATAACAGCTTGTATATGCATCTTTGATCATCATTGCTCAACCATATCGGATGGTACGAAAGGTTGCAAGCTGATAAAAACATTTGTAATAAGCATAATCTTCTGAAATGCTACTTAAATACTTGTTAAGTATTTTAGGTTTATAAATGTTCGAGTTTGTTTATTTATTTAACGTCACTTTATGCTACAATGGCTAATCGGACGATGCTACAGTGGGAGTCCTCAATTTTGCCTATTCAGGTTTTATTAGGATAGGGATCTTTAACGAGTACCTGACATCGCACAGGCTCGGGACCACCTTTTAACGTCCCCTCCGAAGGACGGCGTAACTAAGGATTTTTTACTCCCATTAAAAAATCCTAGGACACCTGCGGGTTTGAACCCGTGACCTTTAGCATGGGAGGCTGTTACGCTAGCCACTCAGCTACAAGTGATCCCTTAAATGTTCGAGTAATGCCTTTAAAATAAATCAAATTATTTTGGATATGTGATTGGTATATGAATGATAAGTAAATTATGATTGTAATTATGTTCACGATGCTTAAACTAAAAAAGAAGGATATAAGGAGAAAAACAAGTTAAAATGTAATGAACAAAACATAAAAAATGCATTATTTTTTTTTTTAAATGTCAAGTTAAGACTTTTGTCTTAAACACTATTCTAGTTTCTTAGGTCCGTTTTCCCAAATTGGTAATATCGAAGCTCATTCTGCTTCACGACAACGCTCCACCACCAGTCTCTCGTGCGACAGAAAGAAAAATTTTTGAGCTTAATATGAAACTCTGTCGCACCCGCCCTACTCTCCTGAACTCTCGCCAATCGTTAACTATTTTTCAGAAACCTAGAGCACTTTCAGCATAATAAAAAAATGATTGAACAAATAGTCTAAGAA
Organism: Piezodorus guildinii; assembly: GCA_023052935.1. NCBI lineage: Eukaryota > Metazoa > Arthropoda > Insecta > Hemiptera > Pentatomidae > Piezodorus > Piezodorus guildinii. The sequence goes on from CM041296.1 coordinate 73,806,063, forward strand.
GATGAGTTTTCTGCATTTATGAATTCTAAGGATTCCAAATTCAATACAAATGGATTGAAAGTAATGCACTATATTTTGATTGGTAAAAATAAGTGTATTTTTTTTCTCTTTAAATTATTTCCCGGACAATTCAATGTTCATATGTACAGAAAACGATCATTGTGACTCTGCAGCTAATTTGCTTCTGTACTCTCCTTGTCTATTCATATTCACTCCTTACATTTTTCTTTGTATTTTCATTATCTATCATTACTTACTAACTGTAGCGGTAAATTATTCCCGACATATTATAAAGCTCTCATTCTAACACGAAAAAAAAATCTAAAAATAAATTAAGTAAGTTACCATGTTTCAAAGATAGGGGTTCAAGGAGTGGTATCACATACTATTACGCAATCGACATATTTCATTAAATGTTTCATTGTTTGACATAAATACATAGATAATAAAGCGAAACTGGATTCGAACAAAATATAATAAAAATATATTGGGCTGTAAAATAAGTTCTTAGCGTTTTTAACTGGTGATTTAAAAAAAAAACAACTTCAGATTCTTGTAAATATTTTTGATCAAATATATATGACACATTTTGATCTCTGATATGTTATTATCTTTAACAAATTAATTTTTTAATTCCGTTCTCTCAGAACGTTGATTTTGCGCGCGAAGCTCTTTGCTTCTTTCAAGTCCAAATTCCTGGTTCTGAACAGAGCAAACCACTACGGACGGTGGTTTTTCCTAAGGCATTATCCCCATACATTTTATTTTTTTAATCCTCCGTGTGGCGGATTTTCCTTTTCTAAAATAAAAAATCATTAGATGATGGATTTTAATTGAGATATTTATTTATTTGGATATATTAAAATTTGTCACAATCGACAATAATAATATTTCTACAGGATTACATTAATACAAAATAACAAAAGGAAAGTAAAATAAAATACATAAAATGAAACTAAAATAAATAAAGGTATATAATAACAAAATTTATAAATTAAATAAATACTAGATTAACAAATAAATAAACCAAACATGAACACACTCATGCTTATATACAATATTTACAATTTGCTGGGGAACCCCGGACGGAGTCCGCCTCTTCCTCACTTGTGGAAAGACAAGCAAAATCCGAGGGATCCCAGCGCCTCCCTCTTAGCTGCGTCACTGGTCAGAGCCAGCGGAAGCTGAGTGAGGGTGCCATAAGCCAAAAACCATACCGCATAGATGATTAAAATGATTTTTTTTTTCCACTTAAAACAAGCGAAATACCACTTAAAGATAAGGAATCTCGGTTTAAATTGGTTGGTAAAAGAACCTTAACTTAGACTTTTTTAGAATACTAAATTATTGAGTAAACACGATTTTATAAACACAGAGGGGATAAAATTGAAACATTACTCCATGCTGAAGTACTTACTGCTGCATATAATTAATACATACTGCAGGATGATAAAACATAATATATATTATTTATGTCACTGACGGCAATGACCCAGTGAGGTAGAGGCGGAAACACATAATGTTTAAACACAGAATAATGTTTTGCTCACGTTATTTTTATGTTGCTCTGTATACCATAACTTGTCTTAATCCGAAAAGCAAGGAATCCGTGATCTGATTTGTCAAGGTGCCTATCTGAAGGGAAACTGAGAGTTAACTCCACAAAGTAAAAAACACACAGGGGATATTAACTTCTGAGCGTGGAAGTGCGATCGCTTCGGACACGGTCAGGTCAAAGAGGACAAGGAACCTCCAAGGTGTGACGATGATATACTTTGTTCGTCATGGGCGTCTTCTACCTCCTTGGGCGTCAAGATCTTTGGGTACTGAAGACGTGATGCCGCGTGTGTGGAGGCGTCACCTCATCATTCTCGAGCCAAGAGAAGCTTTGAGTTTGAAGCTCTCCTGAGAAGGTTTTAATTTATTTCTTAGCATACTTATCAATTTCAAACTGATAACATATTATTCATATCAAGGTTTGCCAACATTGGTACGTTTAACATCAAATAAAACAAAAATAATGGTTGTTTAACTTTATACTTAAGAGCATAATTGTTTTATCCGTAGTAAATGAATAAACATACCATAATACCATTATTCTTAAAAAAAAAAAAAAAAAAAACGCCGCTTCCCCATTTTTCCTCCTTATTGACATGTAAATTAATAACTAATTTGTAGTTTAATTTTAAAGTTATCTACCATGTTAAGGTTATATACAGAAAGGTTGTGTAGTTTGTTTCCAAATCGAATATCTTTAAGCAATCCACTAAAAAACTTATTGAATCGGATTTATGATGTCTGGTGAAATTATAAAATTAATCAAGTGGACCATTTCAACCTCAAGGATATTGTTTTAGTTTTAAATATAAAGACTGATCAGGTATTTCGTGTTTTGATCAAACTGAAACATATTATTAAAAACAGCATATAACCTCCATTAACAGGTTATTTTGATCCTACGATACTCATATATTATGGAATGACTCTGAATAGATTTTAGCATGTGCTAGTTATACTCGTATACCACAGGGGTGTCGAGGGACGCATTTGGTGGTGGGTCTAAAATAATCCAGCCACTAAACTAAAGTTTTTAACATGTTTGATGGTTTTAAAAAAAATGTTAATTAGATCCTGAGCAAAATGGCAACATTATTGTCCAGGAATTCTAATGTTGTATTTTTATAAAAATATAAGTTATATTTTTATTATAATATTATAATTATATTATAAGATTATAATATTTATTCAGATTAGAATATTTCTGGATTCAAAATTGAATATCTTTGTTAAGCAACAAACCAAAAAAAAAAAAATGTTTAAAATCAGATTTATGAAATATAGTGAAATTATTAAATTGTAATAAAGTGGACATTTTCTACCTATAGGATATTGTTTTAATCTTAAATATAAAGACTATTCCTGACTTTATTGTATTGATTCATTATTGTGTATATATTGTATTGTAATTTTATGCCGTGTAAATATTGTATGAATGTAGTATGTATGATATCTTTCAGCACTACTATTGATGTCCAAATTGGGACAGATTGTAATTTTACTTAATAAAATTGTTGAAAAAAAATATAAAGACTAATCGGGTACTACATGTCTTGATCAAACTGAACCACAACATTAAAAACAGCATAAAACCTCCATTAACGCAAATAGCATTAAAAAGTCGAGATTATTTTGATCTTACGATACTCATGTATGTAGGCATTTTAGTGTTATATTTTTATAAAATGTCAGTCATGTTTTTAATTTTATACATGATATATCTTTAAGACAATACTGATATCTAGTGAGTGTAATAAAAAGTTTTGTAGTTGAAAAGTTTGTTATTATGTTTATTCAGATTAGAATCTTTCCGGAAGTCCTTGAAAGTTTCTTGTGTAAATTGATAATCTAAATTGATAACATTTCAAAACTTAAGTGAAATTAGAATAAGTATTGTTTGTATTACATATAATTTAACTAATCTTTTCTTTCAGTCTCCAATTTTTTATTTTTTTTTTTATTGAAATTTACAACTGTATAGGAATACATCAAGTAAATATGCTGATAAAGAGAAACGTGAAGAGAAACTGCCCATTGGCAGCTCTCTAGAAATCAATCCAAACAAGAAGGTCTCGAGGCTATCTTCTTTTCAGACGCCTCGGAGGATTGTCGGGAATAGAAGAGGAAACAAGGATTGAAACTAGTGGGTTAGAGTGGTATTGGAGTTTATCATGGAAAGATTGATACCTGGTTCGGGCCAAATCAGCTACAAAGGGAATATTAAGGTCTTTATGGATGAGCTTATTCGTGACAAAATAAGGAGCGTTTAGGATTTTTTGAAGAATTTTGGATTGTAAGGATTGGATACGGGAAGAATTTGATATTTCAGTGGAGCCCCATAGCTCAACTCCGTAAATACAGATAGGTCTTATGATGGTCATGTAGATGAGTCTTTTGTAGTTAAGTGAAAGTGTAGAGCGTATGTCTAGTAAGTGTTGAAGTAACCGAAAGCGGCGAGCAGTTTCTTGTCGTTTCAGTCTAGTGAACGGATTAAATTAACTTAAGACTTTTTATTTTACAGTCCTTTAATTTAATTTAACAGTCGAGGTAAGTGAAAGTCAAGTGTTGCCCGCACCATATTATTACTAACTTTATTTTATTATTTACATTAATGAATGAATCGATTAAATGGATTATAAATAACTAGACATAATATTATATCATGTTGGCATACATACTTAGCGCACACACACACACACATACATACATATATATATATATATATATATATATATATATATATATATATATATATATATATATGTATATATATAATAGTTTTATGTTCATATTTGGAAAATGGAATCTGTAGCATGAGGAAGAAAGAGATTTTTTTTAAAATCCTATTCACCTCCTAGGTAATACAAAAATAAAAGAATATAAGTAGAAAATCTTGGCATCTTACTTAAGTTAAAGGTATGTAAGATGAGTCCTGTTCTTGTAGAGTTTCCGCATGCATATTACATGCAATATTGATGTAGAAAGAGCTCTTGCTTGTTGGAAGCCTATGCATACAAAATAACCCCATAAAGTCAATAAGTGCTCATGAATGCCAGATAAAACCTTTTAGCAGAATGCTACCGTCTATTTTGTCTTTTTAGAAAACGGAAGAAAATAATGTAGGTAAGTTAAGCTATATACTGAAACATTACACAATCTGGCAACACTTGAAGGTGGAGATTTAGATAACATAAAATAATAGTATCTAAAATATTTTTTGGCTGATAAATGAGAAAATAACTAAGATAAGGGATATCAAAGTTGAAATTATATTTACATTCAGGAAAGGAAACTCCAAACTAAAGTTCATGTCAATAAGAAACTAGGAGATCCCAGTGCTCTTAACTAAGGACACTAAAGCCATAGAGAAGCAGATAGTACGATTTAAAGTTATGATTTGAGCAATATAGTATCATAAATAGTTCATATCTAACTCATTAATCATAAAGTTAGGAATGAATCAGGAGAAAAAAAAAATTATATGTTTGGTTTAGGATAAAAAAACAAACAATGTTTTTATTTTTCTTGATGGCTAGTTAATAGATTTCTCCGTTATTTTTAAAGATATTTCTTATTGAAGTAACGATTTCTGTATGGCGGGAGGGTATTGTTGAAAATCTTATAATAAAGATCAAAATCAATTATGATTTAAAAATGGCGTCCAAAGCTTCCATATAGCATATAATAATTGTTTTTAAATTGTATTTCATTTGTAAGCTACATTACACAAAAACCGGACTTTTGAAAAATTCTTTCAGATTCCTCTTCACATATCCCTAGTATTTTTCATTCCTTTCGACTCGAAATCTCTCTTTTCCAATCTAGCTTAAACTCTCCAGCTTCTATCCAAATACAGCTGATTTCAAGTGGTTCAAGACGAACATGGCCCCTTTTCTTTCTTATTTTTACTTTTTTACTTTGGTTAAAAAAATAATAATTTTTTTCTATATCTTCTAAAATAACTGAGTAATTGAATCAAATCATATTTAATTGGCCGCCGTTTTTAAACTAAACGGCGGATATCAAAGTCTAGGTGTTGGTTGATCATCGTTGGTTGCGTAAGTATTTTTGTGACGTTTCGAAAAAAATTGTCCAGCAGTTTCAGAGAAAAGTCGCGTACGGCGTATGGCTAGACTATTCTATCTATCTTGAAAAGTAAGTTCTCAAATTTTGAGAGAGGGTTGGTAATTTTATTTTATTTGTTGGTTGATTACAAAGGTTCATTATTGAAAATAACAAACCAAAATGAATAACTTTTAGAAATTAAGTAACAAATAGTTTGTATCATGATATAATTGCTGAGGTATTACGTTAAGAAATATTTTCGATTTGAACCACATATTCCAATTCTTGAAAGCTAATTGAATTAAAAAAAAATATTGTGATTATGAGACACTTAATTCAGCAAATTTGTTTTATTAAAATTATGGAATAGGAACAGAACTAAACAAATAAAAAATTAAGTCGTCCGCGAGGCCGTCGCGAAAGATAATTCAAGCGTGTTGAAGATTCGTCATCTATCGCTGAAGGACTCATTTCCAAGAGACGTCTTGTTCTGTTTCCCAATCGGCGCAGAAGTAAATCAACCTTTGGCATTTCCATTGATTAGAGAGTTTGGAGAAACGATTAATTATAATACACTAGTCGTTAGCCCAGGATAAGGGGACTGCAAGTTCAACTGGACATCTGTGGAGCGTTCGTCCTAATATTGGGTAACTGCAAGGTGTGGTCCATTTGGCTCTCCAAGGCAGACTTTATGACGAAACCGATGAGGGTCCGAAAAAGGGCTGGGGTAATAAGTTAGTATAAACAATTTTGATGGACGTTGAACAAATTCATGTTCACCTCACTAATTGGCATTTTGTCTATAAACACAATGTTAGTTCTAATGAAAGGAAAAAGCAGAATTCAACACTAAATAAGTGATTTGCATGCTAATTAGTTGAAAAAACAACGTTTATGCTAGGCTTTGCCTGATAAAAACCTATCTCTACATTCGCTCTCTCTACTTATACACGTAAGAATTAATTGCTTAGTTGTCCTTAATGTGTAATTAGCAGCTGATTGCCAAAAGCAGATATTAACTAATTAGGATATTTTTATAAAAATAAAAGCTTTTAACCTTTGTAATCGTTTTATGAATGTTTGCTACTTATCAATGTCAAAGGTTAATAAGGTATCTCAACCATTATGTGTGGAAGTTATTCAGTCCATTCCATTTTGTAGTGTAGTGTTTGTACATGTCCTCTAATCACACACATGTCAGACCTTGGACAATAAAGAAGCTTCTAATTATACTATAAATAATATAAGATCAATTTAAAAGTCCCAATATTTTAACTATATAGTTTAGATAATATAGCGACACATTATATGACTTTAAATAAGAAAGAAAATAAATGTCATCAACATAAATGACATTGTTTTTATTTTGATGTAATTTTATTTTACTTTAATCATTTTATGAAATTTACAACTGTATTGATTCAAAACTAGTAAAAATATATACGATATGTAATGAATAAAAACACAGGATAGTCTAGTGAAGAAACTACCCATTGTTAGGACTCCAATATATAATTTATGGTCCATCTTCTTTAAGTCGCCTCGGAGGGTCGTCAGGAATATATGTTAGTGATAAGCGGGTTTGTTTGGGGAGAGGGTACGGAATAACAAGGAGCATATTTATTTTGGGATAACTTTTTAACTAATAGGATATTTTGGTCTTTATGGATGATTTTTTCAATTACAAAGTAAAGAGAATTAAGATTTTTTTGCAGGATTTTAGAGTGCAACGATTGGATACGAGAGGAATTCATAATTCATAATAAATTTAGCATAACAGCCTCAAATCCCCAAGGTATCGGGTTTAAACCCGCAGTTGGCCCTAGGAGTTTTTAATGGGAGTAAAAAATCCTTAGTTATGCCGTCCTTCGGAGAGGACGTTAAAAGGTGGTCCCGAACCTGTAGGATGTCAGGTACTCAATAAAGATCCCTATCATAACTAAATCTGGATAGGTAAACTTTAGGACTCCCACTGTACCATCGTTCGATTAGCCACAGCAGCATAAGGGGACGTTAAATAAATAAATAGATAAACAAACAACGAGAGGAATTCGATGGTTCATAGCATCCCATATCCTATGCTATAATTCCAAATGGGCTATTAATGGTATTATGAGTTTAATCATTTTTTTGTAGTGATATTTTTTAATTTAATTTTTGTTTTTTAGAACATAAAAACCGTAATATAAGTGTATAATGTAACCGTTCGAAAGCTGAAGATTTTAGAATATATTTTTTTCTTATATAAAAAGTTGCAAAAGGTAATGTAAAGTGACAAAGAGGGATAAAATTTCTACTGATATCATAAGTAACAATTTAATATAGCTGTATTATTTAACTTAAATAATGTGTTGCCAACAAAACTGAATACAATTTTAATTTAAATGAAGCTGCACTCTAAAAATATCTAAGCTCGAAGGTTCGAACCATCTTCTTTTCAGACGCCTTGGAGGATTGTCAGGAATGTGAAAGGAAGTAATAATTTAAACTAGTGGGTTAGAGTGGGAGTGGAGTTTGTCATGGAAGGAATGATATCTGGTTCGGGACATGTCAGCAACATAGGAAACATTAAGGTCTTTATCGATCAGTTTATTCGTTATAAAATGAGGAGCGTTGAGGATTTTTCGAAGGATTTTGGATTGTAAGGAATTGAAGACGGAAAGAATTTGATGGTTTAGTGGAGCCCCAAAGCTCTACTCTGTAAGTCCAGGTAGGTCTTATGATGGTCAAGTAGATGAGTCATTTGCAGTTAAGTGAAGGTTAGAGCGTATGTCTTGTAAGTGTTGAAGTAACCGAAAGCGGCGAGCAGTTTCTTGTCGTTTCAGTCTAGTGAACGGATTAAATTAACTTAAGACTTTTTATTTTACAGTCCTTTAATTTAATTTAACAGTCGAGGTAAGTGAAAGTCGAGTGTTGGCCTTACCAGATTTTCTCTTTGTGGTTATGTGGCCATATAATTTAAGGCGTCTTTTCCTCATAGCTGTCTGTATTTAGAAATTAATAGTATTAATTCTATAAGATATATTATAAATATATTTTCGGCGTTTCTAGAATTTTCCGAATTATTTTTGTTTTTCTTTCTTCTTCAGATTCATTATGTCTCTTTTCCTGATGAATGTCCAGGTTTGCTGGCATATAATTTGTTATTTTAATTACTGTGTTTTATAGTCTAATTGTGGTATTTAGATGTAAAACAAAATTATTATAAAGGTTTAGCAACAATTCTAAGCCTTAGACAGCTTTTTGTATTCTTTCCTCTATTAATATTTTTCCGAGATTATTTCCTCAGTTATAATTATTAGATATAACAATAAATAATGTTTCTCGTATCTTACAAAAGATAAAGTTCTTCCGGTGCGATAGTTTGATCACATCATATTAAAGATGTCAACTTCAGGTTATATGACCTGATTGACACAGGAGGTTACCGAGTTATTAGCCGGTAGTCCGTCCAATAAGGAAAAGTTGCAGCCGACCTCTGGTTGTATTCCCTGAGGGTGAGGACAGTGGGAAGTGGACCATTGTCTCCCGCATTGTTCTTGGAGGACCTTGAAGATCGGACCTGGGCACCAGTATCCGCGATGTTTCTGTCTTCAGACGAAAATAATAATGGTCTGATCTATTTTTAAAAAGGTTTCCCTTTGGTAACTGATTGTTTGTGCTTGTTGAAAATCACTTTTTGAGTTAGCCTACCTAGCCAAATTTAATTATTATTTAACTCGTTTGCTCTGCAAATTTTTCACTCTTGAGTCCAAGGAAATATCAGACTATCAGGAAATATGAACCTTAAGAATAGAATTTTTTTTTCTGGGTCCATCAAGAATAACAGTTATGAACAAATGAGGTATATAAAATGTCTGGCCAACAGACAAAAAAATACTAAATTCAGTATTATTTACAATGTTGAGAGAATTTCGTTCAACAAAATGATTTGATAAACGATTATTTAATTCATTTAAAGTTTGATAGCTTGAATTGAAATATGAAATATCACATTCGCTGAGTGCCTGTTTAGGATAACAGGAAGTATTACAAAAGTAGGGATTTCAATAAGAGTAGAGAAGCAGCATCACGGATTCGGGTTGCTAGAGAATTCCAGAGGGTAGTTGAGTGGACAATAAAGGAACGATCAAAAGTTTTAGTTCCGTCGGTAAGAACGTTAAGGTCAGAATGTCACGATCTTGTTTCAAGTGAGTGGAATGAGAATTTTAATTGAAGGATACTGTTGATGTAGGGAGGATTGCTGGGAGGGTATGCTGTGGGTAAATCGGGAATGGTAAATCTAAGATCAAAGAAAATGTTTTCTACTAACTGTATGAATATTATATACAATAAATATGCAAAACATATTATTAACATAACATATTATCAATGCATTATATTCAATCTACGTTTATAAAGTAAATATTACTGATCTAATTTTAAAGTAGTAATGCTTTCCACCAAAACAATTGTTATTTATTTATTACTTATTTTTATTTGTTTTTTCATTTTTTTTTGTTTATTATTTTTTTATAACTTAGGTTTTTTTTTTTTTATCAACCATAAAAAATATTAATGTTAATTAATATTAATGGAGTTGCTATAATATATTATAAATATTTCAGATGTATCCTGTAATAAAACAAAGCTTTTATAGGAGAGATACACATTATTTACAAACAAAACAAAATGATGCTGCCCAACTTAATTGGGTTGTTAAATTAATTAAAAAACTTAAATGCCCAACTTAATTAATAAAAAAATTAATGCTTTTAATCATTATAAAAATTTTGAATAATTGATGTAGGATCCAATATCTCGGAGAATGACGATCTCAGACTTACTCAAATGCAGAGGAAATCTAAAGAATATAATATAAGCAATATAAACTTGTTGTGGCTTTACACTTAACAAAGATGCATATAATTTGATTAAATATAGATTAAACCTGGCGAGCCCGTGGCTGAGTGCCTAGCGCGCTAGTCACCTACGTCAAAGGTCGTGAGTCCGAATCTTAGTCCCGGAGGGACTTTATCAAGCATTTAAAAATATGAATTCACTCACAGCCTCTCCCCCGAGTATGTGAGACAAGTCAGCCAACTGTAGCCACAAAAAATTAGGCGTAGGGAGTGATAACCTTACCCTATAAATACATCGAGAATCGTGAGTGTAATCACCCAGAAGATATTACACTCCCCTACACGGCCTGTCGCGCCACTGAAAGAAGATAGATTAAACCAGAGACCATTAAAGCGTCAGAAACACTTAACACGAATTTAAAGTGCCAGCTGGAGAATTAAGAGCTCAAGATAGATTCATAGAGGAAGATATTATAGCCTAAATTATAGGGCTATAAAGTAGGATATATTGTGAATGAAATTTTCTTAGGTTAATTTCTATGTCCAACTTTTCAAAACGAACTCTAGTAGATGAACGAAACAAATCTTTCAGTTCATCCATAACCACCAATGAAACTCGATTTCACGATAAAAACTGAGGAAAAGCTGGCTGAATTTAAAATTATAGAAAAGATCCTTTGTTCGACCAAACAGCAAAATTAGTAACTAAATAAAAAGATTAACGAAAAATTTATGCTAAAAGCGTAATCAATTATTTTTTAAAAGAAAGGAGAATGATATTAAAAAAACAAGTTGTTAGACAAAACATTAAATATTTCCCGATTGAGCCATATATGAAATAAAAGAATAATCCGGTTAAGAAATATCTGTATGGCATTAGAACGATTAGGAATAGACTTATCTCTTCAATGGACGGTCAGATATGAACGATTTTTTAGTTATTTATGACCTGAAAAATGTCAATCTGATCGGATCGTTCATATCTTTGACACAATGCTGACAAGACAATGCTGTTGTACAGAAAATGTTTCGAAACATTCCTTTGTTGGTTACTAATGTTCCTGTGCTTTAACAATCTTATTGTTTTGTCTAGACTATTTTGTTCGTTTCTATTTTGAATGGCTAAAGTCTTAAAAATAGTTCAAAATAACATTCAATATAAGGAGATAAATGTTGGCCATTTAAATTCAAAAACCGGATGTTCAACAGTACTGTGACTTACTGCTTCATTTTGTAATGTAGGTAATTAAATTAAAAATTAATAATCTTTCAAATATTTTTTACGAAACGAGTCAAAGAACATGTGTATTTTTATTAATCCAAATTATTATTCTTGAGAGTAGCTCGTTGCAACATCAATGGGTTTAAATTAAATATAATAAACGATTAAATTACGTTACCGACTTTCGTATTGTTGCTATTCTGACAAGCAATCCATACATTAATTACTCTAAACACACATTTGTAAAAGCAACACCTTTGACGTAATTAAATTTACATTTACAACGCGTTAGCTTGCTGTTACGTTAATTAATTAACAAAACTATTCCACTATCCCTGACAGAAAGTATCCTTACGTTACTCAACTCAGTCATAAGAGGGTCAGCAAACTCAGTGAAAGCAGGCGATCTTGTTCTGAATACGTTTTGCATTAGAATTGTCGACCGAATCCAAGACAGTTGTTTACACAACAAAGAACATCTGATTCAGGAAATTATATAAACTTTTGTGATCACCAATGTCGTATTTATCAAATTATTTATAAACTGATACACATTATGAAGTGGACGGCCTTGAGATGGTTGAGTGGGCTTTGAAATGCTGAGGATATATGGCCTGGTGCCTACTATGATGTTACTGTTATGTTATCATTCACTATTACAGTTTGTAAATGTTTTGAAATCCATGATGTAATGAGAGAGCTATAGTGATAAACTATTCAATATGTAATGTGCTAAATTAAAATTGGATGTAGTAAAACACATAATGCAGAATTATTGAATTAAAAAAAAAAGTTGAGCACGTCTTTAAAAAATATATACACTTCCGGTCAAAAATTTGAGAACACCTATGTTTAACATCAATAAATCATAACTAGCCTATATGAATACCCAAATAAAATATAGGTATCTTATTATTATTTGAATTTATAAGCAAATTTGCTAATTGGGTGTAAGAAAGGTTTGTAAATATCGTAAATAACAAGAAATAATTTTATTAAATGTAATTATTATTGAGACTTCTAACGTGATTAAAATAAATAGGAATAAGCAATGTGATTTTTGTGTCTGTAGCTTTATTTACTGTATAATAATCCCCTAAGGAGAATTGTGAAGATAAATTGTATTCTTAGTTTGATTTATTGATTTTTCGACTGCAATAGTTGTAAGAAGTTCACTGTAAAGGTAATTTTATTTTCATTATAGGACGGTTAAAAAGAATGAATTTTCAGTTAAATTCTAGAGACTTAAAGATAAAACCAATAAAGAAAAATTGACTAACATTATATATAAAATAGATTCCCAAAATTGTGAAGGCACATTATTCGGCCAAACTTTACAATATTTAAATAAAATAATTTACGCGCATAAATACAGTGTAGAATCTAAAAAAAGAAGAAACGGCCTTAACGAGTCACGCTATACAAAATAACCATAAATTTGATTTTAAAAACGTAAGAGTTCTAGATGTAAAAAAAATAAAGATAAGAGACTGATTCTCTGGGCAAAAGCTGAGCAATGTATACAATAATATTTTAAACAAATTAGGAAAAATAAGTTGACAAAAGAAAAAAGTTTTATAATTGTTAATATATAAGTTGTTTATTGTTAATAGTTTTTATTACCATTATTTATATAAAATATTTTAGATTCTTTTATTGTTATTGGTTTATATAATAGTTTGGGTTATTTTTACGATATACTTTTAAGCGTTGTTGACTTTTTATTTTTACTAGACAAATTATGGTTAATTTTATTGACCAGAAATTTTGGTTTTGGACTGTTAGATTTGGAACAGTGTTTTTTTTATTCAATTTATTTATTAATAAGGGAGCGGCGTGGTCTAGTGGATAGAGCGCTAGTCTGCTGTGCTCCGGGTCCTGGGTTCGAATCCCGGCTGTGGCAGAATATTATTTATTCTGTTAATTCAGTCGGGGGGAGACCCCAGGGTATGGAGACCCTCCTGGGGCAGACCCAGCCCCTATAAAGTGGGTACCCAAATTAATTGGGGAAAAACCTGGCGGCTGAGCGCGATTAAGGCCTCATCAATCACCTCATTGCACTGCCGTTGGCCTTGAAACAGTACGAATCTCTATATGTACTGAGCCCAAGACCCTTCATGGGTTGTAGCGGTATAGATTTTTTTTTTTTTTTTAGATATTAATAAGTTGAGCTTCGGTCGCCAAGGCGTGAGGGGGGAGGGCTTGGAGATCTCAGTGCCCTGTAGTTAGCCTATGTGGTGTGCCGGTGCTCAATAAAAAAATTCTTTGGTAAGATTTTTTTATAATATATTGTATCTAGCTGTATATAGATAATTTATGGAAAATGTAACCAATATACTGCCAAAATGTAACCAATTATGTATAATTACAGTGTTGAAAAGGATCCTATGTATAAACATAGAAGGAGGATCGAAACATCAAATAAAGAAAATTAAGAAGGAGTGATAGTTTAAGGACCTAAAATCCGAATAATTCCTAATAAAATTATATATATATATATATATACTTAGCTAGTTACTTTTGATCAAACCTTAACGTGGAGTAACCATTATTCCCAAATTACCGGAAAATCCATCTCTATTCTCAAACAGCTTCAAAGTTTCCGTGATTATTTTTCTAGAAGTACCCGCCATATCGTACTATCTCCTCTCATTCTCCCCAACTTTGACTATGGATGCGTCGTATATAGGGGACTCAGTGGTGAAAACGAGATGAAGCTAAAAAGATTACTGTATAGGTTTATAAGATTTATGTACGGCCTCTCTAGACAATGACACGTCTCTCACTGGTATTCTGGTCAATGGTGGCTTCATCCTGATTCTTGAAGAAAATACTTACTTCCGCGCCCTTCCGTGAAAACCCTAAATACAAGATCCCAACCCAACGATCTATATCTTCCCTTTTCATAGAACAGTATCCTATCAAAAGTCCATCATCCCTGCTACCATACTTTGGAACTCTTTACCCATCTCTCTTCGAAAAGTGACATTCCTAACCACATTTAAACACCAATTATTTAACCACCTCCTCAAAAATCAATCTTCCGCACATATGCGATAAATTTAGACTCTGATAATACTTAACTAAACTCATTTGATGTTGTCATATGCTTTGTATTTTTACTTTTACTTACTGTATGTAGTAAGGGAAGGTATTGCGATCGTGAAAAGTTTCGAATTCTAGTTTTCAACGGAAATAAACATTTTAGGGTCCCTTGAGTCCAAATAACCAAGTCCCGCAAAAAGATCTGTGTGTATGTATGTGTGTCCGTGTTTGGTAGCTCCCGGGCGGAAACGGTAAGTCCTATGAAACTGAAATTTCATATTTCAGACAAATATACGCCCGAGACGTTACAAAACCTTTTTCATCAAAATGAGCTTACCAGAAGAGCCACTTTATACCATGCATTTTGCACCTTTTTTCGAAAACAGTTCCGAAGATTTTGATTAAACTCGCTATATCGATGTAAAACTTAATAGGCTTAAACGTCATGTAGGTTTCATTTTGATTAAAATGGTCTGTCAGAGCTTAAATGCCGATATTTTAAATTTTCTTTCTCTAAAGTACCTTTAATTTTGTAGATTCTATAAAAATTGCTTTATTTTCTTGTTAGCATTGATAAATAACAGCTAAATATGTAAGTTTTGCGTATTTAAAAAACAACTAAAGGAGAAAACTAAAAAAATATTTTGTTAATGCAATCTTTTGATTTTGAACATAGCAACAGTATAATACACTTATAATATACCGTTGGAAAGCTATATATTTTAGAAAAGAAATATTATCTAATACACAAGAGCTTGTAAAAGTTAATAAAGAGTGATGGAAAGCCGATAAAACGTACTGATTATTTTAGATAATAATACAATAGATTTTTTTAATAAAACACATGTTTCTATATCAATTCAATTTAATTAATTCTTTAATAGTTTCACGTGTTTTTATCTTTAAGTGTATTTGAAAATTCTTTCATTGATTTTAAAAATGGAGGTAAGTGAAAATCGTATGTTGCCCGCACCAGATTTTTTTTAATAACTTTTATTCATATTGACCTTATATAATTTACTTGACTAAAAAATTATATATCGAATGAAGCCAGACAAATTGGACTTCTTCTGTTCATTGTATATTATTCTTAGTGGACAAAATGTCCCAGACCAAAATTATTTTTCATTTCATTTCATTTAAAATATTTGTTTCATAATTATAAACTCTTTACGCTTTATTATGGCTCTTCTGAAACATAGCCTTATTTATAGAATGGGCATAGAGTATTGGCTTTGTGTGGCTTCCATTGTATGTGGTGTTAGCAAAATAGGGTTTTTATTACCTATTCACAAGTAACTGTTTTAATAATTCAAGAATCGTAAGGACAGAAGATAAGATCGTTATTCAAATCTGAGACAGCATATTTTATATTAATTGTCTAAAAGAATAATTAAATAGATAGTTATGTTGCTTTATTATAGATATGTACCATCTAGAAGTGTTTCCATGTAATGTATCATCTTTATTTATTGTGCCCTTTTCTAGACTGTTGATATAATAAATGCTTTAATGGGATATGATGACCATAAACGAGGGTCTGTTAATTAGATTATGCAATAACCTAACATTTTATTTTAACTTAGTTTAATTTAATTTTATTGTGATTTGTTTTTTCGCAAGCCTTGTATTATAATACGTTATTTTTTTAGTTGGAACTTTCGATTCGTTACTTTCACGTGTGGTTGGCTAACCACCTCAGGTATGTCCAACCTACTCGACATTATACGATAACAAAATAGCTACGAACTGGACGTTTCATAACAGGTTTCATTATGGTTACAGTTCGTTTGGAGATAATTTAATGATCCGTTTCTTTTCAAAGGACTCGGAAATCGTTATCAATAACTAAAATAATACGTTAGAAATATTAAAGTGTAGTTAAAAGTGATTCATTTCAATTTTTTATTATTTTTGTATATAAGGATAAAATGAAATATAAGTGACCTAAGCCATATTGCTTACAATGAGGTAGATTGAATTGCATTGATAAAATAAATGAAATTAATATATATATATATATATATATATATATATATATATATATATATATATATATATATATGTATATATATATATATATATATATACCATCTCAGTCCAAAGTATTGTATTTAATTTAATAAATAAAAACAAAAAGGAATCCAATTCTGCTAATTAAGTCGTTATTAAAATAGACCTAAGGTATATTAGTAAATTCAACCCATTTACGAAGGTCATTATAAAATGTTAATTAAATAATAATTTAAAACATACTTAATATTAACTTTATTATAATAAAGCATATATTATTTTTATACAAGTAAATGTAGAACTATTATCTACTTTAATAAAAACATTCATTTCTTGGAATTATAACATAGTTTAACGGTTTTCGACGTTTCGAAGAACATTACTTTACTTTTAAGAATTGGTAACAACTAAAAACAATAATAAATATTTAAAACAAAATTAAAATTATTTAGATTCTTAAAACAACAATGTTAAAATTGCATCTACATCTTTTTATACATTGAAATTCTATTTTTTATAGACCTTCCATACTTAATATTTATTAATACAGGTCCTGTAATTTTTTATATATCATATTTTTGAGAATTTTTTAAACTTCTCTATTATCTCACGAGTAGTGGGGGACAAAAAATCATGTCTTTACCTCATTTTTAGATTTTGCTTTGACTTGATATCTAAAAAATTACAAGAATTATAAAGATTTTCGCCTGTGAAGCTGACTAAAAACGGCTGCAACACTAAAAGTATTGACCAGAATTTTTTTTTTTTTAATTTTTGATCTTATATCAACGAAAGCATAGAGAATAACTGGTCTAAAATTCACGAAAATCAAAAATGTCGTGGTGCAAAATTAATGAAAATTGGACGATTTGAAATGGATTGACCCACATGCATACACATTTATAGTTCTTTAGCTAGTTGCGACAAGAGAATATTACTAAAACATATTATCAGTTTCTACTTATAAAATCGTATTGCCCTTTTATCTATATATTTTAAAACTCAAAAGCTGCTCATCTATGGTCTAAAAAATCCATGAGACATCGAATACAATGAAACCGGTCTATTGAGACACAGCGATTCACTATCTAGAATGGTTGATCTAATAATTGATTTTTTGCCAGTGATTTTTTTATACATGCTTTATAGGATACCAGGAAGCGTGAATAGAGTAAAAAAGAAAAAAAAAATGTCGCTGGAAATCCTTATACAGCTCGTTGGCTATTTCGTGGTCAAAAGAAGTAGAAGAAAAGTAATAGAAATGATTTTTTCTATGGCTTACTAAATACAAACAACTCACAGAGATACAGTTTGTTCATCACCTGTTTTGAAAAAAAAAACTTATTGGAGTATTACGTTGACAAAATTCGTCACGTATTCAATCTTTTTTTCAATGGGTCCTAGAGAATGAAAAGAAAAAAAAAAAACTACAATTTTGTTTTACTAGAAGACAAAATATTTTATAATGATGTGTTTAGTTGACCGTTGAGAATATTAGATGAGGAAGATGGTTGGGGGCGCGGTCATCTAAAAAATACACATTAATAAGTAATACTTATTTTAATTGTAATTGTGTGCCGACATTTCGACCTACATTGTGGGACTTCATGAGAGCTAAGAAACAAAAGCTAGTTTTGGAATGAAGAGGAAGTCAAAGAAGAAGAAGAAGAATATTTGAAGACTATAAAGAGAAACTAACAATATGAGAACAATTAAACTTTTTTTTTTTTTTCGTTAGAAACGATTCTTTATTGAGCAATATTAAAATCTGTCCAATATTAAACTTTTAAATATGAAGAATTTCGAAGTGATCTTTCGCGGCAAATAATGTATATATGAAGAACAATAATTAGAAAAGAAAAACAATAAGAATAAAATTGTTTTAAGTAGTATAATATTAAACTAACAATTATATGTGAGGATATATATTGGAAAAAGATATTAATTAGGAAAAGAAGGAGAACGAAATAAGTGTTGAAAAAAGAACACAATCAATAAGAAAGAAAATACATACTGACTTAGGGAAGGTATCTCAAGAAGTGGCTATATTTACTGTTGAAAACGCAATTTGCGTGCTAAGGAAAATAAGGGAACTGAAAAAACCGTTACATATGTAAACAAAAGAATTATTGGAAATGATTAGTGATTTTACTATTAATTGGAGAAAAACAAAAAGATTGGTTAATATTAAATCTTTTTGGATATAAGGATTTATGACATAAAATAGTGGACTACGAATAAACAAATTCAGAATTAATAACAAAAGTATAGGATATTCTATAGAATAGGTGAAAGTGAAAAGATTTTAAGTATGACCGGAAGGAGAAAGATGTAACTGATAGTGACTAGGCACAGATTAAAAGATGTGTTGGTAATTACTAATAACGATAAGGAGGTGACAAACTGAATGATTATGTAAACTATAATCCAATTAAAAATTAAAATAAAATTTTTTTTTTTTTTTTTTTTTTTTTTTTATTGAGATATATTACAATTTGTTACAAAATGAACAATAATAATATTGATAAGAGACCACATTCATACTATATATACAGAAAATAATAATAATGGTCAAATTTCATAAAATATAACATAAATTCAAATATATACAATAAAATAATAATAATAAATAAAAAACAAAACAAATCGAAACATAAACCTATTATTGAGATAAATAAAAAGTTGGCAAATAAATAAACATCTTACACACAATCATAACTATCTACAATATATACAATTGCTAAAGGGACCCCAGCAAGCGCTTTTCCCTCCACTTGTGGAGGAAAAAGCGGAATCCAAGAGATCCCAGCACCTCTATCTCAGCCGCATCACTGGTCTGAGGCAGTGGAGGCTGAGTTAGGGCGCTGTAGCCACAAACATACCGTACATGAGTGGAGGATCTGACCATTGTCAGAACTCCAGTTTAAATGTTTACAATAGGTCTCGTGGCCACTGCCGTTTCAATCTTCGAGGAGGATTGTAGGGATGGGTGGTGCTGGATAGGGATTGTGCTAGAGGGTTAGGATGATGACTAAGGTTCTGATGAAATTTGGAAAATTTGGATGGTACCAGGTCTAAAACAAACGGAATATTAAGGTCATGGTGTAGGGTACAGTTGGTAACGTAATAAGGAGCATTAACTATTGTTCGGAGGACTTTGGATTGGAAGGATTGGATGCGTTTAATGTTAGAATGTTTAGCTGTCCCCCACAGTTCAAGTCCGTAGGTCCATATAGGTTTCAGTACTGTCTTGTATATTAGTAATTTGTTGTCAACTGTAAGATGAGATTTTCTGTTTAGTAGTCTGTATAACTGGCCGAATCTGCGGTTGAGTTCTTTTCTTTTTAGTCTTGTATGTGGGTTCCACGTCAGTCTTTTGTCTAGTAAAAAGCCGAGATACCGGACTGTGTCTGAGGAAGGAAGCGGTATAGAATTGAAATTAACCGTTGGACAGGATTTGCGTCGAAGGGTGAATGTGACGTGAGTGCATTTGCTTTCGTTAACCTTAATGCGCCAAGCATTGCACCAGTCTTCGACAAGGGAAAGGTGCTTTTGGAGATTTAGCGATGCTGCTTCAGGATCGGAATTGGATGATAAAATGGCTGTGTCATCAGCAAATGTTGCCAGAAAGGTATTGGGGTCGGTAGGGATATCGGCGGTGAAGAGGATGTAGAGGACGGGTCCTAAGACGCTGCCTTGAGGAACACCGGCCTCAACAGTATATTGTTCGGAAAATTCGGAACCACAGCGAACTCGGAAGGAGCGGTTGGATAAATAGGATCGGAGGATTAGGTATAAGGATTGAGGTAAATGGGTTTTGAGCTTAAAGAGCAGTCCCGGGTGCCACACCCGGTCAAAAGCTTGAGCTATGTCCAGAAAGGCACCCGAACAATACTCCTTGCACTCAAGGGCGGAGGAAATGTGGTCTACAACTCGGAGTCCTTGCTGAACCGTGGAATGTTGAGGACGAAATCCGAACTGATGTGAAGGAAAATTTTGAAATTTGGCTAGGATTCGTTTTAGTAGGAGCTTTTCGAAAATTTTTGAGAGGATCGGAAGTAGGCTGATAGGTCTGTAAGATGACGTGTTGTTAGAAGGTTTGCCTGGTTTTAGGAAAAGGATCATAGTTGAATGTTTCCATAAGAGAGGAAAATAGGTAGTGCGTAGGATACAGTTATAGAGATATGTAAGGAATGTAATGGCTTTAGGTGGAAGTTGTCTTAAGATTTGGGGAGTAAGGAGATCGTATCCAGGAGATTTGCGGAGAGGAAGCTTTTTAAGAAGATATCTGACCTCAGAGGGATTAACTGCTTTAGGTGGTAAGGATAGTGGTATTGGTGACGTGAGGAACTCTTCAACTGCTGCAGTATGGGTTGGATTAAGCTCTGGATGAGGAGTAAAAACTTGGGAAAGGTGCTGTGCGAATTCCTCGGCCTTATGCTTGTCAGAAGCAGCCCAGGAACCATCACAGCGCCGGAGAGGATGGGAAATGGTGTGGGATTTTAGGATTCTCTTCGTGACATTCCACAGGGAATTGTCACGAGTCGAGAGAGAGGAGAGGTAGGTATTGTAGGATTGGGAACGGAAGATCGCCAACTCCCGCTTTAATTTTCTACAAAAAAAATTATAGGAGCGGCGATCTTCTGGGTGGCGGGTGCGTTGCCATAATGTTCTAGCTCGACGTTTGCTGTTGATGAGGTCTGTCAGGTGTTGTGGTAAATGGCTTTTGTAAGGAATTATTTGGGATTGTTTGGGAGAGGAGGCAGTCCAGGCGGCTTGTTGAATAGCGGTTGTAAAGGAATATACGGCGTCGTCAAGGTCATTTGGGGTTTTGAGAATCACTCTGAGGTCAATATCATTAGTGAGAATTTCGCGGAAGAGGTTCCAGTTGACAGGGCCCCTAATGAATGACGGTGGGATAGGTTTAGGAATAGGTGTTATGGATACATTTAGAATCAATGGACTATGATCAGAGGATAGTTCATCAAGGCGAGCTATGGAAAAATTCAGAGAGCCTAATCCGCTGTGGATGAAGAAGTCGAGGATGTCAGGATTACGGTTAGGATCTGTTGGCCAGTAGGTAGGAGAATCGGGAGGTAGGAGATGAAAGCGTCGGGAGTTGAGTGCAGACTGCAATGTCCGTCCACGAGAATTGGTGGTTCTAGAACCCCACTGTTGGTTCTTAGCGTTTAAGTCTGCACCCAAAATGAAGTGATTACCCAAGGAGTTGAGGAAGGATCCAAATTGGGCAGAGGAAATGGGATGTTTAGGAGGGCAGTATGCTGATGCGATGATAAGCGGAAAGGAAAAGGTTTTGATAACGATGGAAGTTGCTTGTAGCTAATCGTGGGCGGAAATTGGGTGTAAGTGATGGGTGAGGGATCGGCGGACTATGACAGCAGTACCGGCATGGGCTTTGCCGTCTGGATGGTCTGTCCGGTATGTCGTGTATCCTGGTATTTTAAAGTACTGTTTAGTGGTTAGTCTAGTTTCAGTAATGAGTGCAACATCAATGTTTTTGTCCTGCAGTACGGCTGTAAGTTCGTCAGTGTGAGTTCTAACACCATTCGCATTCCAAAGGAGAATGGATAAGGAATTAGGTGAGGTCATTTATGGTTTTTTTAAGGCAGGAATGAGATTTGTTACGAGATTCGTAAGGAGTGATATTAAGGGCATAACAAGGGATTTAATTTCGGAAATAAAGGATGTCATCAAACTGGTAAGGTCTGTGGCGTTTGAAGGAGGAGGAATATGAGAGATTTGTGGTGGATTAGGATTCTTAGGATTGGTTACATTTTGAGAAAGAGGTATATGTGGAATGGATTGAGGTACATTTTGTAGTTCCGGCAGGGCCACGGCTTCAGTACTTTGATTCCCACCTCCAAGTAAGTGGGCAAATGATAAATTGGCATCAATAAGTTTTGAGGGTTCTCTTCTGTTTCTTACTTGTCTTGCTGTTTCATCCAGTACTTGAGGTTTTTGAAACCTGGTCCTCAGCTCCTTATAGATTTGGCATCCTTTATAGTTGGCCGGGTGGTCCTTCAGGCAATGAGCACATACAGCTGGTGTTGATTTTGGTTTTGTACACTCCACAGACTTGTGCTGTTCACCGCATTTCACGCATCGAGGTATGTGATGACAATAACTTTTAGTATGACCATATGCTTGACAATTATGGCACTGAATTATCTCTCTCTTTGTGTAAGGTTTTTCAACTCTTACACTGGAATAGTACAATCTATTGAGGTCATAGATTTTTTCAACTCCTTCAGCTGGTTCCAAATCCACAAAAAAGAGAGGTAGAGGAATTTTATCCTTTAGGACGTTAGTGACTTGCCGCACTTTATAGCCCATCTCCGTTAGTTCTTCTTTAATAGCTTCAACTGGTGTCGAGGGGTGTAAGTTTCTGATTACAACCCTTAAAGCTCTCTGTTGGCGTAGCTGATAGGTATGGAAATCTGCTTTGGTTTCAGTTAGGTATTTCACTATTTTTCTATATGTCTCGGCAGTAGTAGGAGATATTTTGGTATCATTGATTCTACTCATACAGTAGTAGCTGGTAGATTCGGTAATTTTGTTCAATTGCGCACACAACAACTGGAAATTTCTAATATTTTTGACAAATATTGGAGGAGGCCGTGGTTCACTAGGTATAGGAGTAGATTCCATGTTTTCTTTTTCATTATGTAAAATCTGAAAAGGATTTGGGGTGAAAAACGGCGATTCGTCAGTCATCCCTTGTGACGATGTGCCAGGTTGTGGTTCAGATTCTGAATTAGTACCGGAAGGGGTTGCTTGTAGATTTAATCTTTTATTAGTATCACGGCGGGGTCTTTGTTTTGTAGGTGACGGGATTGAACCACTAGATCTAGATCTTTTAGTTGAAGCTTTGGAGGACATTACTTGATGATAATATCGCATTTCATGTATAGAAAGTAATTAAATAATAACCAGATGTGGGAAAAAAACAATAACTTAAAAAAAGTTAAGCAAGACCAGCCTTGCCGGGCTATTGGCAATCAGCTGATATGAAGAGGTGACTCAGCATTCACTTTACACTGTAAATTATATCACAACTTACCGCTGTTTGCTCCAATAATAACTGTTGTTGTTATCCTAAAGTCTGATGATGTTTTCAAGACTGTGCTGAAGTGAAATCCAACTGTAAAAGCAAGAAATCCGAGAGCCGACTTGAAATATGACTGCTATACTCACGCGCATGCGCAGAACTCAAAATAAAAATTTAATTTTTTTTTTCGTAATATAAAATATGAATCTCTTTTTTCCACACGTTTTGGCAGCTAAATCGCAAAATACTGGATGAACATTTAATTAGCTTTTAGATAAAATGTAATTTAAATTATTTTAAAATTATTATATTGGATTTCATCCAAGAGATAAATAAGAATGCCATTATTTTGTAATTGTTAAAAAATAGTCCTGAAAATGATCCAATTATCAAAGAATGGAATGAACTATTTTGCAATTAGAATGGATTTTTTTAAAACCAGTTTTTCAAGTTAAATGACTTTTTGAAGTTTGCAAGAGAGGGGAGAGAACATTCGCTTATTGGGCAAGTTATTTTAGAAGTCCGGTAACAATGGAAGGTCAAATTAATATCGAGGAATGACAAAAGTTTTTAAAAGCACGAATGATTAAATAAAATATTGGAATTCAAAGTTCATTCACAATAAGTCTAAATACCTTGTTAATGTCATTTATTATTGACTTTTCCAACAGTTTTTTAATAAACTTTTCTATTCATGTACATATCCTAATTTTTATATATATATATATATATATATATATATATATATATATATATATATAAAATATTATAAATATATATATATATATATATATATATATATATATATATATATATATATATATATATATATTATTCTTTCATATATATATGAAAGAATAATAATAATTCATTAATCTTCCATATTTATAAAAGAAAATAACAATCCAGTTACTTATGTGCTCATCGTAGTATTTCCAAAATATCAATGTCTCTGAAGCTGAAAAAATTAATGGGTGTTTCTCTTACCATATATAGCTGTGCACTAAGGCTGATTATGGCTAAATTTACACTCATAGTGTTTGAAAACATAAATTACTTCTAAGAGCTTTTACCATTTTTTTTTTTATTTACTCAAAAACTTACAACTAACTTAAAACTAACTTTTTTAAATTTACTCAAAAAAGGTTTTGTTTACATATTTACAATATACAATGATTTGTTACCTATATTTTTAGATGATTTCGATAGTCCTTAAAACCAACAATTTAGGATTTATGATCCAATAACTAATTGAACATGCAGTTGAATGTAGTAAAAATCTGGTGAGCGCAAGACACGACTTTCACTTACCTCCGTTATTTATATCAAATTAAGAATTGTTAAAAAAAATTAGAAACGAAATAAATTGTTACAGAATTATTAACATTGGATTTTAATTGAAACATGTGTTTTATTAAATAATCTATTATATTATTATCTAAGACAATCAGTTTGTTTTATCGGCTTTTCATCACTCTCCGTTAACTTTTACAATTGTATATATAAGATAATATTTTTTCTGAAATCTTTAGCTTTCCAACGGTATATTATACATGTAAATTACTGTTCTTATGTTCAAAAACAAAAAATTGCATAAATCTTCTTAAAAATCTAAGTTAAAAAAAATAATTCTCCCAACTATCTCAAAACTACATGATCTCGATCTGACTAGTGTAAGAAAAAATAATGAATACATAAAAAATATATTACATGTTTTGACTTCCTATCTACGTATTGGGTGCAAGTCACCATGAAAAAAACTGAATTTTTAAAATGATTTTAAATGGTTACAACAATTTAGAAGGAAAAAATCTGGTGCGAGCAACACGCGACTTTCACTTAACTCCTTGTTAAAATCGATTAATCGATTACTTTATTATTTCTCTTTTTGAGTAGGTTTTTGTATATTTTTTCTACTATTATTACTACCTTCAACTACATGTCCGAATACTGTCAGACCAAACTTATATTGTTGATTTTAAGAAAATACGAAATCATTACAAATATAATTAGCAAATGCTTGTATATTGTAAATATGTAAATAAATCTTTTATTTTTTTCTTCGATTAAAGAATTTTCGAATACAGTTAGAGATAAAAATGAATGAAACTAATAAAGAATTAATTAAATTGAATTTCTATAGAAACATGTGTTTTATTAAAAAATCGATTATATTATTATCCAAAATAATCAGTTAGTTTTATCAGTGTGTATCAGATAATATTTTTTTTCTAAAATCTCTAGCTTTTCAACGGTATATTATACATTTTTATTAATGTTAAAAAAAAAATATGCATTTAAAAAATATTTTTCCTCATTTAACCTTTAGTTGGATATCGAATTCGTTAAACTTATATATTTACCTTTTTTTATAACAGATAAAAACATATGATTTTTTTTTTAAATCTACAAAATTAAAAGTACTTTAGAAGAAGAAATTTTAAAATATCGGCATTTAAGCCATGTCAGACTATTTCAATCAGAATAAAACCCAGATGGTATTAAAGCCCATTAAATTTTTCATTGATATCTTGAGTTGAAATCGTAAAAGCCGTTTTAGAGAAAATCGTAAAAATGTGCACAACGCGTAGTATAAAATGGCGCTTGTGGTTAGCTGATTTTTATGAAAAACTTTCTGTAACATCTCGGGCGTATATTTGTCTCAATTATAAAATTTCAGTTCTATAGGACTGTTCGATTTTGCGCTGCAGTTACCATACACACACACACACACACACACACACACACACACAGACCTTTTAGCGCGACTTGGTTATTTGGACTCAGGGAACCCTAAAACTTGTATTTCCGTTAAAAACTCAAATTTGAAAATGTTCACGATCGAAATAATTTCCCTAACTATATACTTCATATATAGGTAAGTGAAAGTAAAAACAAAAAAAAAAAAATCATATAACCTGAGAAACATGAATGTTGAGCACTGTCCACTAATAAAGAAAATTCGCATTTAAGTTGCAAATGAGCTATGAAGATAACAAGAGCTTTGGAAGCTACATATTGACTTGGTTGGGTTAATTAGAATAGGGAAATTGAAATGAGCTGGGCACGTTCTTCGGATATCGGAAGAGCATATACTAAGAAAGATAGGGATCACTTGTAGCTGGGTGGTTAGCATAACATCCTCCTATGCCAAAGGTCACGGGTTCAAACCCGCAGGTGGTCCTAGGATTTTTTAATGGGAGTAAAACATCCTTAGTTATACCGTCCTTCGGAGGGGATGTTAAAAGGTGGTCCCGGGCCTGTACGATGTCAGGTACTCGTTAAAGATCCCTATCCTAATAAAACCTGGCTAGGCAAAATTTAGGACTCCCACTGTAGCATCGTCCGATTAGCCATAGTAGGATGAAGTGACGTTAAATAAATAAACAAGCAAACTAAGAACGGATCTTCACAAGATGGATAGGCAGATCGAAGCCGATGGAGTGGAAGCCAATGTCCGAGACATCCTTAGTACCCACAACTAGAAAGCAGAAGCAATTCTTGGAGATGAATGGCGGTTGAGATTGCGGGAAGCCTTGACTCTACGAGTTATAGCGCCATTCATAATGATGATATGACGACTAACGACTATTATATTTAAAAAATAGAAAGTTGATAATGAGTAATTTAGGTGTGACTACATGCAATTGGTATGTTATTGCAGCTTTGAATCGATTAATCTAAGAGCCGGCACTATATTATGACACTATTCCGTACTTAAAAGATAGTTGAAAGAGTAACTAATTAAACAACTGCGAAGTTATATGTATCGTAGTTATTCTTCTAATAAACATATATAAATTAAAACACAATGAAATAGTAAATAGTAGTCGCAGATAGTAAATTATAAATTCAAACAGGGACACCAATAGACACTTCTAAACACAAATATCGTATATAAATCCATAATAAGAAGTAAAATATATGCAAGGCCATCTTCTTGGGAAGAAACAGCCATACTGAGAGCACTGAAATAGATACAAAACTCAAAAAATAAATCTCGGGTTGTTTTAACAGACTTGCGGAGCATAAGCTTAGAAGCCATCGACAACCAATCACCAACTAACTTCATAATCACGGAAATAATAAAAGAATGGTGGGGAACGAAAGTCAAAGCTATAACTGCAATTTTGGTATGGGTACCAGCTCGTTGCGAAATCTTAAGAAACGAAAAAAGTGACCCAACAGCAAATTCGGCCAGAACAGGAGAAGCAAAGGGAATAACTAAATACAGGATGTTACAGTGGTAGGTAACATTTTCCAATCCAAGAAAATATTATCGATGTATTAGGAAAGGAACTATAAAATAAAACAGTCACAATTGTAAAAAAGAAAATCTTAAGTGGAAAACCTCCTTAATAACTTCATGTAGTGAAGAAGTTATTTGGTACAGGTTCAGAATAGGAAACGTCCAGTTCAGAAATTGCTCCAAAATGTATTAATAACCAACAAACTATTTAAAATTTGCTAATAGAGTGCACCTAATTAGAAGAATCAAACAAAAATGTTGAAAAACATTCTTCAAAGAATAATTCTGAACTCTACCCCCGCATATAAAGTATTTTGATTGATGATGATAAAAAAAACTATGAATAGTTTTGGGCTCAATTCATGCAGAGATTCGTACTGTCTCTGGGCCAACGGCCGTGTAATGAGGTGATTCAGCCGAAATCACGCTCGGCCGCCAGAGTTTTTTCCCCATTTTCGGGTACCCATTCGGTTGAGGCTGGGTGTGGCACAGGAGGGTCTCCATGCCCCAGGATCGCTCCCCGGCTGAAATGACAGAATAAATAATATTCCGCCACAGCCGGGATTGGAACCCAGGACCCGGAGCACTGTAGACTAGCGCTTACCCACTAGACCACGCTGTCATCCCTGTGATGATTAAATTGAAGCTTATTCATTGTCCATTAATGTATATTATAATGAGTATTATTGTATCATTGGTGGTTTCTATGATATTTACCTTCACAACGTTAAAATCAGGTCATTTCTCGTATTAAGGACACAATGTATTATAAAAACAAATATATTTCGATACCTATAAGACCTACAGACGTATATCGCCTCTTTTATTAAAGCTTATTAGATGCTTGTTAATTTTTTTTATAATTAGTAATTTGGAATAAATGGGCGGTTTCAATGATATCGGACTGAACAATGCCAAAAGTCGATCGATTCCTCTGTTTAAGACATAATGTATTGCATGGACAAAGATATCTCGGTTCCTATTTGACCGACAGCCGCCTGTCACCTCTCATATTAAAGCTTATTAGACGCTTGTTAATTTTTTAGAATTATTTTATGTTAGTTTAAAACAGTATTTATAATAATACTTTAATTTTAATGGTTTCTTGATGTCCTAAACCAACTATTTTTTAAAACCAATTTTTATTCTTTGTTGTTGTTTGAATAAAGTATGTTCAATGTAAAATTTGTTTAATATTCTTTTAAATATTCTACACAACTGGAAGGACAATTCCTACTATTTGTAAGTACTACAATACTATCTCAAGCATTTTCTTTATGAATTAAGGTGGTAAAAAATTTCATGAACAAGTCATATTTATCGTTTTGAAAATCTTAAAAATCTAATAAATAAATTAAATTGTTGATGTTTTCAAACATTTTTCTCTACACCTACTCCACAATCTATTTTCAACTCTGAATTATCATTTAAGTTTTTTCTTAAATGTTTATGCTTTCAAGAAAGCTAGTATGAGCAAGCCATTTTACAGAGTTTACGACAGTTTCCGACAGTGAAATTGGTCTCCAGAGAATCTTGTTATGTTTTTTCTCTATACCTACAGACGTCTATCGCCTCTTTTATTGAAGCTTATTAGATGCTTGTTAATTTTTTTTATAATGAGTATTTTGGAAGAAATGGGCGGTTTCAATGATATCGGGCTGAACAATGTCAAAAGTCGATCAATTCCTCTGTTTAAGACATAATGTATTGCATGGACAAAGATATCTCGGTTCCTATGTGACCGACAGCCGCCTGTCACCTCGCATATTAAAGCTTATTAGACGCTTGTTAATTTTTATTATTATGAGTAGTTTGGTAAAATTTTCAGTTTCTATGATATTGAACTGAACACTGTTCCTCTGTTTAATACACAAAGTATTATATGAAAAAGATATCTTGGTACCGATAAATCCTATAGACGTCTATCAGGTCTGAAATTAAAGCTTATTCAATTTACGAGTACATTAATTTATATTATAACGAGTATTTTCGTATAATGCTTGGTTTCTGTAATAGTTACCTTCATAATGTTAAAATTAGATCAATTTTTGTAGTTAGAACACCATGTATTATATCGACTAAGATATTTCGATACCTATGAGACCTACAGACGTCTATCAGCTCTCGAATCGAAGGTTATTTAATGCCTATCAATATATTTTATAATGAGTATTTTCGTACAATATTTGGTTTCCATAATATTTACCTTTATAATGTTAAAATGGGGTTAATTTCTTGATTTGGACCGTTTTGGATGGCCACATTTTTTTATTCCGACCAGTTTGAGGTGGCAGACAAAAAAATGTACAAGTTGGCTAAAATGTGAAAATCACATTGAAAATTCTCTTCTTATAATATGACTTTTTCGGTCCCAGCTTTTGGACTGTTAGTAGCGGTAATCAACAATAGCAACAACAATTAACAATGAACCATCAGCTAAGATAAATAAAATTGAAATAACATATGCTAAAATAAAACATTTAAGATTTCCATCAATTTCGATAAATGAATATTGATTTCTCAACTAAACAGTTTTCAAGGATAAGTGATTGTACCCCGATGGAACTGTTCTCATTTATGGATAAGTCTGTAGGTTGACCCGGATTGGCTAAGTATAGGTTGCCATCCTTCTCTAACCCGAGTGGGTACAACTAAATTTATTTCAAGGGACCAACAGGAAACGAATTTGGATCGATCCAGATGGAAATAAATCATGTAAATCTTAGATGCGTGAATCACGTCCCACAATGAAACATTTATTAGTTCTAAACCGGAAAAGCATGAACAAAGGAAGGTTCAACAAAGGAAGATCTAATAAATTTACAATTAATGAATACCCAGGTTCACCTAAGGTAATGGCTAGTATATCTATGTCTTGTATGCCCTAGGTCGAGCGGAGCATTTAACAATAATAATAATTCTTTATTTATTCTGGGACAAGTCCTTTAAGAATAATATTAAAGGAAATAAACAATGATCTTAAGACTGGAGTCTTAGAATAAAATAATTGACAACAGAATTAAATTAATAAAATTAAAAAATAAAATAACTCAGAAGACAACTTCTAATAAAAATTTACAAACAAAAAGAAAATATATATGTACATATACACACACACACACATATATATATACATACATACATACTCATAAACATACACGTGTGTGTTGAAATGTAAACAGAGAATAATATATAATAAAAAAGATAATAACATTATAAATAAAAATTAAAAATATACAGTATAAAAAAAACAAAAATGATTTAATCTGACATCTTTGAAATGAAAATCTTTTTAAATAAATATCTGCTGCTGAATGTGCCCATGAAAATTAAAATTGAATAAAAAAACTACCTGTTTGCTTAATTTGTTGATTTTCACTGAAATGAGCATCTAATTGGGATTATTTGGGAATTGAATTGACAGGAAATGGCTGATCAGGCGGGATTTAAACGATAAAAGAGTTTGAGAGTCCCGGATGTTGGAAGGAATGGAGTTCCATAGGGATGCGGATCGGATGATCTCTCGAAAGCTGTGGATCGATGGAACGTTATATACAGATCACATGTCCGTGAGCGGGAGTTACGAGAACAGACGGAGGATTTAAATTTTAGGACACACTTGGGCACCTGAATTGGATAACTTGGTAGAGGAAGGATGCTAGGAAGTACTTACGATGGAAGGATGGGTACAGCCACTTTAACTCTTCGTAAAATCGGGTGATAGAGGTGTCTCTGGATATCCCAAAGATGAAACGTATAAAGCAATTAAACATTCGTTTTAGTTTTGCTTCGAGATCCCCAGATACATCCCCATACATCGCACAGCAATAGTCAATGTCAATGGAAGCCAATGTCCGAGACATCTTTAGTTCCACACCTAGAAAGCAGAAGCAATTCTTCGAGATGAATGGCTGTTGAGATTGCGGAAAGCCTATACTCTACGAGTTGTAGCGCCATTCATAATGATGATGATGATGATGATATGACGACTAACGACTATTATATTTAAAAAATGGAAAGTTGATAATGAGTAATTATGGGTGTGACTAATTGCAATTGGTATGTTATTGCAGCTTCGAATCGATTAATCTAAGATCCGGCACTATATTATGACACTATTCCGTACTTATAGATAGTTGAAAGAGTAACTAATTAAAATTAACTAAATAACAGCGAAGTTATATATATATATATATACATAGTAATTCTTTCAATAAACATATATAAATTAAAACACATTGAAATAGTAAATAGTAGTCGCAGATAGTAAATTATAAATTCAAACAGGGACACCAATAGACACTCCTAGACACAAATATCGTATATAATTCCACAATAAGAAGTAAAATGTATGCAAGGCCATTTTCTTGGGAAGAAACAGCCATACTGAGAGCACTGAAATAGGTACCAAACTCAAAAAATAAATCTCGGGTTGTTTTAACAGACTTGCGGAGCATAAGCTTAGAAGCCACAGACAACCAATCACCAACTAACTTCATAATCACGGAAATATTAAAAGAATGGTGGGAAACGAAAGTCAAAGCTATAACTGCAATTTCGGTATGGGTACCAGCCCGTTGCGAAATCTTAAGAAAAGAAAAAAGTGACCCAACAGCAAATTCGGCCAGAACAGGAGAAGCAAAGGGAATAACTAAATACAGGAAGTTACAGTGGAAGGTAACATTTTCCAATCCAAGAAAATATTATCGATGTATTAGGAAATGAACAATAAAATAAAAGAGTCAGAATTGTAAAAATGTAAAATCTAACTGCCTTAAGTGGAAAACCTCCTTAATAACTTCATGTAGTGAAGAAGTTATTTAGTATAGGTTCAGAATAGGGAAATCTTTAGGAGCTAACCAATAGCTTACGTGTTTCGATTGGAAGATGAGGACGTAGGTGATTCAGAAGTTTTATGGTGGAAAATTACGAAGGGAGATTTCGGTAACATGTTTTTTTCCAGGAAAGGGTTTGATCAAAGGCGGTGCCGAGGTTTTTAACGGATTGATGGAATTGTATTGGATTGTTATTCAGGAACAGAGTTGAGATCAGTGGAAAGGCCTTGAGGAGGGGATTAGAACCTATTAAAATTGCCTTTTAGTGAATAATAAAAAAATCCTTGGTTTACCCGTCCTTTGGAGGGTACATAAAATAGCGGTCCCGCACCTGTGCGATGTCAAGTACTTATTAAAGATCCCTATCCTAAATAAATCTAGGATAGAAAAGGATAAATTTAGGACTCTGTTGCATCATCCGATTAGCCAAAAAGGCATAAGGTTCACGTTAAGTGAATACAAAAAAGTTCAATGTAAGTAATTAATGTTACTACTAAATTGTTAAATAGGAACAACTGCAAACAATATTAAAAATTAAGTATCAATAATTGATAGGGAGAAAACGTGAAATTTAGGATTGCTATGAAGTCAATTATTGTTTTTCTGTTTGAGGAAATATAATAAAATAGGTCTGTGAACAATGTTATTTCTTTTGCTTGGTTATTTAAACAGTAAGAGCCCAGCCTGGATCTGTCTCATATCAAGTTTGATTATGATGAGATGTTACAGAAAATCTAATAGTATGTTCGTGTTTGCTTCCGTATGCATGCACGAGTATATGTACAAGAACAATATTCATAGGTACAATTAATTTACCTTAACGACTTCAAATTTCATGTTCACATTAAATAAAGTTTTTGATCTATTCTTCAGGTTTTGATAAATAAAATTAATTTTTATTTAAAAAGAATTTTTAATAAAAGTTAATTAATTATGATCAAATACTGAATTAAATTTCAAGAGTACGACGGACTACCTTTCATAAGGATGCAGCTTAGTACGTTTATAATAAAAGTATTTTTTTGTTTTGAATAGAACCATACGAACGAATACATAAATTAATAAATCCTGTACCTCTACAACCTATGAAGGGTCTCTGGTTCAGTGATCCATATCAGAGATCGTGCACGGCTTAGGCATCAGGCCTGTATCACGCTCCGCCACAGTTTTCCCATTTTAGGTACCCACTTCATTTGAGGCTGGGTGTGCCCCAGGATGGTCTTCATACCCCAGGCTCACTCCACAGGTGAAATAACAGAATTAATAATTCTACTTCTGCCTGGATTCGAACTGGACCTAGAGGACAGCCTAATGCTCTATCCACTACGCTAAACCCCTTCCTTCCATAAATTAACTGCATTTTTAAAAAATATTTCGAGTAAAAGAAAAATTTGTCATTACAATATCATAAAAACTTGAATCGATAATTATGTTTTTGTTTATTCATTTAACTTCAATGTTTTGCTACTGTGGCTACTCGAATGATATTACAGAAGGGGCTCAGACGTTTGCCTGTTAAGATTTAATCAGGATATAGTGATCTTTAACAGAAACCTGACATCGCAAAGGGGTTAGACCGTCATAATACTTACTCCTCCGAAGGAGGGCATAACCCAGAATTGTTTACTCCCATTAAAAAATTCCAAAATCATCTGCCGGGTTCTATCCCTCTGCCTTGGGCATAGAAGACTACTATGCTGTTTAATCACCACAGGTAACCCCAACTGATGATTTTTAAATATAAAGCTAATTAGTAAATACAGTATTTACAAAAAAAACACTAATATAAAATGGTTTTCATCGTTTACTGGATTTTAAATGACCACTTAATAATTGGCCATGGAAATGGCCTTTTGACCTTATCTTATGTAATTCATCTATTACTTATAAGTTTTAAGAAGTGATTATAAATTAAAAATACATTTAATTACATTTGTAAGTTTAAATTTACAAAAAAAGATTGGCCTGCAACTTGGGTCTATTGTCAGAATAATTTTTATTAATGAGAACGAATTAATCTAGCATTCTAACGGTTCGAGTCTACCTTAAAATTGGAATGCGCCGTATGTGACCTTTACCCATATTGAAATAGTTGCGAAATTAAATGGGGTGTCACGTATCAGTGAATCAGTGGATAATAGGCGAAGGAAGAAAAATATAACTTGGCCCCTGTTACTAAGTTGTCCAAATATAATCTCCTGGCTGTAAAAATAATATTTAATAAGTTAAATAAATAGAATCTGCCATCGTCTGTGACTTACAGTTGGTCCTAACAACTCCCATGCCCTGGTTTTAGCTGTTTCAATGTCATGTTTAAATCATGATCATCAGGTAAAAACCTGTTGGCTACGCAATACTCCAGAATTAGTCCCCGTTATTCGAGGCCGGACCTGTCCCAAACCCTCTATCAGTCATTATAGACTTCATGCAAGCAGAATAGCAATTGATATAAGTTGCAAGATTTTTTCCTTTTACTTTTAGCTTATCCCATTAAATATAATAGTGATTAACACGTTCAGGCTGGGGCCGAATATCTACGTTTTTTTAGTGGGGGAATAGGGCTGGACACTATTTCAAGTTCGAACGTGTTTGATGCGACATTACGACAGTCCGACGTTTCGAATGCGCTAAATGTGAGATTGTAATGGGATGTTGAAGGTTATAAAATATTTAA
Source organism: Piezodorus guildinii (assembly GCA_023052935.1). NCBI lineage: Eukaryota > Metazoa > Arthropoda > Insecta > Hemiptera > Pentatomidae > Piezodorus > Piezodorus guildinii. The sequence continues at coordinate 73,841,633 of CM041296.1, forward strand.
TAAATAAACCCTCATGTTTGTTAATTCTACAACACATAATGTTGAGAAAAAATAAAATAAATTTATTTTTTTAACGATTTATTTTCGGAAAACAAGTGACTCAGCTGTGATACGTTGCCCCACGGGAGAGTCAAGCGTGACCCATTTGTGTGTCACATATTCCCACTGGTGGGTCATGCTTAAACCTCCGACGTGCATCACAGGTGTCACTTGTTTTCAAAAAATAAATCGTTAAAAAAATAAGTTTCCTTTTTAATATATAATATTATTTTTTCTAAACCCTTTAGCTATCCAACGGTATATTATACACCTATATTACTGTTCTTATATTCAATGAAACAAAAATGGCATTAAAAAATATGTTTTCTCTTTTCTCCTTGAGACGGTTATGTGATTCGTTTAAGCTGTATACGTACACATATTTAGCCGTTGTTAGTCAAGGTTAATAAGTTGATATGATTATTTTTTTGGTATATAAAAAATTATTGTTTCTTTAGAGGAAGAATATACAAATCCTGCATTCTACCCCTGTTAGACTATTTTAATCAGAATGAAACATACATTATAAAAAGCCTATTAAATTCTAAATCAATATAGTTTCAATCAATTTAATCAAAATCGTTAAGTCGTAAAAGGTGCAAAATGCATGGTATAAAGTGGCTCATGTGCTTTGCCGATTTTGTTGAACACGTTGCTGTAACATCTCAGCCATGTAGCTCCTAAAATATCAAAGTTTAATTTTATAAATACATGCGATACTTTCCTTCCCTACATATTATATATATGGTAAAAACTATTTAAAAGAAAGGTGTACCGTATCGCGCAATTATGCACTGGATTCCTTACTAGCCTTTTGGGAGTTAGTGTAATTTCTTTTCTTTTCTTCTGTCATGCATCCCTTTGTCGCCCAATTTTTAAAATAGCTACCCCTAGACCTTCAATATCATGGGAAGATAAAGGAGTGGAGAGAAACCTTGTGGTTGTTGGAGGATACTGTCCAAAACCTGATGCAACTCTTGCTACAGAGACATTAATCCTAGTCAAGAAAAACCTTCATATAAAAATCAAGCATGAGATCAATTTGACGAATAATCATCCATACACTAAATATAGTTACTAAATAAGAAATTTTATGGCCAAGTTACAATCTATTATCAATGATGTTGGGACAAATGGGCTTAAGCATTTGAATTTGAAGTTTACAGGACGATTATTCAAATTTTTAAAAAAACATTTAAAATCCAATCCAAGTATTCTTTTATTCAGAATCACTATATCTTCTCATAAGGGGCTATTATTTATAATAAAATACGAATTTGAAAAAAATATTATTTATTTGAAAACATTGCAACCTCATTTTCATAAAATTTAAGCCCTTTTGACCAAACATCATTGATAATAGATTGTAACTTGGCCATAAATTTTCTTATTAGTAACTATATTTAGTGTATGGATGATTATTCGTTAAATTGATCTCATGCTTAGATTTTTTAGATATGAGATAAGTAACTAAATTTTAAAATCTAGACAAGAAAACTTGAAATGGTTTCATATATATTTTTATCTATTATACCCTTTAAGAATCATTTTATGTTAATTTAAAACAGTATTTATAATAATACTTTAATTTTAATGGTTTCTTGATATGCTAAACCAACTATTTTTAAAGCCAATTTTTATTGTTTGTTGTTGTTTGAATAAAATAGGTCCAATGTAAAATTTGTTTAATATTCTATTAAATATTCTAGACAACTGGAAGGACAATTCCTACTATTTGTGAGTACTACAATACTATCTCAAGCATTTTTTTTATGAATTAAGGTGGAAAAAAATTTCATGAGCAAGTCATATTTATCGTTTTGAAAATTTAAAAAATCTAATAAATAAATTAAATTGTTGATGTTCTTAAACATTCTTCTCTATACCTAACCCTCAATATATTTTCAACACTGAATTATCATTTAAGTTTTTTCTTAAATGTTTATGCTTTTAAGAAAGCTAGTACGATCAAGCCATTTTACAGAGTTTACGACAGTTTCCGACAATGAAATTGGTCTTGTTATTTGTGACTTGTGTCTAGTGAATCTTGTTATTTTTTTTCTCTACACTCATGGCATATCCTAATGCACTCTTCCTAAAGGGGAAATGCAACTTTAAACCTAAAGACTCCCTTTTTCTTACGATTTCAGTTATCTATTAATCATTTTGACATTCTCTAAATGTGATAATCTGTCCTGTTTATAAATAAAATTGTTTACTTATTCTAATTAAAGTTGTATAAAAAAAAAAAAAAATCCTATCAATAATGTAATTGAGGTATTTTGAAACACTAGGAGTTTTTCAATTTTTTTTTACTTTTTGTTCACTTTATACCGATGTTATTTTATTAGCAATTATGGGATTGGTTGATTTTTCAAAAACAAATTTATCTTCTTATGTTTAATTTATTTCGCTTTAAAAAAAAAAAGAATAAATAAATAGTAAATTTTTTCTTATATAGACCATGGTTAAATCAATATCTTTTGTCTTTAAAATTAGAAAAAAACTCATATATATATTTATTGTTTACATTGTGGTAGCTTAACCGTAATGCATAATTTTATTTTAGAAAATATCCTTCCAAGAAAAAGCATTAGTTTTCATTCTGTGGGTCCCAAAACTTTTTCTAATAACTTTTATATAGACTTAAACTTTAAAATAATTATGTCATTTTTTTAAACTCAGCTTTTATTAAATATTTAAAGAAATCAGTTTTTCATTAAATTATAAGCATTCATGTTTCTTCTAATAATTAGTATATCGAACCTCTTGTAATTTTCTCTATAGATATTGTCTTTTTGAAACGTTCAACTGAAATTTTTCTCGTTTTAATTAAGTATTAACATTTTTCAAAAATAAAATTATTCTATTTGCACGAGAATAAAAAAAAAAATCATTTATCGAACAATGAAAAATATTTCTCACATTTCATATCTGTTAAAATATACTTTGTACTTTGAATAACAATATTTATTAATAAATATTACAGTTTGTTTAAAAATGGACAATAATAGTAATGGTTTTATATCACATTTATACAGAAAAAAAAAGAAGTCAAATTACATGAAATAGAAAATAAAATAATGCATATAACAAAAAATATATATATATATATATATAAATAAAGAAAGAAAATATTAATAAAATTAATATTTTGTATCAGAAAATGATTTTATAGTCATACTTCCTGTAAGTCCTTTAAACTATTAAACAGTTTTTTTTTTTTTTTAAAGTGCTAATAGATCTGGTCTGTAAAGAGTTTTTATTAAAGGATGAGAACTTTATTATATGCCAAAGATAAATCACATATGTTATGGTGACAAGCTTTTGGTGCTGGTAAACAAACTTGTCAAACGTTCACATACTTACATCTTTATATCAGAAGTTATAAGCCCTGATGAAGCGGAAAGAACTATTAATTCATCATCGATTGTTTATGTCAAATAAGGAAGCTATTTCAGAAGAACATTGTTATTGAAAAAAAAAAAATAGAGCAAATATTAACGGTTGGTCGGAAGGCCGCAGTTGTAACTGAAGTCTCGTGAAAGGCGTGTCCCGTGAGTTACGTAAAAGCTACTCCAGGGCCGGATGAAAGATGAGGTTGAGACCCCAATGTAGCTTACAGGTGTAGCTGGGGTCTGTGGTCTGTCCTCAAACAGTCGTAGAGGTTTTGATTTTAGAGGACGTAGGAGGGTTAATGTTAGGGAAATTTCGACATAAATACCTAACGACATTGCAACACTATACCTATTTTAAAATGATGGAGTTTAGTTAAACGATGAGAATATGAGATTATGAGATGAGTAAGATGAATGGGGGGGGGAGTGCGGTCATAAAGAAAAAACACACATTAACACGTAGTACTTATTTTTAATTGTGTGCCGACGTTTCGGCCTACATTGTGGGCCTCCATCAGGGATAATGACTCGGAGAAGGTTTCTCAAGAAGTCTGTGGGCTTCGGATAAGAGGATTCATAATGATAGAGTTTAGTTGACCGATGAGATTATTAGATGAGGAAGATGGTTAGGGGGTGCGGTCATCAAATAAAAAACACACATTAACAAGTAGTACTTATTTTTAATTGTGTGTCGACGTTTCGGCCTACATTGAGGGCCTTCATCAGGAATATTGACTTGAAGAATGTGTTTCAAGACATGACGAAGGCCCACAATTAAAAATAAGTACTACTTCTTAATGTGTGTTTTTTATTTGATGACAGTACCCCCCAACCATCTTACTCATCTAATATACCTATTATATGTACAATACAATAATAATTTGATAATGAGGATGAAAAAACGCTAATGATGCAAGTTTTATTTTATTATTTTCAAAATTATACCTTTGCAATCGACTAAGAAAAAAAAAAAACCTCACCCTACCCCTTCCACAAAAATTTGAGGACTTAGGTTTCAAAGCACGTATAACCCAATTATATATATATATTATATATATATATATATATATATATATATATATATATATATATATTAATATTATTAATCGTCTGTTTGTCGTACGCGGGTTTTCTTTAAAATTACTGTACCGACGTTTTTAAAAATCCGGACCTCCGATGATGATCCTAACACCTCAACGTTAATATCAGCTGGTTACTTTTCAAATAGCTGCCGATTAAAAAAGTTTTAATTCAAGAATCCTCTGTTAATTTTGAAAATGGAGAAAAATACGCATACAGTTTTAACATCAGCACATCATGATCAATAATAAAAAAGAAAACACACACAAAAAAAAGAGAAATGGAATTTTACACATACACACGGACATAACTCAGTTATTTTCGAAGATAGGGAAAAAGATGTACGGAGTTTTAGATCTACTACACCGCGATGAATCAGAAAACAAAAAATAAAATATAAAAGAATAAATATTGAATTTTTGAATATAGAGGAAAGAGTATTTGGAGAGTTTTAGGGTCAGTACACCGCGATTATTTATTAAAAAGATAAACAAAATCATTATATTTATGCTATACGCCTCTAACTCGGTTACTATCGAACATAGAGATAAATGTTAAGTTTTTAATGAGCTAGACAGCTATATAAATTGTAATACTACAATATAAATATTCGCCCACTTCCACAGGTATATTACAAATTAATTAATTTAACTTTAAAATGATATAAAATAGTTCTTGTCTGAAAAACTCAAATATTTGACTATTTCATTACTGAGTGACATTATTAAGCTAAATTTCATTATTAACGTTTAGCCGAACCCACGCTGCACACAAGCCTACTTTTCACAATCCTTTTTTTTCAATCGCATTGCATGTAATATACCTGTTTACAACTTCATTAAGTTATACAATAATGCACAATAAAAAAAAAATCTGGTGCGGGCATCACACGACTTTCACTTACTTCGACTGTTAAAAACAACTTCAGAACTATTACATACTTCAATTTGAAAAATATTCTAAGCTTATTTTAATAAAAAGTGTATTAATTTTTGTTGGAAACATATGATTTAGATTAAATAATATAACTGTTAAGCAGTAATAAGTTTATCTCCTATTAGCCACATTATATTACCTTTTACAACATTGTGTATCAGTTAATATTTTTTCTAAGCCCTTTCCGTTTCTTACTGTATATTATACAATATATTACTGTTCTTAATATAGAAAAATAAATAAAAATTACATTAAAAAATAGTTTTTCTCTTTTATCCTTTAGTTGGTCATCAAATTCGCCCAACTTGTATATTCAGCAGTCCATCGTCAATGTCATTAAGATGGTATGGTTGATCATTTGGAATGTAAAAAATTAATCGTAGCTCAGAGGAAACAATTTAAAATATCGGCATTTAAGCCCTGTCTGACTATTTTAATCAGAATAAAACCTACATGATATTAAAGCTCATTATATTTTGCATCAATATAGGGAGTTTAATCAAAATCGTTACAGCCGGTTTTGAGAAAATCGTAAAAAGGTACAAAATGCATGGTATAAAGTGGTTGTTCTGATTAGCTGATTTTATGAAAAAGTTGCTTTAACATCTCGGGCGTATAGTAGTTTTAAATACGAAATTTCATTTTCGTACAACTTTTCGTTTGTGAGCAAAATTTAGCACACACACACAGAATTTTGGACACGACCTGGTTACTTGACTTAGGGGACGTGTATTTTCGTCGAAAACTGGGATGAAAAAATTTTCATGATCGCAATAGTTTCCCTTACTATATATTTCATATATAGGTAAGTGAAAGTAAAAAAATAAAAAAATAAAACTACAAATAATATAAAATAAAAGATTCCTACACTAACCTACTAAATATAAAGTTTCATTCCTCTTCCTACCACAGCTCCAGACAAAATGTCTTTGTTTAGAATAACCTTCATCACCTCCTAACCACTAATCATATACTGCCCGGCTATTTATTTTATAACTTTGAATTAGGAAATATTGAGGGACGTTAAGCTTTGCGGTTTAATGTTTGGTTTTGGTTATGATGAAGAAGGAAATATTATGTTTAGTACAATTGAACTTGCTTTCCCCTTCCATTTTTTTTATCAAGAACTTACAATCTTTCTATTGGGAAATAATAAATCATTTTTGGAAGGAATTAGTCTGGGTGGCGGTCATTAAATGAAACAACTAAATAGTTTCAACTATTTATTGAATTTAAATAGTTGAAAATATTTAGTTATTTCATTTAATGACCGCCACCCGGACTAATTCCTTCCAGTAATTCTCAACGGTCAACTAAGTATGTCCACAATAAATCATTTTGTAAAAATTGGTAGCGATTTATTTTTTTTAAGCCTATCTGAAAATAAAATTCAAATTTCAAGTAGGATTTTTTTTTAAAGTTTTATTTATAATATTTATTTTATAAATCCATATGACAGGAATATTTTCCTCGAATTTCAAATTGTACCATAACAAATATATTTAGCAGACATTATCTTCGAGTCACAACATAGGTATCCAGATGATTTTCGTTATTATTATTACGAGTTATTAGGATTAATTACATTTATTTTCAGGATGAGCTCAATAAAATAAATAGGGCAATGTAAAAAAATACTATATTAAGTGATATTTCAATGTGTGTTAATATGGAAAGGATTAAATTTATAAAATTTACAGAGAAAATTATTACTGTATTTAAATTACAAGTAATAAATAACATGAAAATATATAAATAAATATGTATGAACCAATGCATTTTAAATCGTCAAATTTTAGTTAATTCTGAACGCTCAAATTTTTCAACTTCATAAAATTTTTACTAAATATTCTTTTTTTTTTTTTATAATTTTAAACCAAGGATAAAAAAATTTTGAGACTAATATTTTTAGTTTGGCGGCTATTTTAGGTATTTTTCGGCTAAAAACTGTGTTTGGAAAACCTCTCTAACTCTAGTAATTTTGTAGATATCAAAACAAATAAAAAACTAACTATACTATAAGGGTGTGCTTTACATTTTTGGTCCACATAACGCAACACAACACCTAAATAGTGAAGGGAGTTGTCTTGAAAATTCTCGAAAATTAATATAAAAAGAGACTTCGTGGGAGATATAAGTTTATATAGGAAAAGAGACTCGGCTTTCATTATTTTTCTAATATAGTTTTTTTCTCTTTGTCTTTCTGCATTATTTTTCATATGATTCAGGAAAAGATAGAGAATAACTGGTAAAAACATCATGAAAATCAAAATTGTTGAACGGCATAGCCCATACGATTTCTTATGAATCGACCCATATAATTACTAAACAATATATAAATAAATTAAAATTTTACTAATAAATGTACACCATCAATACACTCATACCTAAATTCAATATAGGCTGAGATTACAGTTTTTTTTTCTTTTTACTAAAACAATAATAAAAATTCAGATTTCTCTCTCCAACCACAAGAACACTTTATTATGTAGTATGCCTCATCTACCAATATTTGGTACTTTATTTATCACATTATTTTAAGATTTTCATCTACAATAAAGTTTGTCTTCAAAAATAAAATTTATATTTTAATTTTGCAGATAAATTTTCTATATTCACTGATGATTGCGATGTTCAGCACCAGGAAAAAAAAATCATATCCAAAACCGATCTCTCTCAAAACATATAATCTGATAATTATCTGAGAAAACAAAGATTGAGTACTTGAGTATTCGAGTAAATAACTTTTAATTTATTTTTCTTGATGTGAATTAGTCAATAAATGTTTTTAAAAATAGAATATGCCACTCACTTAAATAAAAAGTAGATTTTATCTACGTTTCTAGTTTCGATATTTAGAAAGCATTGTAAAACCAGTTTGACAGACAAGACCCTACTAAGAGATAAAAGGAATATTGGCTAGCCAATTAATAGCCCACTGACTCAGTTCCATAATCGCATTACATTGTCATTCTGGCCTTGTTTCCATTCTCTCTTTCTCTGGCGCGTTTTAATAGTTTCTTCAATTTTTACTGAAAATATATAAACAAATCCCTTGAAGCAATGATTTTTTATCCTTTAAATTATTTAAAATAAATATAGAATATAACATAATAAGAAAGTTATGCGATCATGTTAAATTTCTGTTTGGTGATATTAAAGGAAGTACACGTTTTCAGGTATACAAATCAGAATGAGCCATTTTTTAAGACAAGGTTTGTGTGACAAGTTCAATACTATCACTATTTTGTTTATTTATTCATAACGAATTATTTCTTTCACTGACAGCCATTCAGAATAATTTCCTCCTGTTTGTTATTTCCTTCCATTATAAACTAACAAAGAAAATAATATGATATACATAACATACCTCTCCCCCTTCCTCGTCGCTCAGAACTTGGGTTATCAATTTTACGAATATTCCTAATATAGAATTAAAAAAACTACCAAAAAAAAAAAAGATTTAATAAATTCATAATTTATTTATAATGTCTGCATAGCTACTACTGATCTTTTTTCGAACCCAATTCATAATTTACTATATTTATTATATTTTTAGTGATATATATTCATTTATGTTTATATCGGAGGTTTCGAGCTAAGCTTCCTGAGTTTAGTTGTTTTGTAACGAGTGTTGGTTCATACTCTGATGATAGTTCACATGGACTTTGGGATAGCAGAAACAAAAAAAAGTATAATGAAGTGACAATAGTTGACTGTGTGTATATACGGGAGAAGTTGGTTCAGGGTGCAGTCAATAGAACACACGATGAAGTATAAACTTAATTTACTAGTGCCGACGTTTCGACCTAAGGCCTATTTCTTCAGGGCTATAAGAAAAAATAAAAAACAGAGATAACAACCAGTAGTGGAATACAATATATAAAGATGATTAAAAAATAAATTAGACTAATAATTACAAACAAAGTGAAATAGTAGTTGTGACAATTGATAAATATAATAATAATTAAAAGCAAAAGGGGAAAAAGAAATTTTAATAAAAGGTGAATAATTAGATAATAGAAAATTTTAGAAAATTTAAATTACCAATTAAAAAAAATAAATTACAGTATGAAAAAATGTGAAACATTATAAAGTTAAAAACTACTTTTAACAGTAAGAGAAAAATGTACGCCATAGATTTATAACTCTATTTCTTTAACTGTTAAAAGTATTTTTTATTTTTATAATGCTTATAATGTTTGTGGGAGTGATTTTTAGATTCCTGATGGAAGGATATTTCGATACGGCCCGATTATCTTCGGATATATTGAAATCGTTGGTCTTCATCTTTAAGTCATCAACGAGATCTCTCTGTTGGAACAGATCTTGTCTAGACAACTGTCAGTTGGTGTGAATCATTGAGGCAGTTCATTCCGACTGATCATCTCCGATAGATTTTATATTGTATTTTAATTTAATGGTTAAAAAAATATATGTAAATGTAATAGTTTAGTTATGATGTGAATTGGTTTTCAAAAGGGCTGTGGAACGAATTTTATATTTGGAGTAAGATAATCCTAAAACATAATTCAGAAAATGTTATATAATTTTATGTAACTAAAAAATAGAAACATATATTGAAAAAAAAATAAAATAAAATATATAGATATTTTAATTATATCTAAAATACTTGGCTTGAAATATATAGTAAATGTATTATGCTCGTTTATGTTATTTTTAACAGTCGTAAATAACAATATTTTCATTTAATGTTAAGTTACTATAAAAAAGTTCATCAAGATTTTTTTCATTAAAAAAACAAATGTATTTCATTAAAATTCGTATTCCAAATGACTGTCAGATGTAAATCTGTCACTTATTATATATAGTAAGGGAAATTATTGCGATCGTTAAAATTTTCGAATTCCAGTTTTCGACGAAAATACACGTTTTGGGGTCTTCTGAGTCCAAATGACCATGTTCCGAAAAAAGGTCTGTGTGTGGTATGTCTAGCGCAAAAACCATTTGTCGTACGGAACTGAAATTTCATATTTAAAAATACTATACGCCCGAAATGTTACAGCAACTTTTACACTAATCAGCTGACCGAAAGTCCTACTTTATTCCATGCATTTAGCACCTTTTTACGATTTTCTCAAAAACGGCTGAATCGATTTTGATCAAATTCTCTATATCGGTGTAAAATTTAATGGGATTTAATGTCATGCAGGTTTCATTCTGATTGAAATAGTCTGATGGGGCTTAAATGCAGATATTTTAAATTGTCTTCCTCTAAAGTATCTTTACTTTTGTAGATTTAAAAAAATTAGGCCCATAATCTTATTAGAATTGATAAATAACGCCTAAATATGCCAGTTGAGCAAATTTGATTTATAACTAAAGGAGAAAAGACCTAAAATAATTCTATATGCAATTCTTTCATCGCTTGGCCGCTTGGCAGCACTGTCATCGCTGACCAAACATCCCGCTTTTGGCGGGACAGTCCCGATTTTTCAAAATTTGTCCCGCGTACCGCGACGTTTTTTAAAAGTCCCCGCTTTTACAATTAAGTTAAATTATATATTTATGAAAATCATTGTTTTGCGTTCTTAGAATCCTTCAATTTGTTTTGCGTTCTAAGAATCCTACGGGCTACGACGACTAACATATTGCTTTTGTTACCCAGTTACATTGTATTTGTCTCCCAGATGATACACTTCGTGTTCGTAGCTAATTAAACAAATAAATATTACAAATCTGCTACTTACCATAGCAAATTAAGGTAAGTCATTTATTTATATATTTCATAAATTGACTTAAACTCAGCTTAAAATACTCGTAATCTTATAAACAACAATAAAATTTGTTCATGCAAATTATATTTAGAGCAAATTAATTCGGCGAATTTTTGCCGATGTGAAACATATATTTGTACTGCATGTGTTTATAACATTTTAGTAATTTTTTTAAAAATTCTCATAGACATATAATATTGTAATTTACTAAGGAACAGTTAGATAATCACAAATTAATTTAAAATTTGAATTTATTTTTAAGAATCAAAACATAATTATAAGTTTTTGTACAGTAAATCAAATGTGGACATCAGAAAAATCAAAATTAAGTGTTTAAACTTTGAAAGCCATTTTATGTGTCAAATATAATTTATTATGAAGATTTTTTACAAAATTTTAAAAAATGACAACAATTAAAAGAAACAAATTCAATCAAATAAAAAATATGCCAAGGAATAAAATATTATACATTTTAGATAATTATAAATTGTACTTATGTTGAAAAATATTAACATATTATTTTTATTTTTTATTTTTTGTTGTTACTCCCCCCCCCTCCCTCTTTCAGAGTTGTCCCGCTTTGCCCATCTAGAAATCTGGTCACCTTATTCTAACACGGAGTGATAAGCCGAAAAAAAAATTTACTGAATTTCGTAGATAATATTATAATAGATAATACAAAAATCAAATGTAAATAATTCTTTAACAATTTATTTTCGTTTCTAAATTTGTTTAAAAATTCTTAAATTGATATTAATAACAGAGGTAAGTGAAAGTCGTGTGTTGATTTGCACGTGCACCAGATTTTTTAATTCTATCTTTATTTAAAAGTTCCTAAATCGATTATAGCAAAGGCAGATAAATGGAAATAGTGTGTTGAGCGCACAAGATTTTTTTATCATCATTATTGGCTTTTTATATTATTATACTCCTGTCAACGGAAGAGCATAATATTAGAGGTAGATATTAGGGCTGATATATTTCTTCCATATTCTGAATTTTTTATTGTTTCATCATATCAACGTTTCGGGATCTCACACAAGTATACTTCCTTTTTAACAAAATTTTAATTTGCCCATACAAATTTTAACTTAATAATAGGTATTTCAAAAAGAACAATTAACAATTTTAGATAGTTAAGATAATAAATATACTAAAATTAGTATTTATTATTAAAATTATTAATTATTGTTTTTGTACTTTTTGAATTTCATCTGCTTATCCAAACTTTGTCACTCATGTAAAAAAAAAAAAAAATAATCCAATAAAAATAGCCAGTAAATGAAAAATCATATCTGAGCAGGGCATTGCTTAGATCTTTGTCCTCAAATGGATTAAGGATTAAAGCAATATAAAATTATTTATGGTTCTATTGTTAGTAAATAGTGTGAAAATTCTGAATTATACTTTATTATTTATATTATATATTAATTAAATCTAAATTATGGAAACTTGAGTGTCTTGAGTCTGTTTTGAAATTAACACTATTATCTACATTTTTTTATTTATGTATATTGACTCCATGTTTTTTTATATTTTGGTTATTCTTAACTATTTCTAAAAGTTGTGGTCTTTTAAGTTCAAACTTGTGGTTTAAGTTTTTGCTATGTTGTGATGGTGTTGTTGAAAAATTAATAATTTAGAAGAAATATATCATCTCTAATATCTACCTCTACTATTGGTTCTTTTTCATTTATTAAATATTTTATTGTTGAATTTATTGCATGATTCATTATTATTATTGCATTTTAGTGTATGGTATAAGTGCTTTTCATTTCATCTCATCCAGGAAGAATCCATGAAGAATTTTTTTAACTGAAAATGTATGTAAGTACATGTTATAAAATATAGAAAGATCTTATTAATTTTTGCTCATATTAAAGATTTTAAGTAATAAATGCTAGTTATATTTATTTATTTGAAAGCTAATTCGCATTACTGATCCCCGCTTAGGAAGCTGTTCCATTAAACCCCAGTTCGCAGTTCCATAACGCAACGGATGAAGAGACCCCCACTCGACACCGCTGGAGAACAGTCACTTAAGCCCTGTGACTCCTTCCAGTACCCTGCTTCCAGAACTCACTCCTCCAGCCGTCAGCCACTACTGTGACCCGTCATCGGGGTGACATTGGATTTCTCCCCCTAAGAGAGCAAGGTCTCACCGCTCCGCCTCCTTCTATATAGCGCTTTGTCGCTCTTCGTCCTGCTCAGTCGATCATCGTCTGCAGAACTGATGGAGTCACTCAAGGTACCTGTCTCCCAATAATATCCATTATTATACTAGATTTTATAGATTCATTAGTTTATAATTAAGAACACAAAATTTGCATAAATCATTTTTACTCCTAAGCGTTTTATTTACGACATAATTGCATAAATCTTTAAATCAGCTAAAAAAAAAAAAAAAAAAAAAATACGTTGTACTTTTTTTATTTGTCCGTGTATAAGGTAAAATTATAAATAGAAATATTTTTTCCAGTGACTTAAAAACGCTGCTAATTATTTCATAATGGTTTATTATTATATTAGGGTATAACAATTTGAATAGCTGTTTAGGCAATTTACATTTATTTAAAAAAAAATATATTTTTATTGAAATTTACAACTGTATTTCATAATACAATAAGTAAATATGTTCGTTAATGATAAAATACATGAAGAGAAACTGCCCATTGGGATCACTCTGGTAGTCAATGTAAACAAGAAGGTCTTGAGGCCATCTTCTTTTCAGAGGCTATAGACGCTATAATAGTCATGTAGATGAGCATTTTGTAGGTAAGAGGAAGGTTTGGCCATAGCTATAATTTTTTTTTCTCTTCACGTCTTTATTCACACCTGTCAAAAGCAGTCTGACAATCAGCAAATGTGTTAGACAAAAGTGAGATCAGATATGGTAGGCATGGAGAAGTAAAGTACCCAGCAGCACCCCTTCCAAAACTTTAATAGCTATAATTAATTTGGTTTTTATAAATTTCTTCAGCGGACAGACGGATTTTTTTATCCCTCATTGTGTTCTTCATCTCTTGAAATGTGAAACCTAAAATTTTGAGGGGGTTAATTTTTTTTTTTTTTTTTTTTTTTTTTATCTTAGTCGATAATACAATGGTTTATTATTTCCAAACAAACACATTAGTTGCTATTTCTTAACCGAAATCAATAATTGAGACGTTGATTTCCAAAAGGTGCTATAACCATTCCAAGAAATTTTACAGATAGCTCTAAATCTCTTATTAATTTAGTATTAAACTAATTTATTTGAAAACAAAGTATAATAAAAAAAGAAACAAAGTAATAAAAAAGTTAACCTGAATTCTAAGTTTCACTTAATATATTTATTTATGTATTTATTATGTATATATATATATAATATATATATATATATATATATATATATAATAATACTTTTGATATAATAAATTCTGTATATACTTTTTTTTTATTAATAAGTTTTCTCTATTTTTAAAACAATACAAAAAGTTCAAAAATGATCGGGCATTATCCTCACATCGGACATAAATTGATGTTTTCATTTTTTATATCTTTGAAATGTTTTTTATTATTAGTAAAAATTTAAAAAAATACAACGAAAATATATACTAAAAATAAAAATTATCTAGAACATGAAAAATGAATAATTATAAGAAATAAATTATATTTGGTAAAGAACAATAAAATGACAATTTTAGATTTAAAATTTAGATGTACATGTTATTTTGATATCATTTATTTATATGTGAACTTGCAAAGCTTGCTGAAAACATATTATTTTATACCTCGTGTTTAAAAAATGATTTAGAGTTCAGTGCAATATCTTCAGTTTATATGGTTTATACGTATCTGGATTATGTATATTTTTGTCATTAAGTTTTTATTTTTATTATTTTTTTTTTTTTTTTTGAGAACTTACATGATTCTCTTTATAAAAAAAATTAGGAAAAAAGGCCAATTAGTGGTACACATCAATTGTATAAGCTAAGAGCTTTAATATAATTATTGTATTATATTTAAGCACTATATACGTGATGTGATAATTTTATTATAATACTAGCTGTAACCCACGCCTTTTCCCGCGAAATGTTTCTTTTTTGTTAATACTTAGGTATATATATCATTAGCTATATAACTATTTTACTAAATAAGAGTAACTATAGTACCTATAATTATTAAATATCAGATTTTAATTTTATTTAGTCAAGTTTACAATAATATACCAGTAGAAGGAGGCATACCCATAGTTGTAACTCGTTTCAACTCATTCGCAATATAAATGTGAATTAATTAAGTGAAGCTTTTCACAAGAAAAACACCAAGTTATTCAGGTTTTATTTTTCTTTTTAAAAAATGCTTTTGAAGTCACAATAATTCTCTGTATAACACTAATTACAATTGCAAGTGTTTCCATGGTAATCTACACAAAACACAAGAATTCGAAGAAATCTAATAACCTGTCATTAATGTATTATATTTGCTAATACTGATAGTTTATCTACATTTTTTAGGAGACAAATTGTTTGAGTTATTTAACAAACAATATGTTTTTAAAGATCTTAGTAATATTTTTGTTCACCTGTTAAGGCACCCATTTCTAATAATCAGTTTCCTTTGATAATATAAAAAAAGTAAAAAATTACATTATATGATAATAAGTAATAATAAATGAATTCTTTATTATCCTGGGACACGTCCCTTTAGAATAAGATATACAGAATGTACAAAAAGTGCTTTGGAGTCTTAGAACATATTAAATATATATAAACAAGTTAATAATTACTTCTATAAAATAGACATATTTAAATGAGAAGAAAACAACAACAAAAATTAAAAAGCTTATTTACAATTTTATTGAGCCTGGATATTCATTAAGTGATTAAATATGCGGGATTTAAAGATAGAAAGAGAATTGGCGTGACGGATGGAAGGAGGAATGGAATTCCATAGGATCGTGGATCGAATGAGAAAAGATCTGTCGAAATGTGCAGTTCGGTGGTACTGTATAAATCTGAAGGCCTGGAGCGTGTACAACGAGGATGGACAGAGGATTTGAATTGTAGGAGGTCAAAAATGTATGATGGACAGCGGGATTGGATAGTTTGGTAAAGTAAAGCCACTTCAATTCGCCATAAAATTGGAATACTTAGGTGTACCTAGGGACCCCGAAGATGAATCGGACAAGGCCATTAATTAAGCGTTTAATTTTTACCTCGAGATCCCCAGAAACACTATCGTAGACCGTACAGCAATAGTCGAAGTAGGGAAATATTAGAGAGGTAACGAGGAGTTTTCAGGTTTCATGCGGGAATGGGTGACGGGGGGAATGCAGTCGCTTTAAGGTTGAAAATGTACGACGAGAGATTTCGGTATTATCATGTTTTAAGGATAGAGTCTGGTCGAAGGTTACTCCCAGATTCCTGACAGTCGGGTGGAACTTTATAGGATTACTATTACAGGGTCGGGATATGTGGAACAGTTTTCAGGAGGTGATGGGATCCTATTAAAATTGATTTTGTTTTTTCAGAATTTAGTTTTAACTTATTGACTACAGCGCAGTGACTTATGTGTGACTTATTATGTGTTGTTTATCATGATATAAGATAACATATGGATGTAGAATAAAGTACATGTAACTTATCCTTCGACGTTTATTAAAAAGACTTAATTAAAG
Source organism: Piezodorus guildinii (assembly GCA_023052935.1). NCBI lineage: Eukaryota > Metazoa > Arthropoda > Insecta > Hemiptera > Pentatomidae > Piezodorus > Piezodorus guildinii. The sequence goes on from CM041296.1 coordinate 73,858,486, forward strand.
TAAAAGCACACCCACTCGGGTTGGTATTAAGTTCAAACCTTAAATAATTTAGGTTTAATTTTTGTATCAATGTCATTTTCAATGAACAGATTAATCTGTTGTCCTATATTGTGTATCATAATAATATTATACAATGTATTGCTCATTTAGGTACGAAGCTCGGTATACATTATCCTCAATGCGGAGGTGGCTTGTGTTAGTTTTCAAATAAACATAGGTATATTTATTGTTTTGTTTTTTTATATACATGTAATATTTAATAATTAGATATATTTTTGAATTTAATAATTGCATTACTAAATGAAATAGGGGTCACCTTAGGTGGTCATCATGTATATGGCCAGCATTACAGCCTTCTATCCCCAATGTTGCAGGTTCTAACCTGGCAGGTGGACTTAGATTTTTTAATGAGAGTAAAACATTCTTATTTATGTTCTACGTACCTAGTTACATTCTACTCAGGCATCGTAATAAAAGTTGTCCCGAGCCTTTGCGATGTCAGGTACTCGTTTACCTGCCCTATTAAACCAGGATAAGCAAAATTTAGGACTCACACTGTAACATCGCCCAGTTAGCCACAACAGCATAATGTGACGTTAAATGAATGAACAAACTGAATGAAATTAATTATTTAGATGTGTGTATAAGTTATTTACACATGTGTTTGTTTCAATATTGTATTATTGTTAAAATACTCATAAATTTTTATTAGCATTCTTAAATGATATACAATAAATTAAGATTGTTTTAAGTAACGGTTAAAGATAGTTTCTTCCGTAAATTTAAAAAAAATGTACGCCCAATAAATGCATGGCTATTAAATCGTGAACAACCTCAACCGTAGTTGTTAAAATTTTAATTTTCCAGCTCGAAATAAATGGATGATAGATTAAGGATGTCTTCAGAGCACTATCGGTCTTAGTCAATAGTTGGAAACTATTAGTCTTGGAAGATTTGCTCGTATACCTCCAATTGAAACAATCTTCTTTCCTTCTGAGAAGCTGTGAAAACAACCTAACGAATTAAGAAATCGTATTAAATAAAAGGCAGAAGCATCAAAACAAAAATAAAATAAATGCTATTTAATTTTTTGCTTTAGTTTTGTTTTTTCGCTAAGAAAATAAATTTATGATAAACTTTTCTTTTTTTATTTAAAGAAATTTACAACTGTATTGATTCAATAAAACAAGTAAATATGATTGATATATGGTTAAAACAAACGGCAGTCCTGTGAATAAACTACCCATCGGCAGTACTCCAATATCTAATTTATGGTAGGAGGTCTCTTGGCCATCTTCTTTTAATGCACCTCGGTGGGTTGTCGGAAATAGGTATGGAGGAGAGGTATAAGCGAGTTAGAGTGGGCAGGGATTTTGGGATGAAAAGAGGTAAATCTATTTCCGGCCAAGTCTTCAACCAATCGGATATTTAGGTCTTTATGGATGATTTTATTGGTCACAAAGTAAGGAGCATTGAGGATTTTGGATTGCAAGGATTGGATGGTTTAGTGAACTCCTATAGCTCAATGCCGTGGGTCCAAATAGGTCTGATAATGGTTATATAAATGAGTTTTTTGTCGTAAATAGAAAGTTTTGAGCGTTTGTCGAGTAAGTTTTGTAGTAATCTGTATCTACAAGCAATTTCCTGTCCTTTCAGTCTAGTATGAGGATTCCGTGTTAGGCGTTTATCAAGGTTGAGTCCTAAGTACCGGATCTGTTCAACAGGAGTACGTAAGATATCGTTAAAAGATACGGTGGGGCAGGAGGTCATAGGCTTCAATATGTGATAGAAAAACATTTAGGCTAAGAAACGAAGCATTTTATCAGAATACTCTTTACATTCATCTTGCCTGTCTTTTAAGAAAAAGGAGTTTTTTCAAAATTTATTCATGTTATGTGTTTATTAATCCTCATAATAGTTTAATTTTACTTCAGATTTATTCCACCATTTTGTTTTTTATTTTTATTCAATTATAGTAATTTACACCTGTATTAAAGAACACAATAAGTAAATATGAGAAATGAAAAAAAAAAGTCATGAAAATGTCTTGATGGCACTGCACTAAGTATTTTAAGGCAGTAGGTCCCAAAGTCACCTTCTTTTCAGACACCTTGGAGGGGATATCTAAGGAAGATAAATTACGGACAAATGGGTTTGTATGGACAAGGAGTTTAGAATGAAAAGAGGAGTATCTATCACGGGCTAGGTCTGCAACAAATTGGATATTAAGGTCATTATGGAGGAGTTGATTTGTAACAAAATAAGGGGCATTCAGGATTTTGCGAAAGATTTTGGATTGTAAGAACTGGATGCGGGAGGATTAGATGGTTTCGTAGAGCCCCAAATCTCGATTCCATATCTCCAAATAGGTCTGATAGTTTTGATGTAAATGAGTCTTTTGTAATATACTGGAAGTTTTGAACGTTTGTCTAGTAAGTGTTGTAGTAATCGATATCGTTTAGCAGTTTCTTGTCGTTTCAGTCTTGTTTGAGGATTTCAAGTAAGGCGCTTGTCAAGACGGAGACCTAGGTATCGGATTTGTTCAAAAGGAGTAAGGGTAATGTTATTAAAGGATACTAGGGGGCAGGAAGTCATCGGTTTGCGACGAAGGATAAAGGTGATTTTCCACCGAATTTAAAATATTTTCAAAGCATTTACAATACCAGTTATATATACAATATTTAGAAAATATAAAAAGAATTTTTGAAATGAAACTAGAAATTTGATGTACCAATTTGCATATTTCTCCACCCATCATACATCTTTTATAATATGAAATTATATACCAAATTAAAAAAAATATTTTAAATAAAGTGTTTTGGTAACAGAATATCATGGGGTATTTTGTAATATATATCAGCTTCTCAAGAGTATATTTTATTATACATCTATATTACTATTCTTTTGTTTACTATTTGCTTTTTTCTACTTAAGCTGCTTATCAAATTCGTTCCACTTCCATATTTAGCTGGGTATTTTTATCAATATTAATAAGATGTATCAATATTAATGCGGTTAATTTTTTTAAATATTATTTAAAATATCGGTATTTAAGCCTTTTCAGAGTATTTCAATCAGAATGAAACCTATATGACATTAAAGTACGGTAAATTTTTGCATTGTCAAAGTTTTTAAAGCTATATTGTTTGAGTTAAATCAAAACGAAAAAGGTGCAAAATGCATAAAATAGCTCTTCTAGTTGGCCTATATTGATCAAAAACTTGCTGTAATATGTGGCTGATCCATCCAAAACATTTTTGAAAACATATTCAAACATTAAAGCCAGCGTATTAATTATAACACAAATGGTATTTGAAGATCCTCGCAAAAAAAAAAAAAAAAAAAAAAAAATCTTTTATATAATACCTGTTAAATATGTAAGTTACCAATATTGCATACCAACAAACAATATTGCATAGTATTATTAAAATAAGTAATATGAGAAATAATAAAAATAAGTAATATTTATGTTTTCCATTCAAGATTCTTTTCTAAAAAAAAAAAAAAAAAGTAATACTTTCTACAGTTCTTATTTCCAAGCTAGAAGAATTTCTTTCATATTCGAACCGTTTGATAACTTGTTTTACAAGATTCCAATATTCCAGTTGCGAACTTCGCAATCACCTTAATTAAGTATTTACTTATTCACAGACATGATAATTAGTTACTTAACTATATAAGAACTCTCTTGCCCTGTTAAGTGTTTTTCAATCGTTCAACTATCCAAGACAGGTTTTAAATCATATCGTACCGTCACTTCATTCGTCACAATTAATGTTTCGTTACACTTTTCTTTTTTGAAATCTTTAATCACAGAACCTTCGCCGATATAATCACACAAAAGTGTCTAAGAGTCGGGCTGGTGTAATATTATATACTTAAACAATTGAAGAATCTCATCGTGAAAAGATTGAAAGTTTGTTAGTTTATATATTTAACGTCACTTTATGCTACTGTGGCTAATCGGACGATGCTACAGTGGGAGTTCTAAATTTGATCCATCCCGGCTTAATTAGGATAGGGATCTTTAACGAGTACCTGACGTCGCACAGACTCGCTACAAGGAAGGCAAAACTAAAATTTTTTTACTCCCGTGAAAAAATCTTAGAGCCACCTGCGGGTTTGAACCTGCAATCTTGGGAATAGAAGGCTGTAATTGTACTCATTACACCAAAGGTGAAACCCGATTAAATTCAGTAATGCAATTATACGGGAGCCCGTGGCTGAGTAGCTAGCGCGCTAGTCTCTCATGCTATAGGTTCTGAGTTCGAATCCCAGTCCCGGCGGGGCTTTTCTAAGGATGTAAAAAAATGTGGATTCACTCACAACCTCTCCCCCGGGTATGTGAGACCCGTCAGCCAAAGGGTGGCCACTCACAAAATTAGTCGTAGGGAGTGATGACCCTACACTAAAAATTTCATCGTGAAGCGTGAGTGTAAACTCGTAGGAATTTACACCGCGAGGACCTGGGCCTACACGGCCTGTCGCGCCACTGGAAGAAGAAGAAGAATAATGCAATTATTAGCCAGCATAAAGTGACGAGTTCATACCTACACTCGTGACCTTATGCTACTATGCTACAGGCGACCCCAAAAATTAAAAGTTATTGAGAGAAAAACGTACGTGAAACATTAAATTATTTATTAGAATTACTTGTTCACTAATAAAAATGATCCTTTTCAATATCAAATAATACTAAGATATTACTTGATTTTTTTTTATTTCGGACATCAATTAGTTTAAAATCTTACATATAGTTTTTTATTTTCTATACCTTAACTTGGCTTATGCTTATGCATGTTACTTAATTTTTGTTTTTCTTTGATATTGTACAGTTAAAAATTGTATGTAAATGTATTCAGATTTTGCGGTAAAATTGGATTTAATATAGTGCTGTAGAATCTACTAGAACATGAAGTGATACAAAAATAAATAAAAATTGTAAACAAAATTTATGAAACTTGAACGAAAATAAATCAATATATCATTTGATTGCTAAATACGCTGTTGACAGGAGCAACCCAATACAGTTTTGAAAAAAATATAATATGCTATTAAATTCAAGATTAAAATTGATTTTGAAATTTCATTTACTTGCAATCTTTATTTGCTTTTGCTCTGAAAATGATTACGTGATAATACAAACTCCAATTACAGATATTTAATTATTGCTTTTTTATTTTAATGAAAAGTTAAAAAACGTAATTATCAATAACAGTAAAAACAATACCATAATATAAAGAGGTTGACACAAAAATGCCTGATATTTTAATGAATAAATATTTGACTACAATATGTATAATACTCAAAACATAAATACTGAAATGGTCAAAATAAATTATATTGAAATTATCAAAACTGTTAATTATTATGATTTTTCATTAAAAGATCCAAATGTACCTAAGATAGCAAACAAAAAAAATATTTAAAAAAATATGATAAAGAACTATCATCAAGATTGGATAGAAATATTTTTATTTTTAGGTTCAAACATGCATATAATATATTTTGTACGTATTACACAGTTAGAAGATATTAATCTTGTACTTTTATAATATTAAAAGTATTTTAATATGAAAAATATTTTAAATGCCCTACTTCTATAAAGAAGGGGAGCTCGTGGCGCGCTAGTCTCTCATGCTACAGGTTCTGAGCTCGAATCAGAATAATGAGGATGTAAAAAAAATGTGGATTCACTCACAAGCTCTCCCCGGGTATGTGAGACCCGTCAGCCAAAGGTTGGCCACTCACAAAATTAGTCGTAGGGAGTGATGACTCTACACTAAAAATTGCATCGTGGAACGTGAGTGTAAACTCCTAGGAGTTTACACCGTGAGGCCCAGGGCCTACACTGCCTGTCGCGCCACTGGAAGGAAAGAAGAAAAAACTTCTATAAAGTTAGTATTTTCGATTTCAGATGCTATTTTACTAATAGTCAAAAGCTTGTATTGTTTAATAGTTTTGAAAAAATAAAATATGTTATTAATTGTTTATTAACTAAGGAAAATTCTCTAAATCCCCATTCATTATGTAGGTTTTCAAAAAGCGTTAACTTAATTTTTGGATAATAGGTTTTTTTAAACTAGGCGTAGGGTGTGATGATCCTACACTACGAATTTCATCGGGAAACGCGAGTGCAATCTCCCAGGAGATCACACCGCGAGGCCCAGGGCCTCCATGGCCTGTCGCGCCACTGAAAAAAAAAAGAAAAGATTTTTTTAAACATAAGATCTCAAATTCTTGAGAAGGGAGGTTATATATTTTCGTCATATTTTTTAAGTTATTAACATGGGGCCCCCACATCAGGACATAACGTAAAACTCTAAATTTTCGACATAGAGACTCTGAATTACCAGTTAGACAGAAGCTGAACGTATATAATTATTTACTTAAACCTATATGGACTAACGCTTGCCAAATATACGGACCAACTCAAAAGACACACACTAAAAAAATACAAACTTTTCAATCCAGATTTTTAAGACTAGCAACGTATTTTCCACTTTATGTTTCAAACGATACTCTTTATACCGACTTATACGTATTCCAACTACCAAAAACCGCATACGAACGACTTACAAAGGATTTTACGACAAACTACATGGACACGTTAACAAATTTGTTTAAAACATGGCTACAACTGACATACCTAACGTAACTTGGCGTTGGCTGAAAAGGAATTGGATGAGGAACCTCCTGACCTGAAAATATTGTTGTGCTTAATGCCGGAAGGATGCACCACCACTGGGTGCTGTCTCCCTCATGCCTAACCATGCCATGTTTTTTATATTTGTGAAATACAACCCATTTGCTTATTTTATTTATTTTACAGATGCAAATAAAGTTATTGAGTAAAAAAAAAAATAATAATAAGGTTGGCTATTTAAAATAATAATAAACTTGAAACGTTAAAAAATATTTTTGTTTTGATTAAATTATCATTACCTGATTGAACTATCATTAGCCCTGAATGATAAAATATAATAATTATAGTATTTATTGATTTAGCTAACATGCAAATATGGATGATTTCAATTGTTCTCAGAATTGTATTTCCGTTCAGCATTACAAAGTACATTATTATAGCACGTAGGTACTCAAAAATACTAAAATAAAACACATAATATTTATTTATTTATGTTGCCTCTAAATTGTGGGTGGTGTATTTATTGTATTTTTATACTTTTAACTCAAATACTAGATTCACAGATTATATGATTTGAAATACATTGAATATTTTCTAACAAATTATTAAAATTTGTTCTGTAAAAATCATATTATACAGGAACAACTTGAAATTCCACAACCGGTTGTAGTTTACCAAACTGTTACGAAATTCGTGCTCGGTTGCTAGTAACATACACCAGCTCCACTGGAAAGGCAATATTTTATTTTACGAAAACAATTGTTTGACAGCTATAGATTTATAATAAAATCAATCTTTCTGCTTGTTGTGCTGTGAATAAGTGTTCGTGAAATTAGACTGACACTTTCCCCTTGGATGCTTCTGAGTGTCAAGGGTGTTTGAAAACGAATCTCTAACGACCTATGAATCAATTTCGGGATAAAATGACCTCCATTCATGTTGTCCACGCTAAGAAAAGGTTAAAACAATTTAATTTAAACTTATTTAATTTAAAAATATGAAACTAAAACCTTAGTTGTTTTGTAGTTTTTTCTACAAATTATTAAGGTGATAACCTTAATAATTTCGTGTATAAGCTATGTGGTCCAAACATACAACTAACCAAGCCAATTATTTTAACTGTGTTATAAACATTTTTAGGTATTTAATATAAAAGTAATGGCAGCTAAAGAAGTTATTTATTTCAAGAATAATATATCAACGTATATACGTATAGAACAGAATAAAAAAATCATTTGTATTATGGGACAGTGTCCCTTAAGAAGAACAGATATGTGGCATTAAGATATACAACGTGTCAAGCCGAAATACCAAAGGATCATAATTAACTCTCACTTAAAATGTTGTAAGAAGATAAATGAGAGAGAGAAAACTATAGACCAAAAAAAAAAAAAAGAAAAAAGAAAAAGAGTGAAAGAAATAAATAACTTCTGATTGATAATTTTTTTGAAAAAAACAAAACAACAAAAATACATTATTTGATTAACTAAGTTAAATATAAACAATACATAATAAATTCAATTTAATTTAATGACTGATATTTGATTTGAAATGTCACAATTGTTGAGCGCCTGTTGGGGAAGACAAGAGGTATGGGAACAGCTGGGATTTGAATGATGGTAGAGAAGAAGCATCTCGGATAGAAGTAGGTAGGGAGTTCCAAAGTATAATAGAGCAGGCAAAAAAGGAATGATCAAAAGTTTCTGCTCTATGGGTAGGAATGTAAAGGTTAGAATGGGGCGATCTTGTTTCAGGCAGTGGATATAAATATATATGCATATATTTAGAAACTACTGTTTGTAATTGTTAATAGTTGTTATATTTTTTATTTTAAAAGTATTCCTACCTGATATAAAAAGATTTTTTTTTATAAACTTAAGAGCAATAAAGTGGTATTTATTGCTAAACCAAAAATATTATAATATATTATAAGCTGGAATTGCAATGTATTAAAAATTAGTAAGTATTAAAAATATGGTAATTAGTAAATTGTAAATGTCCATAAAAACCTGATGTATGGATCGTTCTTATAAATATCATATTTAAATGTGATTCATAGATAAACTTCATAATTAAAAATGCCATGACAATTTATTTCTGGAATTCAGCAATAACAAAGCCGAGATAAAAATATAAATATAATAATATTCTAAGTTATGAATAATATGCAGTTAAAAAAAAAAAAAAAATATATATATATATATATATATATATATATATATATATATATATATATATATATATGTTCAATTCCTAAGATTTAAGCAAGTCGGTACTATAAATATATAAAATGGATAATATATATATATATATATATATATATATATATATATATATATATATATATATATATAAAAGTAGTATATAAATATTATGTACTGCTCAGTAACTAAATGTGAAAAATTTGTTTTTAAAAACGCCTTTATTTTTAATATCATATTGCTTGGGATTGCATATACTTGACTAATTGGCTTGAACTGAACTTAACCAAACTAAACACTTAGGAAAAATTAAATTAAAAAAAAAAAAGATAATGAATTCGAGATCAAGGTTGTTATTATATGTTTTTCATCCTATTCACCTTTTGTACCGTTTTTGTGAGGAATTTCTCTTGCTCTATTACATGTTAAGGTGGTGTTATAGATAATGTTTTGATAACAAGATGAATAAAGTGACAAGAGGTGGGGCAGTATAATTGGTAAATTGTCCAAAAAGAAAGGAGGTTATTTCAATTTCAAAGGCGGTCGTGCTATTTTTTTCTACCAAAAAATATTACGTACGGCAATTTTATTTGTATTATAGCTTACTAAAGCAAACTAGCCGTGAATAATTTTACCGGAAAAAGAAAACTGCCCGTGAATAATTAAACAAATTTGTTGTGGAATTATTCATTGAACAGAAATTGGTAATGTTCAATAAATCTTCTACTCAGATTGTGTCGAATAATAATAGGAGAAATGGTTTGATGACTTTAGAAGATTTCTAGTATTTAGTTGAAATTTTATATTGAATTGCTATCTGACAAAACTGCTCACTTAAACTTATTTTAAAGATCAAGATATGTTATTTCAGAGCCCCTTATTTTACCTTCTACATTAAACCATATAATGAATTTATTACAATGTATTTTATATGTATATATAAGCTTCCATTTTTCTTCTTCTGATCTTATCACTATCACATATATTTAAAGTATTTAAGTAAGGGGGAGAATTGCGATCGTGGAAATTTTGTTTTTACCGGAAATACAAGTTTCCGCAAAAAAGGTCTGTGTGTCTAGTTCAAAAATTATAAGTTGCAAAAAAACTAGTCAGGGGGCGGGGTGGACGGGCGTGTTAGCGCGCGTTGTTGTGAGCACGCTTTGCCTAGCAACAGATAACCGAAAAGTTAAGTTCGACTCTCGTGCTGGGGGAATTTTATCTCGGCATATATCCCCCGCCCTCACCCCCTGGCCTTCAGAGGCGAGGTAGGGATAGACAAAAAAAAAAAAAAAAGTTGCAAAAAACTAAGATTTCATAATTTGGAAACTATTAAGCTGTATTATTTATTTGACTGCGATGATACAGCAACAATTTTAACAAAATCTGCCATAAGCCATATTAATAATCCCTAACCATAAGAACCACTTTATACCATGCATTTTGAACCTTGCAACCATCTAACGATTTTGATTAAACTCGCTATATCGGTGTAAAACTTATTCGGCTTAATATTATGTAGGTTTTATTCTTATTAAAACAGTCTGACACAAAGTCGTATATGACAATAGAGAGTGATGAAAAACAAACGAATTGTTGTAGACAATAATAAAATGTAATCTGAAACACATCATTTTTATTAACACATAACACATAGTTTTCATCGCAATTTAATTAATTTTTTTTTTAAACTTTTCTCAACTCTAAATTTAAATAAAAGATCTTTAATTGATTTAAATAACAGTGGTAAGTGAAAGTCGTGTGTTGCGCACACCAGAATTTTTTTTTTCTTAATATATTATATGATATAATAATATATTTTTTTGACGTATTATTTTCGTACTAATTGTTTTTTTGTTCATTTTTATCTTGCCTTTGAAGGCTACACGGGGTATCTCGGGCCAGGGAATGAGGGAGGGGAATAAATGCTGAGAAAGAAAAAAAAAGCAAGCACCGAGACTCGAACTCGTGATTATTTTGTTTTCAAATTTCAGTCCTCTGCGATTGCTAAGCTAGCTAAACTACTAAGCCACCCCGACTCCTAAAAACGTCCTAAGGGATCACCTGTTGCATGGTGGTTAGAATAACAGCCTTCTATATTAAGGGGCATGGGTTCAAACCCGCAGGTGGTCCTAGAATTGTTTAATAGGAGTAAAAAATCCATAACTAATTAAATCCTTAGTAATGCCGTCCTTCGGAGGGGACGGTAAAAGGTGGGCCCGAGTCTGTACGATACCAGTACTCGTTAAAGATCTCTATCCTAATTAAACCTGGATAGGTAAAGTGTAGGACTCCCACTGTAGCATCGTCTGATTAGCCACAGAAGCATGAAGTGACATTAAATAAATAAACAAACCACTTTAATTTGTAAAATCCTAGGTTCCGTACGTATTAAGAAAGTACTGTTTCATAGCATACTATTATACAAGCAGGTGAATGGCCAATATCTCCTTCAAATGCCTGGTTTTTTCTTTCAACCCGATTGTCAAGGCAAAGATTAGTCCCGGAATTCAGGGTCAAACTGTTCAATCTCCTTAATTAATTATATAAATACAGTTTAAATTATTAGCACCAAGAATGCTGATAGAATAGATTCTTCAACACGACCTTCAAAAATGTTATAATCTGTCAGACCATTCATTTATTTAAAAACCTGTAATTATTATCAATTTTTTTTTAGGTCTTGGTTTAGATCCGACCTTGCTTCCTGTCTGTGTCTCGACATAAACTTGTCCGTCTTAATTGCAAGCCACATGCGTATTTCCCGCCAAATATTCTATGTTGATCTTAACTGCCTGCTTGAACTTCTCGTCCCTTGTAATTTTATTATACTTTTCATGTCATATCATAGTTAGAAAAAAAAATATCCGAAAAACTTGACACTACACCACATTGTTCGGCAAAATAGAATCAAATTTCTAATTGATATTGGTCGTATTTATTTATTTGATCTTTTAGCTACCCAGTGTATGCAAAGTATGTAATGGAGTAATTATTTGCAGCGTTTTTTTTTTTTATTAATTTTAAATTCATTATCTTAGAAATAAATAAGAACTTTTAGCGATTAGCTCCGCTGAAATGAGATTTTTTTAAAATTGTAGTTTGTTTTATATTAGCCCAACCCTAATTTAAAAAAATTACTAGAAATGACTTCAATTAAGGACCGGCGTTGAAGCTGCGAGTCGCTCTTCTTCCAACATGTTTCAAGGTACGTAGAAATCGAAGAACAAATAAAAAAAAATAATAATAAAAAAAAACAAAAAAAAAAAACGCCCTGATCATAATAATTAAACTAAACAAAAATTAATTCTGCGGTAGTGATGTCCGATACAGAATCAAATTTCCTACAAAAACGAAGAAAGAATCATTCAAGACGGACCAAATTTTTTTTTTTTTTATAAGAAAATAGCTTTTTAAAATTAGCAGTGGTTGATAGGTTATTTTACTTTGAATTAATTATTGCTTTTCATATTAGTTAATCTTCTATAAAAAGCTATACCCTAATATAGTAATTTGGAAATGATAACCGTTGTGTAATAATTTGCAACGTTTTTATATTCTTTTTAAATTCAATACTAGATGAGGAAGAAGATTGGGGATACAGTCATAAAAAAAAATTCATACTAATAAGCAATACTTATTTTAATTTTGTACCGACGTTTCGGCCTACATTGTAAGCCTTCATCACGGCTAAGAGAAACAAAATGACAACCAATAGAATTAGAAAATAATAAGTTGGATATACATAATAAGTTGGATAGAATATTATAACGTTAGTAATACAACATGGAAACAAACATAAAACTAAATTAAATAAAAATGGTGATAAGATGACAGTAATAAAATATAGAAAACATAAAATTTGGATGATAATATTTGAAGACAATAAAAAGAATAACCAAAAAATTAAAGTTAAAAGAAAGACAATATGGTTAACAATTAAGCTTCTAAATATAGACCATTTTGAAGTGATATTTGACGGCAGTATATTAAGAGAACATAATGATATTAAACGAGAAACAATGGGAATAAACTTTTTTTAAAGTAATATAATATTAACTTTTTTTTTTATAGATGAAATTCCCCCCAGAACCGAGACTCGAAGTCGTAATTATTTGGTTTCACAAGCTTTGGTCATCTGTTGCTAGGGCAACGCATGTTCAAAGTAACGCGCGCTAGCCCACTCAGCTACCCCGCCCCTAATACTAACCTAACAATTATATGTGATGATATATAACATAAAAAAGATGAGTAAGGAAAGAGGGAGAAAGAAATCAGTGCTAAAAAGAGAATATAATCAAAAAGAAAGAAAATACATGCTGACTTAGAGAAGATATTTCAAGAAGTGATAATATTACCTGTTTAAGACGCTCTCTGGTACGGAAAATACAGGAATTAGGAAAACCGTTAAAATACGTAAACAGAATTGTCGAAAACGATTAGTCATGTTTCCTATATCAAATGTTTATTGGGGGAGGAAGGGGGGATGATAGGTTAATGTTAAACCTGATTGATATAAAGATTAATCTTATAAAATCGCGGAATAAGATTTAAAAATACAAAATTAATAACAAACGTATAGGTAATAGAAAGAGAAAAGGTTTTAATTTTGACAGGAAGGAGAAATATGTAAATTCAATACAGTTCATTAAATTGATTTTAATGACTAACTCTCAATTTGAACTATTACTTAGAAGTACTGCAATTTCACGAATACATCAGTGTAAACAACCTCAGAAGTTTTCTTAACCTTTTCGAAATATAAGCGTGTCACGGAAAATACGTTTTGAAGAGCTTGTCACCACGACTTCAGTTTCTTTTGAAAAAAATGAATGCAAATGCTTACTCGTGCAAGCCCTCAATGAAATGTTTCTCCTTAGTATTGAATGGACTCGCGCGCTGTTGGTAAAATGTTGGCAAAGCAATTTGGAAGGGGTTGAAGAAGAGTGGCAATTACTGTCGCTCGGTGTTATCGCCAGGAAAAGAAGCGGGCAGAATGCCTTTCCGCTTTCCCTCTTTTAGCTCAAGCCTTCCCAAGACAAATTTTTTATTACTTCAAGTGGTGTGAAACATGAATTCGGCGAGAAGATATTTTGCGGAAGCACGCGTTTAGGCGGAAATCACCTAATTCTTTTTTATAAAATCCGCCATAACGAACGTAAGGCAGGTATTATACGTCAAGCAAGTCGGTAGTAAATAAACTCTGGGTTGATTTTATTTTCTTCAATGGTTTTTAATAATTTTTTATCAAACCTTCATTATCATGCTATTAATAAATTTAAACTTCAAAATGTTATAGGCATATATGTAATTACAAAAAAAAAAAAAAATCTTACCACTACAACCCATGAAAGGTCTTAGGCTCAGTACATAGAGAGATTCGTACTCTTAATTTTTCTTGCTAATATTAATGTTTGGAACAAAATAATTGAATTGCTGATTTTAATAATACCTGATATCGATTAAAAATATAATTAACTATTGTAGATATGTAAATAACACTTTTCTTTTTTGGAAATTTCCACGTTTTTTTTTTTTTTTGTATACATGATTTTATTTTACTTTCACTTACCTATATATCTATACAAACATTATAAAACTGAAGAGTTTGTTTGTTTGAATTCGCTAATCTTAGCAACTACTGTATCAAAATGAAAAAATTTTTCTGTGTTGGATAATCCATTTATCGAGGAAGGCTATAGGCTATATAAAGGACCGAAGCATCAGTGAAAAATCTGGAAAAATTAACCTCGCATCCCAACGATTCCAAATGATTTATCTTTTAATTATAAAATAATTCAATTAGCTGTTAAGTTATCTTTTGCCGTAACAATTAATAAATCACATGGACAAACACTTACACACGTAGAAATCGATTTATGTCAAGAATGTACTGTTGCACTAATTTGTTTTGCAATATTGTTTTCTTTGTTTTTAGAGTTTTTTTCAACAATAAAGGAGATCAGAAAAAAAAAGTCACGATCGGGTTGCTAAGAAAATCATTATGTTCTTCTGCAACAAGGAAAAAAAACCAAAAATATCATTTACGAAGAAGTATTTTAAAATATTGGGTTGTCCGAAAAGTCCGTAGAGATTTTTTATCGATTTTAAAAAGGCGTATGTTTCAATAGACCGTCCGAAGCTATATAACATCATGATTGAACAGGGAATACCTAGGAAGTTAGTAAACCTAGTAGAGATGTGTTTGTCGGAAACATTTCATAAAGTTAAAATAGGTCATAATTACTCCGAGAGATTTGAGGTGCGATCTGGTTTGAAACAGGGTGACGCCCTTTTACCTGTTTTACTTAATATAGCTTTAGAATATGTCATAGAAAAGATGTTGTGTACCGAGAAAGGCTTAAATATGGGTGACAAGATTCCGGTTTTGGGGTATGCCGATGATTTGGTACTGCTAGGTGAAGACACGGAGACCATACTTTTTCTCTATCTAAAGAAAAAAACTGAGTTATGGACGTATTTATGGGTAAAATTAGAATTTTTTCGTTAGTTTTTTTTTTCTCTTTTTAATAATTATTCGTGGTGTTTTCTTTAAAAAAACACTTATACATTTTTTCTCTATCTTAAAAAATTGAGTTATTAAATTAAATCACATTTAATCGGCGGCCATTTTGAAAATTACCAGCTGATATCAACGTCTAGGTGTTAGGATCATTGTTGGATGCCCTAGTATTTTTTTGTTGAATTAAAAAAAAATGTACAGTGGTTTCGGAGAAATACCGCGGACGACGATTTTTTTGTATTCGTTATTCGGATTCTACGCAACTTGAAACGTAAGCTCTCAAATTTTGAGTAGGTGTAATTTTTTTTTTTGGTTTGATTACAAAGGTTGATTATTGAAAATAATAAACCAAAACGTATCTACCATAGATGTTACTACAACTTATTTCACCTATATCGTTTTAGTGGAAGTTGACTTTAACCTTAAATTTTACGATATTTTGACTGGGAACTACGAATTTCGATTGCACTATTGTATAAACAACTATTTAAATATAACTTACTAGTCATATCAATATAAAATTAAATAGGCATTAAAATCATTTTCGTTTCATCCTTATTTAAATGATGTTGAAATGCCGAGGTTGAATTATGAATTTTCTACATTAAAAGTACCTTTATTCTTTTATATTTGAAATAAATAATTATATTATAATTTGTTACTAATATTAAAACGCTGCAAATTATTACACAATGGTTTATTAGTTCCAAATAACAATATTAGAGTATAACTGTTTATATGGCTGTTGACTGGCAATTAAGAAATATGAAAAGCACTAATTCAAAGGATCATATCATAACACTACCACTGATTTCAAAACGCAATATCTAAGCTAGTTTGTTCGTTATTCGGAATTTCGGATTCTACGCATCTTCAAACGTAAGCCCAAGAACTTTTAGGGAGACGGGTAATTTTTTTTTTTTTTTGGTCGAATACAAAGGTTAATTATTTAAAATAACAAACCAAAAATTTTTAAGAATTACATTCAATTTCTATGGTAGAATATATTCTAGTTTGAATAACATGCCAATATAAAATTGCTTTTTACAATAATCATTTAACTTTATATTGTTTTCACAACTTTGTATATAAGATAACATATATTTTTTAAAAAATAAAACCTAAAAAACATATTTTTGTACGTTTTGTCCTTTAGTTGGTTATCGAATTTACTCAACTTGTATATTTAGTCGATTTTTATCAATGCTATTAATGTCATATTGTTAACTTTTTTAAATCTACTAAAATTAAAAGTACTTTAGAAGACGAAAATTCAAAAATTGAAACTAACATAACTGATGAACATATTTAAGCGGCGCATTTTTGATGGGATCAGTAATATAAGATTCGACGTACTTCGACACAGAGAAGAACATTTTTTTACATTTCGAAAGTTTTGTTCGTTTAAAGATATTTTAAACGTATCTGTCGACAATATAATTGTTTAAAGATCTCTAGTTTCACTTTAATGTTATTTAG
Source organism: Piezodorus guildinii (assembly GCA_023052935.1). NCBI lineage: Eukaryota > Metazoa > Arthropoda > Insecta > Hemiptera > Pentatomidae > Piezodorus > Piezodorus guildinii. The sequence continues at coordinate 73,875,332 of CM041296.1, forward strand.
GGGTTAAAAAAATAAAGTAGGTATTGTGTAAAATGTTCTTAAGAGAAAGAAAAAAGAATTTATTTAAAACGATTGAAAATAAATTTTAATTATAATTTTTTATTACTGTTGTAGTTCAATAACTAAATTTTCTCATGAATGTTACAGATTACTCTTTGCTTTCTCGTCTGTATAGGCGTTTGCCTAGAGCGAGCAGCTGGTATCGCCACTAGTCACCAATCTTTCTGTAAGTATACCTTTTCAAATAATTTCAAAGTTTGTTATATAGATGGAACAAAATTATAATTATTTTTTGTTACATGACAGTTTAATTGATTGTACATATAATTTGGTAAAATACTCCCCTCCTCCCCCCAAAAAAAATGTATATTTACAAAAATCTGATGAGCGCAACTCAATACCTTCATTGTTAAAATACATTAAAGAACTTTGACATAAAGTTAGAGATGAAAAATGTTAAAGAATATTGAGTTATGTTGGAAACATGTGTTTCATTAAATAATGTATTATATAATTATCTATAAGAATCACTTTGTTATATCCACTTTTTATTATTCTCCATTACATTTTAAGATTTTTTGTATAAGATAATATCTTTTCTAAAATCTTTATATTTCCAACGGTACATCATTATAATATATTATATCTATATAACTGTTCTAATGCTTAAAACCAAAAATAAACATTGAAAAATATGTTTTTTTTTTTTTTTTAATATGGCTTTTCTTGTTTACTGATTTCGTTGAAAACGTTGTTGTAATATCACAAGCATTTTACTCTTTTAAAATTTGAAATTTCAGTTTTAAACTAGTTAATGTTTTCGGTAGACTGGCTAACAAACTCACACAGAGAGCTTTCTATGCTATATATATATATATATATATATATATATTATATATATATATATATATATATATCATTAATAGTTATTATTTTTTATTTATTTTATTGTTTTATTTATTATTATTATAATTTTTTGTTTGTGGTATGAATCATGACAACTCGAAATTAAAACTGAAAGAATAGTTTAGAATAATTAAAAGTACATGTGCATTTTTATAAATGACATGAAGATTAATTTTAAAGACAAGCATTTTACTCTCTTAAAATTTGAATTTTAGTTTTAAACTAGTTAATGTTTTCGGTAGACTGGCTAACAAACTCACACAGAGAGCTTTTTATGCGTCTTGGTAATTTGGATTCAGGATACCCTAAAACATTTATTTCATTTGAAAATTGGAATTTTAAAATTCTCACGATCGCATTTCTTTTTCCCACTACATATAATATATATATAATATATATATATATATATATATATATTATATATTAATATATATATATATTTATCATTAAGGTTATTATTTTTTATTTATTTTATTGTTTTATTTATTATTATTATAATTTTTTGTTTGTGGTATGAATCATGACAACTCGAAATTAAAAATGAAAGAATAGTTTAGAATAATTAAAAGTACATGTGCATTTTTATGAACGACATGAAGATTAATGACTATTTGGTCAATGGGAATTACAATTACTCGTTGGTAATAGTTCGCAGAAATCTGGAACAGGAATAGGGTCAGTAGATAATACCTTTCCACTCTGTTTCCACCCCACACCATCCATGCGTGAGCCGCCACACATGCTTGTGGTTAATCCACACCACTGCCCAATCTTGGAATGCAAATGAAGCGCACTGGACAAATTAGTCTTCAAGACTGGAATGGAAAACGATTTAAGAAGCCCGTTTTCAAAAAATTGTTTATTGAGATTTCCAACTGTTTTAACACAAATACATCAAGTAAATATGAACCAAATATTTAAAAAATAGCATAATGGACTAAAGAAACTACCTATGGGCAGCACTCCAAAAACTATTTAAATCACAATGTCTCGCGGTTACCTTCTTTTTAGGCGCCTCAGAGGATTACCTGAAGTCAAAGAGGAAGCCCTGATAAAAAATAAAAGGTTAGAGTGGGTAATAATTGTATCGCTAGACGAATAAGGTTATCTCTATAGTTGTTTTTTATATATTTTTTTAAAAATTATTTTGATCCATATTTACAATTATATTATTGAATACATCTAATAAACTTGAGGAAAGTATAAATAATGACATAATAATTGCATAGAAACTACCCAATGGGAGCACTCTAAAAAATATCATAAGATCTCCCGGCCATCTTCTTTTCGGACGCCTCAGAGGATTACCAGAAGTCGAAGTAGAAGAAAAAATAGAAACTGGAGGGTTAGAGTGGAAATGAGAGGAATGATGTCTGGTTCTAGCCAAATCAGCAACATATCTAACATGGAGGTCATTATAGATGTTCATTTGTGACAACGATAAGGGACATAAAGGATTTTACCAAGGAAATGAGATTGTAAGATTTAGACAAGAGAAGAATTTGATAATTTATTAGAGGGCCCAAAACTAAATTTCATAAGTCCAAATTAGTTACAGTAGTCCTGTAAATAAGCCTTTTATGGATGATTAGAAACTCGAAACGTGAAGTTCTTAATGCGATTTATGCAGAATAATCAAAATATACTTAATATAATATGATATGACTAGGAACCGGCCCACTCGTCTTAGTTCTAAATGTCGTTCCTGATTCCGTTCAGCTTCTTCTTGTGATTGATATGCATGCAATTGCGACATGCTCACAGTGACATTTTCGTTAACATGTAGGGTTCAATCATCTGTTCTGTCTGATCTACTGTTTCGCATCTTTTTTGCTTTAGTCGAAGGAAAGCTCAAATGGTCCGGCCATCTTGTGTCCTGATGTCACAGTTATACACGCACACAAATATAGAACATTGTTGTAGTTACTGATGGAAAACGGTATACCGACGATATATTTGTTCTATTAGTATTTTACCAACCTTTTTACATTCACTTACCTATATATGAAATATATAGTAAGGGAAAGTATTGAGATCGTGAACATTTTTCAACGGAAATACGCGTTTTAGGGTCCCCTGAGTCCAAATAACCAAGTCCCGCAAGCAGGCATGTGCGTGTGTGTGTGTGTGTGTGTATGCTAACTCCTGGGTGAAAACGAAAAGTCCTATGAAACTGAAACTTCAAATTTAAGACAAAAATATACACGAGACGTTACATAACCTTTTTCATCATCAGCTTACTAGAAGAGCCACTTTATACCATGCATTTTGCACTTTTTTACGATTTTCTCAAAAACGGCTCTAATGATTTTGATTAAACTCGCTATATCAATGTAAAATTTAATAGGCTTTAATATAATGGGGGTTTCATCCTGATTGAAATAGTCTGGTAGGGCTTAAACAACGATATTTAAAATTGTCTTCCTATAAAGTACCTTTAATTTCGTAGATTATTTAAAAATAACTATATTATCTTTTTAGCATTTGTAAAGACAGATAAATATATAAATTATACCAATTCAATAAAACACTAAAGGAGAAAAGAGCAAACATTTTTTTTTGTTGTTGCATTTTTTTTTGTTTTTGAAAATGAAACAGTAATGTAGTTGTATAATATATCGTTGGATTTTGATTAAACTGGCTATATCGATGTAGAATTTAATGGGCTTTAATATCATGTAGGTTTCATTCTGATTGAAATAGTCTGATAGGGCTTAAATGCAGATATTTTAAATTGTCTTCCTCTAAAGTACCTTTAATTTTGTAGATTATTTAAAAATAACCATATGATTTGTTACCACTGATAAAAAAACAGATAAGTATATAAGTTGAACGAATTTTGTTATCCAACTAAAGTAGAAAATTGAAAAAAAATATTTTTTTAATGAATCTTTTGTTTTAACATAAGAACAGTTTATACATGTATAACATTCCGTTGGAAAGCTAATGATATTAGAAATAATGTTATAGAACTAACTGATTATTTTTAATAATAATATAATAGATTTTTTTTTATTAATAATGTAATATCAAATTAGCACGACGCTTCCCAATAATAATTTACCAACAGAGGATGAAAGTTCCATGAGGCAGAGATAGCGCCATCAATCATTCAACATCATCATTGATTTCGTTCTGTTTGAAATACGAACCACGGTTAAATTATTAGCATATTTGTCATATAAAATCCTAAAATCGCGATTAAAAAATGCGAGAGTTATGGAAGAGAGAAGGGAGGGGGTGAAAATTTAAAGTATTTTTTGATGCCCAATAATATAAAAAACGCAAAAAAAGAAAAGAAAATTATTGTGAAAAAAAATCTTATCTGGATAGAACACAAAAATCAGCTAGCGTTATGAACACAAGATTTTTTTTAACATATCTACACAAATTTTACTTACCCCTGTACTTGATGTAAACATTTTAAGTTGTAAGTTTCAATAGAAGCATTTATTTTCTATTGAGAATAGAAACATATTATTTAAAAAAATTACCTACGTCTGAGCTCATATTGTCACTAACAATTTTATTTGACGAATTAATATTTTTTAAATTTTTTTATTCATGACGGTGTAGGAAAACAGGTCTCCTTTTTAGCTCTTTTAGTTGGTTATCAAAGTTTTCTAATTTATACATTTTTTATTATTAGTAAAACTTATAATATAATTAATTATAATCAACCTCGTCATTCCAACATTATTTAAATGAGGATGAAACGCAAATGATTTTAATGCCTATTTGTTTGTTTGTTTGTTTATTCGTTTAACGTCACTTTTATGCAACTATGGCTAATCGGACGATGCTACAGTGGGAGTCCTAAATTTTGCCTATCCAGGTTTTATTAGGATAGGGATCTTTAACGAGTACCTGACATCGCACAGGCTCGGGACCACCTAATGCCTATTTAATTTTATATTTATATGACCAGTAAGTTGTTTTTAAATAGTTGTTTATACAATAGTACAATACAATCAAAATGTCAAGTCATCGTATAATTTATGGTTAAAGTGAACTTCCACTAAAACGATATATGTGAAATAAATTGTAGTAACATCTATGGTAGTATCTTTTTTAAGCATCCAATTTCTTTAAGGCCGGTCGTCCTTTTACTAGACCTACCACTTACCTCACAGATCGACAGACAAGAAAAAAAATATATATACGTATACTTCTTATGCAACTAAAAAAAATTAAATAAAAACATATTTTTATCCATTAGAACCGATGCCATACAAGGGTGACCTACTAAAAAGCAAGCAGCAGAACCCTAAATCAATCACTTCTTGAAATTAAGAAATATGTTCAACTTTCATACAAGGAATGGAATCTGAAGTGTTCCACACGAGAAACGCGTTAGTATGAAATTGCTCAACACCTGTGAATATTAACCGACAAACAAAGATATATATTTTTCTCAAATAGCATTATTTGTGATCAGCAGCAATAAATATACATGTTTGTGATTTAATTTAATAAATATATTTCTTTTTCTTCTGCAGTATTGTAGCATTCTAATTGAAAATCACCCTTTGCTAGTTTTGTAGATGTGTGCAATCGATGGTGGTCGCAGTTTTTTATGGAAGTCATTCAATTTAAGATAGTCAGCGAAAAAATGCATGCTTAGTTTGTTTATGCTTCTAAATTGATTCGGAGACACTTTCTGTTGTAAGTTGGTGGATGTTAATTTTATTTCAACCTCACATGTTTATAAAACAAATTTCTGGTACACAAAACCAAGCAAATATACCAAACAATTGTATTTATACATTACGTACATGTGTATAAGAGCATCAAGATTTTTTTTTTTACCCCTACCTCGCCTTTGAAGGCTATACGGGGTTTCTTGGACCAGGAGGTGAGGGCGGGGGGATTAATGCCGAGATAAAAGCCTCTCCGGTTCCGAGAGTTGAACTCGTAATTTTGGTTTCAAGGTATTGGTCATCTGGTAGCTAGGCAACACGAGTTTAAAGCAACGCATGCTAACCATCTCGACCACCCCGCCCCCAAAGAGCATCTAGGTTATAAAGAAGAAAATAATTTAACGAAAATTGAGAGTAACCCTATATATACACAGATCAATTATCAACATGTTTATGTATTTTTCATACCCATTGAATTTTTTTTTTTTATCAAGTAAATCAAACTGTGGCTAGAGCCTCAGAATAAACCTTTCTGAGCTACATTTAACCTTTATGAAGCGGGTATTTAGAATTATTGAACGACCGCTGTCCTAGTAACAGAACGGATTCTGGCTATTTGATGAGATTTTCATGGGTTGCAGAGAAAATAGCGATTAATTAATTAATTAAAAATAAAATAAAAGAAGCGCATTGTAATAGTTCTAACGAGGCGCTTTCATTTCAAAAATTGAACAATGGCTAGGTTTTTCGCAATGTGTTTAAACACCTTAACATCTCCGAAAATTGATAGCATCCTGAGTTGAAAAATGTAGTTTCCATTATGTTTGCTTGTTAGATTTCGAAAGCTTTCCTGGTAAGAACAGTTAAAGGTTCAAGTAATTCAGTAATTATGGGTCGGCGAAGGCTGTCAACCGGCCAAGCGATGAAAAGTTTACAGTACAACTGGCTTGTTAGCTTTTTTGCTTAAATTACTGAATGGACCATAGTATGGATGTGTGAATTTTTCAATTATTGATTGTTATCATATAATATATATCGTGCATTTAAAAAATAAAAAAAATTTAACTATGTCTTAGACTCCTTTTAGTCACAGAAATTTCAATTGTTAAATTATTTTTAAATTAAATATAAAGTGGACTACTAGAACGTTATCAAAATTTTTCTGTACGTAGTTAAATAAAACTACGTAGTTTAATGATAATCTGACTGAGGTAGTTGGTATTAGTTGGTTATAGAATATCAATCTAGGAATAACATTATTATTACAAATATTATTATTACAGCAAATTATTACACAATGGTTTATTATTTCCAAATAACTATATTAAGGTATAACTGATTGTATAGGTCTTAATAGGCAATCAGTTAAAATGTAAAACAATAAAAATTCAACGGGTGTATCACCACCTTAAATTTCAAGACGCAATGTTTTTTTCGGTCGATTACATAGGTTCATTATTGAAAATAATAAACCAAAAACATTTGTTCTAGACTTCGTTACTATTTTATATTCTTTTTTTCCGATTTTCAATAATGACCAGGCTATCAGGGAGTCACATGTCTAATAGGTTGTTTCTTGATCATTTTTTTTTTCGATTTATAGAAGATTTTTTTTCCTAGTTCATCGCGGTGTTTTGATCTCGGAAATCTTTTAGATTTTTTAAAAATCTTTAATAATAACCGAGTTTTGGTGGAATCACACCAAAATTATTGCATTGAACAAATAAATCAACTTTGTTTTGTTTTTTTTCTTTATCACGCTCTACTGATTCTAAAACTCTATACATTATTTTTCTCTATCTTAGAAAATAGCTGGGTTATGGGCCTATATATCGGTAAAATTTTATATTTTTTTAAATCATTATTTAAGGTATTTTGGTTAAAAACATCAATATTTTTTTTATCTATCTTTGAAAATAACGGAGTTACAAGCGTATATACAGGCAAGATGTCTTTTTTTTCTTTTCTCCTTTTTTGGTTTTGTACATCGCGCTTCAATGATTCTAAAACACCAAACGCATTTTTTGTATTGTAATACAATGGCGGATTTTTTTATTGTAATACATTTTTTAATCGTTATTCGGATTCTATGTATCTTGATACGCAAACCTTCAAATTTTGAGGGGGAGGGAAGTGTTTTTTTTGTCGATTACAAAGGTTCATTATTGAAAATAATAAACCAAAAGAGATGTATTAAAGATCTCAATCATTTACAAAATCCTTTATTATTCCCGTTAATTCACAACCACCTAATTCACTGGCTAGATATTTTCCTGTCATATGATATTCAAGAAATATAATTATTATTTCTTAAGTATCGACAATATATGAAATGCAAATTAATCTATTTAAGAAATTTAAATCGTGGGAGGGGGAAGATAAATTAATTATTTCTTCAATAAGATATAAAATAGGTAATAAGACTTATACTTTATTTATTTGTTTAAAAAAAAGGGTTATTACTCGTAGCCCTGATTATCCATACGCGTTTCTTTATTTTAATCGAGATTTATCAATGAAGATGGATCTTCATGCTACGTGAGTGGCATAGAGCGGCTGAAATCCTTTGGATTCATCCTCAGGCTCTGAGGTTTTCCATTCAAACTTCCCCTCACCTGAACTCAAGGTAGGAAAGTTGGCTATAGAAGCTGGTATATTACCTATGATTACTGGACTCTTAATCTTTATGATCTTGCCACCGACCTTCTGTACTTCCATCACCATATCGTACCAAATCTTGAAGTAGGGATCATTTGATGTAGGTGGAAGCGGGGGGATGATGATGTGCTCCGAGTTCCAGCTATTCTTCTTGCCAGGGAGTACCGCGCCTTTCTCTAATGAAAAGACACTTTTCTTGATTTTCTTTCCGTCCTTCTGCCTCTGCAACGACTGGACGAGAAGCACAGTCGTCCCTTGAATCCCCGAACTGGTTTGGTTTATGACAGAGCCACTAATCGTTGCGGAATTTCCACTGAGAAAGAAGGCGCTGTTTACACCCAACTCTGCAGAGATGGACCTTAAACAGCAGAATACGCCTGATCTCTCAACGGTACTCACCATTTGTCCTGAGGAGTTGTCCGGCAGCTGATGTGGTTGGTTGACCGAAATCGGTTCGGAAGTCTCGGCCATTTGCAGCGAGTCGTTTTCACTGTAGACTACAGTCGAAAAGACGAGATACCTGATTCCGCCAAGCGAGGAATGAATTGAAGTTGGTGAAGTCGGTTTCAGAACCAGGTTGAATTCCACTTCAATGTTGCCTTCACCAGCACCTCTGTAATCCATCGGGGACGACTCGGTGAATATGTTTTCCACGTGCTCTGAGTCGTCTTTTGCAAAATAGAATTCACCACGTAATTGTACAGAAAATGTCTGCACTGACTGATTCTCCTGAGCCTGAAATCTTACTGTTCCGTAGACCATCTCACCTGCGAAGTAGGATTTGGATGGTTTTTCAAAGATGATGGTTATTGCTGTGCTTTGTGCTTTGTTCAGAGTTGCATTTGCTGAAGGATTCATGATGTTGGATTATAGAAAGAATTAAAAAACAAATTAAAAAAATGTCATCTAACCTTTACCGTTAGATGAAACATATGATCATTCATAAATTTAAAAATTCTAACTGACTTAATAGCTGAATGATAGTGGGATATAACGACTGGCATTTCAACTTATGATGCAGCATTAATTTATAAATTAATATCTCTTTAATACCAACAGAAGATCTGGAAAACTTGACCTAAGCAAACGTCACAGATAACCAAGCCTCAGTAAAACGTTTAATATTTGCAGAAATGTTTCAAAACCCTAAGATACAAGAAATCAGGATTGATTATCGACTTTAATCTACCATTGACTCTTGATTCACAAATTATTTCACAGAATATTATGGAGAATCTTAAATTGAATGAATATTTGGGAATCAGTATTTCTAATCTACTTTAATTAATCTTTGAACTTGTGACTATTAACCCAGAAAATTATCATTCAGTAGCTTAGAAGAGCTAATTTTAACCTAATTTATCAATAAATTATAACGTAATCTGCATTTACGTTTGGTTACAGTGATCTGTCAAACTTTTCGAAAAAGTCCTTTCTAATTTTGTTTTAAAGGACAATGTCAAAAAATAAATTAGGGCCGGCAAAATAAACTGTTCCATATAAGTTTTGAGTGTCAAGGGTAGTGAAGCAATATTTGACCTTGCTACAGATTTGACCTTGCTACAGATTTTGAGAGTGCGTGTTCAAGTTCAACTCGAAGGCTCTAATCTGTCTAATTTGGCCCACGATTTGGAACGTATAATTATGTAATATACTGGCTAAAAAGGTAATATATATAATTTGTATGTTGTTAAAATGACATGTGTTATATTATAATTAACGGCAATGCTCGTTCATTAAGGTTGGAGCATCGCTAAAACAGCTACATACTGGTATCTTTGTTGGGAAGCTGAAAAAAGAAACTGCAAGAATGGATTTCGGTGGTTTTGGAATTTCAAGTCTTATGCTAAATTCCATGGGATATATTGTGACGATTTTTCAATATCAGTCTGAAATAAATATTGTTAGCATAAAGAATAATCTGGAGGAAGTTAAATTTGATCTAAATGATGATTTGAACTCTCAAGAAAGAGGTGAATTGTTCGCAGTAATCCTATTGGTGATTGCAATCAGTCCTCAACCAATGGCCTAGGAAAACACAACTTCACCCTCTGTTGATGTAATTGACTCACCAAACAATAGAGATGCTTCCGTTGTTCACCCTCAAACAGTCAATGATTAATTTCTTCTTTAAACAAAGATAGGAAATCTTGTTTTAAACTTGTCCTGTGTCATAAATCTTACTTATTTCGTATTGTAATTAAAATGCAGTTTTAATTAAACAATTTAAACTTTACAGGAGACTATTGAATGAAAGTAAATACCAAAAAAAGAAAAGGTACTATAGCTTTTAATTAATTAATATATCATTACTTTCATTTACCTATACATGAAAGATATAGTAAGGGAAAGTATTGTTATCGTGAACATTTTCGAATTGCAGTTTTTAACGGAAATACACGTTTTAATCCAAATAACCAAGTTCCAAAAAAAAAAATGTCGTGTCCGAGAGTGTTTGTGTATGCGATAAGACTAGCACAAAACGAAAACTGACACGAAACTGAAATTTCATATCAATTACCTTTATAATCCTCAGATGTCACAGTAACTTTTTCATTAAAATCAGTCAGCCAGAAGAGCCACTTTATGCCATGCGTTTTGCACCATTTTACGATTTTCTTAAAAACGGCTCTAACGATTTTGATTAAACTCGATATGACGATGTAAAACGTAATGGACTTTAATATCATGTGAGTTTCATTCTGATTGAAGTAGTATGACAGGGCTTAAATGTCGATAATTTCATTTTTCTTTCTCAAAAGTATCTTCAAATTTATAGATTCGTAAAAATTTAACATATCATCATGTAAGCATCGCTGAAAAAACGACTGATGAATATAAAAGTTGACTGAATTTGATAATGAACTAAAGGAAAAAACAGCAAAAATATTTTTGAGTGTAATATTTGGTTCCGTCAGAAGCTATATAACATCATGATTGAACAGGGGATACCTAAAAAGTTAGTAAACCTAGTAGAGATGTGTTTGTCGGAAACATTTCATAAAGTTAAAATAGGTCATAATTACTCCGAGAGATTTGAGGTGCGATCTGGTTTGAAACAGGGTGACGCCCTTTTACCTGTTTTATTTAATATAGCTTTAGAATATGTCATAGAAAAGATGATGTGCACCGAGAAAGGCTTAAATATGGGTGACAAGATTCCGGTTTTGGGGTATGCCGATGATTTGGTACTACTAGGTGAAGACACGGAAACTATACAACTAAATACAAGTGTGTTAATAAAAACCGGTGAACAAATAGGTCTCGAATTAAATACCGCTAAGACGAAAGATATGATTAGTTACAGAAATGGTGGCGATCTTGATATTAATATTTCAGGTCATACTTTTTAACGCGTAGAGAAATTCAAGTATTTAGGTTCAATGATAACAAGAAAAAATGAAATCCAGGAAGAAATAAAGTCCCGGTTAAAGGTGGGGAATGCGTGTTATTATTCAGTTGCTAAATTACTTAGCTCGCGGCTTCTGTCTAAAAACTTAAAGGTTAGAATTTATAAAACTATTATTCTTCCAACGGTTCTTTACGGATGCGAAACGTGGCCGCTTACTTTGAAGGATGAACAACGGCTTAAGGTTTTCGAGAATAAGGTACTGCGTAAAATATTTGGTCCGAAGAGAGATGAGGCCACTGGGGAGTTTAGAAGGTTGCACAACGCGGAATTGCGGAGTTTGTACCCTGTGAATATAATTGAGTTGATAGCATCATGGAGACTCAAATGGGCGCGTAAAGTTGTTGGGCTTAGTGAGGAACGGATTCCGAGAAAGTTGGTATTCGCTGAACCGACTGGTAGGCGTCCGAAAGGTAGGCCGAAGCCTCGATGGGAGATTGCATTAAGGCTGATCTCGGGGACTTGGGCTTGACCGGTGTACATTGGACGAGTCTGTGCAGGCGAAGTTTGGTGGTATCGGCATCGAACCTTCGGGTTCGGTAAGCCTATTATTATTATTATTAATATTTGGTTATTTGAAGGCAAGAACAGTAATATAGATGTATAATATACCGTTAGAAAGCTAAGGATTTTAGGAAAAATATTATATTATACACAAAGTTGTAAAATGTAATGGAGAGTGCTGAAAAACGCATAAAACTAACTGATTGTTGTATAGATAAACAATTTATATTGTTATATTATTAAAACTAAACAATTTATTTCTAACGAAAAAAATATATTTGTTTAAGCATTTTTAAACTCTATTTATTAGTTCTTGAATTTTTTTTAACAAACGAATTTATTTTATAACATTTATATAATTTTTTTCTTTCTGTTTCATTTTTTTTTTTTTTTTTTTGCTTAACGAAAATAGATTTTACATTTTAACTGTTTTATTTGAGAATGTGGTGCCATTATACGTTGTTAAAACTTTTTATTGCCCTTTACATTCACTATTATTATATTCATTTCAAAATATGAACAATTTTGCTTCGAACCATACACAGTGTCAAACCATCAGCGAGCTTAGAAGATATAAATATTAGTTGGTATTTCTTTGGAATGGGCTGTCTGATGGTTCAATAGTTACTGACTTATTTTATTTTATTTTTTTATGCCAAAGTGAAAATATTTCACAACTATTCCGGATAGATAAAAATTTCATGAAGGTTCATATTTTTATAGAGAACAATAAACAATAGCCCAGCTTCCTATATTCCGCAAGTCAGTTCCTGTGAAAGAGTTTCTTAACATTTTCGACGTCTTGCATCTCCGTCAGTTTTTTCATGGTGTATTCAATCGTTTCTTATTATAAAATTTAAAACAAGGAGAAGTTGTTTAGGATGTCATAGAAACACTTCAATTAAGTGAGCATAATTTATTCTGCCAACGTTTCAGCCTAAATTTTAGGACATCTTTAGGGTGATCGTTTGGCGTGAGCTCACAAAAGCTTCTCCTTATATTCTAAGGTATTCTATTATTATAATAAAATTTTTACAAATTATTTATAAATTATTATTTTAATATAATTACGGTTTGAAGTGATAAACAGAAGACTAACCCTGAAAAAGTACTTGATAAGCCCTCCAAACTTCCAATTACATGAATAATTATACCTTAATAATAAGACCTATGTCCTAATAAATTTATTTGGTACATAATCATATTTAGAAGTAATGAGGTTAAGAGAGATGTTCTGTGATCTTATGGGTCTAGGTTTTCCCTCATTCGTGGGGAATGAGCACAATGGGGAGTAACTTAAAATTATTGTAAATATGTATGCGTGCTTTTAAATGGCTGCAAATGTTAAAAATATTTTATGAGAGAAGTTGATTGAGGGTGCAGTCAATTTAACACACAATTAAGCGTAAAACCAACCAACTAACTTCTCTCATATAAACACACAATCAACCATTGTCACTTCATAAAAATATTTTATATTATCGATCAAGTTTTTCCTTATTTCATTTGTTTTGTTATAGTTTTACTTTACCTTTTGTTGGCGAATATTGCAGAAATGATGTATTTTATGACTATTACCAATATCCTTTTTAAGAATGTGACAATACAAAAGAAATAAATTTGAAGAGAATCGTGTATTTACTTTTTGTAGTCTTTAAAGATGTAAATTTCAGTAATCACATTTTTTTAGCATTATGAGGACCAGAAAAATTTACAGTCAAAGGATTTTTTTTCCTCGAATAAATGAACTGAATTATGTAAGGAAAAGTTTCAATTAATATACTGGCTAAATCGAAATTGAGGCAAACAACTTTTTGATTCCATAAAGACAACCTATTTTGTTATACTTTCGAATTCCAGCTGTACTATACAGTCACTTGACCGTGATCTGTTTTTCCTATAAAGTTTTTATTTCGAAATATTTAAGTGTCTTGAGAAATTTTAATTTTTACGGAACCCACGCAAATGATAATAAATGTCCACGCTGTATATGTTAGGAAATTCGGGAGGTAGAATGCACGCGAAAACAAACATGCAATATCTGGTTTGCAACACTTTGTAAATAAACCAGTTTTGACATCTAATAAACTAATGATAAATTGAATTACTTCATGCATAAATCAACATCGAAAAATGTAATATGATAAAATATACATTGAAGGGTAGATATTAAAATAATAAATGAAATAACAGATATATTTTAAAGATATGCTGAAGATTCCTTCTTAGGCATCTTTAGTAATCTTTAGTTGAATTACACAATTTGGAGAGGTTAAATTAGCAACATTAAATTGTTTTTATTGAAAATATCATTGTTGCTTGGTGCTCTTCAACAAAAAAAAAACTTCAGCAGATCCCCTATCAACAGCTATAGATGTTAGACTTAAAAAAAAAAAAAAATCATAATAAGATTATGATAATATAGGACGAAGCGAAACAGTGTTTTTAGGTTTTCTAGTGGTCTTATTTCTGTTTATATAGATATATTTATTAATATAGTTTACACATAGGTATTAGTTAATATAACAGGACACGGTAGGTAAAGCGTAAATGTGATACTCCAGAACTACGCACTCTCATAGATCTAATCGAGTAGCGCCAGCTTCCCCCGCTCCCTGTTATACGTTTCCGTCCCTTAAGGTAAGTTATAATGAACATGGATCGTGAGTCAGTCCTATTATATTACTTATAGGCTAGTTAAAGTGGCTCCTTCCTTCCACCCACAGACAATATTTCCTAGGAATATACCTTTAATAAACTATTAACTCCTAACACCCTACTCACTTCCACAGTCTCCTTTTCAATTTAAATCCACAGTTCACTTACTTAAAACTAGATCGCGCCATTCAGCCCTTTACGTCCCTACCCACAGACCTAAAAATTTCGGTCGTTCCTTTATTATCCGGTCTACTACCCTCAGGAATTCTCTACCAACCCATATTCGCCATGCCGCTTCCTTATCCTGATTCATATCCTAACATTTCCAATACATACTGTCATCCCAAATAGACGATCAGAAATTAAGAATTTTTAATTCTAGATATCTAACATTGAATGAATGAAAATAACTATTTACTGCACAAATTTCAAATTTGTTTTCAAATCATAATTTTTCATTTAGTAGAACATAAGGTTTTTTTTGTATAATATTTATCTTTATTTTACTATTGTAAATAATAAATTATTATGTTTCTTTGTATGTTGGCCAGACTTATTATATTTCAATTGTGCATAACTGTTATCTTTAAGGGACCCTGTTTAAGATTTTTTTATTTATTGAAATTTACAACTGTATATGTAAATACATCAAGTGAATTGGCTGATAATATATATAGATAATATACACGAAAAGACATAAAGAGAATATGTCCATTAGCAGCACTCCACTTAGTGATCTAAAATAGAAGGTCTCGAGGCCTTCTTATTTTCACCCGCCTCGAAGGATTGTGAGGAATAGAAGAGGAAGCAATGATTGAAACTAGTGGGTTAAATTTGAAGTGGAGTTTGTCATGGAAGGATTGATACCTCGAACAGGCCAAATCAGCTACATATGGGACATTAAGGTCTTTATGGATGAGTTTGTTGGTGACAAAGTAAGGAGCATTTTTGGAAGATCTTGGATTGTAGGGATTGAATACTGGGGGAATTTGATGGCTTAGTAGAGTCCCAAAGCTCAACTACGTACGTCCAGATAGGCCTTATGATGCTGATATAGATGAGCCTTTTGTAGTTAAGTGGAAGGTTAGAGCGTCTGTCCAATAAGTGTTGAAGTAAGCGAAAGCGGAGTTTCTTGTAGTTTTAGTCTTGTGTGCTGATTCCATGTTAGACGCTTGTCAAACGGGAGTCCTAGATAGCGAATCTGTTCAACCGGAACAAGCGGAATATTATTAAAGGACACTGTAGGACAGGATGTAATAGGCTTACGACGAAGGGCAAAGGTAATTGGTGTGATTTGTTGGAATTAATTTTGATTCCCCAATTCTGACACTATATCTCAAGCTCTCTGATGAGAGGTTGAAGAGCTTGAGAAGTAACAGTAGGATCATTATTGACTGATAACACACAAGTGTCATCAGCATAGGTAGAAAGAAAGGTGTTAGAATGGGTTAAGATATCTGTCAGAATATATATATATTCTATTTTACTCTATATAACTTTAATATTGATTATGAGGAATATTTTAAATTGTTTTCTCGTATTATATATCTGCTTTTTTTGTTGCAGCTAGCGGCGATGGGTGGAGGTACAGCTACGGAATCGTCCACGGACCGCACGGTGTAGGCCACGCAGTAGGTGAGTCCTATCCCCACGGCTACGGAGGATTCGGCACCTACGCCCCGTCTTACGGATACGACGGCTACGGCCTCACTCACCACCACGAAATCCCCCACGAGCTGCACCATGAGATTCCACACGAGATCCATCACCACGAGATACCACACGCAATTCCTGTGCCAGCAGTCCACGCACCTCTCCCACCAGTGCATGCCATCGAACACTACCCCTCATACTACGGCACCCCACTGCCCTACAGCTATCCCTTGAAGGGAGAGGCAGTCAAGTTCTTGGAGCCCATCAAGGCGATCCATCCTCTTCCTCACGCCTTGCCTCACGCCGAGGGCAAACCCTTCTCGACTCCGGAGTTCATCCTTCCTTCCTACCAGGCCGGCAGCGGCTACGGCTATGGTAATGGCTACCTTGGTGACTACAGCGACCTCTTCTCCCATTATTTCAACAATGACGACCATTTGCTTAGCAACTTCCACGGTTTCGAAGATGTGGTGCTGCCCGAGCACGGTCTCTACGGGGATTATCTCGGCGACCACTACAAGTCCCTCTACAAACCAAACTACAACGATTACTACGGCTCCACCTCTTACCACCATTAAGTCTAATAAGCTCATCGTCGTACCAATCAGGATGCCTTTGGGACTAGTCGCTAAGCATTCACACAAACCATAATTACACAAACTAGTCAGTTTTTCATAAATAATTTCTAAGAATATTTTTTACGAACATATTTTTTTCTTAAAAATGAATTCCATTTTCTTGGTCTGAATGATACTAAACAAAGATAAATCGGTTAAAATGTATTTTAGTGTAAATAACTTTCGAAGGAGAATACAAATTCATAATAAGCCCTTAAAAAAAATATTACTTAGTGCATCGATCGTTCCTCTTAACAAGAAATGTATATTAATACACTTTATTTCTTAACGGAAAAGTATTTGATATACCTATTAAAATAAGTAAAGTTTATGTTAAATGTTTCAACTATCTGCCAAAATACAAATGATCCTTATACTTGTGTTTGCCGAAAAATACTTAGTACCTTTCAGAGAGAACTAATTCTATTAAAATCTGCTAAATATCAAGTTCATTTAAATATGACATGCCATGGCATTATAAATAAATATAAAACTTCAACTCAGAAAAATTAATATCATTAAAAAAAAACAAACTCGGAACTGCTTTAATACTTTAAAACGTAATTTAGGATTCAACAACCTAGAACGTATCTACTTAATTTTAACCCTTTTTTATAGTATGGATACATCTTAATTTATTATTTTAATACAAAAACTAAAATGAAGCTATTCAATCGAACACCAATTTATTATAAAACAAAATGCACGTAAAAAGCAATCAAATAGTGCTGAATGAAAGCAGTTAAAACTACAAAATTGTCTAAAAACCATAAAGTTAGTCAGGCAACAATAGAATAGAATAGAAAAATGAACTTTATTCTGGGACATAAGTCCCTCAGGAATAACATTGATGTTACTATATAGCTCTTCTGGCCAGAATACATTAAATTGATTGAATTATTACAAACTTAATTATTTACATAAATAAAGTATATTAAAAAAAAAAAATATATATATATATATATATATATATATATATATATATATATATATATATATATATATATATACAAACACCTACTTATATGATACAATATTGTATCATCACCAAAAAAAAAAACTGGACTGCTGTGCACTCAAGTAACTCAGCCCTAGGCAATACAGAAACTGCCCATCTGTTTTTTTTTTCTTATTTTTTCTTTAGTTTCCTGGGATACGCCGATCTAAAACGTTCTCGAATCGTACTATGTCCATTTATATCATTGTAAGACGTGTTCTCAACTGAATAAATTACTGCATCACACTGAAGTATCTAAAATATCTGAAAAATTCTCTGAAATAGTTATTAATTTTAATTTAAAATAAAAGTTATTCCATGGAAAAAAAACAAACTTATTTTGATTTATTTTTCTTTTGAAATATGAATCTGAATTTTCTAAATAAGTGCTTTTAATATGAAAAAAATAAGAAAAAAAACACCTGAACTCAATATTTGCATGACGAAACTATTTATCATCATGACATACTGTTCCAATAAACAGTTTTTAACTCAACGTCTTTTTTATCAATTTTTTTTTCATTTATAAAAAAATCATCTCAACCCCGGATTCTGAAGGAGCTTGGATTATATCGTTTCCTTGATCTTGTTCTCTTCCAGACTTTCAATATCTACTTCTTTATTTAACTATTTTTGCTTTCAATGTAGCGGTTCCCACACTTTCTATAATTATCATGGTATTCCTTTCGTCTACTTCTTATTCAGGCTACTCCAAATTAATGTTTCAACTCAAAATTAAATCTTCAGAGACACGGAAAAATATTCTTCTTATTCTATTTACCCAATATTCTTTTTTTTTTAATTTTCCTGTTTTAAATACCTTCATGATCTTTAACACTTAATATTACTTGCTTGTTTATTTATCTATTTACTAGTTGGTCATCTATCCAAGTGATAGATAACTAATTAATGATTAATTTAAAAAATAGGTTAGTTTCATAAGTGATGAAGATTTGATAAGTATTTGACACCATGTGTACTTTTCAAACAACATTTTGCGCTTTTTATTTTTTTAATATCTTCTACCTTAAAATTTACATAAATATCTATATATACTATAGTAATAGGTGGTGTAAATTACTTACATATTTTTCTATATATTTAAATTTTAGATAATTTATTACTGTGTAAAATGACCACAAATATAAAATATCTTATATTATTCTTGTACAAAATATGTATTTCAATTTCTATATAATGCACTATATGTAAGTTTATCACGTAATATTGATCTGTCTAAATTGTACAACCATGAAAATTTATTTATTTTAACTTTTACAAAGTGAATTTGGCACTATTTGAATTTGGCAAACAACATTTGTTTCTTTAATATCATATGTTTTTTTCATATGTTTTACTATGGAATCTACATATATATATATATATATATATATATATATAAATTGATACTGCAGTATATATATATATATATATATATATATATATATATATATATATATATATATATATATATACTGCAGTATCAATTCATCAATTTTTTTTTTAAATGTAACAAAATTTAATATCATGGAATGTAATTAACTTTAGACACTACATAATTAGTAAAATGGTAATAACAAGAGTTGGAAAATAGTATTTCTTTAATAGATTTTGATTGTTTTCTTAATAATTTATTTTTTTTATAATTTAAACTGTATATCTTTGTAAAAAAATATATATTCATTACGTTATCAAGTAATATAAACATAGCATATTATTTTCCATATTGGTATACAATTGTGATGCGACAATGATTGATTAATATGGTTCAAATTAATTTATATGTAATTTTCTTTATGTAATATTGTTACCGATTGTAGATTAGGTTTTTGTTTGTTCTTTTTTTTTTTTTTTAAATACGAATTTTTATACTTTTTAGCCATATAACATGAACATCACATTGATGCCCGTATACTGTGATAGAAATAAATTTTTTTACAGAATTTATTTATATATTAACTATGAAATCAACATGAACTCCTTTCCTATATAAACTTTTCTGGCACTTAAAGGTGCCCATATGATTGACCTTCTATTTCTTGATTATTAATTTTTCACACTTAAACAAGCACACCGCAACTTCCTTTTATTATATATTTATTTTCTTTCATAATTTTTTAGGTCGTTTTTCAACGTTTCGGGGTTCTTCCCCATTAAATAGTCTTTTTTTAAAACACCTTTAAATATATCACTCATATTTCACATTTATAGCTTACTGCTATTCGTCTACATCGAAGTTTATTGGCTGTAGACGAATAGCAGTAAGCTACAAATGTGAAATATAAGGGATATATTTAAAAGTGTTTTTAAAAAAGTCTTGATAATAGAGAAAGAACCCCGAAACGTTGAAAACGATGTAAAAAATTATGAAGGAAAATAGATATATAATAAAAGGAAGTTGGGGTGTGCTTGTCTAAGTGTGAACTAATAAGAAAAACTTCCTGAAAAATTAAAAAAGAAAAGAAACTTGATTATAAATATGAATACAATATTCTAAAACATCAGTATACATCTTCATGCCAAGTCTCTTACGTGGCAGTTTATTAGTATATACTTATAAGTTTGGTAAACACAAAGTCTTGAAATACCTTAAAAATCAAAGGTAATTTCGAAATCTATATTCACCATCAAAACTGCTGGTACAAGTGCAGATGCAGCAAAGTACTAAAAAGGATAACGCCACTTGCACACAGGACCTATCACAGGATGCATTAGAGGTAAAATGGCTTTTTGCTCAAAAGTAATGGTCAGTTAATTTTTGATGACCTTTGAAAGCCTAACATTGGTGTCACAAATATAGGATCGAAACGCATTACATTGTACTTCGGGAATAAAAATGTTATCAAGTAATAATCATTAAAAGAGATAGAGGAGTTACTTTATATTATAAACAATTTCCAAAATTGTCCTAGAAGATTAATTTGAGTAAAAATAAGCATGCTCTATTCATCCTTGGAAATCATGAGAAAAACGGATATTAAAAAATTAATACAATAAATTTCATATTAGAAAAAAAATTTAATAAAATAAATGACGAACTAGGTTAAAAAAACTAAGAAAAGATTGCTGACTCAAGGTTTTATTGAACAGTTTTTCCCTTACATAAGAGCACACAACAAAAAAAATTCTGAGTATCTATATTCAACTTTAAATTAATTAAATTAAAATTGATAGTTTATAATTGGACAAATAAGGGAAAGGCCACTTTCACAGTTAGATTTTTTTATTTTACAATACTAAATATTTATGATTGTATAAGTTACGTTTATATTATAAATAGGGATATATATATTCTATATAAATAAATATTTGATGTTATACATAAAAAAAAAGTTACATGTACAATGTATAATATTTATAATTTCTACTAACTGTATCCCGCGGCGTTGCTCGCGAAGATTTCATTTTTTTGTGTATTGTACTCGTTTATGGTAAAGAGTAGCAACAATTCATATTACTTCACTCTTAGCCAATGAGCTATTCTTTCTAAGATTTTTATGTACAGCGAAAGTTATTATTTATTGCCATATCCCGATTTTATTAGGTCAAATTTACAATAAACATTCTTGAAGAAGTAAAAATATCGATAAATACTCAATACATTTTAGCTTTCATTAAAACATAAAGACTTTATATCTTCACCATTCTTTTATCGTATAAAGTGAATTAATCTTAATGTACTAATAGTGCAATGTTTTTTTAAAATTGAATCTAATAATGCATTAACGTGTTTCTTTCTTGATTTTGCTTTTTTTTTTAGCGGATTTAATGTGATAAATAAAACAATATAGTTGCGAAATTAGTACAAATTAGGAAAAATGTTGATAAGAACTATGTTCAGCGGGGTTATACTAAAAAATTCAACTGAAATAGCAATGTGTTACTCTCTGTATGGTAAATAAAAGATTATTATTTCATATCAGACATAAATTTTATTCACTCTAGGTTACAACACACCAGTGCCAAGTAGCCACTTCAAATTTATTCAATATCATCGTTTTATTTTCTAAACATAAGCGTTGTATATCAACATAACCTTACTGCATATTTCACCAATCGTGAGTGAAGCCTTCCTCCAGAATAACCATTTTTTTTTCGTAGGGTTGAAAAATAAGACTTACTATGTTCTTTAAACTAAACGTTTTTTAGTCATTTTGAATTAATAAAAAAAACAATGATACGACGCTCAGTAAGCTTAAATATATTTGTTATAAATTATTACAAAGTGCGAGTGCAATGGCCGCAACTGTAGTTCAACTTTGTTGTCGATCCGCATTTACTTTCAATCCTTAGTGGTGTTAGCCTACGGATTACGTCCAAATTTTATAAACATTATTGTTAAGTGTTTATGAACATTTCTATTATTCCTGATTGGGTGAGTGCTTAATTAAATCTATTAATAGTGAGACGTTGTGAACCTAGCCTAGAGTGTCTGCCACGTGGTGGGGCTTCCCGTTACCTGCCCGCTTCCATACTGAGGCTATTTCTCACTAGAGCAATCTTTTATCAGATCGTTGGTAGCGCAGTCGGCTGGAGCGCTGCATTCAGTACGCAGTATCTATCCGTGCGCGAGTTCGTATCCAGAAGATTTTTTTTATTTAATTATTTAATTTTCTTTTCTCTAGAAATGTTTTACTTTTATTTATTTTTCTATATTGTATATAATTGTAAATATTCAGAGAGTTAATTTTATTTATTTTATTTCTTAAAAATAAGTCGTAATGTCTTCTAAAAAAAATTCGTGCATGGACACTGAAGATGATACCGCTTTCTCTGAGGTGAGTGAGACTCACAATACCTCAAAAGACGCACTCTTCATAAACGCCAAAGGAACCTGACTCCTGGTTCTCCTACAAAATCGCCTAACAAAAAAAAGAATAAAAATACTAAAACGAAACAACAGTCTGAAAATCGAAGTCTACCTTTAACCAAGCAATCCACCAATCTTACCAGCCTTACCGACTAGCAATAAATTTGAAGTCCTCAGAGATCTACCTACTGAATCATCTGTACCCAGCAACTTCACGGACCCAGAACCACCACCAATATTTGTCAGCGATATTGTTGACTTCATGAAATCCGGAAAGAAAATTGCCAATTTAATTGGACAAACAAATTTTAGATGTATCTCAAGAGTCAAAGACATCAAAATCTGCACAAGCGGCAAAGAAAATTATAAAAAAGTGGTTAGTCACTTGACTGCTAACAACTATGATTTTCATTGTTTTCAACTCAGAGAAGAAAAGCCATTTAGGGTAGTCCTAAGAGGACTACACAGCACAACACCTACGGCTGCCATCAAGCGGGACCTCGAAGAGTTGGGACACAATGTCAGGAACATTTCTTGTGTGATTCATCCTCAAGAAAAGTACCCACTTCCTTTATTTTTTGTCGACCTTGAGCCAGCACCTAACAATAAGGATATATTCGAAATAAATCGCTTAGTATACTCAGTTATCCGATTCGAGGAGCCTAGATGGAGAAATGAAATAGTGCAATGTACTAACTGCCAACATTTGGGACACACAAGAGCATATTGTCATCATCAGTCTCGATATGTCAAATGTGCAGGTCCGCACGCATCAGGCACCTGCCAGAAGCCTCGAGACACACCAGCAAAATGTGTTTAATGTAACGAAAAACATCTTGCAAATTATAAAGGCTGCATAGTCTATAAAACTATGTTTAGGCAAAAAGCTCAAAACTTATCATATAAATTGCAAAGCCAGAGAAATACCGCTCCAGAAGAAGAGATACCCGGTCCTTCACCGAGAACTGATACTATTCCTCAGAGGACTGCAACCTTCAACCCAAGACCAGCTACCTACAATATCTCAGTAAAACAACACTCAACGATACTGCTACCTCGCCCTCAACCGCCTCAACACTCAGCATCCCAACCTCAAACCTCCTATCATCCTCAACAACAGATTGTCCAACCACAGCCCCAGACCTCTCATTTCCTTCCCCAGACCTCCCATTCTCAGCCGAAATCTCCGAAAACGGACCTCACCCCTAAAAACGCTTCCCAGCGGGTTAAATTACCTCCAGTTATTCCTCCTCCCAAAGTTCCAGTCTCCTCTCTTCCTTCCTTTCAGTTCCCACCCTCTTCAGCTGTACCTTCAAATATAGAACCTATACAACGGCCTCAAAGGAGAATTCAACCACCACCTTCCCAAATTACCACTCCATCCCATGATACCGCCAATTATTCCTATCCCAGCCAACACCCATCTGACATAACGTCTATCCTTTCCTCATTCCTTCTCGATCTACAAAATACAATAAGACCCCTCATCACTCTCCTTACAAGACTCCTTTCAGCATTCCCTCTTAGTTTCCCACAATGAACAACAAGACCCTAGTTCTTCTTCTTTGGAATGCCAATGGTTTGAATAATCACCGGGACGAACTTGACATATTTCTTCATGACAATTACATAGATAGCCCTGATTACAGAAACTCATTTCACAACTCATTCTCACTTTTACATACGTGACTACATTACCTACAGATCAGATCACCCAGACAACACTTCCCACGCTGGTTCATGTATCCTTATTCACAAATCCTTACCCCACTCCCTGGTCCCCTCCACTCCAACCGACACCATTCAGTCGACCTCTGTTACTTTATCCGTCCTACCATTTAACATAACCTTCTCAGCTGTATATTGCCCTCCTGCTACTTCTCTCACCTATAACAACCTTGAATCCTTATTTCCGATCCTTTGGTCCGCGCTTCATTGCTGTTGGCGATTACAACGCCAAAAACCAACGGTGGGGATGCCGAACGTCCAACACTCGTGGCAGGATTCTTTCCAACGTCACAACCTCCAATAGCTACTCCATCTTGTCACCCCAGAATCCCACGTACTGGCCAACTTCCCTTAAAAAACGTCCAGATATACTTGACATCTTTATTAGTTCCCAAATTCCCTCCGCTCAAACTACAATCAAATCCCTCGATGACCTCTCCTCAGATCAAAGTCCGGTTCTTCTCCTCATGCATTCACAACCAGTTATTAAACCCTCTCTTCCTTCCCTGATTAAAGGTCGCGTTGACTGTCACTGTTTTCGTAATGATTTAGAGATCAAACTTGACTTAAACATTCCGTTAAAAACTAAACATGACATAGACTCCGCCATACAAGGACTTACAAAGTCGATAGAAACTGTCATAGACACCAACACATCGCTTCGCAAAATTGGACATCTTCATAAAACAAACATACCGAATCACATTCGACTCCTACTAACTGACAAACGTAGGGCAAGGAAAAAATGGCACAACACAAGATATCCATCTGACAAAAAGCATTACAATCACTTGACAAACAAATTAAAAACAGAAATAAGAAAATTCAAAATACAAAACTTTCAGAACTTTACAGAGAACTTGACCACTTCAGACAAATCTTTATGGACAACAACCGCAAAAATGCTGAAATTTAAAACCTTTAATCATCCTCTCCTCACTAAATCCCAAACCTGGTCGAGATCCGATGAAGAGAAATCCCAAATCTTTGGAGAACACCTTTACAACACGTTTAATCCGCAGCCTGATATCCTTAATCCCAGCCATAGTGAACATGTTTAAGCAGAACTAACTGTTCCTCTCCAAATGTCCCTTCCTCCTAAGGCCTTTCACCCTTCCGAAATCATTAATATCATTCAAAGATTACCATCCAAAAAAGCTACTGGCCATGATCTCATCACATCCCATATCCTGAAACAGCTCCCCAAAAAAGCCATACTCTTACTCACCTACATATATAATGCCACACTTCGTTCTACCTACTTTCCCGATCCTTGGAAATTGTCCATTATCAAAATGATTCCTAAACCTAAAAAGTCTCTAGAAAATCTATCATCCTACCGTCCTATCTCTCTTTTGCCCATCATGGGCAACATACTGGAAAAACTCCTTCTAAAACGTCTATATCCAATCCTTGACATTCATCACGTTATTCCTGACCACCAGTTTGGATTTCGCTCATCCCATTCCACTATACAGCAGTGTCACCGTGTGGTGGATGTGATATCTTCCACATTGGAGCGCGGAATGTATTGCACTGGAGCCTTCCTCGACGTGGAACAGGCTTTTGACCGAGTTTGGCATCCAGGACTGCTCTACAAACTTCGTCACTTCCTCCCTCCTACCTACTTCTTATTAATCCGTTCCTACCTCACAGATAGAACCTTTAAAGTAAACCATAACCTTTCCTTCTCCGCCATATTTCCTCAGAACGCAGGTATGCCCCAAGGTAGCATCCTGGGTCCAATCCTTTATACCATATATACAGCTGATATTCCTACTCATCCTTGCACTGTCCTCACTACATACGCCGATGACACATGTGTGTTATCTGTAAACAATGACCCAACTATTGCTTCCCAAACTCTTCAGTCTCACATTGTTTCCATTGAAGAATGGTGTCAAAAGTGGAGGATCAAAATAAATCCTACTAAATCCCACCAAATTACCTTTACCCTGCGCCGCAAACCTATGTCTGCCTGTCCCACTATATCCTTTGGCAATATTCCACTCACCTCAGTTGAACAGATCCGATACCTTGGACTGCATCTTGACAGACGACTTACTTGGAATCCTCACACTAGACTGAAACGACAAGAAACAGCTCGCAGATATCGCTTATTACAACATTTACTTGACAAACGTTCAAAACTTCCCACCTACTACAAAAAACTAATTTATATTACCATACTTAGGCCTATTTGGACATATGGAATTGAACTATGGGGATCCACCAAGCCATCAAATTCCTCTCGCATCCAATCCTTGCAATCCAAAATCCTCCGAAAGATCCTAAATACCCCTTACTTTGTCACCAATAAAATAATCCACAAAGACCTGAATATCCCATTAAGTGCAGACTTAGCCCGAATTAGATATACCTCCTTTCACTCCAAATTACCACTCCACCCAAACCCACTTGTCCGCAATCTCTCATCTCCTTCTATTCCTGATCATCCTCCGAGGCGGCTGAAACGACGATGGCCTCGAGACCTTCTTGTCTGAAAAACCTTTGAAGTGCCACCAATGGGTAGATTCTTCTCACGCCTATCATGTCCATATCTCATGTGTGAACATTCACATTTACTTGATGTATTTTTTGTGTTAATACAGTTGTAAATATCTCTATAATAAATAAATTTAAAAAAAATAAAATTATTACATATTGTTACATATTCTTGATACTAGTCATATTAAGATAACATTGCTTTTATGCAGTTAGGAATTTGATTGTCATTCAAAGGAGTACTTTTAGTTTTTAAGAAGACGTATAGTTTTTGATTTCTTCGAAAAGCGATCTTGTTTTACGTTTTAGAAAAAGATTTATTTTTAACCAGTTAGAAAAAATAATTTTCCAAAACCCAGCCTTATTGCACATCTGGACGGTTATGCGAAGCTCCAGGAAAAATTTCAGCTTCACAACCATAAAGCCGTGTGAAATGGCACTTTCTTTTATAAATATAAAAAATTAATGTACAATATTATTTTATAAGTTATAACCGATTATGTTCCGCATGGATACAATTTGCATGTAGTGTAATTTATATTTAAGAAAGCATAGTTTGACTGATCTAGAGTTTATCGCTCTAGAATCATTAGTTCATTATGCAAGAAGAGAAATTCTTAATACATTTTAATTTAGGTTCTATGGGGATCCCATTTATTTCACAGTGAAAAATCTTTTTTCATGAAATAATCTAAAAAAAGAAATCATTGATTAAAATGTTAGTTCATGAATCTAAAGCAACTTTCCATTTATTTTAACAACATAAGTAAGTTTTGGTTCATAATATTGTTTCTAAAAGCTTGCGTATTGTATGGAAGAATACAATTTTATGGGTTTATAACTGCATTCTATTAACTTGTCCAAGTTCTTTTATAGCATCTTAACTTTTCTAAAATCTTGAGCTTTGCAACGATATATTATACGTCTATATTAGTACTCAGAGTTCAGGTATGATTGTTTGAACCCTTGATTACAGAAAATTTAACTCTCCCATCTAAAGAAAAACTTAATTGCAATTTGTTTTACATATAAACCTTCAGGAATAAACGCCCTAAATGATTGAGTAAACCGTATAAAAATCAGTCCAGTCACAAAAAACCAGATATATTAAGGTGGTCTAATTTAATAGTAGAATAAAAGGCTGTATCGTTAACTTTACAAATTTATTTAAAAAATACGTTTCGCCATCTTCAGGTACCTGGTAAATGTACATAAAAAATATAAGATAATAAGACAAAGTAAAACTAGAAAAAATAAATGTAAAATATTCAAACAGTCTACAAGTGTTTTTTTAATGATGGAGTTTTGTTGACCGTTGAGAAATTAGATGAGGAAGATGGTTGGGGGTGCGGTTATAAATTAAAAACACACATTTAAAATAAGTGTTATTTTAATTATGTGCCCACATTGTAGGCCTAAAGGAGTCTCCTTTAGGCAACGTCTTCAGGTCTAGTCAACCCTGATGAAGGCCCACATTGTAGGCCGAAACGTCGGCACATAATTAAAATAACATTTATTTTAAATGTGTGTTTTTAATTTATGACCGCACCCCCAACCATCATACAAGTGTTTTAAGTCGTAATTATAACAAAGTAAAATTTCTTCTTCAACATCGACAAATATATCCTAAAAACTGAAATTGTGGTAAATATTTTAACTGTAAATCTTTTATCTAGAAAAAAAAAAGTGAAGCTGGATTTCTGTTTGCTATAACATTTATCATTTATAGGGTACATTTGTTGGCTATTAAGCTATAAAGTCATAAATGAGGTTATAAAATACATATGATTCAATGTTTTGCTATAAAATGGTCTAGTAGAACCACCCCCACAACTTGACCATCTGTTGTTTAATTGTTTACAATAATAACCCTTCTTAAAAAAAAAAAAAAAAAAAAAAAAACAAAAAACAATTGTGCGACGTGCTGTGAAGAAGTCACGTTTCAGATCCGCCTCACTCTGTTATTAATTTTGGAAATGTTTCTTCATTTATTTAGTTTCATTTTACCCACTTTAGACGATTTAAAAGAGTAAGTTCCGTTAGTGAACGGGAAACTAATATAAGTGATTATCGGTGTTTGCCCGTTTTAACGCCTTTCATAGGCCTAAAGGACCGTAACCATTTCGCAATAGAAGCAGGTCCAATAATTCATATAATTCATATATTATTTGTCAGTCAATGTTATGCGGTAGGGAAATTTATGGATGGGGAAGACAGATAAGGTAGAGGAGGAGATAGATTTTGCGATTAAGAGAGAGATTTTGGATTTGAGAAACCACCCAACGAGAACATCACAGGATCTAATAATTTCTAAATAAAATATCTCTAAATCGTAAATGGTTATTATAATAATGTTTTTAAATAAACCATTTAGTGTTGTGTTCATGTTAATCAGTTAATTAGATTCCCTTTGGAAAATAAATCATTTATAGCTTTCTTACTAAATTTAATAATTTTGGATAACTAATCAGTATTTATTCACGGCATAGTTTAAACCCTCTATTTTAACAGATAAACTAATATTCACGTATTTATTGAATAATCTTTAACTCAAAAGTCATGCTTAAAAGTTTTGAAATTCTTTCTCTCGAAGCGACTTCATAAGTGACTTGGTATGATATGAATGCAATCGGGTTTGTTTGGGTATTCGGTCTCATAAAGACTGAAAAATTTCTATGACGAGGTCATGCATGTGCTTCTTAGGATAGGGGTAGGTTTTCTTTTTTCTATATAAAAGCTCTAATCAGACGATGAGAGTAGTATCCGTTAATTTTATAATTGATTCAGAAGCTTTACTATAAGCAAAAGTTTCGTTATGAACATAGTAAATATCGATTTTCTTTTACTAAAACCTTGGCCTTCCTGACATATAACCATTCACAAAATCTTATAATAAACCGAAATAAACTACGCTTCACTAATACTTTAGCAACACATAGCTGTCGTTCACTCTACTAGTTAAAAGAAAATGTTGGGTTTAAAAAAAATATAGTTGGAAAAAATATGTAATTTCGATGAAACATTTATTTTATAATAAAAAATATAACAATGTTAATAATTATCTGCCACAATGCCTTACTTACTGCTTATGCATTTTTTGTCATTATCCTTTAACTTCGACAACTCTATAAGTTAAAAAATATTCTTTCTAAAAGCTTTAGGTTTCCAATGATTTAGCACAAATTTATATAAATATTGGAGAAAAACAAAAAAAAAAAATCCAAAAAATATTTCTGCTTTCTATATATATATATATATATATATATATATTCTAAATATTTCCCCTACAGTTGGTTATCAAATTCTTTCATATTTATCCTTTTTTTTTTTTTTTTTTTTTTTTTTTTTACAAATGCTAACATCATGACATTAATTGTTTTTAATAGGTAAAAAAAAAACCTGTACCACCACAACCCCATGGGTCTTGGGCTCAGTACGTATAGAGATTCGTACTGTTTATAGGCCAAATGCAGTGCAATGAGGTGATTAGGCCTTCATCAAGCTCAGCTGCCAGGTTTTCCCCCGTTTTTTTGGGAATCCACATTATAGAGGCAGGGTGTGCCCCAGGAGGGTCTCCATATCCTTGGGTCGTCCGCCGACTGAATAAACAGAATAAATAAAACTCTGCCACAGTCGGGATTCGAACCCAATACTATCCACTAGACCACGTCGTTCCCGTTTTTTTTTTTAGGTATTTTAGGAAAATAAATTATGAAAAAATTGCGTTAAAGCCCGTCAGACGATTCCAATGAGAATTAAAAATACAAGATAATAAAAACAAATTAAATTTTAAATCGATTTAATTAGTTTAATCATAATGGTTTTTGAGAAGGTTGAAAAAAAGTGCAAAATGTGTGGTATAAAGTGGCTCTTCTTGTCCGTGGATTTCACTGCAAAAAATGTTGTTACATCCCAGTTATACTCGTGACTTAAATATTAAATTTCAGTATTGAGTATATTTCCGTTGTTAAATAGACTTACTACATATATAGACAACTTTTCAGGACTTATGGACACAAGTGAATTTCCGATGAATATGTAAATTCGGAAATTTTCAAGATTGCAATACTTCCTTTTACTATACGTTTTATATAAGGAAGTGAAAGAAAAAATTAAGTTAAAGAGAAAAATTGTTAAAACAAAAATAATTATATGCAGGAAAAAAATAATCTCTCTTTTGCCCATCATGGGCAACATACTGGAAAAACTCCTTCTAAAACGTCTATATCCAATCCTTGACATTCATCACGTTATTCCTGACCACCAGTTTGGATTTCGCTCATCCCATTCCACTATACAGCAGTGTCACCGTGTGGTGGATGTGATATCTTCCACATTGGAGCGCGGAATGTATTGCACTGGAGCCTTCCTCGACGTGGAACAGGCTTTTGACCGAGTTTGGCATCCAGGACTGCTCTACAAACTTCGTCACTTCCTCCCTCCTACCTACTTCTTATTAATCCGTTCCTACCTCACAGATAGAACCTTTAAAGTAAACCATAACCTTTCCTTCTCCGCCATATTTCCTCAGAACGCAGGTATGCCCCAAGGTAGCATCCTGGGTCCAATCCTTTATACCATATATACAGCTGATATTCCTACTCATCCTTGCACTGTCCTCACTACATACGCCGATGACACATGTGTGTTATCTGTAAACAATGACCCAACTATTGCTTCCCAAACTCTTCAGTCTCACATTGTTTCCATTGAAGAATGGTGTCAAAAGTGGAGGATCAAAATAAATCCTACTAAATCCCACCAAATTACCTTTACCCTGCGCCGCAAACCTATGTCTGCCTGTCCCACTATATCCTTTGGCAATATTCCACTCACCTCAGTTGAACAGATCCGATACCTTGGACTGCATCTTGACAGACGACTTACTTGGAATCCTCACACTAGACTGAAACGACAAGAAACAGCTCGCAGATATCGCTTATTACAACATTTACTTGACAAACGTTCAAAACTTCCCACCTACTACAAAAAACTAATTTATATTACCATACTTAGGCCTATTTGGACATATGGAATTGAACTATGGGGATCCACCAAGCCATCAAATTCCTCTCGCATCCAATCCTTGCAATCCAAAATCCTCCGAAAGATCCTAAATACCCCTTACTTTGTCACCAATAAAATAATCCACAAAGACCTGAATATCCCATTAAGTGCAGACTTAGCCCGAATTAGATATACCTCCTTTCACTCCAAATTACCACTCCACCCAAACCCACTTGTCCGCAATCTCTCATCTCCTTCTATTCCTGATCATCCTCCGAGGCGGCTGAAACGACGATGGCCTCGAGACCTTCTTGTCTGAAAAACCTTTGAAGTGCCACCAATGGGTAGATTCTTCTCACGCCTATCATGTCCATATCTCATGTGTGAACATTCACATTTACTTGATGTATTTTTTGTGTTAATACAGTTGTAAATATCTCTATAATAAATAAATTTAAAAAAAATAAAATTATTACATATTGTTACATATTCTTGATACTAGTCATATTAAGATAACATTGCTTTTATGCAGTTAGGAATTTGATTGTCATTCAAAGGAGTACTTTTAGTTTTTAAGAAGACGTATAGTTTTTGATTTCTTCGAAAAGCGATCTTGTTTTACGTTTTAGAAAAAGATTTATTTTTAACCAGTTAGAAAAAATAATTTTCCAAAACCCAGCCTTATTGCACATCTGGACGGTTATGCGAAGCTCCAGGAAAAATTTCAGCTTCACAACCATAAAGCCGTGTGAAATGGCACTTTCTTTTATAAATATAAAAAATTAATGTACAATATTATTTTATAAGTTATAACCGATTATGTTCCGCATGGATACAATTTGCATGTAGTGTAATTTATATTTAAGAAAGCATAGTTTGACTGATCTAGAGTTTATCGCTCTAGAATCATTAGTTCATTATGCAAGAAGAGAAATTCTTAATACATTTTAATTTAGGTTCTATGGGGATCCCATTTATTTCACAGTGAAAAATCTTTTTTCATGAAATAATCTAAAAAAAGAAATCATTGATTAAAATGTTAGTTCATGAATCTAAAGCAACTTTCCATTTATTTTAACAACATAAGTAAGTTTTGGTTCATAATATTGTTTCTAAAAGCTTGCGTATTGTATGGAAGAATACAATTTTATGGGTTTATAACTGCATTCTATTAACTTGTCCAAGTTCTTTTATAGCATCTTAACTTTTCTAAAATCTTGAGCTTTGCAACGATATATTATACGTCTATATTAGTACTCAGAGTTCAGGTATGATTGTTTGAACCCTTGATTACAGAAAATTTAACTCTCCCATCTAAAGAAAAACTTAATTGCAATTTGTTTTACATATAAACCTTCAGGAATAAACGCCCTAAATGATTGAGTAAACCGTATAAAAATCAGTCCAGTCACAAAAAACCAGATATATTAAGGTGGTCTAATTTAATAGTAGAATAAAAGGCTGTATCGTTAACTTTACAAATTTATTTAAAAAATACGTTTCGCCATCTTCAGGTACCTGGTAAATGTACATAAAAAATATAAGATAATAAGACAAAGTAAAACTAGAAAAAATAAATGTAAAATATTCAAACAGTCTACAAGTGTTTTTTTAATGATGGAGTTTTGTTGACCGTTGAGAAATTAGATGAGGAAGATGGTTGGGGGTGCGGTTATAAATTAAAAACACACATTTAAAATAAGTGTTATTTTAATTATGTGCCCACATTGTAGGCCTAAAGGAGTCTCCTTTAGGCAACGTCTTCAGGTCTAGTCAACCCTGATGAAGGCCCACATTGTAGGCCGAAACGTCGGCACATAATTAAAATAACATTTATTTTAAATGTGTGTTTTTAATTTATGACCGCACCCCCAACCATCATACAAGTGTTTTAAGTCGTAATTATAACAAAGTAAAATTTCTTCTTCAACATCGACAAATATATCCTAAAAACTGAAATTGTGGTAAATATTTTAACTGTAAATCTTTTATCTAGAAAAAAAAAAGTGAAGCTGGATTTCTGTTTGCTATAACATTTATCATTTATAGGGTACATTTGTTGGCTATTAAGCTATAAAGTCATAAATGAGGTTATAAAATACATATGATTCAATGTTTTGCTATAAAATGGTCTAGTAGAACCACCCCCACAACTTGACCATCTGTTGTTTAATTGTTTACAATAATAACCCTTCTTAAAAAAAAAAAAAAAAAAAAAAAAAAAAAACAATTGTGCGACGTGCTGTGAAGAAGTCACGTTTCAGATCCGCCTCACTCTGTTATTAATTTTGGAAATGTTTCTTCATTTATTTAGTTTCATTTTACCCACTTTAGACGATT
This sequence comes from Piezodorus guildinii, assembly GCA_023052935.1. NCBI lineage: Eukaryota > Metazoa > Arthropoda > Insecta > Hemiptera > Pentatomidae > Piezodorus > Piezodorus guildinii. Next base: position 73,909,764 of record CM041296.1, read on the forward strand.
TAAAAGAGTAAGTTCCGTTAGTGAACGGGAAACTAATATAAGTGATTATCGGTGTTTGCCCGTTTTAACGCCTTTCATAGGCCTAAAGGACCGTAACCATTTCGCAATAGAAGCAGGTCCAATAATTCATATAATTCATATATTATTTGTCAGTCAATGTTATGCGGTAGGGAAATTTATGGATGGGGAAGACAGATAAGGTAGAGGAGGAGATAGATTTTGCGATTAAGAGAGAGATTTTGGATTTGAGAAACCACCCAACGAGAACATCACAGGATCTAATAATTTCTAAATAAAATATCTCTAAATCGTAAATGGTTATTATAATAATGTTTTTAAATAAACCATTTAGTGTTGTGTTCATGTTAATCAGTTAATTAGATTCCCTTTGGAAAATAAATCATTTATAGCTTTCTTACTAAATTTAATAATTTTGGATAACTAATCAGTATTTATTCACGGCATAGTTTAAACCCTCTATTTTAACAGATAAACTAATATTCACGTATTTATTGAATAATCTTTAACTCAAAAGTCATGCTTAAAAGTTTTGAAATTCTTTCTCTCGAAGCGACTTCATAAGTGACTTGGTATGATATGAATGCAATCGGGTTTGTTTGGGTATTCGGTCTCATAAAGACTGAAAAATTTCTATGACGAGGTCATGCATGTGCTTCTTAGGATAGGGGTAGGTTTTCTTTTTTCTATATAAAAGCTCTAATCAGACGATGAGAGTAGTATCCGTTAATTTTATAATTGATTCAGAAGCTTTACTATAAGCAAAAGTTTCGTTATGAACATAGTAAATATCGATTTTCTTTTACTAAAACCTTGGCCTTCCTGACATATAACCATTCACAAAATCTTATAATAAACCGAAATAAACTACGCTTCACTAATACTTTAGCAACACATAGCTGTCGTTCACTCTACTAGTTAAAAGAAAATGTTGGGTTTAAAAAAAATATAGTTGGAAAAAATATGTAATTTCGATGAAACATTTATTTTATAATAAAAAATATAACAATGTTAATAATTATCTGCCACAATGCCTTACTTACTGCTTATGCATTTTTTGTCATTATCCTTTAACTTCGACAACTCTATAAGTTAAAAAATATTCTTTCTAAAAGCTTTAGGTTTCCAATGATTTAGCACAAATTTATATAAATATTGGAGAAAAACAAAAAAAAAAAATCCAAAAAATATTTCTGCTTTCTATATATATATATATATATATATATATATTCTAAATATTTCCCCTACAGTTGGTTATCAAATTCTTTCATATTTATCCTTTTTTTTTTTTTTTTTTTTTTTTTTTTTACAAATGCTAACATCATGACATTAATTGTTTTTAATAGGTAAAAAAAAAACCTGTACCACCACAACCCCATGGGTCTTGGGCTCAGTACGTATAGAGATTCGTACTGTTTATAGGCCAAATGCAGTGCAATGAGGTGATTAGGCCTTCATCAAGCTCAGCTGCCAGGTTTTCCCCCGTTTTTTTGGGAATCCACATTATAGAGGCAGGGTGTGCCCCAGGAGGGTCTCCATATCCTTGGGTCGTCCGCCGACTGAATAAACAGAATAAATAAAACTCTGCCACAGTCGGGATTCGAACCCAATACTATCCACTAGACCACGTCGTTCCCGTTTTTTTTTTTAGGTATTTTAGGAAAATAAATTATGAAAAAATTGCGTTAAAGCCCCGTCAGACGATTCCAATGAGAATTAAAAATACAAGATAATAAAAACAAATTAAATTTTAAATCGATTTAATTAGTTTAATCATAATGGTTTTTGAGAAGGTTGAAAAAAAGTGCAAAATGTGTGGTATAAAGTGGCTCTTCTTGTCCGTGGATTTCACTGCAAAAAATGTTGTTACATCCCAGTTATACTCGTGACTTAAATATTAAATTTCAGTATTGAGTATATTTCCGTTGTTAAATAGACTTACTACATATATAGACAACTTTTCAGGACTTATGGACACAAGTGAATTTCCGATGAATATGTAAATTCGGAAATTTTCAAGATTGCAATACTTCCTTTTACTATACGTTTTATATAAGGAAGTGAAAGAAAAAATTAAGTTAAAGAGAAAAATTGTTAAAACAAAAATAATTATATGCAGGAAAAAAATAATCTCTCTTTTGCCCATCATGGGCAACATACTGGAAAAACTCCTTCTAAAACGTCTATATCCAATCCTTGACATTCATCACGTTATTCCTGACCACCAGTTTGGATTTCGCTCATCCCATTCCACTATACAGCAGTGTCACCGTGTGGTGGATGTGATATCTTCCACATTGGAGCGCGGAATGTATTGCACTGGAGCCTTCCTCGACGTGGAACAGGCTTTTGACCGAGTTTGGCATCCAGGACTGCTCTACAAACTTCGTCACTTCCTCCCTCCTACCTACTTCTTATTAATCCGTTCCTACCTCACAGATAGAACCTTTAAAGTAAACCATAACCTTTCCTTCTCCGCCATATTTCCTCAGAACGCAGGTATGCCCCAAGGTAGCATCCTGGGTCCAATCCTTTATACCATATATACAGCTGATATTCCTACTCATCCTTGCACTGTCCTCACTACATACGCCGATGACACATGTGTGTTATCTGTAAACAATGACCCAACTATTGCTTCCCAAACTCTTCAGTCTCACATTGTTTCCATTGAAGAATGGTGTCAAAAGTGGAGGATCAAAATAAATCCTACTAAATCCCACCAAATTACCTTTACCCTGCGCCGCAAACCTATGTCTGCCTGTCCCACTATATCCTTTGGCAATATTCCACTCACCTCAGTTGAACAGATCCGATACCTTGGACTGCATCTTGACAGACGACTTACTTGGAATCCTCACACTAGACTGAAACGACAAGAAACAGCTCGCAGATATCGCTTATTACAACATTTACTTGACAAACGTTCAAAACTTCCCACCTACTACAAAAAACTAATTTATATTACCATACTTAGGCCTATTTGGACATATGGAATTGAACTATGGGGATCCACCAAGCCATCAAATTCCTCTCGCATCCAATCCTTGCAATCCAAAATCCTCCGAAAGATCCTAAATACCCCTTACTTTGTCACCAATAAAATAATCCACAAAGACCTGAATATCCCATTAAGTGCAGACTTAGCCCGAATTAGATATACCTCCTTTCACTCCAAATTACCACTCCACCCAAACCCACTTGTCCGCAATCTCTCATCTCCTTCTATTCCTGATCATCCTCCGAGGCGGCTGAAACGCCGATGGCCTCGAGACCTTCTTGTCTGAAAAACCTTTGAAGTGCCACCAATGGGTAGATTCTTCTCACGCCTATCATGTCCATATCTCATGTGTGAACATTCACATTTACTTGATGTATTTTTTGTGTTAATACAGTTGTAAATATCTCTATAATAAATAAATTTAAAAAAAATAAAATTATTACATATTGTTACATATTCTTGATACTAGTCATATTAAGATAACATTGCTTTTATGCAGTTAGGAATTTGATTGTCATTCAAAGGAGTACTTTTAGTTTTTAAGAAGACGTATAGTTTTTGATTTCTTCGAAAAGCGATCTTGTTTTACGTTTTAGAAAAAGATTTATTTTTAACCAGTTAGAAAAAATAATTTTCCAAAACCCAGCCTTATTGCACATCTGGACGGTTATGCGAAGCTCCAGGAAAAATTTCAGCTTCACAACCATAAAGCCGTGTGAAATGGCACTTTCTTTTATAAATATAAAAAATTAATGTACAATATTATTTTATAAGTTATAACCGATTATGTTCCGCATGGATACAATTTGCATGTAGTGTAATTTATATTTAAGAAAGCATAGTTTGACTGATCTAGAGTTTATCGCTCTAGAATCATTAGTTCATTATGCAAGAAGAGAAATTCTTAATACATTTTAATTTAGGTTCTATGGGGATCCCATTTATTTCACAGTGAAAAATCTTTTTTCATGAAATAATCTAAAAAAAGAAATCATTGATTACAATGTTAGTTCATGAATCTAAAGCAACTTTCCATTTATTTTAACAACATAAGTAAGTTTTGGTTCATAATATTGTTTCTAAAAGCTTGCGTATTGTATGGAAGAATACAATTTTATGGGTTTATAACTGCATTCTATTAACTTGTCCAAGTTCTTTTATAGCATCTTAACTTTTCTAAAATCTTGAGCTTTGCAACGATATATTATACGTCTATATTAGTACTCAGAGTTCAGGTATGATTGTTTGAACCCTTGATTACAGAAAATTTAACTCTCCCATCTAAAGAAAAACTTAATTGCAATTTGTTTTACATATAAACCTTCAGGAATAAACGCCCTAAATGATTGAGTAAACCGTATAAAAATCAGTCCAGTCACAAAAAACCAGATATATTAAGGTGGTCTAATTTAATAGTAGAATAAAATGCTGTATCGTTAACTTTACAAATTTATTTAAAAAATACGTTTCGCCATCTTCAGGTACCTGGTAAATGTACATAAAAAATATAAGATAATAAGACAAAGTAAAACTAGAAAAAATAAATGTAAAATATTCAAACAGTCTACAAGTGTTTTTTTAATGATGGAGTTTTGTTGACCGTTGAGAAATTAGATGAGGAAGATGGTTGGGGGTGCGGTTATAAATTAAAAACACACATTTAAAATAAGTGTTATTTTAATTATGTGCCCACATTGTAGGCCTAAAGGAGTCTCCTTTAGGCAACGTCTTCAGGTCTAGTCAACCCTGATGAAGGCCCACATTGTAGGCCGAAACGTCGGCACATAATTAAAATAACATTTATTTTAAATGTGTGTTTTTAATTTATGACCGCACCCCCAACCATCATACAAGTGTTTTAAGTCGTAATTATAACAAAGTAAAGTTTCTTCTTCAACATCGACAAATATATCCTAAAAACTGAAATTGTGGTAAATATTTTAACTGTAAATCTTTTATCTAGAAAAAAAAAAGTGAAGCTGGATTTCTGTTTGCTATAACATTTATCATTTATAGGGTACATTTGTTGGCTATTAAGCTATAAAGTCATAAATGAGGTTATAAAATACATATGATTCAATGTTTTGCTATAAAATGGTCTAGTAGAACCACCCCCACAACTTGACCATCTGTTGTTTAATTGTTTACAATAATAACCCTTCTTAAAAAAAAAAAAAAAAAAAAAAAAAAAAACAATTGTGCGACGTGCTGTGAAGAAGTCACGTTTCAGATCCGCCTCACTCTGTTATTAATTTTGGAATGTTTCTTCATTTATTTAGTTTCATTTTACCATTGTAGACGATTTAAAAGAGTAAGTTCCGTTAGTGAACGGGAAACTAATAAAAGTGATTATCGGTGTTTGCCCGTTTTAACGCCTTTCATAGGCCTAAAGGACCGTAACCATTTCGCAATAGAAGCAGGTCCAATAATTCATATAATTTATCTTTAACATAAAGAGTATAGCAGAAGAAAAAAAAAAAAAAAAACTGTTGAAACCTTACTACCTATCATACCACGCTTTTTTAGCATTAATCTGATCAATCCATGTGACCGAAATCAAAACCTTTATTATCATTTATTTTTTTATTTTATTAGCGTTAAAGTTTAATTATAACTTTAAACAAAAGGCTAAAACTTTTATCTTTACACTATCTTCAATGCGTTCAAAATTAAAACTTGAATAGAAAATGAACACTTGCCCCTAGTTGCTGAGGCCCACTTGCATTACTTACGCCTTCCAAGCTAAGTGTAGGTTAGCCGGCATTACTTTATCGTTCTGCTGGCTTCGTTCTCGGCTTTGCGGATTTAGGAATTTTTACTGCCTTAACACGTTCACCCCGGGGTCACGCTTGGCTGTTACATGGGGCGGGGTGCCCCACCGATGAGTCACGCTTAACTATCCCGTGGTGCGACGTGCATCACAGGTGAGTCTATGACGAGTTTTTAGAAAAGAAGTTTATTTTATTTTTTCTAAATATTAAATGTTGTAGGAATTAACAAGCATAAGGTTTTTTTTTTTTTTTTTTTTTTTTATTAAATATTTTATAACTTTCAACATGCTCCCTCAAAGAACTCTTATAGGGTAATTTCATTTGTCTATTCTTCTTAAAGAACTTTTATTTAGCTGTGCGTGATTTCTTTTCTTACTTTTATCCCTATAATATGATATAAGAATATAATATAAGAATTATTTTTAATAATAAATAATAATATAAGAAGTATTCTTAATAATAAATAATAATATAATAATTATTTTTAACAATAAATAATAATATAAGAATAATTTTTAATGATAATTTTTTTTTTTTTACATTTATATTATAAATTACAATTTTTTTCTATGTGAACATTAGTAATAGTGATATAAGATCCCATTCACACAATATGTACAGTATACAATGATAAAGTCAAATAAATAAAATATAATATATATACAAAATAAGAAAACAAACAACAACCTATAACTGAGATAAATACAAATAAATGATTATATATATATATATATATATATATATATATATATATATATATATATATATATATATATATATATATAATTAATTAATAATAAATATAAAAAACAAAACAACCTATAATGGAAATGATAAATAATAATAATAATATAATCTTTATTAAGTATTTTCATAATAATTCTAAATTATTTATTTAGGCTTAATTGTACACAATAAGTGAGTTTTATAAAACATTATAAACCAAAGTTTCTAAAAGATCCTGAGTCCCGGCAATAATAATAGCATTAAAATTTTTAGATTCATTTTACGTACATTTAATAACCGTGTATAATACATATTCAATTTTTTTTTTTTGGATAATCAGAAATAACATATTTAGTGATAGGTCAATTTTAGATGTTTTGCTCCTATCTTAGTCTAAATTTTTCTCATTTTTCCATCATATCGGTTTTTCGTTCTCGTCCGTTTCTTACTTTTATTTTTATTACCTCTTTTCCTGTACATGAACAGTACAACGAAATATAAATGAACCCATTGCAGGGTTACCGTAATGAGGAAAACAGTAAGAACAATACAAGTTTATTTTTTAGAACATATCGATTTTAACAGCAAAGGTAAGTGAAACTCGTGTGTTGCCCGCACCGGATTTTTAGTTTTAGTTTTGTTCAACACATTTATCATATGGTTTTATTTATTTTTTTTACTCTGTTCTCTTATTATATACTTTTTTTTATTCCAATATCATTTAAAATAAAAATTAATTATTATCCTTTGTTACGTTGGCCAGACACATTGTAATCGTAATTGTAAAAATCTATTGTTCTTAAGAGATCCTGTCCTAGAATAGAAACTATTTTCTATTCTATTCTAACTGGTTCCTCATTGTCTAATATATACATTTGGGACACAATGTGCTTTAGAGTTTAGTCGAGGTTATCATAGGTATAACACCTTTTTTCCTAAGTTCCACACTGCTATTCTTGCTCTATTTTCATTTATATTAGTAGCTTCATTGCATGATGTTATCGGAGCTTTTCTTGCCCATAGACCCATACATTTCCCAAATTTATTTATTTATTTTTCGATCTTATGTTGATCGATGATTTGTCTCTTATTTTTTTTTTTTAATGAACTTAACGGGTCCGTTACTAGGAGAAATCATTCGTCATATATTGTTCATCATATATTATTTGTCAGTCAATGTTATGCGGTAGGGAAATTTATGGATGGGGAAGACAGATAAGGTAGAGGAGGAGATAGATTTTGCGATTAAGAGAGAGATTTTGGATTTGAGAAACCACCCAACGAGAACATCACAGGATCTAATAATTTCTAAATAAAATATCTCTAAATCGTAAATGGTTATTATAATAATGTTTTTAAATAAACCATTTAGTGTTGTGTTCATGTTAATCAGTTAATTAGATTCCCTTTGGAAAATAAATCATTTATAGCTTTCTTACTAAATTTAATAATTTTGGATAACTAATCAGTATTTATTCACGGCATAGTTTAAACCCTCTATTTTAACAGATAAACTAATATTCACGTATTTATTGAATAATCTTTAACTCAAAAGTCATGCTTAAAAGTTTTGAAATTCTTTCTCTCGAAGCGACTTCATAAGTGACTTGGTATGATATGAATGCAATCGGGTTTGTTTGGGTATTCGGTCTCATAAAGACTGAAAAATTTCTATGACGAGGTCATGCATGTGCTTCTTAGGATAGGGGTAGGTTTTCTTTTTTCTATATAAAAGCTCTAATCAGACGATGAGAGTAGTATCCGTTAATTTTATAATTGATTCAGAAGCTTTACTATAAGCAAAAGTTTCGTTATGAACATAGTAAATATCGATTTTCTTTTACTAAAACCTTGGCCTTCCTGACATATAACCATTCACAAAATCTTATAATAAACCGAAATAAACTACGCTTCACTAATACTTTAGCAACACATAGCTGTCGTTCACTCTACTAGTTAAAAGAAAATGTTGGGTTTAAAAAAAATATAGTTGGAAAAAATATGTAATTTCGATGAAACATTTATTTTATAATAAAAAATATAACAATGTTAATAATTATCTGCCACAATGCCTTACTTACTGCTTATGCATTTTTTGTCATTATCCTTTAACTTCGACAACTCTATAAGTTAAAAAATATTCTTTCTAAAAGCTTTAGGTTTCCAATGATTTAGCACAAATTTATATAAATATTGGAGAACAACAAAAAAAAAAAATCCAAAAAATATTTCTGCTTTCTATATATATATATATATATATATATATATATATATATATTTTCTAAATATTTCCCCTACAGTTGGTTATCAAATTCTTTCATATTTATCCTTTTTTTTTTTTTTTTTTTTTTTTTTTTTACAAATGCTAACATCATGACATTAATTGTTTTTAATAGGTAAAAAAAAAACCTGTACCACCACAACCCCATGGGTCTTGGGCTCAGTACGTATAGAGATTCGTACTGTTTATAGGCCAAATGCAGTGCAATGAGGTGATTAGGCCTTCATCAAGCTCAGCTGCCAGGTTTTCCCCCGTTTTTTTGGGAATCCACATTATAGAGGCAGGGTGTGCCCCAGGAGGGTCTCCATATCCTTGGGTCGTCCGCCGACTGAATAAACAGAATAAATAAAACTCTGCCACAGTCGGGATTCGAACCCAATACTATCCACTAGACCACGTCGTTCCCGTTTTTTTTTTTAGGTATTTTAGGAAAATAAATTATGAAAAAATTGCGTTAAAGCCCCGTCAGACGATTCCAATGAGAATTAAAAATACAAGATAATAAAAACAAATTAAATTTTAAATCGATTTAATTAGTTTAATCATAATGGTTTTTGAGAAGGTTGAAAAAAAGTGCAAAATGTGTGGTATAAAGTGGCTCTTCTTGTCCGTGGATTTCACTGCAAAAAATGTTGTTACATCCCAGTTATACTCGTGACTTAAATATTAAATTTCAGTATTGAGTATATTTCCGTTGTTAAATAGACTTACTACATATATAGACAACTTTTCAGGACTTATGGACACAAGTGAATTTCCGATGAATATGTAAATTCGGAAATTTTCAAGATTGCAATACTTCCTTTTACTATACGTTTTATATAAGGAAGTGAAAGAAAAAATTAAGTTAAAGAGAAAAATTGTTAAAACAAAAATAATTATATGCAGGAAAAAAATAATTAATAAATATAAAATCACCCTTACATAGAAAAATCATTCACCTAAAAAAGGAAATTCTACATATTTTTGTATATAATGAATTATAGAATGGCTCGAAAAAAAAATAAAAAAGAGGAAGAAGAAAATGAAGGGAATGCTGCAATTTAGCTGGTGCCATATTCATGTTTTCCTTTAAGGAGCACGAAATGCTGACCCGCATAACACTTGTACGGTTCTGAACTGCTGATTCCTTTATTGAAGGAGAATTTCTCTCAATAGTATTCCTTTATTGTATATTTCGTCATAATATTTCCCAAACTATTTCGAAAAATAAATAAGATGAAAGGTATCCTAGACTTTTAATTTTTAACAATTATGGATTTCTAAAAGATTAAAGATTATAAAATACAGTGAAAAAAAGAAAGAAGAGGAAATCACATACATAATTATTTTATAATGGAATAATCAAGTATTTTTTCTCAAAATCGTCGAATAAAATATCCAAACCATTATTTTAATAAATATGTTTTTTTACTGTATATTAATTTTACATAGGTTATATAACTAGAACGGAACATTTTTTATAAAAGCTAAGTTATTTTCTATCCACAAAATATGCTTATAAAAAAAAAATATTCCTTTTGAAAAATTGGATGTTATTATCTCACTAACGATCAATTCAGTAAGTAACTATAGCCACCAATGCTACTGAAGATTTTTGGATTCATGTTGAGCCCTTGTATTTTTGTCACATTTTGATGATGTCTATGTGGACAATTTTTAATATCGGTTACCGTATGTTTATGGGTAATGCGCCTGAATTCGGCCTCTAACAGTGACAGGGCTGAGAGAGAATCGCTGGGATCTGTTGGATTCCGCTTTTCCCTCTATAATTGGATGGAATAGTCAAGTCTGGAATTTTTTTAGCAGATTGTAAATATTGTATATAGTTATGATGTTTACTTATTTGTCAATTGTATTTATCTCAATTATATGTGGTTATTTTGTTTTTGGTTTATTATTTTCAATAATTAACCTTTGTTATTGAACAAAAAAAAAAGAAAATTACCTCCCCTTTTTTTGAGGGATTTCGTTTCAAGATATGTAGAACCCGAATAAGGAATATAAAAAAAAATACGTTTGTCAGCTGTCTCTAACACTAACATCTAGACGTCGATATCAGCTGGATACTTTTTAAAATATCCTCCCTCTTAATAAATAATAAATTTTATTTTATTTTAGTGCTGTTTCATAGAGAATTAAATAGATATAAAGTGGATAAAAATCACTGAAATTGGTTCTTTGGTTGAGTGTTCATTCAAAGCTTGTAGGCTAAACATGTCTAATTAAGACACTATTTTGTCCAAAATTGCATGATTATGAGAACAATAAATTCTCGAAACGTCGCATAGATAAAATTGTTTATTCATTGACTGAAACCTAAGAACAACACAAATTTAAATAATCAACAGTCGAGAACTGATCAATCAACATATATATATATATATATATATATATATATATATATATATATATATATATATATATAAATGAAATATAGTGAATATTGATATTTCACACTTGGAAATTTTAAAAGGAAAATAGACCATGTGGCAATACAGAAAGATTCCTTTCCTAAATGCTGTGCCTTGAGGAGCCCTGAAGATGACCTAAAATGTCGGTCAAAACGTAGGAAAAGCAATAAATAATTATACCGGGACTATTTTCTTTCTGAATAATGGAGTAAAATGATCGTCAGTTGGTCCTTAAAATATTTTTTACTCCAACATCTGCAGGTCTTCCATTGTTTGAATGACCCTATTATTTTTTTGGAAGTAAAGAACGACATATTTCTTTTATACAATGATTTACGGTCTCATTCCTAGGTAATTCTCTTTACCATTTTGTCTAGCCCTAAATTACGATTGTATAGGATAGATCACAATAACTCATGAAAAGATTCTAAGCGAAGAAGCGTAAAGGATCTTTCCATGGATCATCCCGTCAATACAAGGATGCCATTGTACCTAATGTATCAAGGTCTAACATCATATTACCAAAATGACAATACTCTACATTATATCTAGTAAATAGGATTGGTCACGGGCCTCCAATGAAACTGCTATAGCAAATTGCTTAACCATCAGGTCAGGGTCTGCTGGCTACGGCTGTGTTCTTTTTCGTTCTTCTGGAACATAGCCGTTGACACTCTATTATCTCTATAATTGATTCATTAGCACGAACATACTTTGTTAACTGATTAATCGATACGTCCGCTCGAATTCATATGAATGCACTTCGAAGCCCAGTAGATAAGTTGAGTGAAAAAAAAAAAGTTCAAACAATGGGGTGCTTTACAATAGCTTATTCGAGCAAGGCGACAGTTGGAACATTGTTCCATTATCAATGCTCTATGTAAGTAACCGGTGTCGTTCTTTAACAGTGTTGGAAATGTTATAATTTCAGTTACGATCTGAGTGAGTTTTCTTTAGGTTAGGGAAAACTTTTTTTTACAGCAACTAAATTTTATGATATAAATATTTGACAATAAAGCACAGTTGAATATATTTAATTAATCGAACTCGGTTAGACATGAATTCCGCAATGTGAAGACTATATTATTTCTTATATTAGATTCTTAGGTATGGAATATTGCAAAGGCCTGACGCTGGCGAATCACGTAAAATATCAAGCATTTTACTAAACATATGAGGTACTTGCTCAACATGAGGAGGATTATGGTTTTGATAGATTTTGTTTAGCTTGATGTTGTTGACTATGTGAGTCCACATGAGCTTTTAGGTCTTTCTCCACTAATTTTTGTTTAGAATCTGCGTCACAGCTTTTTTGAAAAACCTTAGATAAGTTTTTTCTAGTAACTATTCAAACAGGTTATAAATTTTGTTCCCGGCTGGATGTTAAAGCTCACGCATTCTTCCGAATTGCAGTAGAATAACAACTAGTAGAAAAGTAACAACTGCAGTTAATTTGAAAAACAATAGTCCTGACAAGTATAATAAGAACATCAATAGTGGTTCTTAGATCTTCCTAAAAAGTTTATTTTTACATCAGTAACAATTACGATATAAAAATAAAATCTTTAGGAAGATCTAAGAACCATTTATTTATTAAAATATATGTTTCTTCCGAATAATTAATTTTATTAATATATGAACGTGTTAGGAGCCACCTGTTATGGCTAACACAGCAGCCTTCTCTGCTCAAGGTTGCGTGTTCGATAGCCCTACGATTTTCCGTAAGTAGGGAGTAAAAATCCTTTGTTATGGCGTTCTTTGAAGAGAACTAAAAATGGTGGTACCGAGGCTATGCGATGTCAGGTTCTCGTAAATAATCCCTATTTTAATTAAACCTGGAAAGGCCAACTTTAGGGCTTCCACTCTTGTATCGACCAATTTGGCAGCATAAAGTTAGATTAAATAAATAAAAAAATGAACCAACAGAACCAACCGTTTCAGATTATTAACTTATTGTCTGTTTTCAGATTGATTTTTAAGGATAATACTAAATTAGACTCATCTATAGGTGCAGCTCATCTCATCCGTCCATATTTTTTTCATCAAATTGCGAAAGAAAGATAAATTAAGGTTGTTATTGTGTATTTTACGTATCCATGAACTAGTAGAGTTTTTAGAAACGATCAAAATAATGACAGGAACTGGTACAATTTATGTATTTGTTTTTTTCAGTCAGGTTATGTGAAAACGATAGGATTGGAATGGATTCGACTGACAAAGAGTCCCTTGGTTTTCCTGGTCATGAAAGAACTCTCCAAACATTGACATAGAGCTAGGGCGTCCTCTGATAGATATTGGATAATCAGGAAATGGGGAAAAAAACTGTAAAAGAAAGTTTTTTTTTACAGAAGGTTTTTTTTTAACCTTTTGAAGTGGTCGCAATAACCGAAGAGAAAAAGTGGTCCGAATTGGCTGAGAATTATGCATGAAAGACTCAAAGATAGTCGCCTATCCAAGAAAGAGTCAATATGTTTCCTGTATTGTAAATGAAATAAGAAAAAAGTTCATATGCTTCTATGAACCTACAGTGAACAATATTGATTTTATAAATATAGTATTGCTTAAAAAAGTGTTAAATATTTCTTTGAGGGAACTATTGAAACATCATTTCGGAAAAAAAATCGTAACTTCTTTTCCTAACAAACATGTATTATGTGAACAAAATATTATACATATAAAACATAATGTTCCTTTTAATTTCTTTCAAGTTGTCGCTTAGATTTTTTTTTTTTTTTTTATAACTTTACATCTTTATTCACACCTGTCAATAATACAATAAACAATCAGTGACTTAGCTATAGTATAATACACATGACATGATAGATATGAGGGAGACAGTACCCAACGGCACCCACTCCTGGCATGAGGTCAGCTAGAATTATTAAAGGAGAAGGTCTCTCATCCAACTCCTCTTTAGTCTTCTGTGGGCATTGTCTGGCATAAGTGTTGTCGCCATGCTGTTGATGAGTGTGTTCGGATGTCCTTTTAGTTTGTCGTGAAGCCGTTTGTAGTGTGTCCGTATGTGCTCATTGACGGTTGGCAAGTGAAGGTCAGTATGTCAAGTTATGTTGCTAACGTACCATGGTGCTTTTGTTATTGTTCTGAAAGTTTTAGCTTGAAAGATTTGAAGTTTGTTAATATGGGTCTTTTTCGCTGACCCGTATATCTGTGATGCGTATGTCCAAATAGGTTTTTGTAAGTAAGTGTATGTGTTTAATTTTTGTCTAAGTTTCAGTTTTGATTGCTTTTTAAAGAGTGTGTAAAGAAGTCTCAGTCTTTGGTTGAGGGTTATTTTTTTCTTTTTATTATGTGGAGCCCAACTCATTCTACGGTCAAATAACAGACCAAGGTAGTGTACTGTGTCTGTCTGTAGGATTTGTGTGTTGTCTAAGAAAACTGGAGAACACGTTTCATGTCGTAGAGTAAAGGTGATGTGATGTGATTTTTCATGATTTAGTCTGATTTTCCAAAGTTTGGATCAGTCGTGTAGTTTGATTAAATAATATTGTAGGGTCTGTAAGGCTTGTGTTGGGTTTTTATGACATGTTAAGATTGCTGTGTCGTCTGCGTATGTCGCTATTAGAATGTTAGAGGTGCAAGGTATGTCATGAGTGTATATAGTATAGAGTAGTGGAGCAAGCACTGCACCTTGGGGTGCTCCTGCTGCGCTAGATCTGACAAAGATAATTTTATACTTATAGTTTAATTTTATTTTTGAATAGTAAGGATTAATTTCAATGTTAGTCAATGATTAATTCAGTGATTAATGAATGATTAATGTGACAGAATCATTTTGTTATGTTAGGTCCTCTGGGGTATGGAGTTCCTCCTGGGGCACACCCACTCTCAATAAAGCGTGTTACTTAAAATTGTGGAAATACCTTGAGGCTGAGTGTCATAATTTATAATCTCCTCCTTGCACTGTCGTTAGTCGTTAAACAGTATGATTTACTTTATGTACTGATCCCAAGACTCCATGGATTGTAGAGATACTGTTTTTTTTTTAATGATTAAATTACTGGCAACTAAATTTAGTTTTAAAAAATATATATTTTTGGACTTTTATTTATTTTACCGTGCTATTAAATAAACTTCCCAATTAATTATCAAACATTTCGCGTTAATTTATATGGAATAAAAAGTGGTTAATCTCTAGTACAACAGTAAGCTGTATTAAAGAGAAAAAAAAAAACACTAAGCTTTACTTTATTGGCTGGTCATAAAGTCTTATTAAAAATATATAATAATAAAATAAAATATAATATATCTCAAAATTTTTGTTTCCTTATTATTCTTCCTATATTGAAAATCTTTTGTTTGGTCTCTTTACATTCGACAAAATTCCATCTTATTTGCCTAATTTTTCAAGTCATGACATTTTATTTTTTTAGATGTTGAGTTAAGTAAGCACCTCTTTCAATTCAACCTGTGTATAATACGTTACTGTATAAATGTAATTTTTAAAAGTTACATTCGCTTTGTAACAAAATCATGATATAGCTCTAAAAATATATATTTTTTGAGGTAAAAATCAATTATTTCCTAATCCTAATATTGGGATCGTAGAAAGAAATTGTCATACTAAGACTTAAGAGGTGAAATGAAGATTGATAAAAAATGATGGATGTAAAGGATTTCGAGTTCGGCGCCAATAATGAACGATGACCTACATTACTTGAGCCAGAATTAGATAGTAGCGGAAATAAAATAATGGTAATTAGAGAAATTTAGGAAGGAGAACGGTAGAAGTGAAATAATAATAAGTGATTTACGAAACAAAATAAATAAAAACATATAGTAATGGTGATTATACCACTTATAATTTACTCATGAAATTAAAGCTCTTGTAGAGGCGCCACTTTGAAATCTTATTGCTAAGATCTTTTATTATTATTATTATTTTTAATGGTTTAATTAATATTTCTTTTATTTTATTTTTCGGACCTATAGAGAACTCCATGTACTGAACTTATGGTTTCTTGTAGGCGAAAAGGCTTTCATTTTCCGGCTGTATGCCTGTTTTTTTCTTTGGTTGGGTGGTGTCTGTACTATTTTTGCTGGTGAGAGACCATTGAAAGGTGCCTTTGTGCTGAACTGGTTCACTGTCAGAATAATCTGTATGGCATGTTCTCCCTCCCCCTCTCCCTTCCAGCTGTTTTAAGTCTAACTTTACTGGGTTGATTCATTTATGGAACACCTTGCTGGTATCTCTGCAAGTACTCATGTGCGAGTCAAATGTCTATAGAAAGCCAATCACCCCTTACTCATGCATGGTCTTGGTGACTTGTGCTGTTGTGCTTTATCCTGTAAGTACCATCAAATTCTCTTATTGATCCTAAAATCCTCTTAAGTAATTTTCGTTCCTTGATCTCTATTTCTCTCATTGGACCTTTTTCGTTTATCAGAAGACACTCAGAATCGTACAGTACGAATGGTCTCACTAATGAGTTGTAATGTTGGAGTTTAAGGTTCTTGGAGAGGCACTTGGATGTATATATCATTTTACAGGTATGGAAGATCGATTCCAACTTGGTCCATCAGGTCTATATTGCTAATTTCTATTTCTTGGTTGCTGAAATCCATTTCCTCCACTGAAGGAACTTTACGAATGGTGGTATTTTCCATTGGCATAGTAGATTGGTTTTGCTGTTGTGCTATAGAGCCTCTGTAGTTGGTGCTTAGCTTCTTCTATATTGTTGGCTAACAAGGTAAGTTGCTAAATACTACTAGTAAAAATGTACCTATTTTTAGGGATAATATATAAATAAGAAATAGAAAATTTTGCTTATAAAAACAACGTAAAAATAAAAGCTTTATTTCGAAAATATACAAAAATTAACATGTAAGGGAAATAGGAGAGATGCAAAGTGAGCGACTAGAGTGGTCCGTTGATCTGTGTGATTCTTAATGACTGTCACCATATCCACCGTAACCGTGGGGGTGGGACGAACCGTGGTGTGAGCCGTGCTTACCGTGCTTGATGTGGTACTCGAACTTGCCTCCGTGCTTGTGGTCTGTCAACAATAGTACCATAATTAATTATCTATATAGTAGATTAAAAAAAAAAAGAAATGAACTATTATCAATTACAGTATGAATGGTAATTCAAGTGTGAAAAACATGTATGTATACTCACGGACTGACATGTGGCTGGTACCGTGACCGTGTTCATAAGCCATAGAACCGAAGATGGAAATCAGAAGAAGAAGGAAAACCTGTTGGAGAATGATAGCAATAATGTTAAAAAAAGAACAACAAAATATAACTTACACAATATATTTTTCAGAGATGAGCTGTTAATAATTAATCGAAGAGAGGGGATTAACGTAATACTTTATAAAGGATGCCTCAAAATCAACCCGAAATTTCAATTAAATATAAAACATAGTCCTTTCTTCTTTTTTTTCCTTTTTCGATGTCAGTATAACAACTGAGAGTTCAGGATTATTAAAAATGCAATTTTACAAGGTGTTTTCAATGCTAAATAAAATTTTAAATATAATGAGTCTTGCGGCTAGGGTTCAAACATTGATCGGACATTGAAACACCGTTATCATATAGCGATATCGATTCCAAGTAACAATGTTGCCTCCAGGACAAAATAATTACCAAATAGTATCGCGTTGAAGATCCACTTTTTTTTTTTTTTTTTTTTTTTTTTTTTTTCGACGATGGCTTGTATTTATCAATAACTCTACTCCCAGTCGATGAAGGTAAATCATTATTTCGCCCATGTTTTTTACGAAGCTTTATTAGTGTGACCGCAAGATTATAGTAAATATTGTCAAGCATTGAAAAAAAGAAGTTCACTAGCACATAGGTCGTTGTGTTAATTTTAGTAAATCCTTTGTATCATCCAATTTGATGGTAAATTATTTACTATCATGAATATTTATAACCGCCCATCAAAATAAGTTTAACTCCGATCTCTCAAAATATGAGGTTTAACCTAAAACCTTAATATCGTTTGATAAAAAAGACAAACATTTAAGTGTGCACAAAACAAAAATAGATATTTTGCTGAATAGAAAGTTCGACTTTTTGAATTGTTTAGTTACGATTTTTGGAGCGGCGTGGTCTAGAGGATAGAGCACTAGTCTGCTGTGCTCCGGGTCCTGGGTTCGAATCCCGCCTGTGGCAGAATATTATTTATTCTGTTAATTCTGTCGGGGGGCGATCCTAGGGTATGGAGACCCTCCTGGGGCAGACCCAGCCTCTATAAAGTGGGTAACCAAATTAATTGGGGAAAAACCTGGCGGCTGAGCGTGATTAAGGCCCAATCACCTCATTGCACTGCCGTTGGCCTAGAAACAGTACGAATCTCTATATGTACTGAGCCCAAGACCCTTCATGGGTTGTAGTGGTAAAGGTTTTTTTTTTTTTTTTTTTTTTTTTTTTTTTTTTTTTTTTTTTTTTTTTTTTAGTTACGATTTACTTATAACGAAAAAAAAATTACTAAGAAGTAATTTTATACTGGGATATTATTCTGTTTCACAAATTGATATAGTAAATGGTTTACTTTTGCTGGGTTATTTGATAACTCAAAATGTAATCCTATTTTTATACAATTCAGATATTAGTTTAGCAGTTCATTTAACTGCCTAGCTTAGTAAATTTGAATTATTCTAATATTAGGGGTGGGGTATAATATAGATTTTTTTTTTCAAAGCTGTAATTAAAGTGGTTTAAGTAGAAAAATCTTATATTATTTAGATTTACTAATATTCTTTATATTCTATCCCTCACTTATAATCTTTTAATGATCCAGGAAATGATATGATATGGTCCAAACTGGAACCCAGCTGACAATTCCGTTACTCAATACCGATGTCATTACACATTACATCAATACGCGTTGTAATATAACAAGAATCATTTCAATTATTAAACCTATTGCCTATTTTTTATTACGCTGTATATAATTCAATCCGTATAATTTGTCTTTTCATGTCACCTTTCAAACTGTACAGTTCATTTTTTCACAGCTCTTTCTTCAAGTACGGTTAATTCTGTGTGTTTTTTTAAAATCTCCTTGTTCCAATTTATTTAATTTTTAACAGTCAATTAGTTTCAGCACTGCAACGTTAGTGATTAAGTAAATACTCAAAATGTCTATATATTAATATCAAATACAACACACAATCATTTAAGAGAAATTAAATAAAGAGAAAATTATTAAAAACCATATCGAAAAATAATAACTTAATAGACCAGGTGCAAAGCATGAAAATTTAAAAACAAAAATGAAACAGTGAGAGCCAATAGTTGTCATATAGGTGACATGTAGCATAATGCCACAAAATTATATATATATATATATATATATATATGTGTGTGTGTGTGTGTGTGTGTGTGAACGACAAAATTATAATAGGTAAATTGTAAATTCAGCTGATAATTTTGACATGTGATATTTCAAATTGATATTTATGAAAACATTTTATGTTGACCTATTGTATTATTTTATTTAATTTTTGGTGAATATTTTTTGTCTTGAAAATTGGAGAAAGACTCCGAAACGCCAAAAAAAAATGTTTAAAAGAGTAAAAAAAGTTAATAGAAGTATATAATGCATAATTTTAAATATATATATATATATATATATATATATATATATATATATATATATATATATATATATATATATATATAGATATAGATATAGATATATATTAGTAACTATATTTGTTTTGGTTTTCTATTTTTCTGATATTCAAACAACGCGAATTGAAAACTCAAAACAACCATTACATTCCAAAAAACAACTAAAAATTATAGTTGAAAACTATATTCTTCTTCTTTCTTTTCCTCCTTTGTGCCTCTGAGCGTGGAGGTGCCGCTGTCCAAGCGATCCATGCTTCTCGACCTGGAGCCAGCATCTTCATTGCATCCCAGTTTTTTCCTCTTCTCCCTCCCAGTTTGGAGTTGTAGGCACACCATTGCATTCTAGGTCTCCCTCTTGGTCGTTTTCCAGTTGGTCAGGCCTCAAAATATTTCCTTGGGTGCTTGTCTTTACTCATCCGACAGAGATGTCTCAACCATCTGATTTGTCAAGACTATCCTTTAAAGGGACAACTCTAACATCTTCGTTGGTCCTCTCATTTATTATGCGATTCCTCCTATTTCGGTCTGCCACTTTCCGGAGGTGAGTTTATTATCGCAGCAACTCAGCTTAGGTGTTTTTCAAGTAGTACCCAGTTTTCACTTCCATAAAGGAGGTTAGGTAGATATAATGTCTTGAGGGTATGTAATTTAACATTCCTCTTTACCTCATTCTTCCCTATAACTGTATTGCCACGATGGTAGTATTCGAGTTTGCCTTTTTTATTCTATTAGATATCTCTTGGGCTACATTTTCATTCCTGCTGATCAATGTTTCGATGCTCCGAGATAAGTGTATTTTTTCACTATTTCCATTGGTTCACCTTTGCAAAGTATTTCAATGTATTCCTGTTCTCGTCCTATATGCATTATTTTGCTTTTCTTAACATATATGCTTATTCCTTTTCTTTCCAGCTCATCCTCCCATTCAGTTACAGCATGTTCCAATTCCTCTTTAGTATCTGATATAAGGACAACGTCATCCGCACATACCATTACCTGGGCTAGGATTGTCATTATATTCCATTCGCCAGTAGTAGTGCGGGCTGTTCTTCGTTTACACATTTTTAGGATTTCATTCATATAAATAATGTACAGGGGAGGGCTCAAACTATCTCCCTGCTTAACTCCTTTCTCAACAGCAAAGGAATCGGACTCTTCAATTAATCCTCACTACTCCCTTGTAATCCTGATAAGTTGACTTTATGGCTTCTATCAATCCTTGCGGGATATTTCAGCAGAAAGCGCATTACACAGTTCTTGTCTAGGGACCAAATCAAATGCTAAGGCTGCATGGTCTATAAATGCTAAGAAGATATTGTTTCCTCATTCCCACGATTTATCAATAATTGTTCTAAGAGAAAATATATGATCTTGGGTCTAGCGTTGAGGCCTAAAAGCAGCCTGTTGCTCTTCTAAGTCATATTATATTGAAAACTATATATAAGCTTTAAATTAGATAGAGAGAGGCCGTAGCTGCGTCGTTAGCACACTGGTCAATCGATCAATAGTTGGACTTTTATAAATTTAATTATCATAAATTACAAGGGGATCCATCCACAACTTTCCCTGGTTTTCCGAAACCCATCAGTCAAATGCTATCAGCTAAATAAATAGTGATGGTGTGTGAGTGAGTGATGACCCTACCATATAAGATATCACAGACGATCACGGTGAGGTATCCTAAGGGCGAGTTTATACTGCACGCGTTTTGGGCGCTTAAGCGGTAGTCGGTCCCTAGAATGAACTTGAATTATCGGGATTCTAGGAACCCACTAACCTCTTTAGCCGCCAAAGCCTGTCGCGCATTCCGAAAAAAAGAGTAGATTATATAAAACCATGTTTGAGCAACATATTACACCTACTATTATCTTGGTTACAGTTGATTTCACCAATCACATTGGAGTATTGTGTCTCATTGATGTAAGATCAGCGCATTGCTACGTAGTTGATTGATTCATTTCACTTTTAAAGCCATAACTAAGGACTCTAGATAGCGATTATTCGTGTATAAGATATAAAATTTGGCATACATAAATGGTAATAATCCCTTACCATCAATAATCAAAACAGAGTATTGTGCAAAACCATTAGAAATAATAATATATGCCGAGAAAAAATCCCCCAGCACGAGAGTCGAACTCGTAATTATTTGGTTTTCACTTTTCGGTTATCTGTTGCTAGGCAACACGTGCTCACAGCAACGCGCTAACACGCTCGGCCACCACACCCCCAAGTTCATGAAGGTTATGAACAGGAAGATTCAGAGATTCTCGACAGGACTCCTGCGTAATGAATACCCATAGAAAACACGATTCAGCACTCTGAGCAACCCCATAATTTAACTTCTTTAAGTTATTACACTGGAATGAACCATGCGTCTTACAAACAGTAGTCAATACTATAACATATCTTTCTTTTAAGATGAATGCGCCTGCGTTTGTTATGTATCCAATCTTTCTGCTATGTTTACCTCCTCTTACTCAGAATCACCATAAACATTATAAAATTGATAAGATCTATAATTCGAATAATTATAATTAGAACCGAATAACCAACAACTACACTGATTTGAATTGAAGTTGAATGAGTGAGGACACATTAGTTTTTCCCTTGAAGTCATTAGAAACAGGAAGGACTTTACTAACCATACCTTTACAATAGACATTTATTTTATTTCATCTAAATCAATGGTTTTAATCTTCACTATAATTTAAAAAAATTGAGTTTGGGCAAAGAATAAAACTTCCGTAATTAGTAACTTTTTCATGAAAGCCAAGACTAAAGAAAACATTAATTTTTAATCAATTAAATATTGTTTTCAGAACTGATAATTAACATTATTCAACGATATATTCTTGAAGATTGACGAGATAAAAGTTATACTTTTTAATCATGAATTAATGATCTTTTAATCATGATGAATAGTTCATTATTACTTATTGTCCAGATGCGATTGATTTGTCAAAAAAATTTTAATTTTATTATTTTAAAACTATAAATTTTCATAAACACGCTTATGAAATTATGGCAAAACTATTTATTTTATGACATTAGACTGTAATTAAAGTTTCATTTTAATTTTCTTATGCCATGCAATTAAAAAAAAAAATCTAAACAATTCTTTTTTAAAGCCCAAAAACTTATACGACTTTTCGGTACACCACATAGGCTACATACTACATACTGAAGAATTTAAACTCGCCTTGAAGAAGTGCATGTTGATGATGATGAAGCTGTCACTGCTAGAGATAGGCACTGACTGTGTTGACAATGCTACTTCCCCTAGCTTATATACAGGGCTGGCCCAGCGTGGCTAACCACCCCTACCTCTTTGGCCCACGGCTTACCAAATCTCGTACGTTTCTCCATTCGTAGGGTATGTGACATTTTCATGAGACTTAAAACATTTCTAAAGGTCAACTTACACTGATATCTAAGTTTTCTAATAATGAAATTTTCTCATTTAGCATCTACGAACTAGTAGAAAAAAAAAAAGAGAAAAGGTTATCTATTACCTGCTTTTCTTTGTTTAATCCTAATAATTTATATATATATATATATATATATATATATATATATATATATATATATATATATATATATATATAAATATTTATATAATATAATATACTTGTATAATATATGTATTATATAAAAAATACAAAGCATATTCTTACCTTATTGTTAGTTTTTATTTTGATTTGTTATCTACAAAATCATTAGAATTAGAAAACTATTAGCCATAAAAATATTTTTTCTAGTTTTATATTCAGGAAAATATTAAAAAATGGTAAAAAAAAATCATGAAAATCAAATATGTTGAGCGACCAAATTAACAAAAATTAGGCGATTTTAAACAGATTGACCCATACATTTAATATTTTATATATATTAGTGGTTAAAGATATTGCAAATTCATTTTTATAATAATGAATTTGATCTAATCAAATATTTTTGTTTTTGTCTACTTATTTATATCATATACTTGATAAAATAAAGAAATAAAAAAAAAAAATGTTTCTTAGTTCTTAGTTAGTAGTTTAAAATACTACCAGAATAAATTTTTTAATTATGTAAATTTTAAACATTTATTTTGCTACCAAAAACAATTAACAAACACAAATAAAAATTAGTCATAGTTTTGAAAATTATAATTATAATTAATTTTACGAGAGAACTTAAAATTATATATATATATATATATATATATTTTATTGAATTTTATGTGCTTCTTTAACTTTCAATATATAATATAACTTTTTTGTATAAAGAGTATCATTCAAAAATGTGCGTGTATGTTTGATTTTTAAAATATTTGTTTTATTGAGTGATGCAAATTCCATGACAGCGACTGTATATATAAAATACGTATATAAACATTAAAATAGGGAAAAAAAAACGACTCACCTTAATTTTTTTTTTACATATCTTAATAAAAAATAACTGGTAAAAAATTCTTAAAAATAAAAAATATTGGACGATTACGAATGGATTGACCCATATTCATTAATTTGTTTGAATTATAACTCAGTAATTGATATTGTTATCTTCAAAAGACACTCTTTCTTTAGATGTCTTGACTCTTCCTTAATTTCTAAGACTTTAAATATTTAAAAAAAAATATTAAGAATTTTTTATGATCGAAATTTTATATTTAAAACAGCAAAACACCCGAGATGTTTGTTTCAAGAAAATTGGCTGACCAGAATATAATGTACCTTTTTACGATTTTCTTAAAAACGGCTTCAAGGATTTTTATTAAACTCGCTATTCCTGTGTAAAATTTAATATTGTTGAATACCATGCTGCTTACATTCAGATTGTAACTGTCTGCCGGGGTTTAAATTGATCGGAAACATTTGGCCATTAAATGTTGATAGTATTGATAAAAAACGGGTAAATACAACATGTAAAATCAGATTATAACCAAATAAATGAGAAAATAACAGAAATATTGTTTCAGTTAGATTTTTTTTTCATAACATAAAAATAGTAATAAAGACGTACAGTTGAAAAGCTGTATTTGAATGAAAATAGGATTATGTATTGATATGAACAGTTTAATAAAAATCTCTAAATTTTTCTCTTAATCGTAAGTTATATTAATTAATATTATTTAGTGTACTTCCAGTTTGTGGGTGTATTTGAAAAGCTGTGATACACCAGACATATGTAACTAAATTTAAATATGTTATTTCAATCTCGTGCGACTTTTCGTTTTTAGCTACACTAACCACACACACACACACACACACACACACACACACACACACACACACACACACACACACACACACACACACACACGCGCGCGCGCGCTCGCACACACACAGACTTGGTTATATGGACTCTTGGGCCTTAAAATCGACATTTCTATTAAAAACTGGATTTCGAAAATTTTCGAGCTAGTAATACTGTACCTTAATGAAATAATTCCAATATGAGGAAAAAACGGGTTTCTCTTACAGTATTTTTTAATATTCTTTTGGCCACTGTTCCCAACAATAAATGTTCTCAAAATAAACTTTCAGATACATTGGTATATTTTATCTTTTTATGCAATAGAAATTTTATATACTTTAGTTTCTTTTTTTAATATAACTATATATTTTCTGTATTTTGAATTTCACAATTTTGTTTATTCTATTCTTTAAAGTCATGGAGAAGGGTCAGTTTGGTTTATCCAATGATAAATCTGTTGGAGACCCTTTAGAAGGAATTTTTGTCTTGAGCTTATGTTTTTAAGGGTAGTCTTTCTAATTTTTCGTCCAGTGTCTCTTGATCTCATTAAATTAGTTTTTTCTATTCCTGCATAATTTAAAAATGACTGAGATATACGCAGTTTAAGATAAAACAAACTGAATATATTTTGTAAAATAACACTTTTAAATATTTTAATATAAATATTTTCATTTTTGCTAATTAATCGGTAATGGTGGACACAGTACTTGAATATTTATTACAATTTTTGATAATTTATTTTGGAATCAAATAATAGGTAATAATGCAACATATTTAAAAGTCATAATGATTATTGAATTTCATATAAGGATTAATGTTGACATAATGTATCCCTTTTTTTTAGTTTTGTGTAGAAAAAAAACTTAGACTATTTAAAAGAGCATACACTACACAGTACTCTCAACTCCAAGATAGCTTATTATCTCAATTGCTTAGGCGTGCAACTGACAGTAGACCTACAGTAGACGAGCCAGGCATTTCTCTTTCTTGTTCTCAAGTGCTTATCTAGAGAAGCAGGTGTTATCTTATGGTTTGTGTCGAAAGTAGGTTAATTCTGATTGAAAAAACAAAACGGTTGTTTAGAGGTTTTAACGTTTTAAAACTGTACTCGAATATGGTGTACCTACAAAGATGACAAATTATTTTTTTTTTTTACATCTGTTATAATGTTAAGAACCAATGAACTTGGTGACAATTAATATTAAATATACTGACGTAATAGGAATAAAAAACTGAAAGAAAGAATAAAAAAACCAAATGTGTCTTACCGATTTTGATAATTATTATTTTATTTTTTTTTGTAATACTTATTGCAAAATATTAAGGGCCAACGCTCCGCAGAAGTCAAGTGAAAAAATCTGAGACCATAAGTGCGAAGAACACATTTTATTAAATATCCCAGGTTCAAGTGAATGTAGAAAAATAAGCTTGTTGTGAACATTGCCCTATTTTAAAATTAGTCATTTAATTATTTAAATTTTATGCTTAACTTAAAAATAAACTAAACACTTACACTTACCTACTATAGCCCATTTGGACTTACACCTCACAGATATTCGGACTGCCAAAAAGACATACATACGTAAAATTAAAGTTTTCAGAACTATTACAAACTCACCATGGTACGTTAGAAACACTACGTTACATACAGACCACCGCAGTGAACGAACAGATTCGGACCCTCTACAAACGTTTTCACAGCAATTTACCCGGACATACTGACAAACTAATACGAAGCATGGCCACATGCCGGACAATATTCGCAGAAGACTGAAAAGAAGTTGGATAAGGGACGTTCTAAGCTAAATCCGTAATAAGAAGGCCAGGAAGAGGTGCCGCTGGGCATCTTCTCTCCATCATGCCTACCACGCCATCAGTCCTTCATCAAATTCGCTGATTGTCAACATTCATTGACAGGTGTAAATAAAAATTTACACCTGTAAGATAAAAGAAAAAAAATAACGCTTGGTAAAAACAATAAAAATATAAATAATCTCTTCAAAACAGTACTTTTAACAAGGTTTCTATATTTTTAGTAGTTCACTAATTACTAATTTAGTATAATCGTTTATTGCTTAAATTAAGTTTTACACCCTAATCCTCAAACTGATTAGAAACTTTAAATTTTGTTGATTTGTGGATTTTTATGGATGAAATAATAAAGATTTTCAAGAGAAGAACAGCAAGAGCGGTGATTGGTAATTGGAATATGAGAACCATACAGGCACAAGTAATGGTGTATGCTGATGACATAGTCCTTATTACTGACTCTAGCGTTAAGCTCCAACAAGCCCTAATAGAATGGGAAGCAGAAATAGGGCGGAAAGGTATGATTATTAATGCCAGAAAAAGCAAGATCCTACAAGTGGGACGACAGCCCGAACAAATCCACATTATGTGCAACGACGAGGAGCTTGAAGTGGTAAATGAGTTCTCCTACCTTGGAACTGTGATAAGCGGAAATAGAAAAATACAACCCGAAATATCCTACAGGACAGGAAAAGCAAATAATATTTACTATTCCATCAGCATCAAAGTAGTAGGAAAGAGAGAGGTTAAAAAAAATATCAAGCTCCACATATTTAAGGCCGTTTACATGCCTGTTCTACTATACGGAGCAGAGAGCTGGGTACTCCCGGACAACAAATGGAGCCGTATAACAGCGGTAGAAATGAAATACCTGCGCAGAGTGGCTTCCAAAACCCGCAGGGATAGGATCAGGAATGAAACAATAGGGGAAGAATTAAACATTCCTGCAATGAAGGAGATCCTGGAGAAGAGACAGTTGGGGTGGTACGGGCATGTATGTAGGATGAGCCAGGATTGTGACCCACGCAAATTTATGGAGGCTTAGCTACAATGGCTACCTTACCAAGTTGGGGCAAGCGAGAGGCAAGACACTGCAGGAGATGAAGACTCTTGCAGGAGACAGAGATGGAGATCCTGGGTTGGACAATCTCCACGCTGAAAGGCACAAGGAGAGAGCTAAAGAAGAAGAAGATTTGTGGATTTTAGCTTTTAGTTATGTATGTAGAACATAGTTTCGAATGGGTTTCAGTATGTGTAAAATTTACATCAATCATCAAGTTATTTTTTATACGTAAAGTCTTTTAATCATATTTATATGATTTATATCCTTTGCTAAGATTTTATATCATCTGCCAATGTCTTAATTTTGGAGCTGTCAGGAATCTTATCTATATAATGTGAAAGTATAGGTGTAACCTATTAAACCTTGAGGTACTCCAGTTAAGGCTATGAGAAAAAAAGTTGTCCGAAATTTATGCCCTGTCAGACTTTTTCAATCAGAATGAAACAAAAATCATATTTAAGCGCACTAAATTTTACATCAGTATAGTGAGTTTAATCAAAATCGTTGATGCCGTTTTTGTGAAATCGTGCAAGTGCAAAATGCAAGTGGCTCTTCTCGTTTGTCGATTTTGATAAAATAGAAAAAAAAATGTTGTAACATTTTGAGGGTATACGCTTCTTAAATACGATATTTCTGTTTATTACAACTTATCATTTTCGAGCTTGGCTTACGACACACACACAGACCTTTTTGCGGGACTTGGTCATTTGGACTCAAAAGAATATAAAACGTCTATTTCCAGTGAAAACTCGAATTCGAAATTTTTAACGATTGCAATATTTCTCACGATATATTTCATGTATTGGTAAGTGAAAGTAAAAACGATTTTACATTATTTTGATTTTTGTAAATAAAACTATGGACATAACTTTTCTTAAAATCCTATTTCCTTTGAGGGGATATTGCTGAACGTATTGGTGAATTTTTAGGGTATTTTGAAACTTGTTTTGTTTAGATCTTGCAAGGTTACTTATAATCCACCAAGTATTTTAAGTAGCAATTGTATCCTGTCACCTTTCGAAGAACAAAGATGCAATGGAAAGTTGTTACAATGAACTTTTTTTTTTAATTTAAAATTTTTTTAACGTATTATTCTTTTTCCTAGTTTTAACAAGTATTAAAGTGCACCAAAAGTTGTAGGTAAAAGATGAATTTCGAGCAGATTTGATGTGGTCTAGTTTGGATTCCAATTAATGAACAGTTATCGAATAATATGTGCTTTCTAAAATAGAAAATAAAATACATCCGTATTAAAAAATAGTACCAACCATTTTTTGAGCGCCATCGACCCAGAAAAAAAGTGCGATGGTTGTAGAGACCAGACAAAGACTAGACGAGGAAATATCCTGTTCTAAACACCGTTATCTAAAACCTGTGATTACTTCAGAAAATATCCGCGTCGAATTTCTTATCGTTCTTGCGTATACACACTCTTATTAGCTCTAATTGGTGAATTAAATAAAATATTGAACCTGCTAACAATTTACTAAAAATCTCGATCATCCGATGAGGTACACAGCTATGTTTGACGCTTGATAGTATCAATTAATTATACTTTGATTTGTTCCATTATAAAATTAGTTATGCTCTTTCGACCGAACAGAAAGATGAAGATTTTGCCGCTTCGTTAGCTCCATAATGACCGGATGTTTAACTTTGTACTAAACTACGAGAGGAAAAAAACAACATAATTGTTTTATAAGTCAATAACATTACAGATATCTGAAAAAATATGAAGCCCATATATTTCAACTGAATATCATATTCATCAATAAAATTTTGATATATATTTTTTAATACGATCAATATTGATATTCCATCAATAATTTATTATATTTTTTCACCGTTTCGTTTCAGAGTTGTCCTAACAATTTTAATAAATATACTTAACGATATGGCCACAACCTCGAAGAATCTATAGTAAAAAATCTGGTGCGAGCAACACACGACTTTCACTTGTCTCCATTTTTAGAATAAATTAAAGAATTTTCAAATACAGTTAGATATAAAAATGAGTGAAATCATTAAACAATTAATTAAATGGAATTTCTATAAAAACATAAGTTTTATTAAAAAATTGATTACCTTATTATCTAAAATAATCATTTGTATCAATTTATTGTGTATGAGATAAATTTTTTCTAAAATCTTTAGCTTTCCAATGGTATATCATACATGTATATTACTGCTCTTATGTTCAAAAATGAAAAATTGCATTAAAAAAATATTTTTTCTGTTTTCTCCTTTAGTTGGGTATCGAATTTATTCAATTTATATATTTACCAGTTTTTCTTCAGCGTTAACAAGATAATCTAGAAATTATTATTGAATCTACAAAATTGAAGGTACTTTAGGGGAAGACAATTTAAAATATCGGCATTTAAGCCCTGTCAGACCATTTTTATCTAAATAAAACCTACATGATATTAAAGCCCATTAAATTTTACATCGATATAGCGAGTTTAATCAAAATCGTCGGAACCGTTTTTGAGAAAATCGAAAAAGGGTGAAAAATGCATAGTATAAAGTGCCTCTTCTGGTAGGCTCATTTTGATGAAAAAAGTTTTGTCACGTCTCGGGCGTATAGTTGTCTTGAATATGAAATTTCAGTTTCATAGGACTTACCGTTTCCGCCCGGGAATTACCACACACACACACACACACACACACACAGACACACACACACACACACACACACACACACAGACCTTTTTGCGGGACCTGGTTATTTGGACTCAGGGGACCCTAAAACGTGTATTTCCGTTGAAAACTGGAATTCGAAAATTTTCACGATCGCAATACTTCCCCTTACTATATATAGTAAGTGAAAGTAAAAATTGTATCATTAAGATCAATATATCATATGATTTAATATAAACAATCACTTTTTACATAATAGAACATAAACATATGCATGTAAATGAGTAATAAAATATATACAGATTCATGCCCGAACAAAAAAAAAAAAATTATGTAATATAAACAATCTCTAACGAAGCTAATGGAAGGTGTCTAGGAGTTGTTTGAAATTAAAATAAAGTTGAAGCGTTTCTATAAAACACCCGCAGATAACTTTATTATTTTAAAGAAAAGATTACAAAGTATACAATAAACTTTATCTTTGTAAAAACTGGGCACGTACAATTTTTCTTAAGTTTTGTAGGAACTATTGGATTTAAAAGAAAAAACATAAACTTTTATTTGCTCTTAAGAGACACATTTTTGAAAAGAAAATCAAAACCATATCTGTGCTGATAATCGTTATTTTTGAAGAGGAAGATAAGGAATAAAATAAAATTACCTTTTCAATAGTCAATAAAAAATGTATAGTGTTCTTCTTAATTAAGCAAAAAAATTGTTTTAGTCCTTAAAGTTTTTTTTTTTTTTTTTTTTTTTTTTTTTCTTATTCTCTGGTTTTATTTTCGAACAAAATACAAATACAAATATAATATGTATAGCTGTCAGATTTGTCCTTCTGTTACCCGGAGGTATTCTAAAGAGGATTGCTATATGCGCTGGATGCACTAGTAATCTTTCAAGGGCTTCTTCTAAGCCTTTATTTATCCATTGCAAAATGGGAGGGACCATTCTTCAGGGTTTTGGCAATAAATTGAGTTCAGACATAGTCCGATCTCCTTCCCTCGGCGACAACGTCAACGAGAGGTAGTGATCCTTGCCACCTCCCAGGCTTGGGTGGTGGGGTGATATCAGTAAATAATGGATTAGCACAGGCCTTCAGCCCATCAAAAAATTTAATGTGCCTCCGGCTGATATATTCAGGCACTGTTGGCAATACTAATTCCTGATGAAGGATATGGTTTCTGGCCCTCTGTAAGTTGGTACCTCTGACAATCCGCCGAAGGATGGAGTTCTGGAACGTCTGTAATTGTTTGAGAGTGGACTTAAACAGATGCCGCATCAAGGGCGCACCATAGAGCATAGTCGGACGTATTATAGCCTTGTAGATCTGTAGTTTCAGCCTCAGTGAGAGCTGAGGTGACGTGAGTAGATGATTAAGTCTATAGCTCTTTCTCCTGGCCAGTTTGAGTCGTTCCCGTACGTGACTAGATAAGGTGAGGTGCCTATCTAGAGTGACGCCCAGGTAGAGGATTGAATTAGAGACTGGCAGTGTTTCTCCGTTCACTTTAAAATCAGTGGGCAAAGTGCTCTTCCCCTTCTGGAACGACATGACAATAGCATCTGTCTTCTTCGGGTTCACCCTAATGCCAATCTCCTTCAGCTCATCTACAATAGTGGTCGATGCTCCTTGTGCCAGGGTGAGAGCCCTTTTCGGTCTCATACTAGAAGCATAGATGCCAATGTCATCGGCGTAGGCTGCTACCAGTGCCATTGGGTGCTTCATTGAGATCACTTTTGCTGTAAAGATCACAAACAATAGTGGTCCCAATACAGAACCTTGAGGAACCCCACAAATGGTGTCCTTTGAAGTTGACAATTTATCGCCTACCCTTACGACGAAGAATCTCCCGCTTAAGTAGCTTCTGATCAATCGGCATAATGAAGCTGGAAAACGATAGTCTTCCAACTGGCGAAGCAGTAACTCGTGGGATACACAATCAAACGCCTGTGTGCAGTCCAGCGAGATGAACGCCGTGGCTTCATTGTTCTTCGTCATACGCTCTATGGTGTGCCTTTGAAGTTTCACTAAATGATGATCGCAGGCTACGCCTCGTGAGAACCCGGTCTGTTCTGGTGGAATGATGGACTCCTCACTGCAGTGCTCTAGCAGATGGTGATGGATCAGCCTCTCGAACACCTTGCTCATATGCGAAAGGAGACTGATAGGCCGATAATGCTCTGGTGAGTCTCCATTCTTCCCAGGCTTAAGTAGCGGCACTATGATCGCTTGCTTCCAGTCATCGGGGAAGTATGAGATCCGCATACAGGTTAAGATTTTTTAAACATTTTGATCAAAAACTTTTTTTACATTTTTTAGCACAAAAATGTATTTCTTTTGGTGGTTATTTCTTCATTATACAGTATTTAATTATATATATATATATATATATATATATATATATATATATATATATATATATATATATATAATATATAATAATAATAAGTTCTTATAAGATGGCCGTTCCTACATAGAGAAGGTCTCAGTTATACATTATTGATTTATTTATTTAACTTCATTTTATGCTACTGTGGCTAATCGGACGATGATACAGTGGGAGTCCTAAATTTTGCCTATCCAAGTTTAATTAGGATAGGGATCTTTAACGAGTACCTGACATTACACAGGCACGGGACTAGCTTTTTACTCACCCTCCGAAGGACAGCATAACTGAGAAATTGTTACTTCCATTCAATAAACCTGCGGGTTCGAACCCGGGGCCTTATCCAGAAGGCTGTTATGCTCGCCATCCTGCTTCAGGCGATCCCCATTATTGTATTTGTACTCTTAAATGTAGTAATTTTTCCAATCATGCCATACAACCCTTGTGAGGTTTGGTTCTTAATTTTGGAGTATAGCCATCTTGTATTTTTGTGTTCTGAAAGTGTGTAATATCAATTCTTTCACGCGATATTAAGTGTTTTCCGAGGGTTAAAAGGTTGGTGTCAGGTTTCCACTACTCTTACGACCTTGAATTTTTTGAAAAGCATTTGAATTTGTTAACGTACAGAAATTATTTAATAACGGTGTCACTTGTGGCGTAGTGACTAGCATAACCGCCTTTTAAGCGAAGGTCGCTGGTTCATACCTAAAGGTGGCCCTAGGATTTTTAAATGGGAGTAAAAAATCATTAGTTATACCGTCCTTCGGAGGGGACGTAATAAGACGGTCCCGAGCCTGTGCTATACCAGGTACTCTTTAAAAAAACCTATCCTAATTAAACCTGTTAGGCAAAATTTAGGACTCCCACAGTGGATCCGACAAGCCACAGTTGCATACAGTGACGTTAAGTAAATAAATAAACAAACTAATTAATTAATCACGCTGGTATCATTGCTTCCTTGGGCACTAAAAATGATTTTGTAAAGAGGAATTTCGGATTTTACTTATACCATTCACAACCCGTTCCAATTCTTTGTTAATTTGGTATACTAACCTAACGGCTCAGATACAGCGATTTCCTGTTTTTATTTTCAGATTCATCAGTAAGTTCATGATCTATGTCTGCTTGAAATTTTTACATGTAAAAGTTATTTAAATCTTGGGTATGAAAATGTCTGGACAATCGCTGTTTACTTGAATATTTTGTCTTCATATGGTTACCATAGTGAGTGTGAATTTTAATAACTATTTAGACATCAACAGAAAGAAAGGGCGAATCTCCGATGTTCAGATGGCGTGATACGCGACTCAAGAGCTATGCTCCGCGTCAAGTAGATGGTATCTTCCAGCTGGTAGAGGACCTAGTACCAAGCTAACAATAAGAATAATTACATATAAATTATAATTTTAAAATATATAAATTTTAATTAAAGTAAATTAAAAGAGAAATTGATTTTGAGTCCTGAAGGATCTCGCTGAAGCTGTAGATCCTTGTAAGGTTTATGCAAGAACACATTGGCTGCCGCAAACGCGTTGGAGCGATGCCAATTAGTTCACCACAAGCTTCTCATTAGAGTGGGTCCGAGGACCGCACAATTAGGCTATATTGTTAAAATACAGATTTTCTTTTAAATATCTCAAAGTTTACGACACATCATATGTTGCCCAATGCCAAAAATCACTGTTTCTTTTTAATATTTTTATATCTTGTGGGTATACCATGTTAAGAAATAATCGATCGGCTGTTATGTTCGTTTATCAATTGCGTTTTGTAGGGTTACAAAACACATCAAAGGAAAATTTTCTTTGCATAAATATTTTACATTTATTTCAGTGCTGCCGATGGGTGGTATCTCTTCATGTATTTCATGTTAGATTACTATATCCATCACATTTACTTGTTGTAAATATCAATAAATATGTTTAAAAAAAACAAAAAACATTTATTTCAAAATAAGTCTGCTCTACATAGTGCGTAAGTAATAGTAGTAATATGTTCCTATGACTTATCTATTTATTAAGAAGATTCGAAACATAAAATTACATGGATAATTATTATTCTTACTGATTATTAGACATTATACATATTATTACTTATTATTTAAAACAGCTAATGGTCTTGATGGGGTTTAAATTGTCTGGCATTGAAGGAGGTAGTTCTGTCTGAGTCCGGTATGTATCTCTTAGTCTTCTGTCTCCTTCAGTGTCTTATCCATGAATCACTCACTCCGTACGTCTTAAAGCTAGAGCTATCCATAAAGGGATGGGTTTATATTTTGCATACTGCTTTCTGCTCTTCTAGCAAATCGAACGTAGGACACTCCTTGTAGCATCTATGTGTGGATTTATTTTATAAGTAAATAATAATAAGTTAAGTATTTTATTAAAAGAGAAATAATACGATCTTCCGCGCAATGTGAGTAAATAGACATCAATACAACCAGAATAAATTTTAGTATGATGAAGTTTTGCTAAATTATATAATTTAATAGTAAGAATGAAAACCTTAGCAATATTAAAAAAACAAAAAATAAATGAAACAAAAATCAAAATTAGCACAACTTGAGTTTGTTGGCTTATTTAAATTATTATTACTTTTAATGAGCTTTACTTGTAGCTCAGTGGTAGGGCACTGTTCTGATGGTCAGTAGGAATCCGGGTTTGAGACGGATTTGACATTAGGAACCGACATCGGCTGAAAAACTGGTGGCTGAGCGTGATCTTGGCCAAACTCTGCACAGTCACTGGCCTATAAACAGTAAGATCCTTCCTATTTACTTTTTCTTCTATTTGAATTAGCTTTAGTATATTTTCAGTTTTATTTAAAACCACTATGGATTTTCAAAACAAATTCATCCAATTAGATTTATAATTTAGTAAAACATAAAATAAATTAGAGTAGATTTGTACAATATTAAAACGTAGTTAAGCTTAATCATTTTTCTTAATAATTCTTACCGAAATGTTATTTTTTAAAATGGCTGTTATTTATATTAATTAATTATGAGCATTTCGAAAAATGTTGTTCTGTCGTTTCTTTTTACAAAAATATTTTAATTGAATTTATTTATTCAGATATATTACAATTCGTTGCAACAGACAATAACAATAGTGCTGTAAGATCACATTCATGAAATATTTAAAGTATAAATAATATTAAAGTAAAATTACAAAAATAAATTTATAAACGTATATAATAACAAAGTGTATAAATAAAGGTTAACAAATAAATAAAATAAACATGAACACTCACTTTATTAAGATATAAAATTAACAAGTACAAGAAAATGGAATAAATGTAAATTAGATGAATTGTAATTTGAAATCTTCTTAATTTAAAGATTACGTAGTAAAGCACTTTTAAACATTTTAATAAATACTTTTCAATATCTCGAAGGAAAAAATATACATGATCATATAAATCAATAGGTAGTGTATTTATTTCCTTTTTCTAAATATTGGAAAGAATAATGCGGTTATTTGTTATGTACTACTTTATCATCATAATCCATCCTGGTATACCCCTCGTGCTCTGTCTGGTCTTTCCTGTCGAGACTAGACCAAACTCTGAGATCCTTAACTCTTCTCTGGGCCAATTCTAGTCCTCTCTTCGCAAAGGCTTGCCTTATTCCAGCCTCCCGAGTGTGTCGAAGTCTTCCTCTACCTTTTCGTCCGTCCACTTTAGCCTCGTATGTCGACCGGGAAAGTCGATGGTTTTCCATCCTTGAGAAATGTTCAAACCATCTGAGACTTTGTTGTTCTAAAATTTTTTCTGCCGGTTCGACTCTTAGAGTTGACCTTCTGGTTATATTGCGAACTCGGTCTCTCCTGTTTTTTCTTTGTTTTTCGTTGGGAACCTCTTTTCTTTGCTTGAAGGTTATTACCTACAACTCTGAGGTGTAGGTCAATATGGGCTGAAATATTGACTTATATACCCTCAATATACTTTCCTTGGAGACCTCTTTGTTATTTAGTAAGTTTATATTTACTGCGTAGAACATCTTTCAAAGCATCGTTCATTTGCTCCTTAATCTCATTGTCAATGAGCTTGCTTTCATCCAAATGGGCTCCTAGGTATTTGAAGCACCTAACTTTTTCGTTCGATGGTCTTGTTTCTAATTCTGATTATTCTCATTTTTCACCAAGGCATCCTTGGCAGACAGACAATTATCATTATTTTCATATTTTCAGGGCTTGTCTCCATGTTAATTTTTCTAGTTCTGCTTGGAGAATTTTTAAGTTGTGTATTAAGTCCCTGTCGTTGTTGGCTAGGGGCATCATCAGCGAAAACCATCAGAGAATAACCAACTGGTCGCAAACACCTAAATCCTAGGTGAAAACTTCTCATTTGTATCTTGGCCTGAAATATAGCGAAATCTATAACTATAACAAATAAAAGAGAGCTTAAGCTGCTCTTTGGAGTAACAAGATGATATCCTTACTATATTAAGGTTTTTCCTGTAGAGACTCATTAGTAAGTATTAGTAGTTAAGACCTCTGTCTTCTAGAGCTGTTTGTATGTCTTCCTGCTTGATTCTGTCGCATGCTTTTGTGAGGTCTACAAAGCACACTGACAATTCTTTGCCTTTTTTAATAACCATTTCAGTGATCTGCCTCAAAGTAAAAATTAGATCTTGAGTGCTCCTGTTTTGCCTGAAATCATATTGTTCCTCCTGGAGTTGTGATTCTACTATTTGGGGTCGACTTTTCTTCTAATATTACTTTATACATTATGGAATTGGTCAAAACAGTTA
This sequence comes from Piezodorus guildinii, assembly GCA_023052935.1. Taxonomy (NCBI): domain Eukaryota; kingdom Metazoa; phylum Arthropoda; class Insecta; order Hemiptera; family Pentatomidae; genus Piezodorus; species Piezodorus guildinii. The sequence continues at coordinate 73,947,469 of CM041296.1, forward strand.
TTATTTATAATAGAAATAATGTGTTGAAAAAATAAAAGTAATTTCAAATTCTGATTAAGAGGTTATTTATACTAAAATTAAATTTCTAAACATCCATTAAATAATTAATAATTATCACACTTACAAATTTTAAGCTTGAGATCTGTAGTAGACACGTACGGAACGGAACTTGTATTCGGTCAAGGATTTAATAAATATTTCAGCCTTTCATGCTTGACGCGTAAGTGTCTGGAATAATCCTATTATTCCAGAAATATAAAAAAATGACCTCTAAAAAAATTTAGGAAAGTTACTTTTTTACGTTCTGTCTGACAACAGTAACTAATTTTATTTGAAAACTTGTTAAAAGAGAAAGAAAGTAGTGGATAATTAATTTAATTAAAGAAGATCTACTATCTATCTCTTCCTGTCTTGCATAAATATTTCTTTTCTCTTTATTATTTTTTTGCCATTTTAAACTAGTTACAAATATCTCCAGTTTGTAATTCCTAACTTATTTATGTCAAGGTTTTTTTAATAACCATTTTGTGCATACCTGCTTATGTTTCTCTGATCATTTCCAAGGGTACTTAATCATATAATTTTCTTTCTTTGATTTTTTTTTATAAATATTTTTTTTTCTTTTCAACTTATATGCTGAGATATAATGGAAGGTGTATGAATAATTTTGAGATTGAATTATTGAATTGAATGACTCTGACAACTTTATCAATCAAACTAATACCAATATTTTTAACTATCTACCAATAAATTTTTAGAAATGGGTCACCTCTATCTATTAACATATTGATGGGGAATTCAGATTTCACACTTCATATTTTTACCTAATAAACAATTTTACCAACAAAAACCGCTAAATTTATTATTAACCATTTGCTTAGTATATACCGTACGTAACAACTGGTCTTACGTGGTATGGCCGTTGGCAAAAGGATGCCAACAGCACGCGGTTTTCCCAGGCGGTCACCCATCCAAGTACTAACCACGCCCGACGTTGCTTAACTTCGGTGATCGGACGAGAACCGGTGGTCCTAGGATTTTTTAATGGGAGTAAAAAATCCTTAGTTATGTCGTCCTTCGGATGGGACGTTAAAAGGTGGTCCCGAGCCTGTACGATGTCAGGTACTCGTTAAAGATCCCTATCCTAATAAAACCTGGATAGGCAAAATTTAGGACTCCCACTGTAGCATCGTCCGATTAGCCATAGTAGCATAAAGTGACGTTAGATAAATAAACAACAAACAAACAAACAACTGGTCTTACTACTCGTTCGTACAGCATAGTCCTTATTCTGTGTTACAGTTGCCCAAACATATGCTTGCCAGGGATAAGAGAGAGTGGAGCAAAGTAGTAAGAGAGGCCCAGGTCCTTGCAGAACCGTAGCGTCAGGATTAAATAAATAAATAAAACTAATTAGAAACCAAACTAATAAAAATATATATAATTAAGTTAATTAAATAATAAAGTATTAAGAAGAACCATTAGTCTATAAAATATCTGAAGCAAGTGTCATATCAAATAAAATAAATCGTCGTGAAGAAATAACTGTAAATTATGTCATGACAGCAAAGCTAATAAAAAGGGAAGGAAACTAGAAAATTTTATGACAACCAGGAAATTCTATATCGAATATTGTAAATCAAAAATAGCATATGTCTACCATATTTCTTCCTCCATTGGCCAGAATAATATAGATCTTGCACTTTCTCACCATTACTGCTTCAGTGTTGAAAAATCATAATGGTCTTACAATGTAATTGTTCTCTTGTTTTAGCCTGTTTTGGGGTACAGAGCGAATATCTGGTTGTTTGTTTGTTTATTTATTTAATGTCACTAAATGCTACTGTGGCGAACCGGACAATGCTACCGTGGGAGTCCTAAACTTTGCCTACCCAGGTTTAATTAATATAGGGATCTTCGAGTTTCTGGTTGCAATCAGGGACAACTATCTAAATTTGTAAATTTATATAATTACATTTTAAATTATTTAAAAACAAAAGTATAGTTAAAATATCATTAATTACTAGATGTAAAATATGGTCATCCTTGTAGTGCGGTCACACTTTTTAAACTATATTATTGGTCACCCTTTTTAAAACACTTAAAACTCTTGTTAAAATTGTCACCCTTTTTAAACTATGTTATTTGAAATTTTGTTTCATTTTATCAAATAAAATTTATTTATTTCTAAAAAAAAAAAAAATAGACAAGAGGTTAATGAAGATTTTTAACAGGTGATATAAAAAATTAATAATTTATATGAAATAGTAACTGTTAATACTTTGTTGTATTTTTTTAATGCGTTAAAGAAAATAGTTGCATTACATTTATATATTAAATATATATTATATATATATATATATATATATATATATATATATATATATATATATATATATATATATATATATATATGTGTGTGTGTGTGTGTGTGTGTGTGTGTGTGTGTGTGTTTGTACGTATGTGTACACACATATATATTATTTTATTTTTGATTAGCTAGTTTACATTTGAAAAATAGCTTTAATATTTTTGATTTTTTCCCGTTTGAATATGTCTCAAATCAATATTACTTTAATATGACAAATTATATCATCGAATAAAAACTATTTGATTTAAATAATAGTCATTGTTATTTGTTTAATATCCTATTACTCATCTAATCTCTTAAAGCGAGAAAATCATTTGTTAATTCTTGATAGATGGGAATCTACTGATTTTTTTTTATCTGCTAATTCTTTTTCTTTTAAAACATTCTTACTTATTTTTATAAAGATACAGCCTAGGTGCTAAAGTACGGACGTGAATTGGAAGACGAGTTCGGAGAATCAGAATAAATAATAAAAATATAATACTAAAATAATCTGAAAACTGGAGATAAAGTAAGTTCCGAACCTACCTTCACTTTAATTAATACATAATAATTAATGTGTAAAAAAGGTACTATCATACCTTTAAGGTAGTATTTCGGGACGGAGTAATAAGATCAGGAATACGTTTGAAGTAGTGATGTTGGTTGTTCTGAGTGGAGCACAGACTATGAATATAAAGGTTTTATTTTTATACAAAAGCTGATGGATGTTTTATAATGCATTGGCCCCCAACAAGTGGTCCTCCAATGATTTCTTGGTGGACAGTGGGGTGTCACTGAGAAATTATTTTAAATTACACAAATGTTTTTAAGTCTTGGCTTGTAATAAGAATCACACAAGCCTTTCAAATTTAGATTTATCAAAGCGAGCTTCGATAACAATGGATAATTAATTTCTTTAAATGTACTTGAATAAATCTTGTATTTTAAATCTTTAAATAAAAGATTCTACTAAAAGTATAATCTTGTATTTCAAAATTTTACAATAGTAATTCACCATGGTTCCTTTGTATTATGACGCTAGTCTGGATTAGGCGGTTAAGTATTATTCCTTAAAGGTTTCACTCATTTGCTATTAACCCATCAACTGAGACCTTCCAAAACAGACATCGAAATTATTAAGAACCTCTAGTTTCTTGCAAACTTCTTTTTTAAACATATTTATTGATATTTACAACTGTATTATATACATCAAGTAAATGTGATGTACATAGTAAATTGATATGAAATGCAAGTAGAGAAGCTAGCCAATGGCAGCACTCTAAAATATTCTAAACTAAAACTATCTTCTTTTCAGACGCCTCGGAGGATTATCAGGTATCGAAGAGTATGATAGGATAGCAACTAGTGGGCTGGAGTGGGAATGGAGTTATTCATGGAATAATTGATATCTGGTTCGGGCAAATTCAGTAACATTAGGGACATTTATGGATGAATTTATTCGTGAGAAAGTAAGGAGCATTAAGGATTTTAATAATGATTTTGGATTGTAAGGATTGGATTCGAGGAGAATTCGGTGGATTAGTAGAGCCACATAGCTCTACTCCGTAAGTCCATATCGGCCTTATAATGGTTGTGTAAATAAGTCTTTTGTAATTAAGTGGATGTTTGTCCAGTAAGTGTTGAAGTAGTCGAAAACGTCGGACAGTTTCTTTTCGTTTCATTCTTGTATGAGGATTCCAAGTTAGACGTTTGTCAAGGTGGAGTCCTAGGTATCTAATCTGTCCTACAGGGACTAACGTTTAGAGGGAGTGTCTTTAAAGAATACTGGAATAAAAGACAGGAAGTCATTGGTTTACGACGTAGGATGAAGGTTATTTTGTGGGATTTTTTACAATTAATTTTAATCCTCCAAATCTGGTACTATACTTCAAGGTATCGGATGTGGGATTGATGAGGGTGTGAGGTAGTAGCTCGTTTTAATTTTGAATTGATGATCCTTGTAGGGGTTTCAAAATTTATGATGCATAACACGACTCACCTTCAAATAGTTCTAGTATTCTTGTCTTTTCATGAGACGCAACTCCTGATAATGGAGAATGAAATACGAGTGATAAACCTGGCATTATAAAATAATTAACTTTAATTTTAAATTATAATTTGTTTCACTCACACGGATATTGATATATACATAAAATGAAGGATATCATGTATGTATTTTGGATACTAGAGAGCCTGTTAGAAGAATAGTTCGGTATGCGGCGTGACCTCAAAGCCGTGGTGCATTCTTGTGTGAAATCGACCGGGCAAGGACTCGTACTTGGGGGATACATTTCGTGATCATCACCTAATGGTGCCGTTTAGATTTCGACATTTTCCGATTAAGCTTGGTTGCAATTACAGTTGATTTTTCACCTCGTTGTAATGAGCCATCAGCCCTCTTACACTGTGACTAAACTATATGAAGGCCTAAACGTTTGTTTCTTGTACGATGTTGGATTATCAAACAATAACAAAAAGATCTTTTTTTTTTTTTTTTTAGTAAGATGTATAAGATAAGCCAGTAAGCCCGTGGCTGAGTGGCTAGCGCGCTAGTCTCTCATGCTACAGGTTCTGAGTTCGAATCCCAGTCCCGGCGAGGCTTTTATAAGGATGTAAAAAAATGAGGATTCATTCACAACCTCTCCCCCGGATATGTGAGACCCGTCAGCCAAAGGGTGGCCACTCACAAAATTAGTCGTAGGGAGTGATGACCCTACACTAAATCATCAGCATCGTGAAACGTGAGTGTAAACTCGAGGTAGTCTACACAGCGAGGCCCAGGGCCTACACGGCCTGTCGCGCCACTGAAAGAAAGAAGAAGATGAGTCATGAGGCACAAACGACGAGTGATGTATTAGACCAAAATTTGCTTCTTTTCTCTGTAAACTGTTTTTCTAAATGCCTAAATTTTAAATCTAACAAAGAGAATAATTCTGTGCTCCATTGGCAAAATGGCGGAAGTCACTTTGTCTAGAAATGAGAAATGAAACGTTCGTGTTTAGAAGGAGGGTCGTTTATTTGTACAAAGTAGAGTTGTTTACTAATAAACTGAAAGAGAAACAGTTATGATATTTTGCCAGCTTCTAAACATAAACGAATTACACTCCATAATGTGAAAAAATCTCATTTCTTGATAAAGTGACATATACTAGTTGGCCTTCTGGGCACAGAATTGAAAATTAAGTGGAATAAACCAGATAAGTCGTTTTTTTTTTCAAGGCTTAAAGTACTCGAAGAAAATCCTTTTTTATTCTGATCCATGGTATAGAGGAAAGTGGCTCACCTAATGCTTTCCCTTTACTCTTCAATTTAATTTATTGAATGGATAAAGGATTAATTAAATTTGCAAGTAATGGATTCTCAGAACTCGTTTGATTAGAAAATACAAGTGAATTAATTACTACAATCCAAATTAATTAAATTCAGAGGTAGATCTAGGCATACCCAATCGAATGAAATTTCTTCACGGCTTAAAAAAAAAAACGAAAGACTATTTTCAAATATAACAGAAAATTTTATAAGGAAACTCAACTCATGTATAAGTCCCATCATTAGTGTCATATGATTTCACACGTTATTTAAAAAATTCATTTTTCTTATCGTCGTTTTCTGTTAATTCAAAACTACTAATTCAACTAACTAGACAGACGATCTAATTTTTCTCCTTTTTACCAAATGCTCATCAATACGACCATCATAAGGCAAATCTGAACTCACTTGTGCTTTGGAAATCTACTAAACCATCGAATTGTATGTAGTACGTTATCAAATTAGTCCTTTATTTTTTATGCCTTAAAAATTTCAACTATAAAATTTTAAAAGATATCGATTTAATAATATATTCTTCATTTTGATTTTTCGTGTTTAAAATTAATTAATTATCCTTTTTTTTTTTATCTCCGCATACAGTTTGTGGCGACCCTTGGAATGTAATAAGGCCGGTAAAGAGGTTTATAATACTCTACGGCATGCTCTTTTGTCCTGCGGTCGAACACTATGTTACAGCTCGAACATATCTCCACGCTTGTAAATAGTTCTCGAGAAATTTTCGGCAGTTATACCGGTCGTGTGTCGGCACATGTCTGTTCGTACAGTTCGTTATGTCACTGCCATCATACTGACCTATTAACTAATAACTTCCGGAGATTTCCATCAACTGGGAGTATTATACTTGGATAAAAAAATCGTTTTTGATGCATATATTACATAGGCAAACCCACGAAACTCATGATGGTACCATTCCTGTTAAGAAATGGGAGACTAAATAATCGTCAAGGAGAATGGATCTTTTCATACAGATTGGTTTAGCCTTTATTTATTTCAATTTGTAGAATTCTATAATAGCATTAACACTGAAAGGTAATCTGAGAATATTTTTAGTTTTTTTTTGTTTCACTTATCTATATACGTATTTAGCATAACAGCCTCCTATGCCAAAGTTTCAAATCCGCAGGTGGTCCTAGAATTTTTTAATGGGTGTAATAAATCCTTAGTTATGCCGTCTCTCGGAGGGGACGTTAAAAGGTGGTCCCGAGCCTGTGCGATGTCAGGTACTGGTTAAAGGTCCCTATCCTAATAAAACCTGGATAGGTAAAATTTAGGACTCCCACTGTAGTATCGTCCGATTAGCCATAGTAGCATAAAGTGACGTTAAATAAATAAACATAAACATCTATATACGTATAAATGGAACGTATTACGATCGTAAAAAAATTGAGTTTTTAACGAAAAGGCGTATTTTAAATCTTGCAAAAAGGTGTGTAAGTGATAATTTTGGTACAGAAACGAAATTTTAATGTAAATTAAATACAACTTTGAAATGTTTTCATATTTATACATTTTTACGAATTTTTCCCAAAACCGGATCTAAAGGTTTTAATTAAAATTACTATATTGATGTCGAGTATTGTTATTTTTATTTTCTTTGGATATTAATTTGCACTTGTCAGCAACAAAAATACAATCGAATAATGTTATATAATTTGCTATAGAAATAAGATATAATTATTTGTGAGAAGGCATGGGGAAGGATCACTCGAGAGCGCGGTTTACAAATAATCTATAAAAAAAAAAATAATAATTACTTTTAAAATCTAGAATGACTTTAGAATGAAAATGATTGAAATTGACTAGACTAAGTTTGAATTAGACATAAAAACACTGCAAATTATTACACGTTGGTTTATTATTTCCAAATAACTATATGAGGGTATAACTGTTTATATAGTTGTTAATAGGCAATCAACTAATATGAAAAGCAATAAATAATTCAAAGGGAAATAGTATATCACCAATGCAAATTTCAAAATCCCATAACTCTGCTATTACTAATTTCAACGATTCTTTTTTCATTTTGTATGAAATTAAATTTTGGTATTATTTATTTGTTTGGTCGATTAAAAAGGTTCATTATTGAAAATAATAAACCAATATTATTTATAATAGACTTCATTACTATTTCTTTTATTTTATTTCGATTTTCATTCAGATAATTCAAATAAAATTTCCTGATTCTCTATGTTCGAAAATAACGGAGTTACAAGCGTATATATAGGCAAGATTTTTTTTCCCTTTATTTTGTTTTTCGCACTTCACTGATTCTAAAAATCTAAACATATTTTACTTTTATGAAGTAAAAGAGCTATGCCTGAATTTATAGGTAATATTTCATTGTTTTTTCTCTTACATCTGATTATTTGCGGGGAGGCTTTTTTTTAATTTTTTTTTTTTTTTTTTGTTCGATTACAAAGGTTCATTATTGAAAAAAAAAACCAAAATATTTTATTTTATTCAATATGGAGTGTAAATCAGCATAAAAAATTATTATATGTTAGTTCAAGACTGGTTTAAATTAATACCTTTTTTTATTCATTCTCTTGTTATATTTCAGATTTCAGAAGGTAGAAATAAAATCAGTTATACATCGATAAATAACTAACCCAGGTAATGTTTCTATTAAGCCCTAAAATTAGTAATGTACTATGAAACGAATAATCAATGAAATTATTGTAACATATTTATATCCAGGAGTAGTTAGGGGTGCAGTCATGAAACAACTTTAATTAAACACTTAAAAGAGCACACATTGACTTCCATTTGTCACTCAATCACTTTATTTCGTAAGCCCTCATATCCGTTTAATTAAGTAAAAGTTAATTTATTGTACCAACATTTTGGCTTAACTTTTAGGCCATCTTCAGGGCGATTGTAGGAGGGTGATTACAGTTTGGGATCTTCCTCGGTTATTGTGATCTCCCTCCTACGATCGCCCAGAAGATGGCCTAAAATATAGACTGAAACGTTAGATCTGTAAATTAAGTATTACTTAGTTAAATTTTTTTTATGACTGCCACCTTAATTAACTTCCCCTCAATATCTACCGGCAGTCAACCATTCTCACATCATTCTAACTTATTTATGGCATAAAAAAGCTTTAATATCTGCTGATTCATTTTGTTTAAGTTCGGAGAATTTTCGTTCAGTCATCTAACATTCACCACCCTTGATACCATTTCTTGCACTACCCCGCGTTACTCCACTACAAATGTGAAACGCCGAAAGTAAGCTGGAAAGAAATTGTAGTTAATGCATCTATCCGGTGTGCGTGAGTATAATCGATTTTCGGTTTGGTAGACCGAATCCTTTATTGTTGCTACACATATTGCCAAGGAACCTGAATGTGACTTTAAAAAAAGTTGCATTTCCTCAAATACAAGAGTCATATATATTTTTCAAAAAAAAAAAAAAAAAAATTGAGCTTTATTATTGATTATTGAAAAGAAAACTGCTTAGTCAAAGTTACGGACAAAGCAAAGTGCTAAGTTTGTACAATATTGAATTTTGATTTCATCAAGTAATTTTTTTTTCTTCAACGATTATACTCAATTTCGCTGGTTAAATCGTCGTTCTTAATTAAAATATTTAATATTATAATTTATGCACATTATCAAATTTTAACTTTTCAACTTCACATATTAATTTTTCTTGTGTACTTGCAACTATCATGTGTACTATAATAAATATAATATTGAACATCTGAAGATGAGGCATGTGATACCTCGAAACGTAATAAGATTTATTATTGACATGTTTTGATAAATAAATACATATAAACAAAATTAGAAGAGATTGTTCCAATTGATATAATCATATTCTAAATTACTCTTCTATAATAGTTATTCCAAATCATATTTTAAAAATAAAAAATTGATAATTTAAAAATATTCATTTATCTCTAGTAGACAAAAGCAAAGTAATAAATCAATAATCTTAATTATAGTATTAATTAAATACATACATTTGAGTGTCTAAACATTTTAAAACTTCTCCTAACTCATATAATTTTTTTTTTTTAACCACATTTGTACCTTCAACTACTGAGCTATTTTTAGTTCATTGCCCAATATTTTTTTTTTCAAAATTAATTTAATATTATTTTTCAAAAACTATTTGAGAGAAGAGAATAAATAAACATTAATATATTTTGTTGTCATATTATAAAAAAAATCTGGTGCGGGCAACACACGACTTTCACTTACCTCGATTTTTAAAATCAATGAACGAATTTTCAAATACAGATAGAGTTAAAAATACGTGAAACTATTAAAGAATTAATTAAATTTAATTTATATAAAAACATGTGTTTTATTAAAAAATCTTTTATTTTATTATCTAAAATAATCAGTTAGTTTTATGTTCATTTCATTACTCTCTATTAACTTTTAAAAGCTTGTGTATGAGATAATATTTTTTCTAAAATCTTTAACTTTCCAACGGTATATCATACATGTATATTTCTGCTCTTATGTTCAAAAACGAAAAATTGCATTAAAAAAATATTTTTTCTGTTTTCTCCTTTAGTTGGGTATCGAATTTATTCAATTTATATATTTACCTGTTTTTCATCAGCGTTAACAAGATAATCTAGTTATTATTATTAAATCTAAAAAATTAAAGGTACTTTAGGGGAAGAAAATTGAAAATATCGGCATTTAAGCCCTGTCAGACCATTTTTATCCAAATAAAACCTACATGATATTAAAGCCAATTAAATTTTACATCGATATAGCGAGTTTAATTAAAATCGTCGGAACCGTTTTCGAGAAAATCGAAAAAAGGTGCAAAATGCATGGTATAAAGTGCCTCTTCTGGTAAGCTCATTTTGATGAAAAAAGTTTTGTAACGTCTCGGGCGTATAGTTGTCTTAAATATGAAATTTCAGTTTCATAGGACTTACTGTTTCCGCCCGGGAGTTACCACACACACACACACAGACCTTTTTGCAGGACTTGGTTATTTGGACTCAGGGGACCTTAAAACGTGTATTTCCGTTGAAAACTGGAATTCGAAAATTTTCACGATCGCAATACTTCCCCTTACTATATATAGTAAGTTAAAGTAATATTTTATAACGCTTAATATGTTTTTCAGACACAATTTTATATAGCCATGTAAATTTTAGATTTTGAATACAATTTTGGCAGTCACGTTAATTCTGATATATTCCGTCCCCTAAGAATAAGTACAACGAACAGAAGAAGTATAATTTGCTTGGCTTCATTTATTATATGATTATCTAATTAACTAGTAAATTATGAAATTATATAATGTAAAAATAAATAAAGTGTACAAATGAAGCAGTAGTTTGAATTAGTAGTTTAAAATTATAGTTTATATTTAGTGAAGATTTATTAAATATGTGCTGAAGATTGATTTTTGAGGAGGTGGATAAATAAATGATGTTTATAAGTGGTCACAGATAATACTTTACGGAAGAAGATGGGTAAAGAGTTCCTAAGTTTGGTAGTATCTTAAACCTCTTTTCAACATATATTTATAGTTTTTCTATTTTTATGAAATTCAAATATGATCATAAAAAAAGAAAATATGTCTCAAAAATCAATACAAATACATGTTGGCTTTAATCTTACTCTTTGGCATAAAACATGCACTTTTTCTTAAAGCCACATGGATCCCGCAAATATATACTGCGGCTTAGTAATATATTTGACTGAAAAGGAAAAAAATTAATAAAGAAGAACTAAAAATTGGAATAGAAGAAATTTTAATTGATTTATTCAATAAGAAAAAGAATTTTAACCATATTGAAATGTATTAGGGCAGACTAAAACTTTCAACTGCATCTAACACCATAACTAACCTACTTCAACAAAATGCTAATAAGATGTGAATAAACATTAGTACTTAGTTTTCTAACATATATTTTAAGTAAGAATAAAGAATCATAAGTATGGCTACTGCTCTTCTCATGTCCTTATTCTTTACCACATTCTATGATGTTAATAATATTTTAAAATTTTGATCATTGAATTGATTTTGTTGATATTATTGAAATTTTAATTTTTTTTTTGCAATACCTCACTTACATAATCATATTATATTAATCTGATGGTTTAGCATTTAAAAAATGTTCATATTTCTTTTTTAACTAAATACTACTAGTTTTGGGATTTAGTTCATGATATTTTATTTATATCCCTATCTTCATATTCAGTGTTAAAGTAAGTAATTAATGCTAATACCATCATGTATAGAAAATTTTGATGGGATTTCCTCAAAAAATAATTTTAGAGGATAATACATTTTAATTAATTAATGGATTCTTAGTACTTTCACATGAATTAAAATATATTCAGGAAAAATATAACTTGATAAAAAATAATTCAATTAAAAATACTTATGTTAATAATTTGATTAATGAATAAATAATTTTATATTTTGATCCTCACCTACCCTTTCAGGTCATCATCATGAATAAAAAAAATAATTAAAGGGAATGTTGCTCAATTAATTGAAATTAGTAAATAAAGAGTGGCGAGAATTAAAAATGTTGACTGTTTAGAACATTTTAGTTGCATTTAGTACCAGAAAATAATTGAACACCAACTTGGAGATAAATAAAAGAATAAAAGAGGTAGTAGGGTCATGGAGGCAACAGGGCCATGCAAGACACTATCCTCTGGAGTAATTATACCTTTGGTAAGCCTAAAAAAACAGTACCTGAAAGTGTGAATGTTACATATGTGAAAGGCTCTGAGACATGGACACTGAACAGAGTAAAGAAAGAAAGATTTGGAAAGGAAAGATTAGTGGAGATGAACTGGAGGAGTTCTGCGAGGCAAGGATGAAGCACGTAGGATTAGATAAAATTAATTATTTCAGATTAACAACTTCAGATTGGTAACAAAAAGTAAGGTAAAAGGATGAGAGGTAGATATGAAACAAAATGGAATTAGAAACTTACCTGAACTGGCTAAGAAAAAGGTTCTTATTGAAGATAACTGCAATAGAAAATAATAAAATAAATGAAACATTTATAAAACCAATGAATAATGAGCACCAATTAAATTGCTCAATATACTATTTGGAATATGAAAATAAAATTTACTTTTTATCTATTCCGCATATGAAACATCAATTATATTCATCATCGGTGTAAAATAAAAGATCTGGTTGGCGCAACACACATATTTCACTTACCTCTTTTGTTAAAATTAATTTAAGAATTTTTTAATACATTTAGAGATGAAAATAAATTGTTAAAGAATTAATTACATTAGGTTTCAATAGAAATCTGTGTTTTATTAAATAATTTATTAATTACCTATGACAATCACTTAGTTTTATCGGCTTTTCATCACTCTCCCTTAACTTTTACAAATTTTTGTATAAGATTATATTTGTTCTAAATTATTTAGCTATCCAGTGGTATATTATACATCTATGTTACCGTTTCCATGTTAAAAAAATTATATAAAAATATTTGTTTGTTCTTATCTCCTTTGGTTACATATCAAATTCGTTCAAATTATATATTTATCAGTTTTTTATCAATCTATAAAATAAGATATAGTTATTTTTATAGAATCCAAAAAATTAAAGGAAGAAAATTTGGAGATACCTATTGCATAGCGGCTAGCATTCAAACCTGCAGTTGGCCCTAGGATTTTTAATGGGAGTAAAAATTCCTTAGTTATGCCGTCCTTCAAAGGGGGCATAAAAAGGATGTCCCGAGTCTGTACGATGTAAGGTTCTCGTTAAAATCCCTCTCCTAATTAAACCTGGATTGGAAAAATTTAGGGCCCTCTCTCTGTATCATCCTCCAATTAGCCACAATAGCATAAAGTGACATTAAATGTACTTTTTTAAAATTTCCACAGTAAGGTTTTCTTTAGACCTGTTCCCACATGATTATTTTACTTATTATGAATGCACAGTACCTTGTCGATGCATGTGTATTACAGTTCCAAGGGTGCTGCACACCGCACAGTCAAAATAGTCATGTAAAGCGGACATTTTAATTCAAGAGTATACCTCTAGTGATATTTATGGTGTACTGTAATGTCTGAGAGCCCAAAGACATATTTTAGCTCACAAAAACCTTCAAGTAACAGAAAGATTATACAAAAAATATAAAAAAGATGGTTGATTGTGCTTTTTGAAATAATGCAATTTGACAGATATTGGACAGAGAGTATAAAACATAGAGTAAATAATCAAATTTTTTATTTTTGTGTTTTATATATTAATATTTGAGAGTTACTAGATTTATTTATTTTTCCTTTTTATTGTTATTTAATGAATTAGAATAAATAAGTACTTTGTTATCCTAATAATGGCCATCTTGATAAATACTCAGAAATGACATAGCACTGAATTTTAATTAAAATTTACATTGGAATAAAGAGCAAAAAATAAATAAAATAAAGCATAATAAAATATTAAAACTTAAAATTAATATATAACAATATTAATATTTCAGCCCAAACAAATAAGAAACATAAAGAATGAAAAAGGAGAGGTGGTATCTGAGGAGAAAGAGGTCTTGGAGACCTGGCGTAGGCACTATGCAAGACAGTTCGAGGGCAACCAACAAGAAGAAATCGATCATCTCAACAGGGAATCCGAAATCGAAGATGAAGGAAATGACCCGATTGAGGAGGAAGAGGTTGAAAGGGCCATTGCGAAGATGAAGATAGGAAAAGCAGCAGGGCGAGACAACATAGTCCCAGAATTTCTTAAATACGGAGGACCAGAGTTGATAGGGACATTACAAAAATTCTTCCAAAGAGTTTGGGAAGATGAAAAAATCCCTCAGGAATGGGAGTACAATGTTATAGTCCCCATCTACAAGAAAGGAGGTCAAAGTGACTGCTCGAACTACAGACCTATTTGCCTGTCTCCCGTGATCTATAAAGTGTATACCTCTATTCTCGAGAGCAGGTTGAGGCCAATAGTTGAGCCTATTCTGCAGGAAGAACAGAGTGCATTTAGACCCAACAGACAAACTCAGGATCAGATTTTCACCCTGCGGAACGTGATCGAGAAGTCCTGGGACCATGGCCGAAACGTCTATCTGGCGTTCTTAGACTTGAAGGCGGCATTCGATTCGTTACCTAGGAAAGAAATTTGGGAAGCCTTCAGGGCAAAGAACATTCCTCAAAAGTTGCTGAGGGCTATAAAGTCAACATATCAAGAGCCAAAGGGTGTAGTGCGCTTAAATGGGCAAGAATCGAAAGTGTTTAGGATGGAAAAGGGAGTAAAACAGGGCGATTCGCTAAGTCCCCTTTTGTTTATTGTTTACATAGATGAGATTGCCTCAATTTGCAAAAGACGCACAGCCAGAATGCACATGGGCCAATGGAACCTGTATCCTGTTGTTATACAGTTCCTCTTGTTTGCTGACGATATAGTCCTTATAGCGGAATCCCCAGAGCATCTTCAGCAGGCAGTGACGGAGTGGAATGAGGAACTGAAGAGAAAGGCAATGACTATCAATTCCAGAAAAAGTAAGGTTCTTCAAGTTGGTAGAGCTCAAGAAGATGTAAAGATCTCATGTGGTGGAGAATTGATGGAGGTGGTGACAGATTTCACGTATCTAGGCACAGTGATCAGTAGATCTGGGAAATTGGATTCTGAAATCTCAAGTAGAATTTCCAAAGCTAATTCCGTCTATTACCATATCTGCAACACGGTTATCGGAAAAAGAGAAATAGCACGGAACGTGAAGTTACACCTGTTCAAGTCCATCTTTCTACCAGTGCTTCTCTATGGAGCAGAGAGCTGGATTATGAATGAAAGGCTACAAAGTCGCATCACTGCCTCAGAAATGAAGTTTCTAAGGAGAATTGTGGGGAAGACACGGAGAGACTGTGTCCGAAATGAAAGGATCAGAGAAGAGCTTAATGTATGCTCTGTTCTGGAAGTCCTAGACAAGAAGCAATTGGGATGGTACGGGCATGTCTGCCGAATGGACCACCACCGGAACCCAATTAAAACAATGGAGGTAAGGCCCTTAGGACGAAGACCTAGAGGACGCCCTAGGACCTCCTATATCACCCACATGGAGCGAATAGGGATGCGTAGAGGAAAAACTCTGGGCGAGATTAGAAACCTTGCCAGGAACAGAGACAGTTGGTACCAATGGCTGGGAGCTCGCCCACGCTGAAAGGCAAATGGGTCGAAGAGAAAGAAGAAGAAGAATATTAATATTTCAGTTGACTTCATGCCAGGAGCTGATACCGCTCTTCCTCATGCCAATCGTGCCATGTTTCACACTCATTGATTGTTTATTATATTATTAACAGGCATTAATAAAGATTTAAAAATAAAAAAACATATTATTAACCAGACATTAAATGGATGGTGAGGGAGTTTTAAGATGACTGATTTATTGTAGATATGAATGGCATAAAAGCATTTACATTTTTTACTAATAATACATTATTTATTAATTCTTAATCATTTAAGCACTAATATAATATTTAAAATACCTATTTATAAAATTTTACTAAAACAGATATATACCCTTTAATTTTTATCAAAATTATTGATGAGCTTCAAACACTGGTATTAATTTAATGGAAATATCATATGACAATGCTGGAAATATTAGGTCTGGAAAATTAATTGATCAGTTTTAATCTTATAGACATACAAATAGGGGTTAGCAATTATAAAAACTAACTATGATATTATTTAAATGTTACCATTACACTGTAGGAGTTTAAAAATACCTCTGAATTTTCATTTAATTTTTTCAAGTTCTCTGAATTTATAAAACTTCAAATACAATGAGTTGAATATAATTATTATATATATTATTTAATAAAGAAAAATATATCTTCTTTCCTATCCAAAATCTCAACAACCAGTTGCATACTGGGTATATACTTAATTGCTGCGCTCATGGCCTTAACAGATTTTGCATATCTAACACTTTGGTACCATTGCATTATTTCTTTAAGTGAAACACTTGCTGCATGCATTTCTTTTTTCATCTTGTAACTCAGAATAATTTGCGGGTTGACTGGAGTATTATCACTAAAATCTAACATATTTGTAACAGTCGATTCTAAATTTTGCCATCAACTGAGATTTGAGGTCCCCTGTAAGAATTAGTGCATACCTATAACTACATCCAAATATCCTCCATATAAAATTTAAAAAGAAAGCGTCTGATATTTGCAACTTTAAAAAAATTGCAGAAAAATGAATATAGCGGCAAACATTGTAATTCCTATTCTTAATTTAGTCGTTGATCAAAATTTATAGGACCTTTTTTCCCTTCATTTATTTTCTTAAAGTTTTGCACTGACGAAATGAGCATTGCTGCCTTCTTATGCTTAGAAAACACTAACAATATTTACAAGTTTCGTCAATGAAACTGATATAAATCTGATCATTTTGTATCCTTCAGAAACTTTGGCGGAATATTTCTGTTCATTATGCCAAAATATATTGGGTTTTCTAGTATCAAACTGCTGTAGGATCTATTTGGTTATAACAAACATGAAGCAATATATATATTTACATATGAGCACATTGCTGGAGCTACATGGATGGTAGAAAGGTTGAATAAAACTGTTGGAGTGTGGATAATAGGTAAAGAGAGCAAATAGCTTGCTCAACAAATAGTTAGTAGTGCCACTCATCAAGAAAAGTTGATCCAATGCAGAATAAACAAATCGTATAAAATAAATATATAAAATAAATAAATAAATAAATAAATAAAATATATATATATATATATATATATATATATATATATATATATATATATATATATATATACATACTTAAAAAAAAATCACTTATTAGTTATTTGTAGACAATACTGTAATCTCTAAATATTTTTAGTAGTAAAATCAACAGGATGATTTACTCCACCAATTTATTTAAAATTACACAATGTTGCGGCTAATATGTTATCCTAAGGTGTCGTAAATTTCTGTCTTTTTGGGGTGTAAATTAATTAATAATAAAATTTCATGTATGAATCAAGATGGTTGACATCTAAAGGATGACATAATAGCCTAAACGTATTGTAATTTTAAATAAAGGGGTGGAGTGGTAAGACAGACTGTTTGTTTTACGATTGAATTCTGATCTTCTCCTTAATTTATAAACATGTAAATTAAAATTATTTATAAAATTGAAAATTCCTTAATAATATGTAACAATGTAAGTGCAAAGATCTTTGATAAGGAGGAATAATGTTGAATTAAGAACCGTATATCAAAATGTGGATGTAAATAATGCAGGATACACTACACAGCCATGAAATCTCCAATAAAATCTTAACCATGTATTTGGATGGAAAAAGAAGAATTAAGCATCCAAAGTTTCGCTAGGAGGTTGGAGAAGAGGCCAATGCAGGTACCTTGCTTTAAGAAAATATAAGGCAGTGGCAAGATGACTGAGGCAGGTCTTGATTCAACACCTGGATTGTAATGTCTACTAATAATAATTATAATAATAATTTACATTCAAATCATAATTAATTAAAGAGAACAAAGTTATATAAATCTGAAGCTTATTAATAATCATAATTAAAAATTTTGTAATTATAGGACCTTTCTTTAGGAGGATAAGGATAGGAGACTGTTATTTAATATTTATTGGTGAACAATGCTATAGACCTATATCCTTTATGGGGTGCAGCAAGTATATTTATTTTAAATTTTATATTTAATCACTAAACATAATGCTCTTTTAGCTGGTAACTTTATAAATAGTGAGTTATATCTATACTTTCATTATAAGATATATACTTATAAATATTTTGTTTCGGGAGGGAGAGGAGAGAGTGAAACAAAACTTCCCTTAAAAAAGAAAAATTTTAACATAACATTAATTCATGAAAATTATTTACATCTGTCTATTGAGATTTTATATTGTTAATTTACAATAATAACATATTTTTATTAACTTATAAAATTAAAATAACAAAGAGCCTTATATTATTACAAAACCTTTTCAGTATTCCAATTTTGTTTAAAGTTTATAATTTTATTTAAGTGCAAACTTTGCAAATCACTGGTGGCAAACTTGTGGAAACTAATTTTAAAGTCACTGATTTTCCAGAGGTGTTCTATTTGGTATAAGGTGTTGGCTTAAATAATTGTATTTCTATAATTAAATTTATTATTCTAAATCGAAATTCATGTTCATATTTACAGTGTTCATGTTTACAGACAAAACTATTATAAGATTAATAATGAAAAGAAAAGTTAATGTATTAGATTGGCACTTTTTTATACCTGAAACATTTGTATCCTGTTTCTGAGAAAGGATATCACATCCAAAGACAAAAGATCAATCAATCTGCGTGGTTTGACACACTACTATAAGATTTTATTGTAGTATGTAAATATCCTGCGAAACTTCCTCGGCAGCCTGCTAATGTTTGTGATACGGACACCCACAATGACTTTGAAATAATTGTATACATTTTTATACCCACATTACTAGAAAACAGAATGATTTTAAAATATTATATAAGTTAAATTCTAAATAGAGATACAATCTTTAATTTCTTAGTTGGAAAAGGAAATCAAACAGAAATATCATTTATTTCTGTAATTAAATACATTCTATCATTTTAAATATTGAGTGGTAGCATAAGCTCGTAGCATTGTTTAATATTTCAATTTAATCCTCTCTGTGTTTATAAAATCATGTTTACTAAGTCGAAAATGTTTACATATTCTTAAAAAGGTGCTTTTATGCATCAGTATCGACCGAGATTCCTTGTCTTTAAGTTGTATTTTGCTTGCTCAAAATGGAAGAGAAAAAACTTCATTTTCGTTATTTGATGATTAATTATTCCCGAAAAGAAAAATCCGCTACACAAACGGTTAGCAAAATTGGCAGTGTTTGTGGCGATGATGCGTTAGGGAAAAGCACCATCCGTAGGAGTTTATTTTTTTCCGGTTCAGAACATGAAATTATGACTTAAAAGACGCAAAGCTTTCGGGTCGATCTAAAAAGTTCTGGGAGGACGGAATAAAAAAATATACTTGAAAGATGGAACATGTAATAGATAAAAATGGGTAATATATAATTGATTAAAACTGTTTACAGGAATCTGAGGTTTTTTATTGAAATCGCCAGTAAAAAACAATAACAACTTATTTCACAACCCAATATATACATTCTATTTATAGGTATGATGGAACTGTAGTTACTGTTAACAACCATTTTTCCAGTTATGTTTGCTCGAATAATTTCAAGTAAGTTATAAGTAGGTTGTGTTGGCTTAACTAGTTGGTTATTGTTTAAGGCAACTGCATACGGCGAAAACCACTAAGTCTAACACTTCACCTAGGTTGAACAAGCAGAAAGATAATTTTAACAGGATAAGCAGGTGACGCAAACGGTCAAACAAACTAGAACATGTAGTTGTAGCTAATAGACAAGTTTGGGTAAACATAATTTAAAAAATAAGAGCGAACTTTTGTAAGTAGTTGTTATTGTGTACGAAAATTTAGCAGTCGACAAAACCTGAAGTGGACCAACAATCGTCAATGACTTGTGATAAATCCAACACATATTAAATATTTAATAATAGTTTAAATGAAAGCGGATAGAAATTCGATTTCATTACCGATAATGATTCGATTTTTTCTCTTCGCAAAAAAACTTAAAAAGCTAAATTTAAATTAAAAAGATAAAATAAAATAAAATTTCAGTTACAGTATAGACAAATGAATAATACTTAGCGTCTAATGAATGAATATTGGTCTTCCTTATGAATTTGTCTCTTTGTAGTTACAAAAGGATATTAATATGTAAATGAAATCTATGATTCTATCGATAAAAACCTTTTTATTTTTCAATTAAAAAAAAAAAAAACTGTTTTGCAAGTACTTTACATTTTGATTATTAATGGGACAGTAATGTATCGGTCAACATTTTTGTTACAAATAATGTGTATACAATTTTAACAATATTTTAAACAAAATAAATGACGAAACGTCACAATGTAGAGAAGGATATATTAACACAATTTTATAGAATCAATTTTTTTTTTTTATTTTAATTGTACTGGTCTTTACGATAAGTCTATGATTAACTGTCTTATTACAATTATTGCAAAATTCAATTTTAAATTAAAAATGAAAAGTGTGATAAATCATTAAAATATATAAAAAGATGTAATTTAGAACTAGAAAGAAAAAAAAAAAATTCAATCAGACATAAAAACTATGGCAGAATTGGATTATCATAATATGTTGTTTTTTTTTAACTGAGTAGTAATGTAGGTGTGTAATATATAATTTTCTTAAACAATTATGTCACATATAAAGTCGTAGTGAAGTAAACTAGAAATGCGCATTCATTGTGCAGATGATGTAGTTCGAATTATTTATTGTAATAATAAAAAAGACATATAGGGAGCGGCGCGGTCCAGTAGATAAAGCCTCACTATACTGTTCTTGGAGATCTGTGTTTGAACTGTTATTTCAGCCGAGGATGATTCCCGGGGAGTGAGGACCTTCTTGAGGCACACCCAGCTCTGAAAAGTGGTTACCTAAAATTATGAAAAGACCTGGCGGCCGAGTGTGATTAAGGCCTGATCACCTTGCACGGTGTGATTGAAACAGTACCAATCTCTTAAAGTAATGAGCCCTATAGGTTTTAGAGTTACAGATTTTTTTTTTATCTTAGAAATTTAAAGTATGCATAAATAAGCATGTGATTTACGAACCAGACATCTGATCGTCCAATCGAAACGTAGCAATCAGATTTGAAATATTTTATCATGCCTTGGCAATTTAGAATGTCTTTATAATTATGTCTCTAGAAAATATTAGATTTTCAAGGCTCCTAAGGTCAGTGGGGAATCTCCACTCAATCAGATATAGGACCCAGAAGGGACATTGGCGAAGACAGAATTCCAATCAATCCCCAAATCCCAAAGCCTGGTGGGAATTGAGGATTTTCTCAGGAATCGTTAAAAACAGGGGGTCCCCAAATGGCTTGTAACGTAGGATTTTCCTGATGCTTTGTAATTTCATACATCCTCTTAGCTCAATTTGCCATGACGATATGATTATGGTATACATTAAAGGAAAAAAATAATAATAATTTTTTATCATTATCCAAGCAAACTATATTTTTAAATAATCAAATAAATTGACCCGATTCCTATCATGTTTATTAGTAATATTAATAATGCAAGAGGGAATAAACATACTTAAATGTAAGGATGAAGAATTCTCAGCAATAATGAAATATATTTCAGGTAGTTTAAATATAAATGATATATTATTAACATCTAAGCGATGATTATCTAATTTGAAAACAAAATATTTAGTTTTACCTTTACTTTCTTATATATGGAATGTTAGAGTTCTGACAAATACACTTTTTAGAACCTCCTAAATCCAAATGACCAAGTTCTGTAAAAAGGTTTGTTTGTATATGAAAAGTCTACTTAAAAAAACATCAAGTCATACGAAAATTAAATAAAATATTTAAGTTAGGATTATAGTTGTAACCTTACAGCAGCTCTTTTAATAAAATCGGCTGACCTGAAGTGATATTTTATACCAAGCATTTGGCACACTTTTATGAATTTTTTGTAAAATACTCTAACGATTTTGATAAAATAATAATAATATCGATGTAAAATTAACTTGGTTTTTATATCATGTAGGTTTTATTTTCACTTAAATACTTTAATAGGACTTAGTCAATTAAGAGATTCAATTTAGAAAATTCTTGCAAGGCCTGTGGTTGTTTTGCAATTGATATATTTTATTATAATAAAGGAGATCAGAAAAACAAATGTCTAACCTTCGGGTAATAAAAGGACATTTTATCGCTTATTTATATATTTCTTTGGAGAATTATTTAAAAAAATAATATATAATTATATATATATATATATTTAATTTCTTCTTCTAAGACGCCTTTATTTTTCTTTATTAGAAAAATAGATTATTTCTTCTTGCTAGCGTTGATATGAAAATGGTAGATATGAAACATGAAAGAATTTGGGAATTAACTAAACCAGTAAAAATTATAAATTAAAAAAAAAAAATTAAAACTCATGTCTGGTTTTCAGTATGTATTTAATTTAATATGTAAAATATAGCTTTGGGAAGTGCAAGATTTTCCAAAAATAAATAATTTAGTAAAAGTTATAATTGGTCATAAATTAGTGTATTTATAATTTTTGCTTTTAGGTTATTTCCGAATCTTCCCATGCGAACTAGATAGAACGATATATAGATACTGACATCTGCAGATAATTTTGTTTGAGAACAATAACAAATGAACACCAGAAACATCAATACAAAATATAATTTAATATTTACATGTTAAAATTTTTACTCAACTAATTGAAATGATGGGTGAATAAAATAAAGAATGATATATTTTTTGTGAATCTTTATTGTAAAGTTTACACAAAATTTTAAATAATTATATACAAAAATAAATAAAAAATTTACAATTTTTTCCTTCTGAATTCAAGAATCCAGATTTTTGCATAAAAACTGAATCTATTATCTAATTTATACCAATGTATATAATACAAATGATTATCAAGTTTTAGACTTTTAAAAGGAAATCCATGTTCTGTATATATTTTTAAAAACAGTGAAAATGAATTAGAAGAACAGGAAGTTTTAGATAAGTAAAAGTTTATTATCTAGAATTATTCCGAATTATTAGAGTTATAAAAATATATATAATAATAATTTTTGGGTTTTTGACCAAAGTAGAGTGATTAAGTATCATAATAATTAGTTGGGAACAAATTTAATTTTGATCACTTAATGAAACTTAAAAGTTGTTTAACCACCTAATATATTTTGCATTTTTTTAAAATATTTAATATTGTTAGAAATATTAAATGATAATATAAATTGTTAAATATTAGCTAAAGTTAAAAAAGAACCTTTAAACTGGCCCATTGTATCCTTTTTATAAGAAAGGAAAAAGCTGCTCAGAAGTTTGCTGTGAGGATTGTGAATAAATGACAAAAAAAATGACTACCAGTTTCTTACAGCTGTTGGCTTCTTTTGTTACACAATAAAATCGATCCCTAACACGTTTGTCTTCAGATATTTTATTTTTTTATATAATCTACTTTTAAATTCATAAGATACGGGTAAAAATAATTTCAGAGCTTATTTGATATATGTTGTTCTCATTGTGGACGTCTGACAATTTTTATGATTTTTTCCAGTTTATTGATTTATTTCGTATAAACTAAAATATTCCATTCGATAGTGTGTTATGTTTATATATGTAACAGAATCACAACAATTGAGTTTACTTTCAATATTATGATCATAAGAATGTCTTCTTGATATTTTTCTTAAAATAAATGCTTATGCTATTATTAATAATAAATTATGTTATGACCTGTCAGTAATAAGAAAAGAACAATATTATTTTTTTGGAAAAACATTGGTAGGATAAATCACTATTTCTAAAGTGGAAAATTGATGTCTGGAACCTTTGGGGACTTATGTTCAGAACTGTAGACACATTTTCATTTTTATATTTTTCTTTTTTTTTTTACTCATACTGATTATTTATTTTCTGTTAAAATCGGAATCGTCTCACGTCTTAAATTTTTTTATAAAATTTAATACCTTACATTATGAAATGTTGCGAAACGAAAATTAAAAAAAAAATTATTTAAAATTTTCTGAATGAATTAATTATCATCGTAATAAGTTCCATTAATTTACCAATAAGATTTGTTTGGTTTCGAAGAAATTCGATCAATCCATACAAATAAAAAAAAATTGTGAAGCTTAAACAAATTAAATGAAAATAAATTAAGGAGGTATTTTATATTTGCAATCCAATATATTTTTATAGGATTTTACTCTATCTTATATAACTTATTTTTTCAGTTTTACTAACAATCATTCAGTAATTATTTATACTTCCTGAGAACTTCATTTTTTTTTTTTTCTTGACTTGATATTCGTTATAAGATTATCGTTTTTTCCCGGAACTTCGTATACCGTTAAGTTTGGGTACCGTAAAAGTACTTTATACACCTGTCAGTGTACTATGAGCTGACTGTAAGAAAGCAGATCTTCGGATGGTCCTTTCTTCGGCGTGAAGTACTGGACGCTGGTGAAGGACGTGGCTTGTCCTGGTGGGAATCTTTGGTCGGAGTGGTTTAATTCAACTTGTGGGATTGGTGGTGGTCTGTGGTATACGTCGTTGCCAGAGGGACCTGAAAAGAAAACAACGCATTTTTATAATTATGATTGTGATATAATTTTGAAAACCCTTAAACTAATTTCTGCAGATCTCATGCGCTTACCGGTAGACGGTATGCTGATGTCCTGACTGACATCGAACCCGGACTGATCTTCGTAGCCTGCAGTAAGTTGTCGTAACCTCTCTGGGTCAGTGTAGAGGAGGTCCACGATTTCGTCGTCTGTGAGATCTGGGTGTGACCAAGACCATCCTGGGGGCCAGCCTCTTACTTTACCTACAGAAATAAAGGTTTGTTAAGAAAATAATCAGAAATCTCTTCAGATTGTTTTATAGACAAGAAATAAGTCTTGATAATAATTATTGTTAAGAATCATACAGAAGATTTGTAAATACAAATATTTTGAATACAGGTATCTATATAATTTATCAGTATTGAGTCACGCCACCATGAGGCCATAGTGCACCTGCAGATCACACCATATTCCTTGAATCTTATTCAGCAGTCCTATTAACCTTTATATACCCTGTCCCTTCTCCCAGGGAACAGACACTCTCTCTTCAAGTCCTCGCAGTAATTACGGTACGTAATCTATGTCAGATCTAGTATAGCCATATTGTTATTATCAAGATTGTCATTATTGTCTTTTAAAGTGTTATTATCGATATTTTGTAACTTTTGAATAAATAAAATATTTTTTTTTTTACAATAACGAGCACGAACACCAAAATTGGCGCCCAAACAGGGACTGCATATTTTTATCGCAGTTTTAAGAACCGAGTTTCCGCAGATCCGAACTTTTTCCGCAAATCCAGAATTAGGACTACCGCCTAGGATTCCTCACCTGTGAAGACTCAAGATTTTGGCTTACCTACCGAGGACTACCAACTTCGAGATCTTCAGATTCTGGACGAGTTCACTCACCCCGAGCATCTCGCAACGCAGGCAAAGTCTCTTATCTGCACTCAACCTTGGCCGGACTTCACTGTCGTCAGGTATCCAGCTCAAGGACAGATCTTCACACCCCGTCGAAGATTATTTTGACAGCGTACTCAATTTTTGTAAGTTAATTTCCTTTACTATTGTAATTTTATGTCTGATGATTATTTAAATTCTTTAATCCTGCGAGTAAATAATTTAATATTAACTACAAATATGGCAAGCTTTCAAATTAAATCGGCAGACTACGATCATATCCCTAATTTTAATGGAAATCCACACAATCTGTTAAAATTCGTGACAGTTTGTAGACAAGTTTACCAAATCGTGTGTAAACCGGACAACTCGTTTAAGGAACTAAACGAACAAAGATTATTAAGTAAACTTTTAGCAAAACTTACGGATGAAGCTGATTATATAAATACAACGTGCGAATTTAGTCGTGTTGAAGAATTACTAAATTATCTCGAAAGAACCTTCAGAGACAGCCGCTCAATTGAACAATTATCGCATGAATTATTTAATAACAAAATACATCATAAGGAACACCCTCTTGATTTCCTTCAAAGAATTGATAAGATCCGCACTTTAATAATTTCTAAACATCGGATAGAAAACACACCAAATAGAGAAACAATTATTAGCGCATTAGAGAAAAGTATTCTTTATTTTTTTTACACTAACATGCCCCTTCACATAAGAACATATCTTATGACTAAAGCAGAAAAGTTAAGAACATTAGATGATTTGAGAAATTTGATTCAGAATGAGAACCATCTACTCTTCGATGACCTCATAAATTCGGGAAATATGAGAAGACCCGGAGAACATGATTACAAAAGAGGCTTCGACCATAAGAAAAAGTTCGATAAAAAACATCACAAACGATTTAATAATTGGCAAAATCCCAATAACCCGTATAACCCACATGATCAAAGACAAGAGCATCAATATCGACAACAAGAACCTCCACAAGACTACCGGCAGAATAATAATAATAATAATTATTACCAACAATGGCCCCGTCAAGAACAACAAAGGTATTTCAACGGTTCAGGTCGATACCGGAATCAAAATTATAATAATAATAAGAAAGATGAAAATCCAACTGTATCCATGAGAACAGTTAGCGCATTCGGGAATAAACCGAAACAGCCTAATTTCCAAATTCAGCAAGAAGACCCGAAAGACCAAGAAATCAGAGAATTAAGAGAGAAATTAGAAAAATTAGATCCAAATAATTCTTTTTTAGAGAAAGGCCCGCCAGACAATCAAAACACATAAAAGAAGAGAATAAAAGCCAACTGCCTTATGTTAAAGACCACGCGAATCGTAAATGGCTTATTGATACCGGATCTTGGAAGAATTATATAAGACCAGACATTGTACCACCAGATGTTGAAAGAGAAAAAGAAAATTTTACAATAAAAACAGCAACCGGAGAAGAACTTGGCACGGAATCTATTTCAGTTTATTGCAGAAATAATTTTCTTAAAAACCCCGAAAAAATAAAATTTTATCTATTTAATTTCAGTCCCAATTACGAAATACTACTAGGAAATGAGACAATGAGGGAAATGAAATTTAATATCGATTTCGAAACCAACAAAATAAAAACTCGCTATACAGAGTTTGATTTTATTATGGAAGACGAAGTTTTAAAATTAGTTTTGAAAGAAGGCGAAAATCAGATAAAAGTAGAACAAAATAAAAATCTATATTTTATTGACTATGAAGATGATAAGATTAAAATTAAACCTGGCATCTATGATCAAAATATAATAATCGACAGTAAAGTTAACGAAACCATATATTTACCTTTATACTATTTGCAAAAAGAAGAAGTAGAATTAACAGATTCTAATAAAAAAGGAAACCATGAAATAATAAAACAAATCCCCCAACTAATCAGAACCGACCATATACCTCCTCAAGAAAAATCAAATTTAATTAAATTATTATCGAAATATCCATCAGTATTTAAGACTGAAAATGATCCCCTTTCAGCCACTGATTTATTGGAGCATAAGATTAAAACAAAAACCGAAGACCCGATATATTCGAAAAATTACAGATATCCCCACCAATTCAAAGAAAATATTAAGGAAGAAATTAAAAAGATGTTAGAATCCAAAATAATAAGACCCAGCAATTCCCCTTACAATTCTCCCGTTTGGATTGTCCCGAAAAAGCCAGACGCATCAGGAAAAAGAAAAATACGAATGGTGATTGACTACAGGAAATTAAATCGAGAAACAACCCCGGATAAATTCCCCATTCCTAATATTGAAGACCTTTTAGGCAAATTAGGAAAAGCGACGATATTTACAGCAATGGACCTTTGCTCAGGCTTCCATCAAATAAAAGTCGAAGAAAGTTCTATCCCAAAAACAGCATTTTCTACAGATCAAGGCCACTTTGAATTCCTTCGCATGCCATTTGGACTCAGTAATGCCCCAGCAACGTTTCAAAGAGCCATGAATATCATTTTTTCAGATTCTATTAACGTTTTAGTCTATATGGACGATATTATAATTTTTTCTGAAAATTACAAAGATCATTGGAAACATTTAGAAGAAACTCTTAAAAAGTTAGAAAAACATAACTTAAAGATTCAGCTCGATAAGACAGAATTTTGCAAGAAAGAATTGTTATTCCTCGGACATATTATCAGCGAACGCGGCATAGAACCTAATCCAGAAAAGATAAAAGCAGTAAAAGATTTAAACTCCCTAAAAATGAAAAAGAAATTAAAAGCTTTTTAGGATTAACTGGTTTCTATAGGAAAATGATACCAAATTACGCAAAGATAGCTTCCCCATTAACGAGATGTCTTCGAAAAGATCAAAAAGAAATCAAACCAGAGTTATATGAAAACGCTTTTGAGAAATTGAAACAACTTGTATGTAGTAGTTTTGCATACCCCATTTTGCAAATTCCAGATTTCAATCAGGACTTTTTCTTAACAACTGACGCAAGTAATTTCGCCATTGGTGCAGTATTAGCACAGAAGAAAGATGGAAAAGAACTCCCTGTATGTTTTGCATCCAGAACACTTAATAAAGCAGAACAAAATTACTCAACAACGGAAAAGGAATGTTTAGCCATTATTTGGGCTTGCAATCATTTTCGACCCTACTTATACGGTAGAAAATTTTTCATATATTCAGATCACAAACCTTTAGAATATTTAAGAACGTGTAAAACACAGAACGCCAGATTAATTAGATGGAAATTATTGTTAGAAGATTTCGAATATGACATAAAATACATTGAAGGAAAGGCTAATAAAGTCGCCGATCATTTATCCCGTTACCCTATTGAAGAAAGGAAATTAAAAGAACCAGAATTTGATATTTTTCATACAGAAAATTCTCCTAATAACTATTCACAAGAAATCGTAGATTTATTACAAGAAATGGGAATAGAAGAAACCCAAGAAGAAGCTAACAATGAAAACTTAGAAGGAATTAATAATGATGAAAACATAGAAGAAAATAATAATGGTGAACACCAAGAAATAATTCAAGATGATATATCTTCTTTAGCAACGCAGCGCTCCACAGAATCCTCCGATAACAGAATCTTAATAGTTGATGATAAATCTAGACCAGTAAATGTTGAGAAAAATCAAATAATAATAAAAAAGGGACACGCGAAAATTCAACGCGAAACAATATTCAATAATAAGCAAAGAACAACAATTGAATTTACTTGGCCTTATCATGAAAAAGATTTTGAAATAGAAGAAAAACTTTTAGAAATCTTAAGACCAAATATAACTTACTGCATATACTGCTCACCCATATCAGATTCTATAGAAAGTGAAAATAATTGGTATAATGCATTATTTAATAAAGTTGCATCACTCATTAGAGAAAAATTTCCCACAAATAGAATTAAAAGATATTATAAACTATTGCCAGATGTAAAGAACACGGAAGACCAGAAATTACTTATCCTTGATTATCATATCGCCAAGACATGCCACAGAGGTATAAATGAAACATATTTAGTTTTGAAAACCAAATTTTATTGGCCCAATATGAAAGATCATATCACAGAAATTATAAACAAATGTGACACATGTGGAAAAGGCAAATACGATAGAAGACCTATAAAACAAAAATTTAAAATTACTCCCACACCTGAGAAACCCTTTACAGATTTAATGATTGATACCTTACACATGAGTAATTATTACATTTATTTAATAGTAGATACTTTTTCCAAAAGAATATTTTCTTATTACGCAACGAGTTATAATGCCATAGAAAGCATGAAAGTATTGAAAAAATATTTAGCATATTTTCCAAAACCCCAAAAAATATCATGTGACAACGGAAGAGAATTCGACAATAACTTGTTTAAAGATTTTCTAAACTACTTAAATATTGAATTACATTATACTACCCCCAATCACCCTAACTCTCTTGGATTGCTTAATCGAGCAAGCTCTTCGTTATTAGAAATTTTAAGACTTATAAACATAGAAAACAAAGATGATAAAGAGGAAGATAAGTTAGAGCAAGCAACGACAGCATATAATAATTCCCTTAATCAAGATCTTAAAATGACCCCTAACGAAATAACTTTCGGTATCACTAATGAAACTTATAATGAATCCCCGGAAATAAAAGAATATCTTGTTCATGAGTACCATCGGAAAATGAAGCAGCTTTTCGAAATAACTAAGAAAGGTATAGAACAAAATAAAGAGAGAAAAATAGGCAAGTTAAATGAAAATAGAGAAGACATAGAAATCCCGGAAGATGTGTATATAAAGAGACAACAGAAAAAGAAAATAGATCCTAAATACGAAAAAGGAAAGTATGTTGATAAAAGATTTCAAAATAGAAATAAAGGTAGAAAGAAAAAACTCCACCCTGATCAAGTCAAACGACCGAAAAAGGTCACTAAGAAAAAGAAATCAAATAATAATAATAATAAACCTAGTACAAGTCAAAAAAACCCAGAAATAACTGATGAAGATATTGAGAATGTCATAAAAGAAATAGAAACGTCTAATGTTACAGGAGTCAGCCAAGATGACTTTGAGTTCGACGACGAATTGTTTCAAGTATCTTCTGATCGCAGCGCTTACGGTTCAGATACAGACCCTGCTAATACAAGATTTATCTGACGGACCAGGAGCATCCATCGTACAAATTAATCCATCTTTTATAATTGAAGATTGGTACACATTTTTACATTATAAGAATCTTACAAATTTAACAAGAGAAATTCAAACCCTTAAGATTAGCATTGACGTATTAACAATTAGTAATGAATATAAAACTTTGCATAATATTATTGAACAAAAATATAACAAGATATTAGAAAAAATTAATCATATTGTAAATATAAATCGGAATAACCGATCAAAAAGAGGTTTAATTAACGGACTAGGCAATGCTATTAGTTGGCTCACCGGCAATATGGACGCCGATGACAAAGAAAAGTATGATAATATTTTAAAATAAAATCGAGAGAAATATGTATCACATAGAGCATAATGAAAATGTTAGATTAGGATTAAATAAAGAATTAACATCTAAACTTAATAAAGAAATAATTGTTTTAAATAAATATAAGGATAGTATAGAAAAAATAAATAATTTTACAGATTTAGCTCTTACTAAGTTAATGTATCATGATTTATTAGCCGTATTAGATTTAGTAGAAAATCAATTAAATGATATAGAATTTTCCTTAGAACAATGTAAATTAGGAATTACCCATCCAAGCATATTAACGACTAGAGAACTAGAACAATTAAACATACCGTTCGGAGAACCAATCACAGAAAATGTAGAATTAAACTGGTTACTTAGCTCCACATTTTGTTCCCTATCAGATACAGGATTAATTTATTATTTTATTAAAATCCCTTTGAAATCATTGCCAAAAACAACTTATTATGCTATGTCATATCCAGTTACAAGGAATAATAAAGTCATTACTCTAAAGATTAAAGAACAACTAATCATTAGATTTAAAAATTCGTTTTACAATGGAAATTGTATTAAATTCAATAATCATCATTACTGTAAAGACATGATAGAGATTAAGGACAAATGTATTTTAGAATTATGTAAGAATATAGAATTAAATGATTGTAAAGCTGTAGAAATAAGAACAAACCCTATAATCAAACTTATACCCACACTACACCAATATTTAACCTTTAATATTAGCAATGTAACAACTAGTGTAACAAACACACAAATGTATCATCTACCATCTACTAGCCTCCTTAATCTTAATGAAAAGAGAAATTTGTAAATATAAATGTACCACTTTCTTATGTTGACAATGTAAATATTCCTTTTATTTCCTATCATTCTGTTAATAATAAAACTATTGTATCAACAAATTTTACTTTTGAGGAATTACAACAAATAGACTTAAGTAATATAGAAATAGAAGAATTAGAACCTTATGATATAACTGTATCCCAATTTATTTCTTATATATTTTATGTAATATGTTTATATCTTTTATGCTATAATCTTTATCGTCAGTATTGTAAACTGGAATTACTGTGTTCTAATCCTTCAAATGATAATCCAAGTACCCATCCTCAACCACCTGAATGTTTTGATGGCAGAGCCAGAGCTTGGTTTCAATATTTACAGAATAGACAAACCGTCCCAAATCCTTAAATTTAGAGTTCAGTGGGCTTCACTCTCATAAGGACGGAGGAGTCACGCCACCATGAGGCCATAGTGCACCTGCAGATCACACCATATTCCTTGAATCTTATTCAGCAGTCCTATTAACCTTTATATACCCTGTCCCTTCTCCCAGGGAACAGACACTCTCTCTTCAAGTCCTCGCAGTAATTACGGTACGTAATCTATGTCAGATCTAGTATAGCCATATTGTTATTATCAAGATTGTCATTATTGTCTTTTAAAGTGTTATTATCGATATTTTGTAACTTTTGAATAAATAAAATATTTTTTTTTTACAATAACGAGCACGAACACCAAAATTTTGTATCATCCTGTACATGTCGCCTTCTGTTTAAGGCTTTTTTTTGGGGTAGAGGGGGACGGACTTTCAACCGATAAGTGTATAGATAAATTTTACTTTTTTTATACCAATATGCGTTTTTTATAGTAATGTTTTATTAAAGTTTTTACTACTTGTATAGTGTTCTATTTATTTTTGAATAGGCTCAAGAACAATTGAAAAATCTTTTAATTAATTAAAAATTAAATTAAACATTTTTCATTTTTCTCCTCTAAAAGTCTCTGTATTAATGCTAATCAAAACCACATTTCTAATAGGGAATTTCATCAACTTTAAAATGTACAAATGAAAACATAACTATTTTGAATAGATTTTTAGTGATCGCTTCTCAAGCAATGAAAGCATGATACTTCAAAAATACTGAGCTGAAATTGTCTGCTTGTTGGAAATCAAAGCAGGATTCATATTTAATTTTTGTTGCTTTTGAGGTGCATAATTAGTTCCTGAAATTTTATTATTGTTCTTATATGTTGAATCTGAATAATATACTTTGGTTAATCGGACAAATGCTACGGTAGGATTCCTGAACTTTGTTTAACCTGGTTTAATTAAGCTAGAGATCTTTAACGAGTACCTGACTTCACACAGGCTATTTTTTATTCTCATTAAAAAAATCCTTGAGAAATCTGCGAGTTTGTTATGATATATATATATATATATATTATATATATTTTTTTTTTTTTTTTTTTTTTCCTCCTTTGCTAAACCCAAAGAAAATGAGTTTATTAATTAATGTTTACATGTTCTATGACTATTACGTAATACTATGTTATATTTATAAATATTATTAAGTTTGCAGAATTTTACTATGTTTTAAACAACAAATATAACAAAAAGAGATGAGAAATAACACATTGAAAGTATCTTCACTAAATGAAATAACTAAAATATGTTACTTATACATATAAAGATCTAAAAAAAAAAAAAATAAATAAATAAAATTAAGCAAAACAAGATTACACAACCTCAACTGCCTTCCTACAACCTGTGTTAAGTTGATTGAAGTCTTTTGATTTTATGAAATTTATAAAATATATTTAAATATTGTCATTAGTCTCTGTTATTTTTCTGGCCAAGTCCCGTGTTCGAGTATAACGTTCTGGATTAGTTTTGCTCGTATGTGGTCTAATTGTTTACATTCTTATATTAAGTGTCGAAAATTGTGTATGTCTCCATAGTATGGGCACTTGTCGTCTTGTAGTGTGTTAAAGCATTTTAATTATTGTTTTGTCCTTGTTCAGTCAGAAATTGTGTCACCTCGTAGTTGTTACTTAGTATGTTTTTGTAGCATTGGTGGGTGATAAAGGGAACAAATCTATGAAGGCTTGGTGATTTAGGTGAAACAGCCCAGGAAAGGTTTCAATTTACTGTCGTCTCCTTACTCATCTCCCCTTTCATGTAAGATATGGATACCTTATTGTAATAATCATTTATTTGTTAGTTGCGTGTTCTTTTTTTATGAATATTCACTTCTTTTTTTTCTAAGGGGACGTTACATTTTGTTGTATTATCGACCACTTAGGGATTTCACTACTACCATGAAAATTTCCAGGTATCCTAATTTTTGTATTACCGTTATGTAAACACAGTGTTAATATTAAAGGAAATCACCATAAGATTAGGTAATATATATTACTTACACTGCACGCTTCCGTATATGGAGACTAGTAGTACTAAAAACAAAACCTGAAACAAATAATTTAAAAAAAAAAATTAGATTGACAGTAATATTTTTTAGATATATATATATATAATTTTTGTTTCGGAACAGTAATTTAATCACTCGTTAAGGAAAATTAGTATTGCCAATTACATGTATTTTACTTTTAAAAAAAGGAAGTCCCTGAAGGATATTTGAAACAATACATGAACTGTCTGAAAGAGAGAAAATTGAAAATTAGAAAAATATTTTCTGTTACGTACTGGAGTATATGAAACCTGTTTATTGTTTGTCACTTCTGCTATACAAGATAATTTTCATGAAGTAACCCATCTCAAGGCTAGAACGCTCGGATTAAAAGTGACTCAAGAACTATAATAATAGGGTTGATGGAATAATGCAAGAAAGAAAATTGAATGATTCATCTGTAGTGAAAAAAAACAACTAATTTTCTACTGACAAAGTCCTCTGTAGAAAGTAAAAAAATAAAATAAAACATTTTCATGGAATGTTTTCATAGAACAAGCGTTGTGATAGAATATGAAACATTTCTTGACCTCGAGCTGATTGAAAAACTAATTGGCATCTGAAAGGTTTCTGTGGAAATGTTGAGTGGTTCTTTAATTTATTGACAAAAAATGCATTATAAGAATGTTCGCAATTTTTAATATTATTTATAATATTATTAATTAATATATAATGTTTTCACGAGAATTGGTTTTCTCTTTATTATTTATATTTTAATTGAACCTAAATGACAAAAAAGAATATTAAGCATAAATAAAATGAGTAATGTTAAAAAGATCATGACAATAAACTATTTATAATTGATATATATATATCGAGTTATATAACTACATATATATATATAATAATATAATATGTTATATATATAGAAAATAATTATATATATTTTATATTATAACTACACACTATAAATAATAATATTTCTTATATTACTATATATTATTTGTTTTTATATATTATTGTTAAATTAAATAAAACCTTAAAAATCGACCAAAAAAAATTACTCCCTCCCCTACTAAAAAATTGAAGCTCACATTTCAAAATACAAAGAATCCTACTGAAGAATAAAAAAAATCTGAAACTACTAGACAACTTTGCACAAAAATACTATCACATCCAACGATGATCTTAACACCTAGACGTTGATATACATATTATGTTATTAAATAAAATAAAATACTCAGTTATTTTTAAATATAGAGAAAAATTTATTAGTTTTTTTTTAACCAAGAAACTTTGAATCATTGAAGAAAGAGAATAATGAAATTTTCCTTCTATATACGCCTGTAACTCTGTTTGTTTTAAGATAGAGAAAAAATTGTATAGAGTTTTAGGAACAGAACACCGTGATAAATAAAAAAAAAGAAAAAGGAAACAGATTCAAATTTTGCCTATAAACACGCTTGTTTATTTATTTTGTGCAGAACGAAAAAATAATCATTGGAATCGGTTTAAAAATAGCAGAGATATATCGTTTTGAAATAGGCAGTTTTGATTGGCCATTTTCCTTTGAATTATTGATTACTTTTCATATTAGTTAATTGTCTTTAAACAGTTATACCCTAATATAGTTATTTGGAAATAATAAACCATCATAATTTGCAATGCTTTGTTACTTATATAGTGTATACAATGTTGTTAAACATTTCTAAATTGTTTTCTCTAAACATATTTGTTGATAGAGGAGAAGTACTTGGGAGTGCAGTCAAATTAACACAAAATTAAGTAGAAACTCAATTTAATGGTACCGACGTTTCGACCTAAATTTTAGGTCTTCTTCAGGGCGATTGTAGGAGTAAATCACAATGACCCAACACAATTAAGTTTCTACGTAATTGTGTATTAATTTGACTGCATCCTCAACTAACTTCTCCTCTTTCCTCTCACACAGTCAACCATTCTCACTTCACCATATTTGTTGATGTTTACAACTGTATTAAGAAATACCTCAAGTAAATGTGATAGGTATATAATAAAAATACGTGATATACGTATAGACACTACCTGTTGGCAGTACTTCAATAGGGATTCTAATCCAGAAGATCCCACTGCCATCTTCTCCTAAGACGCGCTGGAGAATTATCAGGAATCAAAAAAGAGGATGCTAGGATAGAAACTATAGGGTTAGAGTGAGAATGGAGCTTTTCATGGAAGGATTAATACCTAATTCGGGCAAAATCAGTAATATATGGAGCATTAAGGTCTTTATGGATGAGTTTATTCGTGACAAAGTAAGGAGCGTTGAGGATTTCACGAAAGATGTTGGATTGTAAGGATTAGATACGAAAGGAATGCGATGGTTTAGTAGTGTCCCAAAGCTTAACTCCGTAAGCCCAGATAGATCTTATGATAGTCATGTAGATGAGCCTTTTGTAGTTAAGTGGAAGGTTAGTGTCTAGTAAATGTTGACATAACCGAAAGCAGCGTGTAGTTCCTTGTCGTTTTAGTCTAGTGTGTGAATTCAATGTTGAGACTTTTTCAAATAGTGGTCCTAGATAGAGTATTTGTTCTACTGGGACAAGCGGAACATTATTAAAGGATATTGTAGATAAAGATGTTATAGGTTTACAACGAAGCTTAAAGGTTATTTCGTGATATTTGTAGGAATTTTGTAAAATTCACCAGTTCTGACAACAAACTTCAAGATGTCTGAGGATTGGAGAGTTTGAGAAGCAACAGTTAGATCCTTATTGACTGATAACTAAATTGAAATTAAGTTATATATTCGGACGATTGTAGGATCATTCTTAGTGTTTAATAAGTTTTATTTTCGGTATAAGAAATTTTGATTATTAGAAATATAGTTCTTTAAATATTCAGGGAGGGTAAGAGGATTTTTTTTTTTTTTTTTTTTTATTTACCTAGCATATAACATTGTTTCTTTATGTTAAGAAACAAAGGGACTGACTTCAACAAAAAAGTGGTTCAGGTACTGTTAAATAGGAATGAATTTGTTATTTAATATCTAATACATAAATAAATATTTATATGATGATATATAATTTACTTAAGCTTATTTATTTATTTATTTCAACTAACTCTTAGGTATCGAATTCTAAATTTCAGTTATTCGAAAAAATTTAGTTTTAAGGAGAGAATGACTTCCTCTTTATAAGATAATTTGTAAAAGAATTCGACTGTAACCGGTTTACTAATCTTTCTGGAATGAGTGAGCATTGAGGACAAGGTGTAGAAACGACTAGTAATTTATTCCATTATCATTAATTTTAATAATTTATTATCAGTAAAATAAGTAATTAATTTGTTAATTTATCAGCTGAATTTCTGTCGAGTAAAAAATGATCAAGACTTTATTGTATAAGTTGTTAACCTTTCTATGAGTTAAGAATTATAATATATGTACACACTACTATAGTAAAAAATATAGTCCATTATTGTAGCTCGACTGTCCTAAATAGAGAATACATTTAATGAATACATTAAGGTCAAATTGACTATGATCATTAATGCCTTTTCTTTGTTTGAATAAATTACTGACTATCACGATTTGCTATGGTTTAGATAACCTACCCCAAAATTAGCTTATTTCGTTGTTGTTTTTTAATACAGAGGAAACGTACTTTCGCTGAAGATTCGCAATACCTTTAAGGCTTTTCTAAATCGTTTAACAAATTCTTCAATACAAACAAATTTTTTAGTACAATGAACATTTTGGGACTAAATAGCACAACATTAGATTTTTTCATATAAATAATATATATATATATATATATATAATATATATATTTTTTTTTTTTTTAAATTTATTTATTTATTTTTTATTTTTTGGTTATTTATCAGTTATTTGACTCCAGTGGCTGATGGCTAATGCTCCTGACGAACAAAACAAATTGGTTCAAAGGAAGTTGATGTTTCATAAAACATATGTTTTACTATTCAATATCATGCCGAATCCGTCAATCTAATTTATTGTAGATTAAAGTGTCAGATGTAACGGGTTTTTTTGCAAGGCTCGGAATGAAGAAATACTTTGACAATGAGCACAAAGGTACACAGTTACCTGTTGGAGAGTATTGTAAGGACTGGCCGACTGCACGCATTATGTGTTCTGTCGTAACCTACAATTCCTTTCATCCGTAAACTGCGTTCCAGTAAGATGGATGGTATGTGGTTAGAGGTAAAACGTATTTTTCGCCTCATATATTTCGCATTTCACCATGATTGTCAAATCAAAATACGAATGTTTTTCTGTAATTATTATAGGGAATTTCTAGAAAGTAGTTATAAAAGTTTCATAACACATTTAACATTCACAGGAAACCAGTTTTTTTTTTTCTTTTCTTATTTGAAAGTTTTATATTTTGAGGATATACATTGAATCTAAAATTGGATTAAAATAGAGTAATTAATTAATAAAATATTGATGGTATAAATAGGCCAAATATTTTTTAAAATTTTCTATAGCGCGCAACACACGAATTTTAATTCCTCCATTGTTAAAATCAATTTAAAAACTTTTAAATAAAGTTAAAGTTGAAAAAGCTAAAGAATTACTTTGAGTTTCGATTGAAACATATGTTTTAGATTAATTAATCAAACAGTATAAATTATTATCCACGATAATCACTTTGTTTTATCCGCATTTCCCCAATCTTCAATACCTTAAACAACTTTGTATATAATAAAAAAAACAAAAAAACCCTGTAAATCCATGAAGAGTATTGGGTATCTCAGCACATATAGAGATTCGTACTGTTTCTAAACCAACAGGCGTGCAATGAGGTGATTCGGCCGAGATCACTCTCAGACGCCAGGTTTTTCCCCCATTTTTGGGTACCCACTTTATAGAGGCTGGGTCTGCCCCAGGAGGGTCTCCATACCCCAGAATCGCCCCCCGCTTGACATAACAGAATAAATAATATTCCATCATAACCGGGATTCGAACCCAGGACACGAAGTACAGTAGCCGCTTCGGTATATAATATGACATTTTTAAAATCTCAAGAGCTAAATTTTTTAGCTCAAAGTTAAAAAAAAAATAGCTATAAATATTGTTGCACTTTTCTCCTTTGGTTGGTTATCAAGTTCGACTTTTGAGAAGAGCCACTTTACACCATGCATTTTAAACAACCTCTACAATCAATTGGGTTTTCAATTTAAAAATTTTTTTTTTTTAATAAGTTGCTGAAACATCTCAGGCATATGTGTTTCTAAAATATATCATTTCAGCTTCATCCAACTTATCTTTTTCGAGTTTTCGAACTAGACTTATCAAACACACATACAGACCTTTTTTGCGAGATTTAGTCATTTGGATTCAGAGGACCATAAAAGGTGTATTTCTGGTGAAAACTCTAATTAAAAATTGAATAACATTGCAATGCTTTCTCTTCCTATATTCCATATATTACTGTATTTTGCTAACTATTAAAACAATATATCTCTATTAACTTTTAGATAACATGGCTTATAATATATTTTATTATACCATTTATATCGTAAATCATGCCAATTTGAAGATATTGGCTTTGAAATGTGGTATTTAATTTTCTTTTTAACTTGTCTCAACTTAGAGTGCATATTACTAGGAGATTCAGTCAGTTTATTAGCTAAAGAGTTTTTAATAGAATGGAATGAGAAATAATTGTATCTCTATATATTATTTCCATCCAACCCATGGATATAAATGATTTTTTGGTCAAACGAGAAAAACCAGCAGTACCAATGAGGTCATTTTTGACTACTTTTAGGCCAAATTTAGGTTAAAATACACCTTGTTTGGACAAGATTCGTGGGTCCTCGTAATTGAGGGTGGCTTTCGATTCAGCATATATGTCACTTTATTCACGTCTGTTGAATAAAAGTTCACGTGGGCCCTAGAAGTAGGACAGGCCCTCATCAGGATTACTCAAGACATAGTAGATAATGACTGAGTCATACCTAGTTTCCTATAATTTAAAAGACAAAGCAACATCGCTAATTTATTCAATACGAAGTCAGAGGTTTCTGGCCATCTTTTGTCGATTCACATGGCATTGTTCGTTTACAAGATCGCGGAAACGAATAGGCCTTGGAGATGGAGTAACAAAGCATTTTTTTTTTCATTACTTTACGCTCCAGCGAGGGATATTATCATGTAAATAGAGACTAGAAATATAATAGAAACGGTTGCTATTGTACGATTTTTCTCTTCATTTGCTTATCAAAAGTATTTTGCATAAGACGATCAATGTTATACCTTGAATTTTTGGAAATTTTGGAATGTGCTTGATATTAGAACATGGTAATGTGAAATATTACATTGTAATTTTGCTGAAGATATACCCGTGGCCATATAATTTAAGGTGCTTTTTCCTTATATCTGCCTCTGTGTTTGAATATTCTTTCATTTTAGAGGTTTTCCGTGATATATATTCGTTTCGGGTCCATCTTGGTCTCTGAACTTTCCTAATTATTTTGCTTTATCCCTTCTTCAGATTTTCCATGCCTGTTTTCCTGTCCAGGGTCAACGTTTCGCTGATATGTATTATTGTTGGTTTACATTACTGTGTTGTAATGTATAATTTTGGTATTTAGAGATAATAATTTTTTATTATAGACGTTTTGTACCAATCCGAATATTTTTCAGATATTATTTCTCCTAGATAATTAAAACATGATACCCTAATAAATATAAGTATATATATATATATATATATATATATATATATATATATATATATATATATATATGTATTCGTAGGTTATTTATTTAAATATATATACACATACATAGATAATTCGGCACTTATACTGATGGCGAATAAGACGCCAGTTCTATTTAAAATTATAGTAAAAAAAAAATTAAAATTAAATAATAAAGCACTGTTCAGATCTATACTCCATAAATGTTTAAATTGCAATGTGAATTGGTCTATCGCATTTTAGTAGACTGCTCTCAGTACGCCACATGCTTCCAAAATTTAGGTTTAGACAGAAAGCTCGGCACATTACTCCGGGACGATGCCTCAAACTTAACTGTACTAATAGCTTTATTAAAAACTAACGGATTGTTCTACAAATTTTAAGCATAAAAAACAAATAAATCAGGGATATATACAAAAATACACAGAAAATAAAGCAGGACATCCTCCTCTAAGTCAAGATTTGAAGATGGTAACCTAATTGGAATAGTAATTAGACATGGTGTTCAAGAAATTCAAACCAGGTTACCAGATAAGACTTTTTTTCGGTGGCGCGATAGGCCTAGTAGGCCCTTGGCCGCGTGGTTTTATCTGCTGGGAGAATACACAGGCGTTACTCGATGAAGTATGCGATGAGACTTTGGACCACTGATGTACTGAGCATGTAACACGCTTGTAACTCTAAAACATATTGTAACAGCATGCAAACTATACCCTGACTCCAGATCAAAGCACAACATACCTTTCAAATGTAAACACTAATGACCTTAGTTGTTGAGTGTCTATAAAATAAACAACTTAAACTATGGATGATAGGTTAAGTTATATATTATAGAACATAGACTATTGTCTAAAGTGGCAGAAACAAGGAAAACGACTTTTCTTCTAGAGAGGAAAGTTATGGAGTTTAACGCTCTTATTAACACCAATCAACCTGAATAGGGGTATCCTACAGTTCACCGATTTAGTTTCATTAAATTATTACTATTATAACTGGTAATAATAGTATAATAAAAATTAAAAAGGTTGATAATAATAGAATATGAAAAACGAAAATATTACCAATTATAATAAATGTACACAATTATGTTTAAGTACTTATAAGAAAAAAAAAAGGAGGAGATATATCAATTTTATGATCATATGTTATAGAAAAAAATATTGTAAATAGAAATAAACTTTACAACAATTGATGTTTATGAGTGTTAGGACTATTCACTTAATTTTTATTGGACTACTTAAACTAATTACCATCGTTTTGGGAAGTACGAAAGAATTGAACGAAGAGTGTATATATAAATATTTCCATTTTTTAAATTATAAACGTTATTGGTGAGTCGTATGTAGTGGTCATCTCATCACTATGAGACAAGGAATCATCACCATTTTATCATCTTTACACATCTCAAGACATGAAGAACATAAGAAATGCTGTTAAAACTAAGAATAACCTCAAAAATTTGAACTTATTGGGCTGCAAGGAAACGTTTGACAGCTTAACTTAACCCCAGCTAGCATAATAAAAAACCAATTGATAATTAACATTATTATTAATTGTTTATACTAGTTTTTTTCATTAAAATTATAGTATTAAGTATCTACTTTGTGCTATTTGCAGTAATTTTATAATTTAATTAAAATATGTTTTTAAAAACTATAATTGATATATGTGTTTAGTTTTTTGTTTGTTTATAATTTAACATAACTTTATGCTGCTGTAGCTAATTAGATGATTTTACAGTAGGAGTCCTAAATTTTGCACAATGAAGTTTAAATAGGGTTCTTAAACGAGTATTTGACATCGAAGAGGTTACGTATGTTACGACGTACCCTCTAAAGGACGGCATGGCTATGAATTTTTCACATCCTTTAAAAATTCTTGGACCATCTGTTGGGTGTAAATCTCCGATCTTGTAATTATAGATAAATATAATTATAAATATGTTACATCGGCGTTAGCTGGTGTTGCACTGACCTACCGATATACATTTCGAACAGTCTTCCCGATTTACATACTTTTTGATTTAAATTAAAACTCTCATATACTTGGATATGAACTAATTGATGAAGGATCTTTGAGAAGTATAAATTATAGGTACTCGATTATTAAGTTTATTTCAAAGGCATTAACTTAACATAAAGTATAAATAAAGTATAATTAAGGATGCTAGTACTCATCTTTGGCCTTTTATATATTATGATGGGAGGAAGTATGAATTTATGATATAATATAGGCCAATAATTACTTGAAAGATTTATATTTTGTTAACATCAATTAAATGGATGTTAACAAAATATATTAATTTATTTTATTTTTCCGTTTGTTCTGTTTTACATTTTTGTAATATCAATATAATATGCTTTATTTATTTTATTATCAGCCATTGAAGAATGGTGTCAAAACTGTAGAATCAAAATAAATCCCATCAAATCACCTTTACTCTACGTCGTAAGCCTATGATTTCCTGCCCCAGCGTATCCCTTAACAATATCCTACTTACTCCTGTTGAACAGATTCGGTACTTAGGACTCCACCTCGACAAACGCCTAACATGGAATCCTCATACTAGACTGAAACGACAGGAAACTGCTCGTAGATATAGATTACTACAACACTTACTTGACAAACGCTCAAAACTTCCTACTTACTACAAAAAACTCATTTATATTACAATTATCAGGCCCATTTGGACCTATGACATTGAGCTATGGTGGTCTACTAAACCATCGAATTCCTCTCGTATCCAATCCTTGCAGTCTAAAATCCTCAATGCTCCTTACTTTGTTACTAATAAAATCATCCATAAAGACCTAAATATCCATTAGTTGAAGAATTGGCCCGTTACAGATATACGTCTTTTCATTCCAAACTTCCTGCCCACTCAAACCCGCTTATCCGTGACTTCTCCTCCATATCTATTCTCGAAAACCCACCGAGGTGCCTTAAAAGAAGATGGCCAAGAGACCTCCTAACATAAGACATTGGAGTGTTACCAATGGGTAGTTTCTTCTCAGGACTACCATGTGTACTAATCATAAATAAAGCCTATTTACTTGTTGTATTTATTTAATACAGTTGTAAATTTCTTTAAATAATTAAATAAAGAAAAAAAATGTATTTTATATTAAAAATGTCTTTAAACAGTCTTCATTTGTTTTTATTTATTTACTTTATTGTATTTTTTGTGAAAAATTAAGTGAAATAAGTTTGTTTTAATTTTTTATTTTCTTTGTTATTACTCTTTTTCTTTAATTATATTATTATTTTACATTTTTTAGCATAATTTGCATTAGGCTATAAAATTGAAAGATTTATATTTTGTTAACAGATTACTTTAAATTCCTCAATTGTTCAAGTTTTTATTTTTGTTTTTTCGTTTTTTTTTTGTTTTTTTTTTATTTTTAAAAAGTATCCTTTATTAATTTTATATTAA
Organism: Piezodorus guildinii; assembly: GCA_023052935.1. Lineage (NCBI taxonomy): Eukaryota > Metazoa > Arthropoda > Insecta > Hemiptera > Pentatomidae > Piezodorus > Piezodorus guildinii. Next base: position 73,992,062 of record CM041296.1, read on the forward strand.
TAATGTCTGTAGACAGTCTTCAGTTGTTTTTATTTTTTGTGATATTGTTAATATTGTCAACATACGAAGTGTAATGACCAAATCCTTTTGTATGGGGATTACCCCGAAAACAAATAAATATCTTATTATTATGTAATTACTTTATTAAGTTATAATATTGAAGTTATGAAATTTAAATCAGTAATAATTTTTGTTGAATGTTTTACATGCTGATGATAGTTGACAAAGAAGTATAGCAATTTCGTCGTGTTTGAAACTGGCTTAGAAGGCTATTATGGCTGTAAACACTACACCACGGGTGATCCTTTTTATTTTAGTAAAACACCAAGTAAATCCAGGCAATGATAAAATGACTTAAAACAAAAGTTTAGAGAAACTTTCCAACGCGTATATGGAATATTTTGGTTCTAAATGGGAATTTGTTTGCTTCGAAAGATTTTAATATTATCCGAAAACCTATCTAGAGTAAATAATCTACGGAATTATCCTTTGATGAGTCAATTTTCCTTCTTCTTCGCAAGAGTCTTACGTATAGATTAACCGTGTGTCTTGCTCAAGATAATTATACTGTGGTTGAAATCGTTTATTCATCAATACGTTACATCACATTTCTTTTTCAGGCAGTGGCATGTGTCTTACTTCTGTCTTCTCAACAGGTTAACATTATCTGTCGTTGCAGTACCATTATCAGGATCTTGAATATATGAGTGTGAGATTTTTGGACTGGTACCTGATTGGCCTGGTTACAGACTTGGGTCAAGTTGTAGGAGGCAATAACTGTATTCAAATCACATTACATTACAGTGTCACAACCATTTTATGTCATGTGTATTGCAAGTGGTAAGGAAGGGATTATTAACACTTGACCTATGGAGCAGAACAAGTATATATATGTTAAGTAAACAGACGTAAGTAAGAATTAGAAGTAAGTGTAATTTTCCGCTTTCGATTATACATTAGGTGTATGAAATAATGAGGTTAAACCTGGTACCATATGAAATATATGATGCAACTTAAGATTAAATTAAACTGAGTCTAAATGAGAGCAAGTAAAGAAAGGGGGTAATAGAATAGAATAGAATAGGAAACAAAAATATATTCTGGGACAGGGTCCCTTAAGAACAATTTATATGTACAATTAAGATATACGATGTGTCTGGCCAATAGACCAAATGATTATAATTAATTTTTATTTAAAATGATATCAGAAGAAAAAATGGATTAAATTTTAAGTATAAAAAAATAAATAAATAAAATAACTTCTTAAAGATTTAAGTGTAGAGCAAAACAAAACATTGAAACTGATTCATTAACTAAGTTTAACATAAACATTAATAATAGATTTTCTTTATGAATTGATATTTGATTTCTGTTTGGGATGACAGTAGGTACTGGAACAGCTGGGACCTGAATAACCGTAGGGAAAAAGCATGGCGGATATGAGTACGTAGGGAATTCCAGAGAGTAGTAGAGTAAAGGTCAGAATAGCGCGATCATGTTTCGAGGGAGTGGATTGACGATTTAAATTGCAGAAGTCTGTGGATATAGGGAGGTAGCTGGGAGTGCATGGTTTAGTAATGGTATGATCCTAGGAAATATTGTCTGCCGATAGAGGGAAGGAGCCACTTTAACTCGTTGTATAAATGGGGAAATCTCAAACCGGTTTATCATAAATGTTTACATAAATAATATATGTTAAGGCAATAGGTAATATTAATTTTTGCCTACAACTAATATAAACAATTTAGGCAGGAAGTTGAGCAAGACAACTTACTCAAGTCAACAAGAACCACCCAACCAAAATGCCCTGGAACCTCACCTCAGGCCAAATAAGAGAGAAATTAGTTTTAAGAAGACTGAGGATAGGACTCTCGAGGCTTACACACAGGTATTTATTGGAAGACACAACTCTACCAAGATGTGAACACTGTAAGGAACAAGCCACAACAAAACACATGATGGTGGAGTGCAACATATACCCACGAGAAAGAAGAAAGAGTGGAATCGATGGGATCGACCTGCTTGCTACAGCTAATACGGAATGACAAGAAATTCCACAACGTTATGGAATTCATCAATTTTTATCGAATTCATCAAAGATATTAAGTTATTCAAACGATTGTAATTAAGCCCACGAACGGTGCTTCTAATGTGTAGTGGTACATGGCACCAAAACATAAAATAAATAATTAAAATACCCCCTCCCCCTAAAAAAACTCTTATGAATGAAACAAAAATAACAATTTGAATTCAATGAATTTGCAATTTTAATTTTTAAATGTATTTCGTATGATTGAAACCGGAGACCAAGGAAAATATGTTCTACGAGAAGTGAGTTTTCTCTGACAATTCCATTTTGTTTTGTCAGTCCCACCTCATCTTCTTCTTCTCCTTTTTCCCAGAATGTTCAGTATTCTCTCTTTTCCTCTATCTCAGATAGGACTCAATTTCACGACTTATCGAATCGAGTTCTTATATATTTGTATATATTGATCGTTTACTTGGATTAACCTATGTGATATTGTTATCTTAAGTTCCATCATAAATTACATTTTAATAATGGGTCCAAGCCAAAAAAAAAAAAAAAAATAAAGTGTTATATCATTTATATTATGCCCAATATACTGATAGTATTTAAACTTTGAAGATATAGTGGTGCATTAAACTCTTTTCTTTTTTTAAATATATCTATTGGTATTTACAACTTTATAATACAATACACTTAGTAAATATGATACAAGATATACTGTCATGATTCACATGTAGTGATACCACCCATTGGCAACTCACCAAAGACTATACTGAACTAGAAGCCATCTTCTTTTCAGACGCCTCGGAGGATTATCAGGGATTTAGAGGAAGCAATGATTGAAACAAGAGGGTTAGAGAATGGAGTTTGTCATAAAAGGAGGGTACCTGGTTCGAACCAAGTCAGCAACAAAAGAACATTAAGGTCTTTGAGGATGATTTTATTTGTGACGAAATAAAAAGCATTGAGGATTTTTGATTGGGGAGATTGGAGACGAGAAAAATTTAATGGTTTGGTAGAGCCCCAAATCTCCACTCCGTGAATCAATATTGGTCTTTTGATATTCATGTAGATGAGCCTTTTGTACTTAAGTGGGAGGTTTGATCGTTTGTCCAGTAAGTGTTGAAGTAGTCAAAAACGACAAGGTGCAGTCCTAGAAAATCGGATCTGTTCAACCTGGACCAGAGGGGTGTTATTGAAATACACTGTTGGGCAGGATGTCATAGGTTTACGACGAAGGGTAAAGGTTATTTGGTGGGATTTATTGGATTTTATTTTCATTCTCCATTTCTGACACCACTCTTCAAGGTCTGTGATTTGGGATTGAAGAGTTTGGGAGGCAATAGTTGGATCATTGTTGACTGATAGCACACAAGTGTCATCAGCATAGGTAGAGAGGAAAGTTTCAGGAAGGGATGGGATATCTTCTATGTAAAACATTAAACTCATTTTTTATTTAATTTTTTTAATGACTGAATGAGCCCGAAATGCAGTATCTCAAGATGTTGCAATTAAAGAAAATTAAACCTTGCAAGACTTTAGCATAGTTCGTTAATCAAAGGAATTCACTTTCTTAAACGGTAACTAACATATTTTGTTAGCAAATTGTTTGATGAAGAATACTACCAAGAAGTTGTGAAATAAAAGAAAAAGCTAAAGGCTAATTTATAACAAAAGGATGCATGTTATGTAAAGTTACAATCAATTTTATAAATTATATTTTATTACATTATTACAACAAAAATAACATATAAGACATAAACATGATCTAAGTGAAGTTATAAAATTAATAAAATTTCCTGATGATTAATTATCGTAATAATAGTAATTAATAAAGTTTTGTTTAATTATCAAATATCACCTTTTACGTTTCAAAGTTTTCTGATTCATGTGTGTTTTTTGTGTGAGCTACTTCTGTCATACTTATTTTTAGTATTAATTTGAATTTATACATTTACGATTTCATATTTAAGGAAAAGTAGTTACAATATAAAATATTTTTTTTTTTTCTGATCTTATTGAAGATAAAAAGAGAAAAGTTTTTTAGGTCGATAGTTTTTTTTATTTATTTATTTTATTTTATTTTAAATATCCTAAGGCAATAATAATCTCTCTCTCTCTCTCTCTCTCTCTCAATATATATATATATATTGTAATGTATTGAGGATACTGAGGGGAGTTCATTGTTGAATGATTTTAATATTAATCAATTAATGATAACGAACCTTGGTCGGCAAAACATCAAAAGGTGTATACCTGGCCCCATAGATTTCCCATCGGTATGGACCCCCCCAGTGGTACCAGAGACCCCTGGTAGTTTCCTACAGCGGCAGCCTTCAAGAATATTAAGGGTGGTTAAAAGATAAAAATAAGATCACAAGAGCTGTACCGCCAACCGGGGTACTTCCCATGTCAGCCCACCCGAGGTGACGAGGATGGGAGAGAAGATTCGTAGGGCAGTCTTATTCGAACCAGGAGTTAGTCAAGTTTTATCCTTAAGAAGAGTGAGTCGGGTTCCAGCTACAAGAAGAGGAGGTGGCCGTCGGGGTTCTGAGAGCAGCTGGAGGATGATGCCGAGAAAGGGGACCTAAGACTGTTTTCACTTTCGCCAGCCGGTTAAGGGTTTCAAAGGTATATCGTTATTTGTAATATTGTATGGCAAAGGTAGTAAAATGTCCCTCAGTATTCTCAATCAGAGTTCTAGGCAATGTTTTAATATAATTTATATGTGTAAATTAATAATTATAGTAATGTATTAATTGAATCTTGTTTACTTTAATCTTACCCTGCATGCCACCTATTGGTTTGGTAAACACGATACCTTTGGAAAGGAGATCCAATAGTATCATTAAATATAGTTTATATATTGACTAAATATAGTAAGTAAGCTAGTTTTTTAAGCTACCGCTGCCTTAGAAAAGCAGCCGGGCAAAAACATAGCAATATATTTATATTTATAAATGAACAGCCTTTTCCCTTGGTGATCGCATCACGAATGAACGGCTTGACCGATTTAACGAATTCTTTTTTGTTTTGCTTATAACAGTCAGGAGAAGGACCTTATGGATGAAAAAATGTTACTTTGTTTGCAGTTAGTATTTTTTTTTTTTTTTTTTTTTTTTTTAATTTTCCAAGGTATCTCTTTATCTATATATATATATATATATAGATATATTGGGTTGATGCAAAATTAATGCAGGTTTCCTCTATTGCAATATCTTAATTCCAATTGTGTAAACAAAGCTAATCCTAACATTGATCATTATTATACCAAAACAAACCTTATCTAATACCCTCTCTTTCACCATGAATTTGTTTAGTAAAATCGTTTTGTTCAGTGTGTTCAAAGGTCTTGAATCGAAAATGTCAAAGTGCGATTTTCGTCAAATTTATTTCTACGAATTTAAATTAGGGCGCAGCGCTGCGCAAACGGCTCGTAATATTAATGAAGTGTGGGGTCAGGGGGCTATTAATGAGTGCACGGTGCAGCGTTGGTTCCAGAAGTTTCGCAGAGGAGATTTCGACCTCGAAGACAAGGAAGGTCGGGGCCGTCATCTTGCTCTGGACAACGACCAGCTGAGGTCAAAAGTGGAAGAAGACCCAACCAAAACCACACGAGAAATGGCGGCGGAACTCGGAACTCAAAAATTGCAACGTCTTTGCCCAGCATTGATGAATCGGAAGGGGCCGATCCTGCTCCACGATAACGCCAGACCACACGTTGCACAACCAACGCTTCGACGACTGCACGAGTTGGGCTACGAAGTTCTCCAACATCCGCCTTATTCACCTGACCTCTCTCCTACAGACTTCCACTTTTTCAGGCATCTGGACAACTTTTTGAGGGAGAAAAATTTTCAAAACCAGGACCACATTGAAAATTCTTTTCGTGATTTCATTGAGTCCAGGGATTCGGATTTTTTTTCTGGTGGAATAAGAAAGCTTGTTGAACGTTGGCAAAAGTGCATTGATTCAGAGGAAATTATTTTGATTAAATATATATGGTTAAAGTAAAGATATGGCGTATTTACAATACCTACTAAAAACCTGCATTAATTTTGCATCAACCCAATATAATGAATCCCCGTTTTCCTTGGACATCACGTCACACGAGAACGGCTTGACCGATTTCGCTAAATTACAGTTAAGACAGGACATCGACCATCGTGTCAGCTGGTATTTACATAAATCCTATTTGTTATGAAATTTAAATAATTATTTTAATGTGTTTTTTTTTTAAGGTTAAGTATATACTTATAATGATTTACATAGTTCTCTATTAGTAGTAACTCTTTCATTTTGTTTGATACATTTTTATATTATAAATGATTTTTTTACCTATTTAGTTATTTTTATACCTATTTTATGTTTGATGTCTTTCGACAAGAGTTGTGTCTTATTTTCTTGTTCAACTCGGTTGTTCTTTGAAGATTTTATTTCTTTTTTCACATTTTATGTTAAATTCTTTATTTTTATACTTTTGTTATTATAGATCATGATATTAATTATGATGATTAATTATTGACCAAAAAGTTAATTAAACATTATAATTTTTATATCTCAGTTTCTTATAATTCTTTGAAACGATTATCCTTAACTTATACTATTCACTAATGTAAAATTCTGAGGTCAATAGTAACTTATATGCAACTGATGCTGTGCCAGTGAAATAAAAACTTGAACATTTAACAGAGAAATCTGTCTCACGCAAGCTGTACTTCCTCACTGTCAAGTTTCGATATCCTCGAAACTGTCTAGTTCCTGCGAGCTGCCATTCACTGGAACACGAATTGATACTATTGTACCTATGATGGTATCTGATACGCAATAGCCACCGTACAAGATCGAAGATCGGATCAATCCTGGATGTTTCAATCATCCAATCGATATCTATTTATATCTAAACAGAAGTTAATGATCGATTTTGCTATGATTCGCTCAATCTGAGGGAAATAGACGATCCAGATAATAAGATGTTTATCAATTTGTAGGAACTATTTCTCAGACCATTTCGAACAATTTTTAAATCGATGATCTTTATGTAAGAGATTTCTGGGAAAATAATGAAAAGGCGTAATATCGTAGATAGAATCTGTAATTTCAAAATAACTTTAGTAAAAGTACTAGAATAGGCCCATTGATTATCCCATGTTATATAACATCTTAATGTTTTGAAAATATCACCTACAGGAAGAGTAATTTATGGGTAAGTTTTATTTTCTCCTCATTGTATTCATGAAGACCTCGTTACATTCGTTTGATAATTCTATAATGCATTAGGTTTCTAGTGCTAAGAATAAGTAAAATCTCTTATGTAGAATAATATAAAACGATATTTACGTTCATTTATAACGCACCTCCACAAAAGGCTGAAGATGTAAAAAAGAAAATAATTCTGATAACGATATAATTAATTATTTTATTTTCATATTCAATAGAACATATTCATATTTATAGTAGCTGCTTCACCAGTCCACAAATTATTTCATTGCAAAAGAATTGCAGATGGCAAATTAAATTTCTAGTTTCTAATAAATAAATAATATATTTAAGAAAAGGAAAAATACTAAAACAGATCATTTGACAATAACACTCGGGTTACAATTTTTCTTTTTTTTTGTGAGACGAAATAGAGTTTATTTACTTAATTTAATGTATCTAGAAACTTAAAATTTTTTTTTTTTTTATTTACAAAGCATTGAAAAATAATTTTAGTAAAGATTGTCGAATTACAATCAATTGAGCTCTTATGAAAATAAAAATTAAACACCTAACAATGTATGTTTAAAGATCTTGGAGTTGATTTCAGCATCAACACCACGCAGATGTTTCCGAATATTGTTGGGGAGAAGAAGAAATGAAAAAATAAAAATATCACAGAAACATAAGTTTTTAAATTATATCTAAAGCAGTTCTAAATCACATTACAAAAAGAATAGTTCACTTTAGATCGACTATTAGCAAATATATACTAGTGCGGCTTCCCCTAAAGTGATATGCGTTGGAGCTTAAATATTTCAATGGTTTTGGAAGAATTTAAAACTATAACTAACTTATTAGTTTCAATCCTTGAACGGTAAATTTATTATTTTTCTAAATATTTACCTTTAGACCTGAATAGAATGTCTATACAGTCGGTCAATTTATGTCCATTTTTTTTAAATTTGTAATTCTCGGTGATAATTTGGCCATTTGAATTCCTAATTGGTACTAGGTAGTCAACCACATGATTATGATATAAGGCTTCACACATTTATGATATAAGAAATTCAGTTTAAAAAGGAAATAGAAAAACATATTAATCGATTTTCATTTTATATCCTTTTGTTTAGGCAAAGTAGTAAGAAAAACTGTCTTATTAATAACAATCAGATAAAATCAATACAGTTCTTAATTTTTTTTAAATTAATGATTTTAAAATGTTGATTCCCTCATTAAGAAAGTTATGAATATATTTGAGACTGTATTATTTTCACATCCTGTTATTTAATGATGTGCATCATTAATACAGCATTTATTTGCTATTAAATAGCTACAATGGATCATGTATATTTCATAGGTATGTCCCTTAAAGATCATAAAAAGACAGACAAACAGACCTGTTAGCGGGGACGGACTTGATTATTTGGCCTCGGTGACCCTATAACGCGTATTTCCGTTGAAAACTGAAGTTAAAAATTTCACGATCGCAATAGTTTCCCTTACTAAATATTTCATATAAAGGTATGTGGAAGTAGTAATGCAACTTTTGAAAGATCACATAATTAATTATCACTGATTAGCATGCATCTATGCAGATAAAAATTAAACCAATAAACTCTAATCTATATAAGAATGTTTAATGCTAGGACAGGTATATAGGTTTTTCACTTCCCTTATTAGACAAGGTGGATGAATTAATTTGGTCACAGGACAGTAAAAGTGTTGAGATGGCAATAAAGCGATTAAAACGAGAAAGTTTGTAACGGATCCATCACTTTCCTATAGGAATACCAACCAGTGTCTTGAAATATTCAATCTACGTCGTCTAAGCACTAACTACTGAAAGCACAGAATTCAAATGGACTTCTTGACTTTAGTAGTATTTGATAGATGAAATTCATTAACTAATAGTTTATGAACGAGTATGAATTATAGGATTTTTAAAAAGGAATACAAAAATTAACTATTTCTTTTTTATAAATATTATACGATTCCTTACAGCAGCAGGTGTTCTAATATTTCCAATTTTTGTTATATATACAATGACAACCGCTTATGATAGTGTCTTACGACATTTGGTAACACTTTCTGTTGATGAAGCCTTTAGTTCTGGCTTCGAACCACACAATTCCTTTAATAAAATGAATTGTTAATAAATATGATTTTTAACTTTGAATCTATTTTAACTTAGCTATGTAAATGCTTTGGTATATAAAGTATTTTTATCACTTTTATTCAAATAGGAATTATATTAATTTATTTATTACATAATTCAAACTATTGTTCTGTTTATACACCCATATACAAACATTTTGATGAATAATGTGTCACAAAAATATTATATAATTCCTTCCTTCTATTCACATTGCCATAAATAGTGAAACACAAGGAATTTATCATAAATTTAATTTAAATGTAATTAAGTAATCTTCCCATCTAACTTTTTCTTATTAGTTTTTATTTATTTTAATAATTTGTTTATATATTTTATAATACACATATATACTTTCCGATCCCACCCTAAATGATCACCCTGAGTATTACTATTGACCAGACCCTTTCCGGAAAACCTCATATTGCCCAAATTTTCAGAACAATAAGTACTCTCAAATATTTTCATCGCTCCCGCCATCTTCTTCCACTACCCATCCGTAATATCCTCGTATCCGCACTTATTTCCCCTCACTTCGACTATTGCTGCTTAGTATATGGTGTCCTCTCAACTGTGCTAGAGGCTAAAACGAATCTTGAACATATTTTTAAGATTTGTCCTAAGTACTCCGAAGATGTCTCATGTGACCAATTTTTTAGCGATTAAAAATGGCTCCTCCCCCAACCCGCAAACAATGTTTCCTAGGGTCATACCTTTACCAAATCATTAGCTCCCAACACCCAAGATACATCCACAGTCTCCAACAATTTAAATCTTCAGTCCACTCACTTGAAACAAGATTTTGACCTTTCCTACCCATAGGACTAAAACATTTTATCGTTTCTTCCTTGTCCGCTCCTCACATTCTGTAATTCTCTACCCACTCATATCTGCCATGCTACTTCTCTCTCCTGATTCAAATCCCAACTTTTCCAATACCTTTTATTATCCTGAAAATACGCTTAAAAATTGTGATATTTATATTCTTGATATCATACTTTAAAAGAGGAGTAATATTTGTTCATTGTCTATATTTAAACTCTGTTATCTTTTAATTTTGTTAAAACAATATTTTCTAAGAATTGTTTTTATTTTATTGTGTTATTGTATATATTTTGTTTGTATATATGTGTGTGCATATTCATGTGTGATATATACACATATATTTACCCATAATTGTAAATCGTAATTAATGATGTTCCTTCTGTCTGTGGGCGAGACATGTTTTATATTTTAACCGTACAAATCTGTTATCCTTAAGGGTCCAGTCCCAGAATAAAATTTATTTTCTATTCTATTCTATATACTTGCACAATATTTAATAGCCGATCTATGATATAATTTGTTTTCTTAGTTTTGGTATTTGAGGCGTAACAAACGCCTTATGATATAATTCATATAATCACATTTTACGATAGGTAGATAACTTATACGTTAGCATATTATTATTAATTTAAAGATCCATTTCTATTAATCCAGAATTTTATTACTGAAAATGGTTAAATTAATTAAATATTTTCTGTTATTATAGGATAAAACGATAAAGGATAAAACAGCCCCTTACTTTTAGCTGAAACGCATAGCTACAACAATCGAAAAGCGCGTGCCTCATTCAGACCATGACGAGAGTGAAGTATTTTCTCTGCAATGAAACTCAAACGGCATAAAAATTACACAATTATATCGTATCAATGTTCGTTTTTTTTCTACAAATGGAACTCTTTGTCTTTTCTCTTCTCAGGTTAATTTTAAAACAGTTGTTATTCTTTTGATCTCTTAAGATCGACGGATTCATTCTATCTTATCATTTTTTATAACATATTTATTGATATTTACAACTGTATTAAATAAAAATACATCTAGTAAATGTGATGGTAATATATGAAACTGTCATGAAATACATGTAGAGACACTACCCAGTGGCAGCACTCTATAATATTCTAAACTGGAAGGTCCCGTGGCCATCTTCTTTTCAGAAGCCTCGGGGAATTATCTGGGATTAAAGATAAAGCAAGGATAGGAATTAATGGATTGTAGTGGGAATGGAGTTTTTCATGGAAGGAATGGTACCTGGTTCGGGCTAAGTCAGCAGTATTAAGGTTTTTATAAATTAGTGTGTTTGTGACAAAATAAGGAGCATTGAGGATTTTCCAAAGGATTTTGGATTGTAAAGATTGGATACGAGAGGAATTAAATAGTTTAGTAGAGCCCCATAGCTCTACTTCGTAAGTCCATATCGGTCTTCTGATGGTCATATAAATGAGTGTTTTGTAATTAAGTGGAAGGTTGGAGCGTTTGTCCAGTAAATGTTGAAGTAGTCGAAAACGTTGGGCAGTTTCTTGTCGTTTCAGTCTTTTACGGGGATTCCAAGTTGAACTTTTGTCAAGGTGGAGTCCTAGGTATTGAATTTGTTCAACAGGGGCTAGTGGAATGTCATTAAAGGATACTGTGGGGCAGGAAGTTATTGGTTTACGACGAAGGTTAAATGTTATCTGGTAGGTTTTGTTAGAATTAATTTTAATCCTCCAATTCTGGCACCATACTTCAAGGTCTCGGATGTGGGATTAAAGAGTGTGGGAGGCAGTAACTGGATCATTATCTACTGATAGCACACATGTGTAATCAGCATAGGTAGAAAGGAATGTGTTAGAATGGGTTGGGATATCAGCTTTTCAATTTTAAGAGGTTTATTTGATGGATATTTATTTGCAATTCGTTTTGATATCTTTGTGCTTTATGTTATGTATTATTTGTTTAAATGTGGGCAGTAGTTCGAAACGAACCCCCTGAATCGTTCAAGTCGGACAGTGACAGATCGGACTAGATCCACGGATCATGGCTGTTTTAGGATACCTTTCTTCTAACAGTCCATCCTTGGGTTGAAAACACGGAAGGCTACTCAACATGGTGGATGGCTGCTGCACAAATTACGATAAAGGCAGGCAGGGTAGTATCATGACATCAATGCCTTATCGTTCAGAGTAGCATCTAAGCTGAAGAATCTTAAATTGGAATGAAAGGAAATAATAATCGCCTGCTTTATCTAATATGAGTCACTGACCCAAGTACTATCAGCTGTCGAGCTATTGTTTCTTATTCCCCATACACTATCAACATATCTTTTAATCTTAATTGATTGACCGAGTCTGGCACCCAGGACTGCTTTACAAACTCCGCAAATTCCTCCCTCCTACATACTACCTCATCATCCAGTCCTACCTCTCTGGAAGATCCTTCTAAATAAACCACAATAGTTCCTATTCCTCCCTATTTACTCAGTCTGCTGGCGTTCCTCAAGGCAGTATCCTAGGACCCCTTCTTTACACAGTCTTTACAGCTGATATCCCAACCCATCCTAACACCTTCCTTTCTACCTATGCTGATGACACTTGTGTGTTATCAGTCAATAATGATCCTACTATTGCCTCTCAAACTCTTCAATCCTACATCCGAGACCTTGAAGTATGGTGTCAGAATTGGAGAATCAAAATCAATTCCAACAAATCTCAGCAAATTACCTTTACCCTTCGTCGTAAACCTACGACATCCTGTACTTCTGTGCCCTTTAATAATATTCCGCTAGTCCCGGCTAAACAGATTCGCTATCTAGGACTCCTTCCTACTTGGCAAACGTCTAACTTGGAATCCGCACACAAGACTGAGACGACAAGAAACTGCCCAACGCTTTCGCTTACTTCAACACTCACTGGACATACGCTCTAACCTTCCAGTTAACTACAAAAGGCTCATATATATTACCATCATAAGGCCTATCTGGACGTACGGAGTTGAGCTTTGGGGCTCAACTAAACCATCAAATTCTTCCCGTATTCAATCCCTACAATCCAAAATCCTTCGAAAAATCCTCAATGCTCCTTATTTTGTCACCAACAAACTCATCCATAAAGACCTTAATGTCCCATATGTTGCTGATTTGGCCCGTACGAGGTATCATTCCTTCCATGACAAACTCCACTCCCACATTAACCCACTAGTTTCAATCCTAGCTTCCTCTACCATTCCTGACAATCCTCCGAGGCGTCTGAAAAGAAGATGGCCTCGAGACCTTCTAGTATAGATTACCAAGTGGAGTGTTGCCAATGGGCATATTCTCTTCATGTCTTTTCATGTATATTATCTATATTATGAGCCAATTTACTTGATGTATTTACTAATACAGTTGTAAATTTCAATAAATTAATAAATAAAAAAAAAATCTTAATTGCTGATCGGTTATATATTTTTTTTCTTTTTAAAATATATTTTATTAATTTTAGAACTATAAATACACCTAATAAAAGTGCTGAATTATAATTTTGGGCGAAAGAAATACTAAATAGCGCTAGCAATGAGTATTCCAAATAAGATATTTGTCAAGGTAGAGTCATAGGTTTCGGATTTCTTAGACAGGAATGAGTGGAGGATTATTACAGGACACAGTGGGGTATAGTATTTTTGATGATATTAATAGCACTTAGGATTTTGAAATAGAATAGAATAGAAAAGGTCTGTTGGATTATTACGATTGAATAATAATCAATAAAAAAAAAATCTGGTGCGGACAATACACAACTTCCACTTACTGCCGTTGTTAAAAATCGATTAAAAATTTTTCAAATATAGTTTTCAAATACACAAATTGCATCAAAAATATTTTTGCACGTTCCACCTTCTAATTTTTTTAATCAAACTCGCTCAACTTACATATTTAGCTGTTATTTGTCGATGATAACAATATGATGCGCCTAATTTTTTTTTTTTTTTTTTTTAATTCTTTTATTGGTATTTACAACTGTACACAGTACAACAAGTAAATGAGCTATTTACAGAACATTGGCTTGGAAAAGTCTTGAGAAGAATCTACCCAGTGGTAGCACTTCAGAGTTTATTTGGTAAGCAGGTCTCGAGGCCATCGTCTTTTCAGACGCCTCGGAGGATTATCGGGAATATATGCCGATGAGAGGATACGGACAAGCGGGTTTGTATGGGCTGGTAATTTGGAATGAAAGGAGGAGTATCTTTTTTGGGCGATTTCTGCAACAAGTGGGATATTCAGGTCTCTATGGATGAGTTTGTTGGTAACAAAGTACGCCTAATTTTTTGAATTATCATAATTAAAGGTAATTTAGAGGAAGAACATTTAAAATATAGCTATTTAGACCCTGTCAGACTATTTAAATCAGAATGAAACCTATGTTTTATTAAAGTACATCTAATTGTGCATCTATATATCAAGTTTAATCAAAATCGTTCGAGCCGTTTTTGAGAAAATCGTAAAAAAGTCCAAAATGCATGGTATAAAGTGGTTCTTCTGGTTAGCTTATTTTAATGAAAATGTTGCTAAAACATCTCCGGCGTATGGTCGTTTTAAATATGAAATTTCAGTTTCGTACAATTTTTAGTTTTTGCGCTAGACTTTAGCGGAAACATGTACATACACACTGACACATACAAGGAACTTTTTGCGGGATTGGACATTTGGACTCAGGGGACATTAAATGAGTATTTCCGGTGAAAACTCGAATTCGAAAATTGTCACGATCGCAATACTTTCACTTACCTATATATGAAATATAGGCGTAATGTCGGTAAGTAAAAGTAAAAATGTGTCAATATAAGATTGAGATATGAATACCATTTGTGTATCAAGGAAAAATATTACAATCTTGTTTTGCACTTGTCATATTGTTTACAATATGTGTAGAAGGACACTGTCTTTGTAAACCTAACTGTAAACTGATGTAATATTTACATAACGGTTTTCTATAAAAGTGTACGGTCCTCTTTATGCAGCGACATGGCTGTTTCATTGAGGGAAAAAAAAAGTGAATAAAACTATTTCTTGCGGTCCTTACCGCGCGGTGTATAAATCGACTTTCACTCGCGTGACCTTGATGCCTGCTGCCTTTCTTTCGTCAGTTCGTTTAACGAGTTGAAGACGGTTATTGTCCTATGATTATTTTGCGGTTTCGAAACCTTCTTCGGAGATGCCTGGGCCTCAATGACATTGCTTGCATTCGGACATGATGAAAGTAGCGTTTTATTCAGCAGGGATTGTACACAAGAGCCGTTCCAAGCTGGATGGAATGGTCAACGTGTAATTGCGCGGGCCCAATTGTCTGGATTGTACCGATTGCCGAAATAGCTTACCCATTATACCCAATTCATGCTTTAGGTGCACGTTGAATAGTTCGTTGAAATATCGAAGAGCATTGACCCAGTCGTGTTTTGATTGATAGAGATAAAAAAAAAAATTAATTAGCCTAGAAAATATGTTTTTAAAATAGGAAAAAAATAATGTTATTAAGGAAGTTAAAATTATTATTAATTGCTTAGGGATACTTAAAAGATCTGAAGCATAAATATCATATTATATCAATATATTATAATATGAAGTTAATATAAAACCTCAAAGATTTCCGATAAGACAGAGATTGTAATATCAAGAAATAAACAAAATCTATGGCGGGCAACACACGTCTTTCACTTACCAATGTTGTTTAAATCGGTTAAAGAATTTTCAAATACAGTTAGAGATAGAAATGAGTGAAACTGATAATGTATTAATTAAATTGAATTTCTATAGGAACATGTATTTTATTAAAAAATGTATTATATTATTATATAAAATAATCAGTGCAGCTTGTGTACATGATTATATTTTTACTAAAATCTTTAGCTATCAAACGGTGAATTATACATGTATATTACTGTTCTTATGTTCATAACCAAAAAATTGCATTAAAAAATATTTTTTTAGTTTTTCCTTTAGTTCGAAATCGACTTCATTCAACTTACCTATATACGTGTTTTTTTATCAATGGTAATAAGTTAATATGGTTATTTATATAGGATCTACAAAATTAAAGGTACTTTAGAGGAATATTGGCATAAAGCCCAAGGTTTTCTCCAACATTAAGATTTCAAACGCAGGAGATATGTATCAAACGAACATCACGTCTTTGTATTTAAAATCAACAACTTGAAGCTTTGATTCAGTTTATAGTAAGTATACAGACAGTTTCTAGGTCAACAGGTGTACAAGAAGATAGTTTGGCGGGGACAGATCATGATAATTATCCCATCATAAAATTTTTAGGTTTCAAAATATGTAGCTACGGAAGGAAAAATCCCTTCTACTGAATCAGTGCCGAAAAAATCATAAATTAATTAATTATTATATGAGATGTTTAATCGGCTATGTAAAATAGAAGGAAGAATATATTTAGGGAACGTTTATTTAAATTCACTTACTTTCGTTATTTATACCAATTAAGGAATTTTTAAACAAATTTAGAATCGAAAATGATTATTAAAAGAATTATTTACATTGGATTTTAATAGAAATATGTGTTTTATTAAATAATCTTCTATATTATTATCTACGACAATCAGTTTGTTTTATCGGATTTTCAATACTCTCCGTTAACCATTACCATAGTATGTATGAGATAATATTTTTACTAAAATCTTTAGCAAAATTAAAGGTACTTTAGAGGAAGAAAATATTAAATATTGGCGTTTAAGCACTGTCAGACTATTTTAATCAGAATCAAATCTACATCATATTAAAGCCTATAAAATTTTACAACCATGTAGCGAGCTTAATCAAAAGCGTTAGAGCCGTTTTTGAGGAAATCGTAAAAAGGTGCAAAATGCATGGTATTGGGTTGTTCGAAAAGTTCATGGAGAAGCTTAATGTGTTTATAATTATGAAACAAATATTTTTAAAGGTGCAGACTTTATTTGGAAATAATAAATCATTGTGTTATCATTTGCAGAGTTTTTATATTTCAGAGAAGATATTATGAAAAAAAAAAAGATACCACTACATAATAATAACTAAGGTTCAGGAATACATGAAGGACTGGCATTTTCGAATAGAATCTACATAATTAACTTTTTGATTTAATTTAACAAGTAAAGCTGGTGTTTTTCAATTACCACAATTATTCACTACCCATTTCTTTTTTTCCAGTGAAAGTATGAATAATTAAGACAAAGCTCAACGTTCTAACTAATCTATAATGAATAGGCAACGATTCCTTCTTCTTCTTTAAAGCTAGGGCAGCTTAAATATTTATAAATAATTTTACACTATCGAGCATATTGGCTTTTAAGTGATATTATTTACTACTTGATTGTACTGTAGGGTTTGGAGAAACTTGGCATCCTTAACAATCTTAGACTCAGAAGTGTGATTGGCTGCCTTTTTCCATCCTTCAAAACCCTAAAAACCTCCTTCACTTCTTAAACCAAAGGATACTTGGTTATCTTTCTCCTCTCACTCGGTGTACATCCATACTTTTTAAAGACTTCACTTCGTTGCATTCTCATAAGTATTCTTCGTTTGTCTTCTTTGATTATGTTGAATGATGTATTATATATATTTTTTATCCGTATTGTTTAACAAATAAAAACCTCTTGAAACCTCGTCTTGGAATTATTTATTCCTCTTAACTACTCTCGCTTGGAGGTATCTTTTTCAAAGGGAGAGCCAACTTATTCCAACATGGTTTCGACATATCAAACAGTCCATATATTAATTATATTGTGTAATAAATATTTTATTGGGATTTATATTAGTTAAGTGCATCATAAATTAAGGGCAAGAGCATAAAGAACAGGAAATAACAAAACTCACTTAAAAAGTTATATCAACCATATCACATTAAATGTCTTAGAATCTGAATTATTCTATTAACCCTAACATTTTGATAACAAAAATTTTTGTTTTTGGTTTATTATTTTCAATAATGAACCTTTGTAACCAACCAAAATATATTTTTAAAAAGCTCCATCGGCTATAAAAAATTGAGTTCTCACTTTTCAAGATACGTAGAACCGGAATAACGAATGTTTGAAAAATCCGTCTGTCTGTTTTCCGAATTTATTAACATTTTCGTTAGTACTATTTTATACAGAATCAGATTTCCTACAAAAAAAAAAAACAATCATTGAAATCGAGTAAGAAATTAGGGATTTTCAACTTAGTAGTGGCGATTGGCTATTTTCCTTTGTTTTTTTTATCGCTATAGATATAACGTAATTGCCTACACAGCTATATAAATTTTTATACTGTAATATAATTATTAGGAAATAATGAACTACTGTTTAATAAATTGTAGTATTTTTATATTAATCCACATTTTAGTTTTAGAATTTGTGGTATCTGTATATAACAACAAGGAATAAAATAAATATTGTAGTCTGTTATTTAAAAGTCAACCATGAATTAGGAGATTAGGCTGTAGAAAGGTTTAATAGGAATGTGTTAATGTCAATCTTCCTTAAAAGTCAAAAACATCTTTGCCTCGATTACTCATGATATGCACTTTATTCTAATAGTTGACCTTTGTCGGTGTGGTTAAGCGAAAGAAAGGAGAAAGGGTCTCTGCCTTCCTGCACGTCCATGTTTTCTTTTTCATGGTTCAATAAGAATTATGTCTACTGTATGGTGCACTACTTTAGCTGCATAGTTGTGCGTCTGCGACAACTCCTTACCCGCAAGTATTGAACAACTCCAAGTTACATGCTGTATTGCTGTTGTATAAGCAGTGAAGCCATAGATGTAATATTGAAGGATATGCCTGTATGCTTTTGAGTCCATTACCTGAAAAGATATTCGTACGTTTCAGCGAAAATGTTGTTATATAACCATTATTGGTTTATAAAATCACTTTGTATTTTATTTATTTCAGTTACCTATATTTTTTTTTTTTTTTTTTTTTTCTCCCCTACCTCGCCTTTGAAGGCGATACGGGGTTTCTCGGACCAGGGGGTGAGGGCGGGGGATAAATGCTGAAATAAAGTCCCCCACTGCACCGAGTCACGAACTCGTAATTTTTTGGGTTTCAAATTAATCGGTCCACTGTGTTGCTAGGCAACGCGCGTTTAAAGCAACGCGCGCTAACCGCTCAGCTACCCCGCCCCCAACCACCTATATACCTATAAATCATTACCAGTTACCTATATATGAAGTATATAGTAGGGGAAAGTATTGCGATCGTAAACATTTTTGAAATCCGGTTTTCAACGGAAATCCACGTTTTAGAGTCCCCTGAGTGCAAATAACCAAGTCCCGCAAAAACCTGTATGTGTGTGGTAGGTCTTGCACAAAACCGCAAATTCGTACAGGCATTTTAGACTAATATGCCCCGAAATGTTACAGTAAGTTTGTTATCAAAATCGGCTGACCAGAAGAGCCACTTTATATCGTGATCTCCTTTTTACAATTTTCTCAAAAACGGCTCTAACAATTTTGATTAAACTAGCTATATCAATGTAAAATTTGATGGAATTCAATATCGTATAAGTTTCATTCTAATTGAAATAGTCTGACAGGGCTTAAATGTCGATTTTTAAAATGTTCTTCTGCTAAAGTACCATTCATTTTGTAGATTTGAAAAAATTGACCATACTCACTCGTTAGCATTGATAAATATACAAGTTGAACGAATTTGATAAACTATTTAAGGAGAAAACCGCAAACATATTATTTTTATGCATTTTTTTTTTTAATTTTTGACCATACGTTCAGTAATATACATGCATAATGTACTATTGGAAAACGAACATTTTGGAAAAAATATTATCTTATACACAAGCTTTTAATAGTAAATGGGGATTGATAAAAAATCGTAAAACTAACTGACTGTTTAGGATAATAATATAATAGATTATTTAATAAAACACATGTTTCTATAAAAATTCGATTTAATTAATTATTTAATAGTTTCACTTATTACTTTCACTTACTATATATAGTAAGAGCAAGTATTGCGATCGTGAAAAATTTCGAATTCCAGTTTTCAACGGAAATACACATTTTAGGGTCCCCTGAGTCCAAATAACCAAGTCCCGCAAAAGGTCTGTGTGTGTGTGTGTGTGGTAACTCCCAGGCAGAAACGGTAAGTCCTAAGATAATGAAATTTCATATTTAAGACAAATATACGCCCGAGACGTTACAAAACCTTTTTCATCAAAATGAGCTTACCAGAAGAGCCACTTTATACCATGCATTTTTCACCTTTTTTCGATTTTTTCGAAAACGGTTCCGACGATTTTGATTAAACTTGCTATATCGATGTAAAATTTAATAGGCCTAAACGTCAAGTAGGTTTCATTCTGATTAAAATGGTCTGACAGGGCTTAAATGCCTATATTTAATTTTGTAGATTCTATAAAAATAACCAAATTATCTTGTTAGTATTGATAAATAACTGCTTAATATGTAAGTTGTGTGAATTTAAAAAACAACTAAAGGAGAAAACTGAAAAAAATATTTTTTTAATGCAATTTTTTTATTTTGAACATAGCAACAGTAATATATCCTTATAATATACCGTTGGAAAGCTAAATTTTAGTATAAATATTATCTAATGCACAAACTTGTAAAAGTTAATAAAGAGTGATAAAAAGCCGATAAAACTAACTAATTATTTTAAATAAAAATTTAATAGATTTATTAATAAAACACATGTTTCTATAGATATTTAATTTAATTAATAGTTTCACGTATTTTTAACTTTTACTGTATTTGAAAATTCTTTCATTGAATTTAAAAATGGAGATAAGTGAAAGTCGTGTGTTGCCTGCACCAGATTTTTTTCATCTCTAATTGTATTTTAAAATTCTTAAATTAATTTTATTATCGGAGGTAATTGAAATTCGTATGTTTTTTTTTTCCATTCCTCTTGGATAATCATTGTATATATTTTTTTCACTTGAACTTGGTAGATTATTAATTACTAGTAGCAATGTACAATGTGCACCTGATGAGGAAATAAACGGGAGGAAGTTGGAAGTATGAGTTACGACTTAATTACTATATTTACTTTCTTCTTTACGAAATAAGTTCAAAAGTCTGATCAGACCAAACCTCCTTTCTTCTCAGGAATGTGACCTTGACAGTGAGGACTGTATGTTTTCCTTAAGACTTCTATCTGGACTAAATTACTACAGTCCAGATTATTAGTGTTATTTTATATTACACAGTAATTAGAAGATGAGAATTACACAGTGGATATCAGAAATCGAAGAGGAAGGAAGAA
The DNA here is from genome assembly GCA_023052935.1 of Piezodorus guildinii. Taxonomy (NCBI): domain Eukaryota; kingdom Metazoa; phylum Arthropoda; class Insecta; order Hemiptera; family Pentatomidae; genus Piezodorus; species Piezodorus guildinii. Next base: position 74,013,498 of record CM041296.1, read on the forward strand.
TTGTTTAAACTAGTGGGGTAGATTGTAAGTGGAATTTTTTTTAAAAAGAATAGTGCTTGGTTTTGGATAAATGAACATATATCAACATATATAATAGATGAGTTTATTCGTTACTATGTAAGGAGCATAAAGGATCCTGGATTGTAAGGATTTCATTGGGGAAGAATAAAGATGGTTTAGTAGAACATCAAAGCTTAACTTAGTATGTCAAGATTGGCTTTATGATAGTCAAGGTTATGAGTCTTTAGTAGTTTAGTGAAAGATTAGAGATTTTGTATGGTTGGTTTGAAGTACCTAAAAAACGGCGCTATTGAATTTAATATCAATTTATAGATTATGTATTTATTATAAAGTTTAAGATGCCCCATTCAGCAATAGATCTATTTCATTGTATTATAAAAGAAAACTACATTGGACCATATTGTCATATTATCAGCTCAAGATGGCCGGAAATTTCGGGGTTGTTCAATATATTTTTTGAGTCCTTATCCGGAATTTCGGGGTTTCAATCCGGCCTATGCGAATCGACTTTCATTTTTTAGCTTACTCGAAGATTTTTGAAATTCCCACACTGGTTGATAATGATATTGAATAATCCGACCTTCCAGTCCTAATTGGATTACATAAAGCCGAATAAACAAACAAACAAATCATTATGAGTAGCACGTAATACGTTTATATATCATGAGAATTTTTTTTTTAAGTATACCATCAAAATTACAATTCTAATATCTACATCATATGTTACTGTAGTTATCTTAATTTAAAGGATTTTCATGAGTAAATAAAAAAATACCTCTGTACCTCTACAATTCTTAAAAGGTATAGGGTTTCGTTCATATGCAGGTTCATACTTTTTTACAGCCAACGGTCGTGCAAGGAGGTGATTAGACACAGAACGCGCTGAACTGCTTCTATTCTCTTCTACAGTATTTGGGTAAAAACTTAATAGAGGCAGGATGACTTACGGAATGCACATCTAGTGGGTCACTACACGGTTAAAATAACAGAATAAATAACACTGCCACAGCCAGAGTTCGAACCCGGAACCCACGCCGCTTCCGTTCATGAGCAAAATAATTATAAAATATAAAATACAGATTACAATAACCATCACATTTGCTTTTTATTAAGCCTGTCTGTTTCCTTTCAAAAATTATTTCTGAGAAGAAATTTTTTTAAAAGTTTCCAATGCATTATATTAAATTTTAACAAATCCCACCTACCAGGCCTATTTGGACCTATGGCATTGAGCTATAGGGGTCTACTAAACCATTGAATTCCTTTCGCATTCAATCCTTGCAGTCCAAAATCCTTCGTAAAATCCTCAATGCTCCTTACTTTGTTACTAATAAAATCATCCATTAAGACCTAAATATCCCATTTGTTGAAGACTTGGCCCGTTACAGATATACCTCTTTTCATTCCGAACTCCCTGCCCACTCAAACCCGCTAATCCGTTACCTCTCCTCCATATCTATTCCCGACAACCCCCCGAGGCGCCTTAAAAGAAGATGGCCAAGAGACCTTCTAACATAAGACATTGGAGTGCTACCAATGGGTAGTTTCTTCTCAGGACTACCATGTGTACTAATCATATATAAAGCCTATTTACTTGTATTTATTTAAAAATGTTGTTAATTCCTTTAAATAAATAAATAAAAAATCCCACCAAATTACCTTTTGCCTTAGTCGTAAACCTATGACATCCTGCCTTACAGTGTCCTTGAATAATATTCCACTTGTCCCGGTTCAACAGATTTGGTATCTAGGGCTCTTACTTGACAAACGTCTAACTTGAAATCCGCCCAAAGACTGTATCGACAAGAAACTGCCCTCCGTTTTTGTTTACTTCAACACTTACTGGACAGACACTCTCACCTTTTACCTAACTTCAAAAGGCTCATCTATAACATCATCATAAAGTCTATCGGGATGTACGGAGTTGAGCTTTACGGCTCTACTAAACCATCAAATTCTTCCGTATTCAAGCCTTAAAATCCAATATCCTTCGAAAAATCCTCATTGTTCCTTTTTTCAAAGATAAACTCAAAAAGCCAGTACCAGGTATCAATCCTTCCATGACAAACTCGACTCCCACTTTATCCACTAATTTCAATCCTTGCTTCCTCTTCCATTTCTGACAATCCTCCGAGACATCTGAAAAGAACATAGCCTCGACACCTACTATTTTAGATTACCTAGTGGAGTGCTGCCAATAGCCATTGTATTTTTCATATATTTTATCTGACAGCTAATATACTTGATGTATTAACTAAGTTACAGTTGTATAGCTCAATAAATAATAAAAAGATAAAATGTCTCAAATATTAATTTTTAATTAAACGGTGACTTTATTTACGTTTTTGTAAAGGACTATCTGAAACAACGAATCTTTGTGAGTTTTTTAGAGAGAAGAAGTCCTGTGAATTTTCTTGCTTTTTAAGAAAGTAGGAAAGAACTTTTTTCAATGAAAAAAAAAAGTTAAAAAATAGAATCGTTTTAAAATAGTGATGGGCATAACCAAAGGCAAACCTGAGATGTGAAAATTAGTTTCAGTGCAAAAAAGAAGCGCCAACGTTTTTTTAGGAAAAGTCTTGCTAGCTTCGATTTTCGCTACTATTTATAGACAAGTGTGAGTAAAGAACTAATTAATTAAAGTTCACCATCTGAAGTAATTTATAAAAACTTTTTAGGGATCGTAACAATAAATCGAATTATTCTTTAGTCTTTTTAATTTATAAAAACGGTTATGAGATGAAAAAAGTTTTTGAAGTATTTTAATTATTAACTATGTTAGTTACAGATAGATATAGTCTTGGATTGTCAACAGGATTTCTATTTACAAGGTATTAATATTCAATATCAATTTAATATATAGTTTTGTTCAAAACTAATAGAATATTTGTATACATCTAAAGTCCATGTTTTGCAATTGGAATATCAAAGAATAGTTAGAGGGTAATGTATTTATAAAATTTCTGTTTTGGACGATTTACATGATGCGAATATAATGACACCTCTTCGTAAGTTTACCGAGTAACACGCAAAGTTATCGTCGTAGCCCTAAAGTGTTGTTGTTCCTTAAACAAGGATTTTTGATTTGCCAATCATGTGCATATTTTTTCACATTTCTTTCCATAATTTATTTCTAAAAATATAAAAAAACATATTTTGTTGTTATTGATGGCGAATACAATGCTCGGTTTACAGAATGAAAAAGCGATTATTTGGTCTGAGTTAGAACAAAAATAGATAAAATAATAATTAAAAAACCCAAAAAATTTATTTACTAACAGTTTAACATTTTTTTAAATATAATAAATTATTAAAATCATAATATAAAGTTTGATATACATAAAAAAAAATAATAATTTAGAACTAGTACTCGACAGTACATAAAATAAAAATCTGGTGCGGCCAACACTCGGCTTTCACTTACCTCCATTTTTAAAATCGATTTAAGAATTTTCAAATACAGTAAGAGATCAAATGAGTGAAACCATTAAAGAATTAGTTAAATGGAATTTCTATAGAGACATGTGTTTTATTAAAAAATTGATATAAGTATTATTATCTAAAACAGTCACATAGTTTTATGTTCATTTCATCACTCTCTATTAGCTTTTAAAAGCTTGTGTATGAGATAATATTTTTTATAAAATCTTTAGCTTTCCAACGGTATATCATACATGAATGTTACTGCTCTTAAGTTTAAAAACGAAAAATTGCATTAAAAACATATGTTTTCTATTTTCTCCTTTAGTTGGGTATCGAATTTATTCAATTTATATATTTACCTGTTTTCATCAGCGTTAACAAGATAATATAGTTATTTTTTTTTTAATCTACAAAATTAATGGTACTTTAGAGGAAGACAATTTAAAATATCGGCATTTAAGCCCTGTCAGACCATTTTAATCAGAATAAAACCTACATGATATTAAAGCCCATTAAATTTTATATCGATATAGCGAGTTTAATCAAAATCGTCTTAACCGTTTTCGAGAAAATCGAAGAAAGGTGCAAAATGCATAGTATAAAGTGCCTCTTCTGGTAAGCTCATTTGGATGAAAAAAGTGTTGTCACGTCTCGGGCGTATAGTTGTCTTAAATATGAAATTTCAGTTTCATAGTACTTACCGTTTCCGCCAGGGAGTTACCACACACACACACACACACACACAGAAACACACACACACACACACACACACATAGACCTTTTTGGGGGACTTGGTTATTTGGACTCAGGGGACCCTAAAACGTGTATTCCCGTTGAAAACTGGAATTCGAAAATTTTCACGATCGCAATACTTCCCCTTATTATATATAGTAAGTGAAAGGAAAAATTATATAAAAGAAAATTTATATTTCATTAAAACTCTGAGGTTTTTTTTCCAATCTCAAGATAAAAAAGGTCACGCAATAGGATGATTTACGATTCTGTTAGGTAAAAAAAAAAAAAAGTCACGTGTCCTAGTAATAATATAAGAAAAACTGCTCGGTCTGATCTATCGTAAAATAAAAGTAAAAAAAATGTAGAATAGAGGAAGTTACTAAAGAAAAGTTGACGAAAACAACATCAAATGCTGAAGAAAAGCTATACAAAAGAGCACAAAAAAAAAAAAAAAAAATGGAATTGCTGAATGTAAAATGTTTATAAGAAACTTATTACCGGATATGAGCGAAATTCTTACACCTATACTTCTAAAACATTAGTTAACATGCATTAAATTTTCATTATTATTATTTGTATAACTATGTAATATACATACATTGTCGCCAAGATATGGAACGTAAAAAATATCATTCTAAATTTTAATTTTTTTACCTGAAGTATATTCACAAAATACAATTTTATGAATACAAAATTTTAACTAAGAGAAGTTAAAGGCAGCAAGAACTTAAACAAGAATTTAAACCTCCTTTTTTAAATATATATTATATTGATTAAATAAAATTCACACAAGTATTGATGGAATAATACACATGTTATTCTAGTGAAGAAATTACCCATTGGCAGCACTTCTTTGGTCAATTTCTGGTAGAAGGTCCCTTGGCATTCTTCTTTTCAGTCGTCTCGGTGGATTATCGGGAACGCATAGGGATGAGAGGCAAAGGAAGAGCAGGTTTGTGTGGGAAAATAGTAAGAAATTAAAAGAGGAATCTAACGTCTATTTCTTCAAATAATTGGATTTGTTTTGTAACAATGTTAGGAGCATTTATGATAGGATTGGGGAGGAATTTGATGGTTTAGTGAATTCCGATTGCTTAATGCCATCGATCCATATAAAATTGTTTTTTTTCTTATCCCCTTATTTATTTCTAATAGCTTTCGAGGGTATTTGAGGGGTTTTCCCTTTTCTGCATATTTGCAATTTTAGGAGTTATCTCTCTTCATGGTGATTTTTATTTAATGAATCCGGCCCACTTTTTAGTTTGTATTTGAATTAAAACTAAAATATTATACGTCAAACAATTTTGACATAGCTGGAGTACTCCAGGAGGAGTAACTTGTTTCCATTATAATAAACAAGCTGTAAGACGTGTGGGGGAGATGATCCTTGACAAACCTCGTCGGATAGTCTTGGCTTACAATTATTGCGAACCGTAGTAAGTGGAGATATGATTTCACGGTGGTCTCATTTGAGTCCTTGTTCGAAAGCTAGGATGTCCCCTAACGGTAAGACTGATCCGGGGATATCAGGTAGCGAAGAAAGTTTGGGCAAGGTTATGGATAATATTACAACTGGCTTGTGAGTACTTAATTATTCCTTCGTGCTGTAATCATTGGTTCATTGAACCGCTAATCAACTAGAAAAATATCACTATATATATATATATATATATATATATATATATATATATATATATATATATATATTATGTATGTAACATAATGTATTGATAATATGGATTAAAAAAATATTTATCTATGATATTGAATGGATAACTGAATATCACCTGTATCTTAAGCAGTTCAATTAATAGTACATTACATCAATGCAATCGAAATAGTCGAAGAATCAAGTTTTACTAGGAGCTGTTTAATCACGTGATTCTAAAACTTGCTTTGAGTTATGCTAATATCACATGAAACTACTGCATTCCTTATCCTGTCCTAATTTCTGCAATAAGTAATATAATTCAATTTGAAAACTATAAATTTGATTATTGTAAACTAGGAAATTCAAATTGTGTATTCTATTCAAATATATTACCTATTTACTATATTTATTAATATACGATTATATATATATAACAAAAACCAAGATACATTTTGATAATTATTTAGTGAGAAATACATACTTTTGAGATATAAATATGCTGCACATTTATATAATGGGTTGTATACATTTTTTAAAAATGACCGTTTTATCAAAGTCAAGATTTCAAAGAACTGTAAAAATGTTAATCCTATTTAATGCATACCAATACTTAGTAATTTCTTAGAGCAATATCTAAGCTAGTTTAATCCCATTCAATTTCTTAAAAAAAAAAAATAACATACTTTACTTATTTGTTCAAAGAAGAAACGTTACAGTTTCCTTAAAAATTCTCGTTATTTTGAGACATTAGTGGGAAAAAAAAATACAGCCGCTGAAGCATCATACTGCAAAATTATTAAATCTGACGAGGAAGGTGTCCTGGACCAGCCCATTGCGCGGCATGGGTTTGTAGGAGCAATTTAAAAAAATCCATGCTTTACACGTTTTTGAGAATTCTATTTTATAGGAATTTTTTTTTTTTTGGATACTCAGTGAGTCCTGAACTGTACGGCGACAAATGGGAAGATTGTGAGCGAAGGTGTCCTACTTTAATCAACCAAAAAGGAGGTTCAATCCAACAAGATGCTTGTCCATTACACTTTTACCGTCGAAAAGAAAAGTTTAAAGAACTCAATGGGCTAGAATTTCTCCCTCCTCTACCATATAATCCAGATTTTGTTCCATCGGATTAATACTTGATTTCTTCCATGGCCGTTTTCTTGAATGGAAAAAATGATAAATTAGAATAAGTTGAAATTGCGGTCGAGAGTTCTTTGACAGCTATGGAAAAGAATTTTATCTCCGAGAGATCGAACAATTGCCTAGCAGATAAATAATAGACTAATAATGACCGTAGATAAAAATAGACAATACTTTGGGTATTATTTCCATTTTATATCTAATATTTATTTAAATTTCGGTTATTTAAAAAAATTACCCCTCAATTATATTATTATTTATTAACTAGATAGGAATAATACGGATCATAAGATCTCAATAGTCGTACCTATGACCTCTTTAATATTATTTTATATTTCATAACTATATATAGTAAGAGAAGGTATTTCGATCGTGAAAATTTTCGAATTCCAGTTTTCAACAGAAATATACATTTTAGGGTCCCCTGAGTCCAAATAACCAAGTCCCGCAAAAAGGTCTGTGTGTGTGTGGTGTGTGGTAACTCCCGGGCGGAAACGGTAAGTCCTATGAAACTGAAATTCCATATTTAAAACAAATTTACGCCCGACACTAACAAAACCTTTTTCATCAAAATGACCTTACCAGAATAGCCACTTTATACCATGCATTTTGCACCTTTTTTTCGATTTTCTTTAAAACGGTTTCGACGATTTTGATTAAACTCGCTATATCTATGTAAAATTTAATGAGCTTTAATATCATTTAGGTTTCATTTGGATTAAAATGGTTTGACTGGGCTTAAATGTCGATATTTTAAATTTTCTTTATCTAAAGTACCTTTAATTTTGTTGATTTTATAAAAATAACTATATTATCTTGTTACCACTGATGAAAAACAGGTAAATATATAAATTTAATGAATTCGATACTTAACTAAAGGAGAAAACAGAATAAATATTTTTTTTAAGCAATTAATCGTTTTTGAACATAAGAACAGTAATATACATTTATGATATACCGTTGGAAAGCTAAAGATTTTAGAACAAATATTATCTTATACACAAGCTTTTAAAGTTAATAGAGAGTGATAAAAAGGCGATAAAACTAAGTGATTATTTTAGATATTAATATAATAGTTTTTTAATAAAACACATGTTTCTATAGAAATTCCATTTAATTAATTCTTTAATGGTTTCAGTCATTTTTATCTGTATCTGTATTTGAAAATTCTTTAATTGATTTTAGAAACGGAGGTAAGTGTCGTGTGTTGCCCGCACCAGATTTGTACACTGATTATAGTTCAGAATATGTGTTAAATTTCCAGATCTAGGAATTTGAAATTTTTTTGCCTTTACAATAAATATTTTTTTGGGTTGGTTTGGAAGGATAAGAGGTTACAAACCTGTGCCAGCTGAGTATGAGATTTACTACAGTATAGGTTCAACAACAAAATATATCATCTTAACACCCGGAATCGAACCTGCATCCGTTTCTTGCTATTGTTCCAAGGTGATTCATTACCACAAAGGATTGGTTTTGTAGAAAATTTCCAATTTTAGATACATTTATTACATATCAAAAGCGCAATAGCGGCCATCTTCTATTGAAGAAGAAGCAATAGTGAATTTATTATTCCGCCTTATTTACTTCAAACGGAAAATTTCCGTTTCCTCCTTTTTTTAAAGTTTTCTTTTCAGAATTAAATTTAAAATGGGGAAGTTAAAGAGAAACGTTTGACAAAAGTGAGTCTAAGGGAGTCAGTCTAGAATCAAATGAGGTTAGGATAGCGTTTCAAACTAGGTTACCTTGTTATAACGCTTTCCCAGTAAAGGAAAATCTAACGTGGTTCTCTTTCATCATTTCCTCTTGCTATAAATTTATACTTTATTTCCCGTTATAATTAATTTTTCTTTCATCTTGCTAAATAACATTAAATATTTAGCGATCACCAGATAATTGTCAGGGGAGCTCAAAACAAAGCCTTAATCAATGTAATTACGGTAAGAATTCATGCATCAAACAATTGTCATTTACCTTCCAACTCAATAAAAAATTGAGAGTTTTTTTTATTACTTTTTATAAATATAGTTTTCCGTTTATTGAAATATAAAAATCAAAATAATTTACATCAATAACTTGCGTTTGTATGAGTTTGTCATAAATCTTTAATATCTTCAATAACTTAGTTTTAGATTGTAGTTAGTGGTACCTTTTTGTTTTTTATAACTACATTTTCATTTACGATAAAAAGGACATTATAAAGAGTATGTTCTTTGTCAGCTTTTGACTTAAAACTTAAATTTCATATTTAAGACAACTATACGCCCAAGACGTGACAAAACTTTTATAATCAAAATTAGCTTACCAGAAGAGGCACTTTATCATGGTATTTTGCACCTTTTTTTCGATTTTCTGAAAACGGTTCCGACGATTTTGATTAAACTTTATTAAACTTGGGCTTTGATATCATGTAGGTTTTATTCTGATTAAAATGGTCTGACAGGGCTTAAATGCCGGTATTTTAAATTTTCTTCCTCTAAAGTACCTTTAATTTTGTAGATTCGATAAAAATAACTGTATTATCTTATAAACGCTGATGAAAAACAAGTAAATATATAAATTAAATAAATTCGATACCCAACTAAAGGAGAAAACAGACAAAATATTTTTTTAATGCAATTTTTCGTTTTTGAACTTAAAAGCAGTAATATACATGTATGATATTCCGTTGGAAAGCTAAAGATTTTAGAAGAAATATTATCTCATACACAAGCTTTTAAAAGTTAATAGAAAGTGAACAAAAGCCGATAACACTAACTGATTATTTTAGATAATAATATAATCGATTTTTTAATAAAACACATGTTTCTATATAAATTCCATTTAACTAATTCTTTAATGTTTTCACTCATTTTGATATCTTACTGTACTTGAAACTTCTTTAATCGATTTTAAAAACGGAGGTAAGTGAAAGTCGTCTGTTGCCCGCACCCGATTTTTTACTGTAGGAGTTATGAAAGTAAACACATTCTAATAATTAAATAAATAAAATGGGTTTAAAAAGTATCTTCCTCATTTTATTTTTGTAATAATTTTGTGATATTTGACTAAGTAAGTACAATCTATCCTAATATGCGATCTGGAAAATTGCTCACCCTTCTGTTGATAAATGATTTAGAGGTCAAAGACCTTTCCGGGGTTGAAGTGGAAAGTCGATGAGCTAAAGATGGAGGGAGGCTATACTTTCTTAAGTAACGAGATACGACAAGTAATTTGCCATCATGTCAATAACACGCTCACGGATCTAAGCTTAGTGGGATTCTAATCCAAACAGAATTACCTCCTATCATTCACAGTAAAATGTAAAGAGACATATTAATTTCACAAGGAACTAGTAGTAAAAGTATCGATAACAATAAGAACTAAGTTTAGCCGCGATAACGTGATTAAAGTTAATATATATCAGTATACATATAGATTAGAAAATAATTTTTATTATGGAACAGGGTCCTTTAAGAACATAAGATATGTATAATTAAGATATACGGCGTGTCTGGCCAAAATGCCAAAAGGATCATATATATATATATATATATATATATATATTATATATATTTATCGAGATTCACAACTATATTAAAATAAATAAAGTGTTTAATTTTAAGGAAATGTTAAGGCATTATAAAAAAAAAAAAGCCACAATAGACAAGTAAGGGAGCTACCCATCTACTAGACTCCAGAAAATATTCTAAATCAGAAGGGCTTCTGGTTCAGGACAAATGAGCACATATAGCACATCAAAGTCACAATGGATGAGTTTATTAGCGACAAAGTAAAGAGCGTTGAGAATTTTGCATGTGAAGGTTTGTGAAGAGAATTTGAATGTTTTGTAGAGATCCAAAACTCAGCTCCTTAAGTCCAGATTTTATTAAACTCCTTACGATAGTCTTTTAAAGACTTTGTTGGTGAAGTGTAATTTTTGATAATTTGTCTAGTAGGTGCTGAAGAAGCCTAAAACGGCGATTGACGAAATAATGGGCGGGAAAATGATGGTTTTTGGATATTCCAAAAAGATAATTGTAGTGACAAAAAATAATAATAAAATAGTTTATACTGTTAAAACGTATGCAATAATGTAATTTTTATTTCTGATCTAACCCTTGAATTAAATATTCACAATCAATACTGGTCAGAAATGGTAAGGGTTTAACGAGAATATGGAAGAAGCCTGGCGAATGTAAAAGAGAAAGGAATTCCATAGTGTAGTGGTGTAGGTAAGGACGAATGAAATGTTTCAATCCTATAGGAAGCAATATATATATATGTAGTTATACTTATTGTTATTAAACGTTCATGAATCCTCTGTTGATTTACGATATGTTTAATACGATTAAAAACTAATTTCAACGACGAATTAAAGTTTTACTAAATGTAAAATTAATTAATATGATTATCTGCTGATATTTTAAAGTTCTTATTAGTATTCACAAATAATTTAGATTCGGGTTCTTAGCATTACTTTATTCTAAAAGAGAATAGTATAATATAAACATCAAAAACGAAAATTCCTCCTGATCTGTCTCGCAGGAATATTTCAATTTTACATAAGTACATGTATTAATATTATATATTGAAACAGGTCCATGGTCCGATTCCAAGAGAACTTTAGGATCTGGGTCTTTTTATTCTCAACCTTTTTGTTAAGAAAATAAATTGTTATGACACCATTATATATAATTGCACAAAACCTACACAATTTACCTAATGAAATATTCTTTAGCCTAACTTGATGCCATTTAATTAAGCTTTTATGCGGACATATAGTAAAAGAATTTTTTTTTTCTTTTTTTTTTTTTTCTTTTACTCCACGTGAATGCAATGCTTGTCCAAGCCACCTGTTAGACTCCGTATACTTTAATTTTATAAAGTGTTAAGCTGTTCCTCTATTTCTCTGAAAAATATTGTTCTAAGGAGAAAATTTATTTTATTTACTTTATTTCTACTCGAAAAAAAATTGGGAAAAATGTATGTTTGAGTAATAAAACAAAATATGTACTATATTAACTAGAACTACTATTATATCTAATATAAAATAAAAATAAATATTTACATGTATTTCTGGGGATCACTTGTAGCTGGGTGGCTAGCGTAACAGCCTCCCATGCCAAAGGTCACGGGTTCTAATCCGCAGGTGGTCCTAGGATTTTTTAATGGGAGTAAAAAATCCTTAGTTACGCCGTCCTTCGGAGGGGACGTTAAAAGGTGTCCCGAGCCTGTGCGATGTCAGGTACTCGTTAAAGATCCCTATCCTAATAAAACCTGGATAGGAAAAATTTAGGACTCCCACTGTAGCATCGTCCGATTAGCCATAGTAGCATAAAGTGACGTTAAATAAATAAACAAACAAACATGTATTTCTAACATTATTAAAAATAAAAACAATTTGAAACCTAAGATCAACAGTCAAGAACTGATCAAAATATATATATGCACTAGTTCTCAATTTCCTCCCAAAATCTGAACTAATTCTTTTGCTTTTAAAAAATGTGCTAAGGAAGCGGCATATAGTTCGAAAAGTAAAAATTTTAGAAAAATTAAACAGGATGAAACTTGATAAAACTAATTAAATTTCTAATGAAAATATTGTTGTTATGATCGTATAAGATATATAATGCATTATCTTTAAGGGTTGTAATTTTAATTGGATTCATATACAAGTTATCTCTAAAAATGACATCAACCGATTTAAATTTTTTCCTATAATAAGGCACCATTAAAAGTTTGTTAAATTATTTAAAAAAGATTATATTGAAATTTCTTATTTTAATGTTGCTCTTTAAATCTTTATTTTTTTTTCTTTAAATCTCGCTTTGTTTTTTTACAGCATATTTATTTTCGGACCAGCATCAATTAGACATTATTCGCCAACTACTCGAGCCTGCTAAATTTTTCATTTCTTGAAGATCAGGATATGTTTCAAGATAATTTAATTTTCATGAGCTATGAGGTTGGATTTTCCTACTTGAACTAAATGACTGATTATTCACGACATCGTGACAGTGTTACACAATTAGGATCACTTTCAAATGGTTCTCATTGCTTTCTTTTATCTAGTTACTTTTAATATACATTTCTTTTCTTTTTTTTTTTATTACAAAGTTTCATTATTGACCATAATATGCATTGATATTTTTTGTTTTTTCTTAAAACTCTAATAAAATCTGATCAGAAGTCTTTGAGAAAATCTGCAGACGGTTAGAGAACTGATTTTTATGGTTAAGTAAACACATATAACTCAACAATTTTTAATAAGATTGATTCTGTTTTTAAATAATTACAAACTTTTATCCTTGAAAATATTAAACAAAAATAGTAAAAAAAAAAGAAAAAAAAAAGGAGGTATGAATACGTTGGAATTACAAACAAAGACCTTACCTTGAAATACTGATAATATTTTTTTTATAAACTAGTAAAAGTTAATTAATTTACCCCAAATAAAGCAGATGATTAATGTTTAAAGTTGAAGGGCTTTAGTAAGTTTTAGAAGAGCACCCTAATCAGGCCACATAAAAGCTTAATTATCTTTTTAAGTATTCAAAACTCTAAGACTTTAATGATAAGAAAAGTAATATTAACAATTTTAGTATATCAGTTAATTTATTATTTTTTTTTTTCAACATTTTTTATTGAGTAAAATTACAATCTGTCCCAATATGGACATCAATAGTAGTGCTGAAAGATATCATACATACTACATTCATACAATATTTACACAGCATAAAATTACAATAAAATTATTGTAATTTGTAAATTAACGGGAAGAAAAACATCAAAAATTGTAGCACTTGCTAACAATTTGCAAACTGTTATAAATATATTTATGAAGCACAATTATACAGTTTTTCACAACTAATTAATTTTCTTTTGTTAAACTTTTCTGCAAGGGCAAAGTAATTTTTTAAAATTATTTTAGAATTAGATATACTCAGGTGGCTCTAAAATACGTGAATAATTGTGACTTCCGATTTTAAAGTTAAAAAGAACAACAACAGTTTCTTTCCATTTCAATGATTTAAAAAATATTAAAATAAAAAATCATTTAATAAATTATAAATTTAATTACGTAAATGTAAAAACAAAGTTTTGAGAGGCGTGATTTTTTTTTTCATTTTTAGTTAAAATGGTATATTATTAATTATAATAAACTAAAATCTTATAAACAGATTTTTCAACACAATTAAGATATTCAAAAATGACTGAATCCCGAATATTTCTACCTACGATAATTTCAACAGTTGACTATGCATCCATAAAAAAAAAAAAAAAATTGTATAAATATATATATATATATATATATATATATATATATATATATATATATATATATATATATATACGGCTTTTCTCCGAAACTTATTTCATTTAATAAAATACAGTACATATTATGTAGATGTATGACTATAAAAGTTATATCTAAATATCTTCTATGTGTGACTAAAAAAGTTATATCTAAATACCTTCACTGTGTATGATCTTTAACCAACGTTTTGATCAGTTTTCTTTGAAGTAATTAATGCTTTTCATATTAGTTAATTACCTTTAAACAACTATATTAACAGAAATACCCTAATATAGTTATTTGGAAATAATAAACCATTGTGTAATAATTTGAATGATTTTACTTTCACTTACCTATATATGTAATATATAGCTTACTATATATTACTTTCCCTTAGGAAAGTATTGCGATCGTGAAAACTTTCGAAAAGTAGTTTTAAAACGGAAATACACGTATTAGGGTCCTCGAGTCCAAATGACCAAGTCCCGCAAAAGTCCGTGTGTGTGTGTCCGTGTGTGGTGACTCCTGCGCGTAAACGGAAAGTCCTTTGAAACTGAAATTTCATATTGAAGGCAACTATACGCCCGAGATGTTACAGCAACTTTTTCATCAAAATCAGCTAACCAGAAAAGCCACTTTATACTATGTATTTTGAACCTTTATACGATTTTCTCAAAAACGGTTCAAACGATTTTGATGAAACTTGCTATACCGAAGTAAAATTGGATCGGCTTTAATATCATGTAGGTTTCGTTCTGATTGAAATAGTCCGACAGGTCTTAAATGCCGATATTTCTTCCTCTGAAGCATCTTTTTTTTTTTTTTTTTCATGAATTTGAGCATTTTATCTTCCTCTCGCCAAAGGTGTCGTGAAGCTTTTCCTTTTGGAAAGGGCTGCATTTTTCATATATTCTCCTTTTTTCCCTTTTTCATATATTTGCACTCCACCTGTCTGATCGAGATCATTTGTCTCATATCGGACGGTTGAGTCTAGGATTAATGCCGTTTTCCCATTGTTCGGGAATGCTACAATATCAGCATATATTGTTGCATATAACGGACGGTTCTGTCCGTGTCAACGCAGTTCCCTCAGGAGCCTCGCTAACTCGTTCTTTACCTAGTGCGGGCGCTTTATGCGAAGAGCCTTGTTAGGGTATTTGAGAGGTGTTTCAGACTGTCGCATTTGCGACCAGAATCCTCTTCCCTGTCCGCTGGCTCTAGAGACTCCTAGCCTTCGGGATATCCTTGAAGTGGTGAATACAAATGCCCTAGCACTTGCATTTGGCCCATTCTTCAAAGGCATTTCTCGCAGCGCCGGTCGTAGAGCTTTCACACATCAGTCTGCTCGATACCCAGTCTTTATCTACATTCCGCAATCTCCTGATCATACCGGAATGTAGACTGAATTTTATCTGCATTGCTAAAAAACAGGTAAATATATTAGTCGAACGAATTCGATATCCAACTGAACGAGATAACTGCAAAAATATTTATTAATGCAATTTTTTGTTTTTGAACTTAAGAACAGTAATATAAATGAATAATATACTGTTGGAATGCTAAAGATTTTAGAAAAAATATTATCTCATAAATACTATGGTAAAGGTTAACGGAGGGTATTGAAAAGCCGATAAAACAAACTGATTGTCGTAGATGATAATATAGAAGATTATTTAATAAAACACATATTTCTATTAAAATCCAATGTAAATAATTCTTTTAATATTCATTTTCGATTCTAAATTTGTTTAAAAATTCCTTAATTGGTATAAATAACGAAAGTAAGTGAATTTAAATAAACGTTCTCTAAATATATTCTTCCTTCTATTTTACATAGCCGATTAAACATCACATATAATAATTAATTAATTTATGATTTTTTCGGCACTGATTCGGCGGAAGGGATTTTTCCTTTCGTAGCTACATATTTTGAAACCTAAACATTTTATGATGGGATCATTATCATGATCAGTCCCCGCCAAACTATCTTCTTGTACACCTGTTGACCTAGAAACTGTCTGTATACTTACTATAAATTGAATCAAAGATTCAAATAGTTGATTTTAAATACAAAGACGTGATGTTCGTTTGATACATATCTCCTGCGTTTGAAATCTTAATGTTGGAGAAAACCTTAGGCTTTATGGCAAGGATAAAAGTGAGAGCTTAGAAACGTTTCGAACTACTAGAAATGTCAGAGCGAGGTTCTCATGAGGAATAGATTGTGCTCTTTGATCTCGTTGTAACCTATTAGATCAGCAGTATATCATTTATCTAACTATATTTATGGTTTTCCTTCAACGTTATTAAAAGTCAATAATATACTTTATTATTTCATTGGCGAAGTCATAATAAGTTACAGCATTAATATCCGTGAGAAAATACAGAAGAACACGATATTTCCTGCATTCAATCAACTTAAGAAAATTCACTTAGATGTGAAGAGTTAACACATTCACGCCGGAGTGAATATCTAAGTTTTTTTCCCGTAAGGCGGGACTATCTTAGCTACTTCTCTTGGTGGGGCGGTGCGACACTGTTGCAAGTTCCAACGTGTTTAATGTTATATTGTTTTAATAACAGTTTTGACATAAGCATATTACTTGAAGGAGTAATTATGGCAATAATTTAAAAAAAAATTCTTATATTATTATTTATTATTAAAAATAATTCTTATATTATTATTAATTATTAAAAATAATTATTATATTATTATTTAGTATTAAAAATAATTCTTTTATTATATATTATATTCTTATTTATGAGGATAACAGTATCAAATAAAATCACCCACAGCTAAATAAAATTTTTTAAGAAGAATAATCAAATGTAAATAACCGATAGGAGTCATTTGAGGGAGCATGTTGAAAGTTAAAAAAAAAAATAATAATAGATAAACCCTTTTGATTGTTAGTTCCTACAACATATAATGTTGAGAAAAATAAAATAAACTTATTTTCTAAAAACAAGTGACTCACCGGTGGGTCACCCTTCCCCACGGAACAGACAAGTATGACCCACCATTGGGTCATCCCGGCGTGAACGTGTTAAATGAAAAGCTAACATTATTCTACGTATTTAAGTAGTGTGGTTTTTACATGAGAAAATTATATAAAATAGGAATGGGAACAAATATCACGTTTGCGATATGAAGAAACAAACAAGGTCATCTAGGGTAGGGTAGGGTATTGGAGTAGGTGCTCAACCTCTTGGTTATTAGCACCGAATAAATTTGTAGTAACAGATTTGTTTTACTCTTTTTTCTTCTTTCTATTTATTTATTTTTCCTTCTATTTTTTTTATTTATTTATTTATTTTTTTTATTATTATTTTGTTGACACATTCTGAATCAGTAAATTTATTCCAATTTTTCTTTCTTTATTTATTTATTTTTTTTTATATATTTTTTTATTATTACTATTATTTATTTATTTTTTTTCTTTCTCTATTTCTTTTTTCTTATAGTTCCGGGAGCAGAGAACATTCTTTGACGAACCTAATCAGTGAACTAATTGTTTCACTAGAGTCCTTCAAGCTCTCACTCAAGGATCTAGCTAGGTTAAGTTTATCCATTTGTACATGGAATTTGGGGCAGTTCTCAATTATGTGTTTTATTGAGAGAGACACTCTACACAAGTCACACATTGGTACGGGCTGCCTGAGGATGAGACGGAGATGTGTAAGTCTGCTATGTCCGATGCGAAGTCTCGCCAAAGCAGTTTCCTCGCGGCGATTACTTCGCAATGATGTATTCCATGGATCAGGCGATTGCTTTATATTTCTTAATTTATTGGTGTTGTCAAGTTCCGACCACATCTGTTCCCATGCCTGATATATTTTGACCTTAAGGTAATTTTTAACGTCTTCCTTGATGTAAGTTGGGTGGATTTGGACGTTTGACAATGCAGCTTCTTTCGCGGCCCGATCCGCTTGTTCATTGCCATCGATGCCTACGTGGGATGGAATCCACAAGAACACAAGTTTTTTTCAGTATTTTTAAATCTCCCACATATTTTCTGATCTTACTGAGTAGTGGGTTATCAATGCAAATATTATGAAGGCTCTTAAGGGCGGATAGGGAATCGGTGCATATAATGAACTTTGACTCATCACGTGACCTAATAAATTCAAGTGCATTTAATATTGCTGCAAGTTCCGCAGTATATATGCTACTTAGCTTAGGCAGTTTGAATTTAAGGATACTTACGGGTGTAACAATAGACAGCCCAACTTGATCATTTATTTTGGAGCCGTCTGTGAATATTTTTGTGTAATCAGAATGATCACATATAATTTCATTGTATTTTTCTCTTAGTAAATAGTGCGGTGTGTCAGTTTTGTTATACTTTGTCATAGTTAAGTTTGTTCTTGGTACTGTTTGGTCCCATGGTGATTCTATTGTTTCTGTTGTCTTATTGAGATGCATGTGAAGAAGTTCTTCAACGTAAGCCCTCGATCTTATTCCTAATGGTGCTGGTTTGGTCGGATTATTCTGATAAACTATTTTGTACTTGGCTTGGTATATATATTTGTAGGCAGGGTTATCGGGTTGTGTGGCCAGTGATGAGATATAATTACATGCTAATTGCAGACGACTGAACTTAAGTGGTGGAATGGAAGCCTGATTCTGCACACAGGCTAAGCACTGGACTTGTCCTGAAGGCACCAATAGCAATCCGGAGGCCTGTGTGGTGGATTGTGTCCAGCTGTGTTCCTGGGATCCTAATAAATTACTCTGGTTCCACAAGAGATAAAGCATTTGTCCAATCCATACTAGATCAACTCCAAACCTGGTCACAACAATCAGGACTCAGGTTCTCAACAAATAAAACTAAGTGTATGCTATTTTCAAAGCGAAGACACCCAAGTCCTCCACCTGAAATCAAGCTATATGACCAGGCTCTATCCTTCCACAATGAGTGCAAATTCTTAGGACTCATCCTCGATTCCAAGCTGACATGGGGCTCACATATAAAAAACATAAAGGAAAAATGCCTGAAGCGACTTAATGTGTTGAAAGTCCTTGCAGGAACAAGTTGGGGATCTGACCGAACTAGATTACTTCAGATATACCAATGTATCGTCGAATCCAAACTTGATCATGCCAGTCCTGTGTACGGGTCAGCAAAATCAAGAATTTTAACACAGCTTAACACACAAGGTCATCTATTTTATATACTGATATTTAATGTTTTTAAGTATCTAATCCTTATTTTTTTTTCTATTTTTTTTTCTTTTTTTTTTCTTCAGTTGCTTTTGAAATAACAAGCTGGTTGATTTTTTATTTTAATTCGAATTTCTTATTTAATTTGTTAATTCATATTATTTGAGATTTTAGAAATTAAAAACAATAAATATATATAACATCAAGAAGGCATTGAAAACCATCGATTTTTATTCTTTAAATAAATAAATATATAATAATAATAAATAAATAATAATAATAATAATAATAATAATATAATAATAATAATAAATAATAATAATAAATAAATAATAATAATAAAATAAATAATAATAATAATAATAATAATAATATAATAATAATAATAATAATAATAATAATAATAATAATAAATAAATAATAATAATAAATAAATAATAATAATAATAATAAATAGAAAAAAATACAAACTATTTAAAGGAGTTGATATTCCAAATGGGGATCTTAATCATTAATAAAACTCATGAGTCTGCAACTTTCTCTAACATGGCTTCGTCCCATGGTTTAAATATTAGAATAAATAAATAATCCGCCACGGACAGATTCGAACCCACAACTCGGCCATCAGCAGTCCACTGGACCGATCAAATGTTCTCTTCTCAGAGACTCGGGCCCAACCACAGTAGTGTTTAAAACGTAATAATATTACTCAGTAATTGATTCCTTAAAAATGCATGACATTTACCAAGCATTTTTCTATCTGACATTGTATACGACATTCCCTTTTATTGCCATCCTTTAAAGAATAAAAAAAAGAGTTATTATAAGCACTAATTTGATACAGAAAAAACTTCAATTAATAAAGTTGGAGGCTGATATTTACTTCACAACTCTTTCATTAGGCATTAATGCACAAAGTTTTGGCAAAAATGCCATATTCAGGTGCAAAAGAACAATTTTATTTAAGGCGAGTGGATGCTTACATCCAGAAGCATCATTTCTGAAGAGGATGTCAATAATAAATAAATATCATAATCATTTAATAAAAGACTGGTGAAGTTATATATCAGCCTCTAATTTTATTCATAAAATTTGACCTTCACCTTAAAGGATCTACACCTAAACTTTAATTAATTTTCATAAGAAATACAAATCTTTAAAATACAAATTAAAAAAAATATGAAATTGCAGTTTTGTACGACTTTTAGTTAATGCGCCAGACTTCCCACATACAGGCACATACACACACACACACACACACACACACACACACACACACACACACACTCACCCAAACACACACACACACACACACACACACAAAACACACACACCGTTTTGCGGGACTTGGTCATTTGGACTCAGGGGACCCTAAAACGTTTAAACTCAAATTCAAAATTTTCACGATCGCAATACTTTCCCTTACTATATATTTCATATATAGATAAGCGAAATCAAAACTTAATAAATTAAAATTTTTAATTTTTAGATCCACACCCAAAGCCTTCACACCAGGTTGCTTTCATTTCAGTCTTTGCCTGGGTCATTTTTCAAACGCAGGAAATTGAAGTAGAAATAAAGCTTTTAGCGTTATGTATAGATTTATCAACTTTTTGTCATTAAACATGAATTTATCAGATTAATATTCAAAAGCCTTTTCTTCTCTACATTTATAAAAAAAAAAAAAAAATCAAATTGCCCAACAATAAAAAAGTCTAGTTAGTTAATGGAATAGTCATGTACTCACAGCCTCAATCTGTTCTCTCTAATTTCCTCTGTGGTTTGATCTTTGAACTAGAATGTTCATTTAATTGATCTTTTTTCTTTGGGGGGAAATTGGAAATGCTGTGAATCCCAGGAATCTCATGAGAAGTTATAAAAAAAAAAAAAAAAAATTTAATAAAAATATATATATATATATATATATATATATATATATATATACATACATACATACATCTGAGATACTTAAACTAACTCATGATAACTCATCCTGTTTGCCATTTCCTCGATACCGATTATTAAAACAAATATTTCTTAAGGACGAAAAAGGGTCAACAAAATTTGACAAATTGTTCTTAAACAGTTCGGTAGTTTTCCAAATGCGTGGTGATTCATTGTCACGTATAAGACAAATTACTGAATGGTGACATTTGACAATCACTTAATTACTGCCAGTTTCCGATAACATCTTAATTTTGGAGTCATTAATTAGGAGTGCTAAACGTTCATAATTTTTCGAGTTACCCGTATAATAATCACAAAGTTATTACAAAAAATTTTAAATAATAATAATAGACGAAGATATAACAATTGAAGAAAAAATAAACTTCATAAACAAGACATCGTGATCATTTCATAATAATAAATATTTTCTTTCTTTATGATAAATATTATTTATTATTTTAGTGTTTACATTGCATATAAATTTAAACAGTAAAATTTAAACCTTGAAAAGATGTAGTTTTTTCATCAATATTATGTAGAAAATAAATTAATGGTTAGATAATAAAATAAAGATATTTTTCATTAGTTCATTAGTTCTGCTTTAAAATGGAGGATGAAGAACCAAAATGTTGGATATACTAAAAATTAATTTTCACGATTTTTAATCAATTTCAATATGATTTAAACATATGAAACAAATATGAATTTCTTTTGAGTCTACTACTGAATTTAATGTTTATTAATAAAATGAAAATTGCAAATGATGAATAGGATTTCATTACAACAATTTTGAAATATTCTTTTATAATCCAAAAGTTTCAGTAATTTATTATACTGGCGATATTTTTATCAGCTATTTTTTTAAGAACCCCAAAGCTTTGAGGGCATATGATAGGCTCAAAATTAAAGATTATAAGATGATGTTAAAAAAATTTGTTATAAACACAAAAATCCATGAGTGTGGTGTGTTCTGGAAGAACAGTTGCTTACCCCGCTGAGGCAAGATAATTATTAATTAATTATGTAATTAATTATTCAGTTACTTCAGCCGTGGAGAGACCCTTGGTTCGGGAGACCCTCGTGGGACTAATTCAGGCCCCCCAAAAAAGTAAACCAACATTGGGGAAAAACTTCACGTCAGTAATGCCATCCTACGAACGTCATCCAAAACAATTCACAGGTTGAACAGGGTTTTAGTTTGTTCTTAGAAATTTCAGGATAGAGAACGAAAGCAAGAGATGTTACTAAAGACAAAATATTTCAACATGTAGTTTGTACATATATTGAGTAGCAGTTCTGATACAGACCAAAAAATTTTTACTGATTTGTTAAACAATTTCTTCTATAATTCACCTGGACGTTTTTATCTCATACTTAAAACTATTATGTTATAAACAAAATAGTTTGGCTAAGAGGTGGCTGGTTTTTTATCGTATTCTGCCCAAAATAAATACCATATATACACAAGAACACACAAATATATATATATATATATATTATATATATATATATGTATATATAATATATACATATATATAATACGTTCTATTCAACTTACAATTCGCGGACGACCAGGTTGTCATAGCATCGGATGAATTTGACATGGAATATATGATGAGGAATCTCGTAGAAGTATATGCACAATGGGATCTGGAAATAAATAAGGAAAAAACCTAATATATGCCTATTCTCTCATCTGTCCCTGCTCTCTGCTTGCAAGGCTGGACGATTCAACAAAGCGATGCCTTCAAATATCTAGGTGTTACTATAGATAAGAACGCATTATCGGAAATAGGGACATATCTAATAAGATTGTTAACGAAAAAAGGATTATCGGGATACTAAATGAAGTGTTATGGAATAAGAAGAAATTCCACTCCTTTCTGGTTGGCACTACGCTTTATGGATGTTAATCTTGGACGGTGAAGAAATCATAGCAAAAAAAATTATTATTCCTGGAGATAGATTTTTGAAGAAGAAGTTGTGCCGTGTCTCGGTTAGAAAAAATCCCCAATAATTAAAAAATGGAAAGAGTGGAGGCCGAGCACACCATTATCTAAGAAATTAGTAGAAGAAGGCTGATGTGGTATGGGCACGTTATGAGAATGGATGAAGCACGTTGGCCTCTTCGATTGATTGAATACTGCCCACCACCCAAGAAGAGAAAACGGGGAAGACCTCGGAAAAGATGGATAGAAGAGATAATGGAGGATATGGCAGCCAGAGGTCTGAATAAGGACGACTGGAATGATCGAGATTATTGGAGAGACGGAGTACTGAGGACCGGGATGTGACATCATTGCAGAACCCCGGGAAAAAAAAACACACACACACACATATATATATATATATATATATATATATATATATATATATATATATAATATTAACATAAAAAACGTATATGATTTGAGCATGGATAAATTATCGCTGCTGGATATTTTGCAGCATTCTCTCCTCTACCTCAAAAAAAAAAAAAAAAATGTTTAAGAACAGTATTTTATATATTATATATCACGTTTTGATAGCTTTAACTGATTTTATGAACTGTATATAGGAAAAAAAATTAAAATGCAGAAAAGAAATACCTTTATTTAACCTTTAAACAAATATAAGTTTTCTGAGTTCTCTATTCTAATATTCTGTCACACAAGGCAAATAATAAAACAAAATAAATCATTAACTGTAAAAGTAAATACAATTATACAATTATATTTACAAACACTAAAACTAACTCGAACAGTCCCTAGTTTAACCTTCTACCATATGATTCTTCACATAACAAGTGTTACATGTATGACTGGTTGTAATATTTTTCTATCGTTTACATCTGGATGTATATAATTTTATTTAGCCATAAATAAAAGACATCTTAATAACTGAAATTATATTCATAAAGTATATTTAAAAAAGATATAGATCGATATTAAAAAATAAAAATCAATTGACGAAGAGGTATACGTAATATTCAACATAATAGGTATAATTTTAGATAACAAGTACAGATGGCTAGATATGGTACTTTTCTTCTGTGACAGAATATAAGGATTGACTACCTTCTTACGTCCTCTTCGAAGGACGGCATAAACAATGATTTTTACTTCCACTGAAACATGTTAGGGCTACCTGCACTTTTGAACCTGTGACCTTGGGCATAGAAGGCTGTTATGCTAGTCACAATGCGATAGGTGACCCCTAACTAAGAGTGGCTATAATTATTTATATTTTTGGGTCACTTAATCAAAACAGATGTACCACTGTAAACTAAATTAAACTTTAAAATGTATTTAGAAAAGATTGATTTCTGATATGACAAAATGCTAATTAATCGAATAAAAAAAGGTATCATTTATCATAACAAATAAATTTAATGGACCAATTTAGATTTTTTGACCTATTTGTGTTTCTAATTTCTGCCGATGCTGAAATATTATAATGAATAGACGCTATAAAATAAAAACAACATTTGCACTTTTAGGCTGTCCAATAATATATTTATATATTTCAGAATATACTGTTTAAATACATAATAATTTAGGGCAACAACGTGACTTACCCGGTTTGCCATTGTGGATAACTGGCGATGAAGGCGACCTGTGCGGACAGCGGTACCTGCCGATCTGACTTGTTGCCAACCCCACCGCCAGTCCAGCAGGAGGAGGGCTTGCTACAGTGAATGGTGTGGGTTACAGGGGTTGTCAATCATTCTGCCTTGTCACGGGGCAAAATAATGTTTCAATGATATTTACAAATATCGATATTTTATTGTCAAGAGAATCAAGATATTCAATATATTAACTTTATATAAAACAAGAGGTAAGTTCTAAGACATAGGTTATATATATCTTGTCTTTACTCTTTCATTTGCAACTGATTTTAATTTGACTAAATACTAAAATACTGGTTTTTATTTTTTGTGCTGATATTACACCGGTATCGATAACGCCCACGAAAGTTGATATCGATATTAGGATATCGACAGGCTCTAATAGACACTCTGTTAAATTGCAAACGGGGGGATAAGAGACGAGAGAAGATACAATAAAATATATGTGGAGGCAATAAAATAAAACTATAGCTATACTAAACGATAAATGAAATTAAATAAATGCAGTTTATTTAGTGCTTAGTTGCTTAACTGTTTGAGTTGATATAAACTTTTTCATCATAAGATCGATTTTCAGTAGGTATTTCGATGTAGTCCGTAAGACCGACTAGTACAAGATATTCTTTGCAAGACGGCAAAGAGTCCACAAATTTTAGGTGCTTGTATCATTTTAGTATGACTGTTGTTTTTATTTTTTAAATTTCTTTACTTATTGAATGTGGGTTAGGATTTATCAGTCACGTACCTGGTAGTAGTTGCGTTTAATACTGCGAATCCCATTTTTACATCCAAAATATTACATTTTCAAATTATAGTAATAAAGTACCGTAAAAATTAAAAAACGCTGAAAATAATTACACAATGGTTCATTATTTCCAAATAAAAATATTAGGGTATAGCTGTTTATAAAGCAGTAGATTGGAAATTAAGTAATATGAAAAGCAATAAATAGTTCAAAGTAAAATAGCATATCACCACCTATATCAATTTCAAAACGCTATATCTCTGCTTGTTCTTAACTGATTTCTATAATTTTTTTTTTTTCATTTTGTAGAAAATTTAATTCTCTACGAAATAGTACCAAAACAAAATGGCCCTTAAAGTTTAAAGTGAAGTAATTTTATTTTCTGTTTTGGTCGATTGCAAAGGTTCATTATTTAAAATAATAAACCAAAAGGAAAGTTGAAACTTGTATTGTTAATTATAATTTCCGTAATTTCCCTCGTCGGTATGTAATAAGTTGTTACAAAAATATCTACCGATGCTCCTTAAGAGCAGCGATGGCGATATAAAAAATAAGAGCTTAAGAATTGTCAAAAGTACATAAGGAGTTGTTATGTAACTATATAACACTAAAAAAAACGCTGCAATTTATTACATAATGGTTTATTATTTCCAAATTACTATAATAGAGTATAGCTGTCTAAAAGTGAATAACTAATATAAATAGCAATAGATAATCTAAAGGAAAATGGTCAATCACCACTATTATTGTTAATTTCAAAAAAACTGTATCTCTGCTGTTTCTAAACCGATGGTATTTATTTATTTAAACAGCAAACAGTTAGTAATTTGTGACTCCAATATATAAATCATTCCTCCCTTCTTTACCGCGCTTTGCTGATTCTAAATACCTATACACATTTTTGTCCATTTTAAAAAATAACTACTGCTAATTTCAAAACGCTACATTTCTGCTATTTTCAATCCGATGGTATTTATTTATTTGAACAGCAAACAGTTAGTAATTTATGACTTTATAATAATAGTTATCGTTCATTTCTCCCCCTTCTTTAATGCACTTTACTGAATCTAAAACTATCTCTACAGAATTTTATCTCTATATTCGAAAATAACGGGGTTACTAGTGTATTTGTGGGTAAAATTTTAATTTTTGTTTTCTCTTTTATTATTATTTGGGGATTCTTGGTAACAAAATGTAGTAAAATTCAGCTCTTTTTTTTAAACGGTTTACGGTTTCTTGGAAACAAACTGTAATAAAAGGGTTCTCTATTTCCAAAATTAAATTCACTGAGTTATTGAACTAAAACATTTTTAATCGTCCGTAATTTTAAAACTAATCTGCGGATATTAAGTGTTAAGATCATTATTAGATGCGTTAGTATTTAGCGCCGAATCAAAAAAAAAAAAAAAAAAAAAAAAAAAAATGGTACAGAAGTTCTGGAGAAAAACAAGTAGAAAAACAAGAAGAATAAAAAGTACTACTGCATTTTCACAGGGTATTAATGATGATAAAAAAAAATCCCAAAACGTAGATGCACATCAAAAAGTAATTTCATTTCTTCATTTATATCTTTTTCCCTCTAGTGTTGTGCCAAAAAATATGTTAATAGCTTACATACACCTGTCCATTTCCTGGTATCTAATTGTGAAACAGCAATCAATCATCAAAAGGACTTGTTATAGGAAAACCACGTCATTACCACGCATGAGCCAGACAATACCCAATATTACGCTTCTCTGATTTCCTCCTAATTAATAGTAGATTAAGGAGGTCTCCCACCCATGTTCTTCTCACCGTTTGCCATAACATCGCTGGCATATCTGTCATTGACATATTCGGCAATAGTTTAGTTTCCGAGGCCGTGTAATTTTTCGTGAAAGTGTTGAAAATATGTGTTGTAACGTTTTCGTACGTATAAGAATACTTTAGCGTGTGTAAAAAATTATTCGATACAATCATAACCAAGGAAAAATCTCAGGGGTTTTCTCCAATATATAGATATTTTAATAATTTAACCGAAATTTCTTATATATAAACATATTTATTGATATTTACAATTGTATTAAATACATGAGCTAAATGTGATGCACATAGTAAACTGACATGAAATACATGTAGAGACGCTACCCATTGGCTACACTCGGGGCCAACTTATCAGTTATCGAAGAGGATGATGGGATAGAATGTAGTGGATTAGAGTGGGAATAGAGTTTTTTATGGAATGATTGATACCTGGTTCTAGCTATTTCAGTAACATATGGAACATTAAGGTCTTTATGGATGAGTTTATTCGTGGCAAAGTAAGGAGCGTTTAGGATTTTACGAAGGATTTTGGGTTGTAAGGGTTGAATACAAGAAAAATTCGAAGGTTTAGTAGATGCTCATAGCTCTATTCTGCAAGTCCATGTCGGCCTTATGATGGTCATGTAAATAAGTCTATTGTAATTAAGTGGGACGTTGGAGGTTTTTCTAGTTTATATATTAAAAATTCAAAAGACTAATGAAATACTTAATAAAAGAAACTTGGTTGGCTGAAGTCTTAAAAAAGTTAGGGACTTAATCACATGCTTCAGGAACATTGTTAAAAAATCTAACAAAAGACAAGAAAGTAACTTGATTAGTCTTG
Organism: Piezodorus guildinii; assembly: GCA_023052935.1. Taxonomy (NCBI): domain Eukaryota; kingdom Metazoa; phylum Arthropoda; class Insecta; order Hemiptera; family Pentatomidae; genus Piezodorus; species Piezodorus guildinii. The sequence continues at coordinate 74,041,833 of CM041296.1, forward strand.
TCAATAAAAAGTAACTCGTCTTATAAGATTGCTCCTTGTATAACTTGGAGGTCGTAAAAAGAATTAAATTAGTTTTTAAGCCACAGGGATTTACAAAAATAAAAATAAAATAATAAGTTAGTTAAAGAAGAGAGAAAGTAAAGAAAGTAAAACATAAAAGTATTAATTTTGAAAAATTATGTATCAAATATGAAATACAAGTAAAGTTCGGAATGAAGTACTTCTCAAGCCGAATATATTTGAATTAATTTAATTTTATATTTTGTAGAGATGTCCCAGTTGGACAACAAGGAAAGGTTTTGAAGAAACAAGTCGGATGTTTTAAAAATGTGGTCCAACCTTGAATGAGTTGTATTAACTACTAGGAATCTCCAACACGCCCAGATTTTTTTGTTTACTTTGTTGTCCATTAGGACAAGTTGTAATATATACAAATAAATAAAAATAAACTATAAATAACGAAAATTACATAAGCGCCAGAAAAGAATTATTTGAAAACATAATGTATGGTACTATGAAAATATATCTATATTACTTAAAAAAACATTATAATTAATTATTAATTTATCTTAAAAAATGGGATCACCTGTAGCACGGTGGCTAGCATAACAGCCTTCTATTCAAAAGATCATGGGTTCAAACCCGCAGGTGGTCCTATGATTTTTTAATGTGAGTAAAAAAATCCTCCCGTCCTTCGGAGGGAACGTAAAAAGTGGTCCCGAGCCTGTCAGGTACTCATTAAAGATCCCTATTCTAATTTTACCTGGATAGGCAAAATTTAGAACTCGCACCGTAGGGATCGTCCGATTAGCCACAGTTGCATAAAGTGACGTTAAATAATCAAACAAACGATTTTTTCAAAAATAACCAAATTGGGCGAAATTATTGATAAAATTCTTAAAAATATTGTTAAATTAAACATTAAAACTATATAATTTTTTTTATCTTTCTTTAAAAATATAGACCGTCAGAAATAGACCGTCAGAAGCTATATAACATCATGATTGAACAGGGAATACCTAGAAAGTTAGTAAACCTAGTAGAGATGTGTTTGTCGGAAACATTCCATAAAGTTAGAATCGGTCATAATTACTCCGAGAGATTTGAGGTGCGATCGGGTTTGAAACAGGGTGACTCCCTTTCACCTGTGTTATTTAATATAGCTTTAGAATATGTCATAGAAAAGGTGATGTGTACCGAGAAAGGCCTAAATATGGGTGACAAGATTCCGGTTTTGGGGTATGCCGATGATCTGGTACTGCTAGGTGAAGACACGGAAACCATACAACTAAATACAAGTGTGTTAATAAAAACCGGTAAAGAAATAGGACTCGAATTAAATACCGATAAAACGAAGTATATGATTAGTAGCAGAAACGGTGTCGATCTTGGTGATATTGATGTATCAGGTCATACTTTTGAACACGTAGAGAAATTCAAGTATTTAGGTTCAATTATAACTAGAAAAAATGAAATCCAGGAAGAAATAAAGTCCCGATTAAAGGTGGGAAATGCGTGTTATTATTCAGTTGCTAAGTTACTTAGATCGCGGCTTCTATCTAAAAACTTAAAGATTAGAATTTATAAAACTATTATTCTTCCAACGGTTCTTTACGGATGTGAAACGTGGCCGCTTACTTTAAACGATGAACAACGGCTTAAGGTTTTCGAGAATAAGGTACTGCGTAAAATATTTGGTCCGAAGAGAGATGAGGCCACTGGGGAGTTTAGAAGGTTGCACAACGCGGAATTGCGGAGTTTGTACCCTGTGAATATAATTGAGTTGATAGCATCGCGGAGACTCAAATGGGCGCGTAAAGTTGTTGGGCTTAGTGAGGAACGGATTCCGAGAAAGTTGGTATTCGCTGAACCGACTGGTAGGCGTCCGAAAGGTAGGCCGAAGCGGAGATGGGAAGATTGCGTTAAGGCTGATCTCGGGAGCTTGGGCTTGAATGGTGAGCATTGGACGATTCTGTGTAGGCGGAATTTGGTGGTATCGGCATCGAACCTTCGGGTTCGCTAAGCCTATTATTATTATTATTATTATTATTTCTTTAAAAATAACTGAGTTATTTAAATCAATAATTTTTGATGATCATCGTCGATGCCGAAGTATTTTTGTGTTACATTTTATATTAATTGGTCGACTTATTTCGGAGAATAGCCGCGGACGGCTTAAGGCAGACAGACAGATTTTTTAAAAAGTTATTCGGGCTCTAAATGTCTTTAAAGGTAAGCCCTCAAATTTTGAGAGAGTATAGGGATGTTTTACATTTTTTTTTTTTCTATTACAATTTTTTTTTTACAATTTAATTCATATTATTCCAGTACCTTGCACCACGACCTTAATGTTCTATTTATTTCAGACCTAATTCCATCCAAATTTTCCAAATTCCACCAGAACCTATTTCATCATCCTAATCCTCTAGCTCAATCCCTATCCAGCTCCACTCATCCATACAACCCACCTAGAAGGTTGAAACGGCAGTGGCCCCGCGACCTTTTGTAAATCTATTGGAGTTCTAGCACTGGCTAGATTCTCCACTCAATGTGATGTATGTATGAGTGTGTGTATGTGTATATAGGTGAATTCTTGACTATTGTATTGATTCATTATTGTGTATATATTTTATTGTAATTTTATGCCGTGTAAATATTGTATGAATGTAGTATGTATGATATCTTTCATCACTACTACTAATGTCCAAATTGGGACATATTGTAATTTTACTCAATAAAAATTGTTGAAAAAAAAAAAAAAATTCCAGTAATCGAACCTAAATCTATTTACGCAATTATGTGCATTGAACACTGTTTGATTACTCAAATTATAAATGCCAGAATAAATTTGACATGGTACATTCTCTCGCTTACTGTATTAACAGAAAATTTATTTAAGGAATTTTTTTTATTTATGTATATATATACCATGTTTTACGAGGTGAAGAAAAAATGAATAATTAATGAGTTTATGTTTTATGTTATAGATAGAAGATCAAATATATAATATATAGTTTTGCCATGAAGATAGAAAATAGATTGTATAAATTTTAAAAGAAATATTATCGTAACTCATTACACGTTTGGTTTAATTTATTATGTCATAATTTTAGTGATGTTATACCTAACTTTATAAAAAAGCAAACAATAAAAATCCTCGTAAACAAGTGATAAAGTTAATTCTAAAATGATTCGAGGCATTTATATTACTTGAATATCTTTTGGAGTAGTTCCAAAGAATACTCAAACTCCAAATCAGATAACGACTGAATCTCGATGATTTATGAACAAATTTGAATAATATCTTTAGGTTCTTATAACGAACTTTATCTCCGCTAATGGCCCAACTTAAGTTTTATTTAATTATTAACAAATCTAAAAAGCATGCTTATCAAATTTATTTATGAATGTGTTTATCGGACCAATATGGTTGCAGTCAGTCAATAAATATGAATACAAATTATGAATGAAATTAGATGCTGTAACTATCACTTAATAATTCTTAATACACAGTTCGAGTAACTTTCCGTTACTAATGTATATAATTCATAGTAAGGGTAAGTGTCGCTATCGTGAATATTTTCGCATTCAATGAATTTCATGTTTAATACAACTATAAGCCCGTAATCTTACAGAAATTTTTTCATCAATCTGCGAACCAGGAGAGTCACTTTAAACAATGCATTGTGAAAATTTTTACGATTTTCTCAAACTAACGATTTTGATTATTATCGATGTAAAATTAATGGAATTTAATATCATGTAGGTTTCAGTCTGATTGAAGTAATCTGACAGTGCTTATTTTTTGTCTTAGTACCTTTAATTTTGTAGATTAAAAAAAAATTGCCATATCATCTAGTTAGGAAAAGAGCTAGGAAATGTTTTTTTTTTTTTGTTTTTTTAACATGCGAACAGTAATATAAATGTATAATACACCGTCGGAAAGCTAACGATTAGTAGACGAAATAGTATCTTATAAAGGAAATTTAAAAAGTTAATAGAGAATGATGAAAAGCCAATAAAACTAACTGATTTTTGTAGATAATAATATAATATTTAATTTAATAAAACACATGTTTCTACCTAAACTCAACATAATTAATTCTTTAACCTCGTTTGTTCTCTTCATTTGAATATTCCTAAATAGATTTTAACAACGGAGGTAAGTGAAAGGCGTGTCTTGAGCTCACCAGATTTTTTTATTTATTTTTTGCATTGGGATAGAGTTACAAATGTTCGATGTAATGACATATGATATGATTTATTATTATTTTTTTTTTAGTAATGTTCATTTCTTAAGTAGTTTTGACAAGAGTCTTGGGAATAAACATCACTGTATATTTTACTAAGAAAAAAGAAGATGAGAACGACACAAAAATTCTTCTTTTAGGCTGAGGAGGGCAGAATAGTAATGAGATATTTATACATGTTTTACCTTCATTGTCTTGTCTCTCTCTATCTCTTTTCCTCGTCTATATTCCAAGTAAATATTTATTCACAAAAATATATATGAAACTCATCTATAAAAAAATTGTTTAATAAATTACAGTCAAGTGTAAAATAGTTCGAAGAGGACAGAAATAAATGAAATAAAAAAAAAATAAATGAAATAAAAAAAAAATTAAAGTTTTACTGCTGAAGAAATGTTTGGGTGGGTTATTAAAGGTAAGGCATCTCAGAATACTACAGAAAAATATCTTGTCAAATACTATTTTTTTAAATACATTCTCCGGAACCATCTCTTTTTAAAAATATTATTTATTAATTAATCAATAATACATTTATAACGCTTCGAGGTGCACATGCCTCATCTTTAGACTCACTGGTCAAAAACCAATAACAATTCAACATCAGACTAAATTTTCAACAAATTAACGATAGTCAAAATTATAATTCAATAACTCTATGTCACATTATAAACCTGTTTTTTTAAAAATTATTTAGTTTGATTAATACCTACAAAAATCCATATTATTCAATAATGGTCATATTTCATGAAAATCTCCTTATGTTTGTGCCAACAATAGTCAATATATTCATTTGGTAACTACATATTTGACTAGCGATTTTGAAGATGAGCCATATGGACCTCGAAACGTTGTAAATGTCAAACACTTCCACTTACACTGTCAAAAACCTGGGTAGTACCATTGTCCAAACTCTTTACTGGAAACCCCATATTGCCCAAAGTTCCCAAAGAACAATAAGTACCCTCAAATATTTCCATCACTCCCACCATCTTCTTCCCCTATCCATCCATATCCTCCTTGTATCCGCACTTATTTCCCTCCACTTTGACTATTGCTACTTAGTATATGGTGGCCTCCCGACGGTGCTTGAGGACAGGCTAAAACGAATCATGAACATATTTTTAATATTTGTCCTCAGTACTCCGATGAGGTCTCATGTAACCCATTTTTGCAGGGAGTTAAAGTGGCTCTCCCAATCCGCAGACAATATTTCATAGGATCATACCTTTACCAAACTATTAACTCCCAGCATCCTTTCTACATCCACAGTCTCCTACAATTTAAATCCTCAGTCCACTAACTTGAAACAAGATCCGATTCCGACTTTCCTATCCACAGAACTAAAACTTTTGATCGTTCCTTCCTTGTCCGCTCCTCTACTTTCTGGAATTCTCTACCTACTCATATCCGCCATGCTGCTTCTCTCTCCTCATTCAAATCCCAACTTTTCTAATACCTTTTATTACCCCAAAAAGATGCTTAAAAAACTGTGATATTTATATTCCTGACATCACACTTTGAAAGAAAAGTAATATTTGTTCATTGTCTTTATTTAAACACTGTTATTTTTAATTTTGTTCAACACAATATTTTTCAAGAATTGTTTTATTTTATTTTATCATTGTATATATATATATATACAAATATATATATATATATATATATTTGTATATATGTGTAGATATTCGTGTGTGATATAAACACTTAAATTTACCCATCAGTTTAATTAGTAATCAATTATGTTCCTTCTGTCTGTTGGCCAGACATGTTGTATATTTAAACTGTACAATTCTATTATTCATAGGGACCCAATCCCAGAATAAAACTTATTTTCTATTCTGTTCTATTCTATTCTAAATGTATTATTGATGAATTAATAAATAATATTTAAAAAGAAAAGATGGTTCCGGAGAATTTATTTAAATATGATATACTCTTCATAATTAGTAATTGAACATTTTTTAAAAATTTTATTTATAATATATGCTCGAACGACAAGAAACTGCTCGACGATAGCGATTACTACTACTCCTGACAACTGCTAAAATCTTTTAGTCTATTAAAAAGAACTTATAAACGGCACTATTATCAGACCTATTTCAAATATGGAATCATGCTTTGGGCCTCTACATCATCTTCTAATTCTTACCGCATATAATCTAAAATCCCTTTCAAAATCCTGAATCTCCCTCTCTTTTTCACAAATGAACTCATTCATTATGTCTCCAACATCCGATTTGTAGCAGACATAGCCCTTGATAGTTATACCTCTTATCATTCAAACTCACTGCCTCCATAAACCCACTTGTCCGTAATCTACTTTCCTTGGATATTCCTGACCTAACGAGGCGATTGAAAAGAAGGTGGCCTCGGGAACTACGAAAACCTACTTTTATCAATGACTATTCCGGAAAAAAATACTGAAATGTCTTTCAAGAAATTCGGCAAACACATACAATTTCCTAAGTACTGGGTATAAACACCTTTCTTTTTACTTTCACTTACTATATATAGTAAGGAGAAGTATTGCGATAGTGAAAATTTTCCAATTCCAGTTTTCAACGGAAATACACGTTTTAGGGTCCCCTTAGTCAAAATAACCAAGTCCCGCAAAAAGGTCTGTGTGTGTGTGTCTGTGGTAACACCCGGGCGGAAACTAAAAGTCCTATGAAACTGAAATTTCATATTTAAGACAATTATATGCCCGAGACGTGACAAAACATTTTTCATCAAAATGAGCTTACCAGAAGAGGCACTTTATACTATGCATTTTGCACCTTTTTTAGATTTTCTCGAAAACGGTTCCGACGATTTTGATTAAACTCGCTATATCGATGTAAAATTTAATGGGCTTAAATATCATGTAGGTTTTATTTAGATAAAAATGGTCTGACAGGGCTTAAATGCCGATATTTTAAATTTTCTTCCCCTAAAGTACCTTTAATTTTGTAGATTCAATAATAATAACTAGATTATCTTGTTAACGCTGATGAAAAACTGGTAAATGTATAAATTGAATAAACTCGATACCCAACTAAAGGAGAAAACAGAAAAAATATTTTTTTAATGCAATTTTTTTATTTTGAACATAGCAACAATAATATACACTTATAATATACCGTTGGAAATCTTTGATTTTAGAAAAAAAAAATTATATAATACACAAGAGCTTGTAAAAGTTAATAAAGAGTGATGAAAAGCAGATAGAACTAATTATTTCAGATAATAATGCAATAGATTTTTTAATAAAACACATGTTTCTATATAAATTCAATTTAATTAATTCTTTAATAGTTTCACGTATTTTTATCTTTTAGTGTATTTGATTGTAAATTCTTTCATTGAGTTTAAAAATGGTGGTAAGTGAAAGTCGTGTGTTGCCCGCACCAGATTTTTTTTCCTGGAAAAGAAAGATCAGAAACTTCTAACCGATTTCGTGAAGGAGTTATGAACTTCTTTTTTTTTAATTCTAAGTGTACTTTTAAAAAACTTGTACCTATACAACCCATAAAGGTTCTACGATTCAATATATATAGTAGGGGTGGGCATTATCGAATGATCGTTATAATCGGATGATCGGACTTCGATGATTTAAATAATCGAATGATTTCAAAAGTGAATGATTAAATGATTAATATATGGATTCTGAGAGACCATATCCAACAATTTTCGTCTCTATGATGGCTGAGATGGCTGAGCCTAGATGGAAATATGCATATAATTTATGCTGCGAGCAAAAAAACAAAAAACAATTCATTAATCTGAAAATCGTTTAATTCCAATGATTGAAATAATCGAACGATCCGATAATCGTCATTCGATTATGCCCACCCCTAATATATAGTGATTCGTCCTGTTACTAGGCGATAAGGCCGAGATCACGCTCAGCCAACTGGGGTTTTTCCCCCATTTCGAGTACCCATTTAATACAAGAGGGTCAGTAAATATACCCCAGGGTTCCTTCTGTGCTAAAAGAACACAATAAATAATTATATGCCACATCTGGGATTCGAACGCTGGGCTGAAAACAGTAGAACAGTGCTCTATCCGCCTCCTTCCTTTGGAATCCTTTCATCTATTGTCATTCGATCTGGTCTTTTTTGGATTTCCTTGCCTAAATCCTTTCGTAAAGTCTTATCATTAACTACTTTCAAACATCACTTATTTCTGTAATAAGCTATTAATCTTCCCAACGTATATAATATTTAACGATATAGATAAAAACTAGTCGTCGTCACCAAATGTAATCTATTTCTATACTGAAGTCTTTAGAAACCTGACAAATCTAATTTATTTTGTAAATATTAGGTTACTATTCGTTCCAGAATATTTTTTTATTTCTCTATCCTCTAGACCACGCAACGCTAGGCAATGTTACTATTAATTTTAAAGTAAACTAACTATGAACTATTTTAGTTATTTTTAAAACATATTATAAAAGCCGAAAGTAATGAGAGATAATTTGCAGGATGCCACGGCGAGAATGAGAATAAGATTATTTAGAGATAAGCCTATTGAACTGGTAAGATGCTTCAAATGCCCGGGATGAGCGTAGACTCATTGATAATGGGATTAAAAAGTGAGCACTAAAATAATAGAATATTTATTTATTTATATACAATATTTACAAAGTACGTATAGATACAAATATGTTTTGTTTCCTGATTTCAGTTTTCCTTTTTTCATGATGACAGAGGTTCAATCATCGTTTGATTTAGCTAATGATAATATAATTTTTTGCTTGAGACAGTAGAAAAAGTAATATAAAAAAACAACACAACATAAATTTAAAAGTACATGCTTTGTTCTTTTTTGCGTGTATCGCTTTAGTTATGTATTGTTGAAATTACCATTTTCAAATTTCCAAAGGTTTTCAGGAGTTCTATCAATATAGTTCTTGGTTTCTCCGTAGATTAACTGTTGTAATGTGGGAAGATTTAGTTCAGAGCGCATTTTTAAATTTTAGTATACTGTGGGTAGTTACTGATGATTGGCATACATATATTTAAATTGTTTTTAGTTTTTTGTAATTGGCATGTAAGTCGAACTCCGAACGGGCGAGACATAATAGATCTGGGAACGAGTGACTGTTTTATATAGTAGGAGCTTGTTCTGAGTGCTTAAGCTGGATGTTTTTTTGAAATATGGGAACTGATTTAGGCCAAGGAATGTGGATTGAGTTATATAAAAGGAAGAAGCGTGAATACTGCAGGAAATATGTTCAAAGTAGTAAATAGAAGCTTCCTGAATAACAATGGGGCCTACAATAACACTAAATTTAGGATATAAAACCAACCTTTCTGCCCATATTGACTTATTCCTCAGAGCCCTGGGAAATAACTTCCGAGCTAAGGAGCGAAATTTAACCTTCAGAAATTCGAAGGAAAATCTAGGAGAGACCGAGTCTGCAATACTACCATAAGGTCAAGTCTCGGAGTAAAACCGACAGAAAACATTGTAGAAAAACAAAGTATAAGATGTTAGGACTAATCTCAAGAATGGAAAGCCATCGTCATTCCCGGATGACATACGAGGCAAAAGTGGACGAACGAAGATGTAGATGAAGACCGCGACACTTTACATCGCGAGGATTACAGGCACTGTTCAGTTGGATCACGTGAAATTGAAGTTTTTGTTGTTATGGTCATAGGGGCAAAAACTGTGAGTGGTGCTTATTGCCCAAAACAACTTCAGAAGACGATTAACTTACCTATGCTAAAAAAAAAAGGAGAGAAAATTACGAAATCAATAAGAATAAAATAGAAAAATAGGAACAATAGATATAACGATTAAATAGGAATAGTAAACATACTGATTAGCATACAAAATAATAATTTTATTGTGTTAAGTGAGCTGATATGAAACGAATGTTCTTCACCAACTGAATGATACCGGCGACGGCCCCATCATTATAGCATAATGCCTCAGGGACTTTACGTGATACAATACATTTCACATTCCCTAATGTAACAAGGGCACTCTTCGAAAATATGACTTACTATTACAGCTTACATCGAGGAGGAGCTCATGAGTGATGCGGCAGTGTCCTTCCTATACTCCTCAGGCCTACACTTTCTGAAGTAGAAAGCAGACCCAGCAGCTGATGGTCGGTTTGACGCTTTTCAATTTGTTGTTTTCCAGTGCAGTCCAAGACTGTTGCCATTCGTCTATGTACTTAAAGTTAATGGATAAATCGTTAAAATTGTTTTTAATATGATCGAAAAATAATATAAGTATTGTGTTGATGATTAGAAGGATGCTATTTAAATATTTTTGGATATGGAATCTAATAATTTAACTAAATTATAGTAGCTAATTCAATAGAAAATAAAGGGTGGGATTGTAGGATAATGAAGAGAATTGGTCCAGCGGGTCTCTTCCCAGCTTTCATAAAGTGATGAGATTAAGTCATTTCTCTCTTCATAGTTAGTTTTAATCTTTTTTTTTTTTTCTCTCTCTAGAATTTAATCTGCAAAGTTCTGGACACATAACCTATTTTATAAATCTAATTAAATTACATCGTTTTAATTCGTTTATTAATGATCCAGGAGGAATAAAATATTATTTAGAGCACGTAAAATTTACCTTCTTCTTTTAATTATCGGTTATGAGATTAAATATTATGTAATATTTTTTTATCCATTAAAATTTTACAAATATTAAACGCACATAACACAGTTTATGAAAAAAAAAAAAAACAACAGAAAATAACTGCATTAAAACTGATAATTTTAGGTGATGTAAATTATTTATTTAACGTCACTTCACGTTTCTGCGTTCACGGGGCTAATCGGACGATACTACAAGAGTCCTATATTAAGCCTATCCAGGGTTAAAAGGCTTATTTACACAACAATCAGTTTTAATCAGTGTCACAAAAATTATTCCCTTTCATTTTTTTATATCAATCATTTAATATTCCCCGTAAAACAACTATTTGATATTAGGTATAGCTTTTTTATTTATTTGTTATAATTATTATTTTTTTGCCTTTTAATGTAAAAAGCGTATAGGAATCTAAACAACAAAATAATGTTTCAGAGCTTAAATTAAAAAACTGGTGCGGGCAACACACGACTTGCACTTACCGCCGTTAAGTATTTTTGAATACAGCTACAGATAAAAATGAGTGAAGCTAATAAAGGATTAATTCAGTTATTAATAGAAACACGTGTTCTATTAATTGAAGAATTAATTAAAATGAATTTATATAGAAACATGTGTTTTATTAAAAAATCTATTACATTATTATCTAAAATAATCAGTTAGATTTATCGGCTTTTCATCACTCTTTATTAAATGTTACTACCTTCTGTATAAGATAATATTTCTTCTAAAATCTTAAGCTTTCCAACGGTACATTATACATCTATATTACTGTTCTTATATTTAAAAAACAAAAAAAAAATCTGGTGCGGGCAACACACGACTTTCACTTACCTTCGTTTTTAAAATAGATTAATGAATTTTCAAATACAGTTTATTTATTTATTCATAGATTTTTTTGGCATTAGACTTAGAGATAAAAATTAATGAAATTATTAAGGAATTAATTAAATTGAATTTCTATAGAAACATGTGTTTTATAAAAATCGATTATATTATTATCTAAAATAAACATTTAGTTTTATCGGATTTTCATCACTCTCTATTAACTTTAAAAAGCTTATGTATAAGATAATATTTTTTCTAGAATCTTTAGCTTTCCAACGGTATATCATACATGGATATTACTGTTCTTATGTTCAAAATATTTTTGAAGTTTTCTCCTTTAGTTAGATATTGAATTCATTTAACTCATGTATTTACATGTTTTTTATCGTTGATAACAAGATTATATTTTTATTTTTCTAGTATTTACAAAATTATAGGTACTTTAGAGGAATAAAATTTAAGATATCGGCATTTAAGCCCTGTCGCACTATTTCAATCAAAATGAAACTTACATGACATTAAAGTCCATTAAAGTTTACATCGATATATGGAGTTTAATCAACATTGTTAAAGCCGTTTTGAAGAAAATCGTAAAAAGGTGCAAAATGCATTGTATAAAGTATCTCTTCTTGTTTGCTGATTTTAATGAAAAAGATTCCGTAACATTCCTGCCGTATGGTTCTCTTAAATAAAAAATTTCAGTTTTATATGACTTTTCGTTTACGCGCGGGAGTTACCAAACACACGCACACACAGACCTTTTTGCGGGACTGGGTCATTTGGACTCAGAGGACCCTAAAACGTGTATTTCCGTTGAAAATTGGAGTTCGAAAATTTTTATCATCGCAATACTTTCCTTTACTATATATTTCATATATAGGTAGGTGACAGTAAAAAGACTAATTTCGATATAAATAAGAAATTAGGTTACAACATTGAATACAAAAAGGCAGAATACTCAATAGCGATTCAAACGTTGAGCTAATAGTTAGCGTTAGTCTTTAACTAAATTTCTAACAAGCAGGAAATTTCTCTGGCTGTGGCAGTTTATGATAGTTGACAATAGCTAAAGGAAACGTTGGATAACTGCGGCAGGAAAGTCCAACAATAGCTTATACCTACTGCCGTTAGGAGAAGTTTATGTCATTGACCAAACCAATCAAGTTCACAATATGACAAAAGGGTGTTGAACATGTAACGCCGTAATCAGACTTCATTGAAGTTATGTGAAAGGAACTTGTAAGTATAACTGCTCAGAGCAGGTACTTGAAAGAAATTACGTAAGGCCGGCAAAAGGATATCTTCGGACAACATGTAATTGATAGAGAGGGGAAAGAATGGAAATTTGAAACTAACACGCTTTATCAATTATAATACAACAGATAATTATTTTGTTCTAAATAGCTGTATATTTCATTTCATTTTGTACTAATTTTTATAATTATGATAAGAGTTTTATAATAAATATAACTTTGTAATGAGACATTTGCAGTTTAACTATTTCTCATTTAAATAGAACAAATTGTTATTTAATACCTGTCTTGTTTTATCGGCCAAATTTACGATATAATACCAGTAGAAGTAGTCATACTCATAATTAATTTAAACGTTTGTAAAACGTAAACATAACCGTTGAATATAAACAAGACAAGTTTGCTACATAAATACGTATGTGGGTAAATCCTTTCAGTGAAGGAGCCGCATTTAAGATTTGAGAAATAAGTTCTATTGTGTTCTTAAAATAAAACTTTTTTTAGACACTTGAAATCAGTTTAAAAACACTGCAATACAATGATTTTTTTTTTTTGTTTTGTAGGTAATTCTCAATGTAATATCACTAACGACTATAATGACATAATTTTTTGTATTTACAAATTTGTAAAGCGGACAGACGTACTTTTTTTTATTCATTATTCGGGTTCTATGTTTCTTGGGACGTAAAACCTTAAATTTCTAGAAGTGAGGTATATATATATTTTTTTTTGTGATCGTTTACAAAGGTTTATTATGGACAATAATAAACGAAAAGCATTTATATTAGACTTCTTTGCTATTTTCTTTTCCCTTTTTTTTTTTTATTTTAACTGGGACTGATTACAGAACACGTTTTTCTGTGTGTTTAATGATAACCTAGTTAGGGGAGACTTACATCTTTTATAACTTTTGACTTGACCATACAGATCAATTGTTGTTTTCTTTGTTTATCATGGTGCCCTGATTCCAAGACTCAATTTTTATAATTTCAATTTTTTCTCTATCTTAAAACATAAAAAAAACTATTTATGATCACTCTGTTATTAACTTCCAAGTGTTAAAATCATAGTCAGATGCCGTAGTATTTTTGTGATAAATTTCGAAAGGCTTTTAAAGATTTAAAGATGGCTTACTATTGTAAAAAAAAAAGAAAAAAAAAAGAAAGTTGGTTAGTTTTTTATCATTACATATTTTATCATAGAAGAAGTTGACTAAATTGTAAAGCATGGATATAAGTAAACATTATAATTCAAGGGATTAATGTTATTGCTATAGGAATCGATAGAAATAGCTGATGAAATGTACATGATCATGACTTTTGTTATACATACATACAGTTACAGAAAGTCGTCAATATATATATATTATATATAAAACTTTTTGGGATATTATTTAAGGAGAATTTAGATTTTTGTGGATTTATAAATCTTTATATAAACGAAAATAATTAATAAAAAAGTTGAGCTATAATAAAAAATACACATTTATGGAGACGACAAATCTACATAATTTGTGTCACAATATTTACTAACATGTCCCAGTAAGCAATTGAAATTTAAATATTCATTTGTTTTTATACTATTATTATTTATATTATTTATGTATGTATTTATAACTATGCCATAGTATGTATGATATTATTATTTAATACTAACAACCACTAACACCAAATGGGCCTAACTCCATGGCTTATATGTATTTAATAGTCAATAAACTTAATCTATCTACTATGTAAATAATATACCAAAAAGACAGATATGCTATGAGAAATAAATATTAAACGTAATAAAGTATTTTTAGTGAGGAATGTACTTTTTTTTTTAAGCCACATTCAACCACAAGGTTTTTCCCACAATGAAGGGTATTTCATATTTAATACACTTCTTAGAAACCGGGTAAGCTGCAAGGGTATATCCCAACCGTAGTCATATAAAAAAAATAAAATATTTGCCACATCCGAACTCTAACCTATTATTTATGTTTTTATATATATTCTTTCATCTCATATAATTTTAAGTTCAAACTATCGGCTCACAATATATTTTTCAGACTTGATGTTATTTAATGAAAAAATGCTTCAATTAAACTTAAAATTTGTTACACACTACTAATACTTGCGAACATTTTTTCAATTGATATGAATTTAACTTTAGGAAGAAGCTCTTTAATATTCACGACTATAAAAATTATAATTATATTATTATTCTATTTCGTAAATTTTGTACTTGGAATTTAGAAATATAGTTCCAGGATAAAAACTCATTATCAACTGTGAAATGGTACCACTGTATATTTTCATATTTAATTTGTAATATTGCTTAGAACAATATCAATTAATTATTTCCTTTCAAGCAATAGTTTTGTCAATAAACAAGTATGTCTTTAGGTAAAAATCACGGTATTGATCTAAAATGAGATTAGAAGTCAACTTCAGGATGATGAGCTTCAAATTAAATGTAATGGATTGTTTCATGAACATCAACAGAATTATTACATGAATTATTAATCTTAAAAAAAAGAATGGAGATTTGTACTGTTACTAGACCTGAGGCCGTGCAATGAGGACGCCAGGTTTTTTTCTCAATTTTCGGTACCCACTGGCTGTGTTTGCCCCAGGAGGGTCTCCATACCCTAGGATCGCCCCCTGGCCGAATTAGCAGACTAAATAATATTCTGCCACAGCCGGGATTCGAACACAGGACTCGGACAACAGTAGCTCTATTCACTAGACCACGCAGCTCCATTCATCGATAAATCTATTAATGATTACATAATTTTAATAAGACAGTTAGTAGACCGAAATTAAGAATCTGAAAGGTGATATAAACATAGTGCAACAACAAATGTTAAGAAAAGTATTTATTTATATTAAAAAATCTTTTAAAAAACAGTGAAAAGTAATATACATTTATGAGACTATAAAGCTTATTAAACTTTAAGTCTCTTTATTTTTTGAATATCTGTTATTTCTTTCCATAGCCAGTACTGGTTGGAGCATAAGTTGGAGAAGTAAATTGGTTTTGGTAATAAGGTTTTGCAATGCCTTGGGATCCGTAGTCTCCTGAGTACCTTCCATCAGCCCATTGCTTCGATCCAGCGCTGTACTTAGTGTTGTAATCTTGGCCCGTAGCTCCGAAACCGACGCTGTTGTACCCGTATCCAGTGCTACCAAAGGCGGTGGGGTTGTATGCTGCAGAGTATCCTGGGGTTCCGAAAGTGTTGTACTTCGGAGTAGACGTAGCAAAGGTACTAACTGGAAGAGAACTGGCTGTATTGTATTGGTAGCCGACATTTCGGTAGCCGAGACCTGCATTATTAAGACCAGGTGCTTGTCCACTGTAAGCGTTCAGCCATGGTGTGTTGTAAGGGTTGTTTGGTGTACGTGAACCGTAAGCATTCAAGGGCCTGTTTAAAATTGGGTTGGCTTGATACCTGCTGCCAAATGCTGGATTGTATGCTGTTCCCTGGCTGCCGTATGCTGGATTATACGCAGTTCCTTGGCTGCCATATGCTGGATTGTATGTCGTTCCCTGACTGCCATATGCTGGATTATACGCCGTTCCCTGGGTGCCATAACCTGGGTTATATGCGGCACCTTGGTTTACATATGCTGGGTTGTATCCAGAACCCTGTTTTCCATAAAGGTTTCCTTGTGCGTAACCTGTGGTCCCAAAAGCACTGTATCTATTTCCATAGGCTGGAACGGCTGTTGGGTAAGCACTGTACTGACCACTGTTCCAGTTTTTATTTCCATATGCATTGTACTGGTCCTGGTTGTAGGGCCAGGAGCTGCCCGCTCTGAATCCAGTTACCGGGGCCTGGTAGCCGTATTGGGGTTGCCATTGACCCACGTTTCTATGAGCAACATCGTAACTGTAACCTGCTGCGGTAGGTTTCACTGAAACATTTAAAATAAATTTACAGAATTTGATTTTTTTATAAATGTCAAAGAATCAAATAATGGTATCATTTAAAATATTTTCTTAGGTCAAATGATTATTTCTTTGAAAAACAATACACTTTCTTAAAATATGAGAGAGAAAAAAAAAGAGAGATACTCCCCAATTAAATTGAAATGATCATAAACATCATAATACATCCATCCATTATGTACTATTAGTGCAATTTATCATCAAATAAAGTTTGATCCATATATTAAACATGTATTCATACATTTTCCTTTAGTTTCTCTCTGATAAAAAAATAATTATATAATTGTTATATATATAAATATATATATATATATATATATATATATATATATATATATATATATATATATATATATATATATATATATTAGCCAGCATGTGACAGAAAAATTAAAAACCCAAAACTAGCATTATACGATCGAATAGAAATATTTTAAAAAATCTGGTGAGTGCAACACACGACTTTCATTATCCTCCGTTGTTATAATACATTAAAAGATAAAAAAAGGTAATTGAGTTTCGATAGAGACATGTGTTTAATGAAATCATTTGCAACAATAACTTAGTTTTATCAGCTTTTCGAAACTATCAATTACCTTCTACAACTATGTGTATGAAATAATATTTTTTCTAAAATCTTTAGCTTTCCAACGGTATATTGTAGAGCTAAATTATTGTTTCTATTTTCAAAACACAAAAATTGCATACAAGAATAATTTAGCTCTTTTATCCTTTAGTTGGTTATAAAATTTGTTCAACCAATGTATTTCGCCGTCCTTCATCAATGCTAATATGATGATATGGTTAATTTTTTGTAATCTACAAAATAAAGGGTACTATAGTAGAAGAAAAAAAAAAAAAAATGGGTATTTAAGCACTGTCAGACTACTCCATTCAGAATAAAATCTACATAATGTTAAATCACTCTAAAGTTTACATGTATATAGTGGGTCAAATAAAAATAGTTAGAGCCGTTTTTTAGAAAATCGTTAAAACTTTCAAGATGCATGGTGCAAAGAACTTCCGGTCAGCCGATTAGAGTGAAAAAAAAATGCTGTTACATCTAAAGCATATAGTTGTCTCAAATATCAAATATCAGTTTCATAAAACTTTTTATTTTCGTGTTGGACACATAAACAAAAGAATTAACTATTGCTCTAAGGACTTTGGACTGAAAGGATTGAATACGTTTGATGTTCGTAAGTCCACATAGGTTTAAGAATAGTATTGTAAATTAATTGTTTATTTCCAACGGAAAGGTGTTGAGCTCTTGTCTTATATGAAGATAATGTGGGTTCCCAGGTTAGTATTTTTTAAAAACGCTGCAAATTCTTACACAATGACTTATTATTTCCAAATAACAATATTAGGGTATGACTGTTAATAGGCCATTAATTAATATGAAAACCAATAATTCAAAGAATCATATCATATCACTACCGCTGATTTCAAAACGCAACATCTTAGCTAACTAACTATAAGGAAAGAAAATTTGGTATTTATTAATTTAATAATTAGAAGAAACGGATTTTTTTTTATTCTACGCATTTTTATATCGGATTCTACGCATCTTGAAACGTAAGCTCTCAAATTTTCAAAGCATTCATTTTTTTTTCTTTCCTTTTTTCTTTTTTATATAATTATTCGCAGTTTTTTTGGTTAAAAAACACTGATAAATTTTTTCCTTATCTTAAAAAATAACTGAGTTATTGAATTAAATCACTTTTAATCGGCCGCCATTTTAAAACTAAACAGCTGATATCAACTTCTAGGTGTTAGGATCATCGTTGCATGCACTACTATTTTTGTGGCCAATTTCAAAAAAATTGGTGGAGTAGTTTCGGAGAAATGCCGCGGACAGCGGACACCGTACAGCGGACGACGGACAAACAGATTATTTTTTCTTTTCTTTTCTTTTTTAATTTTTTTGGAAGTTTTCTTAATATAAACCTTTAAAAAAGCACACAGTGCCTTCCATTCCTCACCCAATCACTTTATTTCACAAGCTTTTTATCAGTTTTTCATATTAGTCGACGTTTCGGGGCTGTTTCCCCATTTTCAAGACATATTCCTTTTCCATTATATAATTACTACATCATATTTCACCCTTCATTCCATCTCATAGCACACTGCTACTTGTCCATATTGATGTTCATTTTTGAAACAGTGAGCCAATGAACACCAATATGGACAAGTAGAAGTGTGCTATGAGATGGAATGAAGGGTGAAATATGAATAGTAATTATATAATGGAAAAGGAATAAGTCTTGAAAATGGAGAAACAGCCCCGAAACGTCGACTAATATGAAAAACTGATAAAAAACTTGTGAAATAAAGTGATTGGGTGAGGAATGGAAGGCAGGAACGCTTCTTGAAATGAAAGATCTCAAATTTTGAGGGGTGTTATTTTCTGTCAATTACAAAGGTTCATTATTGAAAATAATAAACCGATAGAGTTTTTATGCCTTGAATTACTTAATATGATTTTCATTCCTTTATTATATTTTTATGGGATCAATAACGGTCCAACCGTCATAACAAGTAGAGAAAAACATGAACAAAGAGCCATTAGGTTTGTTAGCTAGGCCACAGAGCGTGGAATTAGACACCCCATCAATTAGATAAGGAGATCTAGGATTGTGATACCTCTTTGTTGAAAGAAATAGAACTAATTACAGGAGTGACTGATTAGTACCAACACTTCAGCCTTTCCTATTTCCAGGCGACCTTGCTTTCCAGCTCACTCATATTTCATTCCATTGTTAGTGTATGGATGATGAAACGCGTGAGGCTTATCAATTGATTACTTTTGCACCTCTCTTCTGAAGGGGATGAGTTATTATACTTCACAGAATATGTACTAATTAATATAAATCATGGTATATTAATGATCAATGTAAGAATTTATAAATACAGTTAGAGATGAAATAATAGCCCGAGAGATTAGCGTCTTTCAAGTCAAATTTTCTGTTTCTGATGCGAGCAAATTACTTACGGACGGTGCTTTCTCCTATTGCATCATCGTCACCTACACTGCAAATTTTGTTAACCGTCTGTGTAGTGGATTTTCCTATAAGGAAATAAAAAATCATTAAATGACCAAATTCGAATTTTTATCAGTTCCATTTTGAGCAAGCAAAGTACCTCTTAAAGATGAGGAATCTTGGAATCTAACACTCATTTAGATTTATCGGTTTTTCATCTCTTTCAATTACCTAGTAACTTACTCTGGTGCTAGTACCTAGTAACTTACTCTGGTACTAGTACCTAGTAACTTACTCTGGTACTAGTACCTAGTAACTTACTCTGGTACTAGTACCTAGTAACTTACTCTAGTACGTAATTAACTAGTACCTAGTAACTTACTCTAGTATCTAATTAACTAGTACCTAGTAACTTTATCTATAAGATAATATTTTTTCTGAATTCTTTAGCTTTCCAACGGTATATTATACATCTATCTATATTACTATTCTTATATCCAAAAAAAACAAAAAAAAAACAGCAAACAAACAAAAAAAATATATTATTGCACTTTTATTCTATAATTGGATTTATAGGGAGCGGCGTGGTCTAGTGGATAGAGTACTAGTCTGCTGTGCTTCGGGTCCTGGGTTCGAATCCCGGCTGTGGCAGAATATTATTTATTCTGTTAATTCAGTCGGGGGGCGACCCTAGGGTATGGAGACCCTCCTGGGGCAGACCCAGCCTCTATAAAGTGGGTACCCAAATTAATTGGGGAAAAACCTGGCGGCTGAGCGTGATTAAGGCCTAATCACCTCATTGCACTGCCCTTGGCCTAGAAAAAGTACGAATCTCTATATGTACTGAGCCCAAGACCCTTCATGGGTTGTAGTGGTACAGGTTATTTTTTTTTTTATTTTTTTTTTTCATATATTATATTATATTTCATTTTTTTTCGTTCAACATATATATTTACTCGGTTTTTATCAGTAATAACAAGACGATATGATTATTCTTTTCGAATCTACAATACAAAAGGTACCTTCGAAGAAGAAAATATAAAATATCAGCAATTAAGGACTGTCATACTATTTCAATCAGAATATACCTATATCATATTAAAGCCCATTAAATTGTATATCGATATAGAGAGTTTAATCAAAATCGTTAGTGCCGTTTTTGTGAACATCGTAAAAAATTGCAAAACGCATTGTATAAACTGGCTCTTCTGACTGGCCGATTCAGATGGATAAGGTGTATTATCTATTGAGTAAAGCTATCTTAAATATAAAATCTCAGTTTCATAAACCTTTTGGTTTTGTGCAAGACTTAAGAAACACACACACAGGCAAACCGACACACAAAGAGAACTTCAAGCGGGACTTGGTTATTTGGACTCTTAATGGGATCCTAAAACGTGTATTTCCGTTAAAAACTGGAATTCGAAAATTTTCAAGAACTCAATACTTTACTTTACTATCTACTTTATAGGTATGTAAAAGTAAAAATCTAGTCCGGGCAACACACGATTTTCACTTACCTCCGTTTTAAAAATCGATTAAAGAATTTTCAAATACAGTTAGAAATATAAATGAGTAAAACCATTAAATAATTAATTAAATTGAATTAATATAGAAACATGTGCTTTATTAAAAACTCTATTATATTATAATGTAAAATAATCACTTAGTTTTTTCGGCTTTTTATCAATCTTTATTAACTTTTACAAGCTTGGGTATAAGATAATATTTTTTCTAAAATCTTTCTCTTTCTAACGGTATATTATACGTCTATATTACTGTTCTTATGTTCACAAACAAAAAATTGCATTAAAAAATATGTTTTCAGTTTTCTCCTTTAGTGTTTATCAAATTCGCTCAACTTGCATATTTAGCTGTTAATTATCAATTGTTACAAGACAATATAGTTATTTTTATAGAATCTACAAAATTAAAGGTATATTAGAGAAAGGAAATTTAAAATAACGGAATTTTAGCCCTGTCAGACCATTTTAATCAGAATGAAACGTACATGATATTAAATCCCAATAAATTTTACATCGACATAGCGAGTTTAATCAAAATCGTTCGCAACTGTTTTCGAGAAAATCGAAAAAAGGTGCAAAATGCATAGTATAATGTGGCTCTTCTGGTAAGCTCATTTTGATGAAAAAGGTTTTGTAACGTCTCGGGCGTATATTTGTCTAAATATGAAATTTCAGTTTTATAGGACTTACCGTTTCCGCCCGGGAGTTACCACACACACACACACACACACACACACACACGACACACACACAGACCTTTGTGCGGGACTTGGTTATTTGGACTCAGGGGACCCTAAAAAGTCTATTTCCGTTGAAAACTGGAATTCGAAAATTTTCACGACCGCTATACATAGTAAGTGAAAGTAATAAATTAAATTAATTATTATATAGTAAGTGAATGTAAAAAGTATATAATAGTTAAATAAATTAAGAAATGAAGTCAGCCAGCAGGAAACAAAAAGAGAAGTCAAATCATGGGTTATTTGTCTTATCATCGAATAATATCAACGTATATGGATTGGCCAGGTTTCTTTGAATGGTAGAGCACAGGGTGGCAAGAGTCGTAATTTAAACTATAAAAAATTAAATTAATTAAATAAGGGTTTTTAAAAAACCTAAATTAATGAGCTGAAGAATATTTCTCTGCTTATGTACTTCGTTTTTCGGAATGGAAATTCCGTTGTAAATTACAATACAGTGTATTTGTTTTTCCTTTCTTTAGTTAATTAATTAATCACACTTTTTATGTGAAACACTCAAAATCAATATAAAACCCTGTTTTACTAGCTCAAAGGCTACTTTAAAATCTACGGAATTTTTAAACTACAATGGGCTAGGATCCGTATTAAAATTGGTATAATAAAAAATATATATTTTAAAAAATATTTATTTTTTAAAACGTTTTCATGTCATTTATTGAGTATTGGGTTGTTTCACATAAAATGTCCGTTTTTATAGTTTCTGAAATACATAAAGGATTTTGCAGGTCTCTGTTGTTTTCTTCCGAATGTTTACATATTTAAAGAAAACAGTTACTTATCCTCTACCTTTGTATTATAAACATTAGCTTCCCAATCAATTACCCACTTTTTAGTATACCTCTAAATATGAACATGGAAACACGCGATTTTCGAGTAATATTTTTGTACTAGTTTAAATTCGGCCAATCAGCAGTTGAGGCCGCTAGAAATATTTGCAAGGCGGTTGAGGAAGGAAGTGTTAATGATCGGACCATTCGCCGTTGGTTTGCTAAGTTTTCAGCTGGGGATACCGACTAGGAAAACTTTCCCCGAGGAAGACATCCGTCCGTAATAGACAACGATGTCCTCAAACATACAGTAGAAGGAAACCCCTACCAAACAGTTAAAGGACTCTCAGCACAACTTCTGACTTGTAAAGATGTATATATATTACAACCTCTATTATTTCTCTAGTTTAGTAATTTGTCATTCTAAGCCATGAACACACTGTTCCGGTCATTAATTATGTATTTTATTTTATTCTTAAGGGACTTTAGTCCCAGGATAATAAAGAAGTTTTTTTTCATTTCATTTTCACAACTAAATGCAAGTGCATCTACTGTTTCCAGACATTGAAAGTGTATTGGGAAAGTAAAAAAGCTCGATACATGGGTACCTCATGATCTCACTGAGCGGTCTGTTTCAAAACATACAGTACAAAAATTGAAGGAACCTGTTCAGGAATTTAGGCAACTTCGTCAAAGGAAAACTTTGAAAAGTGCGTTTTCAGATTTTATTTCACTTCAAAGCTCAGAGTTTTTCAGTTCGGGGATAAAAAAGTTGGTGTCACGTTGGGATAAATGTGTAGAAAAAGAAGGCAAATACTTCGAATGTAATTATGTTGTTTTCATATCGTATATTTAATAAAAATCCTATAACTTGAAAACGGACATTTCATGTGACACAACCCTATAATAATACTTAAAGTGTTATGTTCATCTCTCAAATGTTTGGTTTTAAACATCTTTTGAGGCATGCTATTATAAACCTGTTGTAATTGTTTACAAAAAAAATATTGTTAAGATAATTTTAAGCTTACAAAATTTTTGAAAATGCAAAATTATATATTAAAATAAATTATTGAAATATTTGGAAGGAAAGATTTAAATCTTATTTTGAATCTTATAGCAACAACAAAAATGAGAGAAAATGAGTGCATTTTCTTTCTTTTAATTTTGAGCTTCTTAAACATTGGATTTCTATAGTTATAATCATCGTTTAGTCTTAATATATTCTAGCATTTATAATAGATAATAATATATTAATTATTATTAATAATTAACCATGCTGTGTTTGATTTGATTTTAGGTATGAACGGCCTATTAGCATACGTGAAGGTTAGTTAAAATTACATTAACATAAAAAATATTTGAAGTATGTTTAAGAGCTCTCCTCACCAGCTGATGCCTGAGTTTCTCCATCCCCTGCGACTAATACAGCAGAGCCGAGGAATGCAATCAACAACTGTAAAAAAATAAAAATAATAAATATATAACATTAAATTTTACTCATAAATAGTGAAATTCCACCACAACCTCAATCCGCAATATCATTTCGTGGGACATTGACAAATGAATAATAAGCTGTATTAATATAATGTTTTAATAATTGGTGAATAAAAAAAAAATCTAATAAATCCCACCAAATAACCTATAACCTTTGTCTTGAACCTATGATATCCTGCCCAACAGTATCCTTCAATAACACTTCTCTTGTCTCTGTTGAACAAATCCGAAATCTAGGACTGCACCTGGACAAACGTCTTACTTGGGACCCTCATACAAAACTGAAATGACAAGAAACTGCCCGGCGTTTTCGACTACTTCAATACTTCCTGGACAAACGCTCAACCCTTCCACTTATGTACAAAAGGCTCAGCTACATGACTATCATATGACCGATACGGACGTACAGAGTAGAGATTTGGGGCTCTACTAAACCATAAAATTCTTCCCGACTCCAATCCTTACAATCAAAAATCCTTCGAAATATCCTCAATTCTCCTTATTTTGTCACAAATAAAGTTGTCTACAAAGACCTTAATGTTCCCTATGTTGCTGGCTTGGCGTCCACATGTTCGACTGTAAGCCAATGAACATGTAGACGAATAGCAGTAAGCTATGGAGTGAAGTGGTGGGTTATAAGTGTGAAAATGTTTATAAAAAAAAAGTCTTGAGAATGGGGAAACAACCCCGAAACGTTGATGGTTGTTAATGGTTGTGAAATAAAGTGAAGATTGGCAAAGGGGAGTTAAGGTGTGCTCATTTAAGTGTTAATATTAAGAAACACTTCCAGAAAAATATAAAAAGAAAAGAAAATATATAATTTATATTTACATTGGTTTCAGCTTCCTTTTTCCGCGTTTAAATTCAAAGGAATTTATAAAATGGATTGAGAATTATTATAAAAATAAATTTTTTAATATATATTTTTATCACTGCAAGTTAAATAGTAAGTGAGAGTAAAAAAAAAACACACAGAGTAATAATTTTAAATTTAAGCTGTTTTAAATAATATGTTATATATATATATATATATATATATATATATATATATTCTATTTTATAATGGTGGCTTTTGGAAAATTTCATTGAACGGTTCTTTTATAGTATTAGTAGTTTTTATAATATTTCAAATACAATTTATAGTTATTATACGTTTTCATAATCTTTTATTTATTATAATTTTACATTATTAGTCATAACTACATGTTTAAAAAACTCTGGACACTTATCTAACTTTGGCATACGGTGACCGAAATAATGGCAAATAATTAAAAATTAAAGATGATAAAGCAGTGGAGAATCTAAAAATAGTTGATCTGATGTATTTCCAACTTAATAAAAAAAATATATATATATATTGCTTTATTTTACAATCGTTTTGAGAATGATTAAATTTATTTTAAAAATTAATTTGTATTTTATTGTAAATTAAGTTACATAATTAAGCTCTTTTTGTTTAAATGTCAAAGCTGAACTACGATTCACAACTTTCTTAGGCTTCATTTATAAACTATAATGAAATAATTTTTGCTTCTTTCAAATAAAATGGTGACTGAACAGAGATGCTTCTTTTTTCTACACTTGGCACTTTTACTCTACTGCACTAAACAAATAAATTAAAAATATCAATAATAACAGGCTGAAACCACAACGCATCACAACATTCATAATTGTTGATTATGCATCTACGCGATAGTCACGGAATACCACACACTCAAAAACATATTTTATTATATTTAAAAAAAGGTGTTTATACTTCGGTTTTGCAATTTTTAATGTGAGAGCACTTTGTAATTAACAAATTAAATTAGCTTTCTTTTGTTTTTAGGATATATTGCGTAAAGTTACAAAATCGTTGATTTTTTTTTATATTTATCAAACCTAATATTATTGAAATATTTTAATATGTATTGCCTCTTACGATAAGAGGATATGTTAACCCAATTATTATAAAAACTATTAAAAATTTTTATTAATCTATAACATCACTAATCAATAAACTCTAAATAAATTAACTTTAAAAATTAATTGGATGAACGGTTCGTTAATCAATTAAGTTAAAATTACAAAAGCTCTTTGATCCTTCAATTATGATCCGTTTGATCAATCAAATACTTGCTTCAGAAAAAAAAGGGGATAATGTTCTCTAGTTCCAATATTTGAATTCCTTTTTTTTTCCAATTTTGGTGTGTTATCTTTTTTATTGTATTTTATTTTTTTGCTTGTTCTTATTTTGTCTGTTAGTTTTTATTCCCTCTATTTTATTTTTCCCATGTAATATCCCAATGAACAAACAGTGCCAGATTAATCTTGTACATATCATATTTCAATATGGCAGAAAACTAAATATATTCGTATGGAGGATACAACAAATCATTACAGTCGAACAATTCTCAAAAAAAAAAAAAAAAAAAAAAAAAAAAAAAAAAAAAAAAACTGTAATAGTTGGAATTCGACGCGAAAAAAACATATTGCCTCTTTACGCTTTCCATATGCGGATTACAAAAAAAAAAATGCTTCTTAATGGTTTATTTCTGTGGAGCGATCTTAATGGTGTTTAAATTGGAATAAGTCGCTTGTAGGTTGATATTATCAGTAATAAAATGTATTAAATATATTTTTTTAATGTCATTAAAAAATTGTTTCTGATAAACATTAAAAAACACATCACATGCCTTTTACTAACTACTTGATTCTTATTACTATTTCAGGCACAACTATTTCAAATAAATTTAAAAAGTTTATATGGAAAACACTCAGTTAAAAGTAAACACCATTTAAAATTATGAAGATAGGAAGGGCTAAATGGAAATATTTTTCTTAAAAATGGTGAAAACGTTTAAATTGTTTTTTAAAATTGAGTTTTGAATAATTTATTTTATAAGGATAGTAGCGTGGAATTCATTACTTACATGTGCCAGATATATAGGATTTGTCTATTTTTGAAATTCCACATATGCTACTAAGGACATTTCTTTACTATTAATTATTTTTAAATCGATTATTTTAAAAGTATTTTAATTTACCAATAATTTATATAACCGATACTGGAGCACGCGATCAAAAAATCTCTACTATCATGTTATTTCATGTGTGAAAAATATAATAAAATTCTTAATTTTAATATATCTACAATTACGGTCTAAAATAATTACAATCAATAAAAATTATTAAAAAATATGGCCAAAATAGCTTATTAATGGACCACAAAAGGGATAAAATCAAAAATCTTTTTGAGTACATGGGGAAAATAAAATAATGTACTCATAAAAGCTAAATACTTTTCATAATTCACAGTGACAACACAATCACTGCAGTACACTGCTGTATTGTTTTAGTAATTTAGCGGTCTGATACTATAATACTGATAATTTATAAATGTTATGTGATTATTTCGCCCATATTTACCTATCATGCCAGTTTGTTTGTTTTCGTTTTGAGGGATAAAACCGTAAGCTCATTAACGCTTACATACTTGCTATATGCATATGTAACCTTTAATAGAAAGAACTATTAGGTAATAAGTAATCAAGAAAAAAAAGTATTATTATGTAAACTATAGTTTTAAAAAATATGTATAATAATACTTAAACGAAAAAAAAACTTATAGTCAAGAAAACATTTAAAAAAAAATTAATTAATTAAAAACTGATCAGAAATGTAAACCTTTATATTTAATTAAGATGAGTATAAATTTATATTTAATTAACCTGTCCTATATATGAATAAATAATTTCAGTTTCATTTGATTTTTCGTTACGAGGCTTGTCAGATAACTCAGAAATTTTGCGAGAATTTCGGATTTAGGTACCCTAAAACAAGAATATTTACTTGTCCTAAATGTTTGCATTATCTCTCTATATAATTAAGTATTGTCATATATATCTTATATTCTTATATTCGAGAAAAAAAAAAAGCTAAGAGTAAGAACCGATTTTTTTTTCTCAAGAACTCATTTCCCTTTATTCATAGACTCAAACGGAAACTTATAATTGTCTACGAGATAAAAAACGCAATTAAATGATAAAATCTGTTGTTATCGATAATTTGAACAGTGAATCATTGTATCAATCACTAATGTAGCTGGATGATGGTAAGATCTAGTTAGCATAGGAGAAATATTACCTGGGATACAGAAGTCATGTTGGAGAACACCAAACAGATTGGTCAGTGATGGCTTATATACGAGGGAATACTCCAAGGGCAGGCACATCCCACCCCCACTTTATACTTCGATTGTGGAGTCACCTTGGAGTACACCATCAATTGTGCTCGCTGGTACTGCTATGTATTTTGGGAACTGTCCAACGTGTGCTCGTGTCTATGGAAGGTACTGCGAGAAAGTCCTGGTTGGCCTAGGGGCAAAAGCGTAAGAACTTGTTGATCTGAAGACTATTGTTGTTCAACTTCCGGAAGTAATCATATCGCTTAATGTCACTTAGAACTTATTTAATCGCAGATTTCTAACAATAAAATATTATCAGTTTCCAAAGATACGGCGTATAGTTATAAAAAAAACACTCTACGAAATTCGAGGTTTTACGTTTTAAGATAAATTTAAGAAATCCGTCCACTTGCTGTCAGTGAAGGAAACTATAGAGCAAATTTTTAATTATTTTTTTTTAATAATGTCACTAGACATCTAGCAATGATTTTCGGTACTTAATATTAATAATTTCGAATCAGCGTATTGTTCAAATTTGAATGATTATGCCTTATTAAAAAAAAAAAAAAAAAAAAAAAAAATATATATATATATATATATATATATATATAATATATATATATAAATATATCCTAGAATACACTAAATTAAAAAAAAAAAGTTAAATCGTCTTCAAAATCTGAATATTAAATGAGGGTAATATCATATAATCATTGAACAATAGTAGAAATTTAACGAAACAAATATATTCATTTATTAATATAACTTTCAGTTATGTTTACTTGAGACTTCTAAATCAGGCTTTGCATAAGCCGGAGATTGGGAGCATGTAATGAAAATACTGGCAGTTTATATTCATTTAGGACTACCATTATGAATTCTCACAAGTATTTAAATTTTAAAATTAAATCTGAGAATTAAAATAAATCCCACTAACAGCTCCCACAAAAATACCTTTATCTTTCGGCGCAAAACGATGGCTTCCTGCCCTCTTTCTTTCTTCTTTAGTGACATCACACTTCTGTAGAACAAATCCGATATCTAGGACTATCTTTTCATCTCAGCATTTTTTAGAAAAAAAAAAAAAAAAAATGTTTTACTGTTAAAAAGTTGGTTAGAGATGAGATACATGCATGTCATCTCTCTAGTTGAAATGATAAAGAGGCTTAGGGGTAAATATATAATGTCAACTCATTTTATAAATAGTGAGAATTTTGTTTGGTTTTTTCATATTTTGACAGAGTAAAGCTTATGGAATCTACTAAACCATTTAATTCTTCGCTTATCCAATATCTAAAATGCAAAGTACTTCGTAAAATGTGGAACCCTCACATGAAGCTGAAACTTCAAGAAACTGTTAAAATGAACCGATTACTACAACACTTATTTGACAAAACTTCAGTCTATTATAAAAAAAAAAAAAAAATCATTTACGTCACTATTATCAGACCTATTTGGTCATACGGCCTGGGGCTCTACAAACCATTTCATTCCTTCCGCATTCAATCCTTACAATCCAAAATCCTTCGCTAAATCCTAAACGATCCATATTTTGTTTCAAATGAACTCGTCAATAATGACTTCAACCTCCCACTTATTGCATACCTAGCCAGTGATAGATATACCCATTTTATGCCAAGCTTCCTGCCCAAACTAACCCAATTATTCGTAATCTTTCTTCTTTAGATATTCCTAATAAGCCACCGAGGCGATTGAAAAGAAGGTCGTTTCGAGACCCAGTGTCTTAAAATAGTTAGTGAAGAGTACTGGGTACTTCTTTCTTAAACATTTTCACCACTTTTCTCGTCTCTACATATTTACTTATTGTATTGTATAATACAGTTGTAAATTACTATAAGTATGTAAAATAAATTATATACATTATCAATCTTCGTATGTGAAATTTATTTATATTTCTCTTCTTTATTTTGTCAGTATCTATACAGTCGCAGAGTTTTTCGGAATTTAAAAAAAAAATTGAATCTAATATATTTTACCAAAAATTTACCAAAAAGCCTATACGCTAGAACTTTGAGTTCAATTTTACTACTATTTTATTAGATTAATCCATTAATCCAGAATAATACCATCAGGGCTCTTAAGGTCAGAGTATATTTCAAAATGATAGTTCATTTATATTAGATCTATAAATATAATATATTTGACTGATTTTAAAATAAGTTGAAACCGATGTTTAGTTCAAAAATGGCTATAATGGCTTTTAAAAAACAGCCAACTAAATCCCTATATTTAATGAAGATAGGTTTAATGATATTACTTTATAGCAGAGCTCCATTTTTATAATTTAAAAAAACAACACTGTTTTACTTTTGTAAAATTGGTTAGTGATGAGATATATGTCATCTCCCTTTTTGAAATGATGAGGAGGTTTAGGCGTCGATATTTTATGCCATCTCATTTGATAAAATGTGAAAATTGTTGGTTTTATTTTCAATATTACGACAGAATAGAGCTTAGGGACTCCACTAAACCATTAAATTCTTCCCTTATCCAATATCTACAATTCAAATTCTATTCGTAAAATCCTCAATGCTCGTTAGTGTGTAACAAAAAAAACTGATCAATAAAGATCTTTATGTTTCATATATTGCAAATTTAGTATCATTAGTAACACTAATATATCTTCTAAAATAGTTGTAAATATTATTAGTAATAATATTCCTTTCATGACATACTCCATTCCCACCCTAACCACTAGTTTCAATACTTTCTTTCTCTCCAAATCCTCATAATCCTCCGAGACATCTGAAAAGAAGGTGACCCCTAGACCTTCTAGTTTAAAATATTTTTAGAGTACTGCCAATGGGAAGCTTCTCTACAGGTGTATCATACTTTTCATATTCTTAATAGTGTTTACTTGTTGTATTTAATAACACAATTGTAAATTGCAATACTTTTTTTTTAATTGTAAAGTAAAATTTTAATAATGAATCACAAGGACTTAAAAACAATTTGCTTTAAAGTTCTTAGCAGACCAGAGGCCTTGCATTACAACTATTAACGTCTCTCCTTGAATTCAAAAAACATGTTATCACCTTTAATTTCACTTATGACCACATTCTTACTCATGAATAAAACAAGGGTCTTATAAATATTGCCTGCTGTAACACAAATCGTTTTCGGAATAATGGAAACAGTACTAATTTTATTTTTTACAAATCAAAATCGTAAAAATACTAACATTAATACTCGTTTATTAGTTAACAAAAAAAATGTTTCTGTCGTTATTAGTAATAAAAGTTTCAACAAACACAATTTTAATACTCATTCAGGTACAAAATTACAACTCGCCCGAATAACATATCCGACCCTCTTGTTTGTTTGTTTTCTTATCGGTTTTTGAAACGGGACACTGATTATTTTATAATTCTAACTAAATAAGTGC